>CM036548.1:25995101-27195101 GCA_020745685.1 Tautogolabrus adspersus | reverse complement strand
GAAACTCGTGCAGCTTTCCTCGTTATACATTTTAATCCTCGATTCTCTTTAACGTAGTCTGCAGCGCTGGGCACACGGCCGTTATTCAAATAATCGTTTACTAAGGGCGTGATGTTTTTCAGACATTTTTAACGTGGATGTTAATTTGAAAAATGAAATTAACTTTCGTCAACTCAGTTTCAGCGAACCTCATTTGCTCCTGACTCTCCGGAGAGACGAGACTGCCGACCCTGTTGTCCTTTTCTTCAACAGAAACATCTGTATCACGTGTAAAGCCGGTCATGGAGGGGAGAGGAAGAAAGTCCAACTTCTACTCAGGCTCTCATAGTAGCCTAAGGACAGTGAATGAAAGGTCCCGATTGGTCAAATGAGGGGTCAATTGAAAGGTCAGAGTACATGAATAAGTACAGAACAGTTGAAAACGTTTTACCTTGAGGTTTGTGAGTAAAATAAGATTATAAGTGACAGGATCAGCAGTTAAAGCTCCAGAAAAGGTCTCATTTCTTGAAGTAACCTGTATTATCCTGAACTCATGATGATATCAGTATGGAGAACGAGGAGGGACGTTCACTAACATGAGAATAATAACAGTCACATACCTCACAGTGCACAGATCTGCAGCCAGTTGTACCGTGGGGGAACACGGGGGGGAATGATCCTCAGGGATTCTGAGAGTCACACACTGAAATGATGTTTGAGCAGCGACGGCAGTCATTGCACAAAGCAGACGGTTTGGTGTGACCCAGATATGCTGCTCTGTGTTTGACGGATAGAAACGGCATCTATGTATGTGTGTGTGTGACCCTGGGGCATGTTTCACAAATGAAATCCAGCACAGACCCATTCTCATATTAGCAAATTTGAAAAGCTGTGTTGTTGGTTTGTTTGGATAACGTCTATGGAAACTTGAACCAGGCATCAGTGGCTTTTTAGTTCAGTTTTAACTCTCAATTTTCTACAATTCTACAATTCACTTAACAGACGCGTTTATCCAAAGCGACGAACATTAGAGAGTAAGAACAACACAAGCAAAGATCTAAATAGGAGGAAACAACGTCAGGAAGTGCAAACAAACAGCTTTAAGTCCGATCAGACACAAAGGTGCTGACAGGAAGTGACCAGAGGTGCTGACAGGAAGTGACCAGAGGTGCTGACAGGAAGTGACCAGAGGTGCTGACAGGAAGTGACTAGAGGCAAAAGCACAACATTGACGGCTGTTCTCGAGACTTCTAATCAGAAACCATCCTAAAATCGTCGTTATTTAACAAAACCATCATCATCATCAATAATACCAAAACCATCGTCATCATCATCATTAAGGTCGTAGATGTTCATAAAGAGCTGGGTCTGTAGCTTTTTCTTAAAGGTACAAAGGGACTCTGCAGATCGACTGGAGTTTGGAAGTTCGTTCCACCACCGGGGGGCGACAGAGGAGAAGAGTCTAATTAGCGTCTTAGGGCCCTGTTGTGAAGGTTGGATCAGACGCCTTTCATTGGCAGAGTGTAGTGGGCGGGAGGGAGTGTAGACCTGGATTATAGAGTCTAGGTAAGGAGGAGACGTTTTTGTGGATGTTTTGTAAGCGAGCAGCAGAGTTTTAAATCTGATACGAGCAGTAACTGGGAGCAGGTGGAGGGAGATGAACAGCGCTCTTTGAGGGAGGTTGAAGACCAGTCGTGCTGCTGCATTCTGGATCATCTGCAGGGGTTTGATAGTACATCATTTGACTTCCTACTCATTCTTCATTACCCAAATCCCCCCTGGATATTGATTTGAGCATGCTACACTAGTTCGACATAGTGTTGTGAACACACATTCCCCCCATAGATATAATTATATACAATGGACTTCTGAGGCCAGAGTGTAATTAACACAATAGAAATATGCACATTTCTTCCCTCACCTTTGATTTTCCAGCTCAGTGGACGCTGTAAAGTCACGACACATACCCGCTGCATACTTAGTGCTGTCACATGTGAGCTGCTGGCTTCAGGTCTCCATTGACATTGTGCACTGAATACCATTATGGCAAGGATAATGGCGGTAGGAGAATTAGAGTTAATGACTATATTTATTGCACATAATGTTCTACTTATTGTCCGTAAAGCAATGCCTCCGCGTGAAAAAAACAAGACAGTGTTGTTATTCTCCGACACCTACACACACCTTTGACATGTTTGATTTTCTATCTGGGGATAATATAAGTTATTATAAGCAGTTTCATTCAGCATAGAGCGTTATTAGTCAATAATTACAGAGTGGTAATTACATTTGAGAGGAACTTCGGGGTTGATTTACAGCTGGGAGCGTATAAAGAGACTTCCTGCCGTCATTTCTCAAACACAGACGTGCACGGAAATGGAAACACCTACACGATGTTCACCATCGCTGATTTATTCACATGAATGCTGCCCTATTACAAAAATAATCACAAACACAAACATATCCTCTGCGTGCACGCATCCTCTCCAGGGTCTGTATTAATTTATTTTCCCCTCCCTCCTCCATCCCCGCGTTAAATTTCCCTGAAGAAACAAACCGTCATTATGTGGCACCGGTGGCTAAGGCTAACGGCTAGGTTTACAAGAGGTTGTAATAATTTCCTCAAAGACCAAAAGGAGACCATCTGTGTGAGTTTGTGCAAACTGTTCAAGAGTTTAATGAAGCGAAGATATACAGCGCTTCTGACAGACACTCTCTTCCTCCGTCCTCCATCATAATCAGGTTTGATCGAGTACACACCTTTCCGGGGTCTAAATCACAACACAGCCTCAAATATAATCCCCTCTGTGTTGTAATTTATCTGCAGGTATCGCTCAGTCTATCACCACCTTCATTCCCACTATACCCTGTAGGCTGGACCCTCTCACGCAGCGTGTTAAGCACACACGTGTTATCCTCATCAGCCGACGCGTTATAAACCGGCGTAATCTCACATCTCTGGCTGCTCCTGCACCTTTTCAATTTCCTGGTAACCTAATCCTCTCTGTTTCTCCATACCTCATCATAGCCCGGGAGAAAGAAAAAATGGGAGGGGGGGAGGAGGTTAGCGCGGGGATAGAGAAGGGATAATAAATTGTGCCTTTTGATATAAGTTGGATTAGGGAAATGGCAAACCCATGTGTATGCTGATGGGGCTGTGTTGTGTGTGAGGCTGTAATCCATCATAAAGGAAAGAATTCACAGGTGGATATGTGCTAAACCAAACCTCACACAATACTGCTCCTCTTGTTTACTTAATGCGACTGTATGAATACTTAGACGACAAAATCATTGTTTCTTTGTTATTCTTTTTTATCGATCTGGTCTCACAGCGACTTGTGAAATAGATCCAATAACATAATGTGAAGAATCTTGTGTTTCCCTTGTTCTGTGTCAGTCAGCACAAAGTCTAACTTGTATTTTACTTATTGCAGCCTCGAGGGCTCCCTGCTAGAAAGCTCTTTGTTATTCACACAGAGGGGACGGCTGTTTCTGTCTCATTGGAAACCAGAAGTCGACTTTTACATAGTTTTGTTCTTTGAAATGATCGATACTAAAAACCTAACCGAGTCGTTTTGGTGCCTAAACCTTGATAAACCTTTGTGACTTCTACTTAATTTAGGCCTCGTGTCCACCTGGCATTTTTTTCCGGGCAGAAAATCGCTGGCTGTGCGCTCGGGAGTGTTTGCATGAAGCGTTTGTTCGCTGAGAAGAAAAGCGCTGCACATCCGTCCTGTCTCTATGACAACAGTCTGTTGACAACGGCCGCAGTATGACCGACACTGCTCTGTGACTTTTTACTGCATGTTTTATATTTGAGATCGTTCATTTCCCGATCAGACACGGAGTGAGGAGGATGTGGGTACAAGACATCATCCGTAGGGGAATATCATACATTTGGAAAAGAGCGCCGGTCACCAGAGACTTTCTAAAAAAGTTTAACGATTTTCAACTTGAGCACAGCCGCACAAAAAAGGCCGAACGCTCAGAAGAAAAAACGCTGGACGCTGCGCTTTTTCTCCAGGCGGCCGCTTTCTGCTGCGAACGCTCTCTACTCATTGGTAAACGATTGAAAAATGACGCTGGCGCTCAGAAAAAAACGCTAGGTGGACACGGGGCCTTAAGCACCAAACCTTAACCTAATCTCTTTTTCAAGAGTGTCCTGGCAGAGACAGAAAAGGCTTTAATTCTACCAACACATTTTAATTTGAAATATATGTGATTCTATACGTACATATTTCCCTTTCTTGACTATCCAAACTTCTGAGTGATTAGGTTGCTGTCTGTGTGCATGTTTATAAGGATGCTTATGTGTGTGTTTGCACAGGATTAACAGCAGGACTGGCCCAAGGTCTTTGGCCCCCTTCATCTCCACTGAGCCCCCAGCAGGATCTCTCCACAGATTCAATTGATTAGTTTGTTAGATGGTGACACAGGTCAAAGAAACACAAAAACAACAGCTTAGAAGGAGACCTTGTGTTCATATCTTTACCTTTGAGGATAATTAAGGACACTAGAGAGGAGGCGTACTTGTGTATTTTGAGACATTTTACAAAGATGGAATTGTGTGCTCCTTTAGGAATGACAATTATAACAACAGCAGTCTCTTCAGCCTTTAAAATGAAGATGTGACGTGCATAACAATCCCTGAAAGACCTTAAAGCAAACTTGTACATTTTGTTTCCACAGGAATTTAAATTGAAGGTTAAGATTTGTCTTTGACGTTTCTTAATGGTCTTTGTCTATTTCTGTAACCTTTGGGAGTGGAGATATCCCAATCCTGGTTTGCAGTTTTTCACTGGACCCTTTTACAATGCCATATATCAAAGAATACAATGGAAAGAAAGATGTTTCCAGTTGGAGATTTTATACAGTTTGAAAGCTTGAAGCCATGGCTGCCAGTCTGGCTCAGATCCTATTACACTGCAGCATCGGATATATTGTAAATGATTTTAAGGATGCCCTGTCTGCCCTGGAGAAGGCTGTTTGAAAGGCGATCCCTGTCCCTCTCACTTATGGCACTCCCTGCATAACCACTTCAAAACGCTCGTAAACCAACTCGCACGGATTGATCTGGCCTCTATTGAAAACACATTGGCTCATAATCTATGCCCTCTCATAATATAAAGGGATCCCACATCGGTTTCAAGGTCAAACACCAATAAAATCAAAGACGGCAATTTGTCAAGAGGCTGAGCGATCCCGTGCTCATGCAGGCCCTGACATCATCTGCAGTCCGTCCGAGACGCGAGCTCAAACTCAGCTGCAATTTTTCGTCATCCCAGATGTAAATCATATATTTTCCCATTACAGATCGGCTTCTGATGGAGCGGCAGCTGCACATGCAGATGATTCCTGATCTGTCATCTTTCAGAACGTGGACGGCTGATGAATGTGAATCATGGGAACCCAACCCTCGCTGAGGGAAACATCCCTGAAAATAATGATTTGTTTTAAAGGGGGTTAGTGGGTGAGGCTGACTGATAGGCATCTGCTGTCTGTGAGCGTTCACAAGCACCAACCCCGGCCCGAACTCCTCATTCAAACCACTTCAAAACACAATCCACAATCACCATTTAACTTTATAATGCAGGGTCCTTAGAACATATTGGTACTGAAAGGTATGAAAAATGAGTTTTAACCTCATCGAAATATTGTCAATTTAAGTTGGTGTTGGCTTTTTTTTCTACTGGGCTTGAACAAGTCGTTATGATTGGTTGTTTAGGAGGAAAATTATGAGCTAATTAAGTAAATGCTAAATCAGAATGGGGTTTTTGTGCTCAATTTCTCGTATGCACACATACGAGAAATTGGACCTGGGGTTTTGGTGCTGTCAGGACTCTCTCTTAAGGCCTGACAAAATCACAGGAAACGTACGGTTTTAACTAAATGGTTTGGTTATTGTCAAATTAGAATAAAACCTTTGCACATCCACTTCACAAGACAGATGCGTAGAGCAATGTGTCCATCAAAAACGTAAAGATATGTAAACTCCCAGTTTAACTTGCAAACAAACATTTATTGGCAACGTCCACTTTTTGCCTGATGAAGGTCTAGCACCGAAACGTTGCCAATAAATGTTTGTTTGCAACAAAGACAGCGTGTGGGAGTTTATCTTTAAGTAAGGTTTATTACCCAAATACCACAACAAAACAACAAAACATGGTTCAATTCAAGAGCTGTGGTGATTCACTGAAGATGGATGAGAGGTTGACAGCCTGATCTTAAAGAGCCTACACCTGGGAGACTGGCCAGGTCTGCCCAGGTGCGGCGGAACACCGCCCACCAGCGACCTGCGGGGACACGAACACACAAACAGAATGACACACCACAACAGCAGACCCTGCTGGCGGGAGGGAGGGCAGTCACAGGTGCAAAACAATTAGTAAAGAACTGTAGTAAAAATAGTAAGACATGACGAATGAATGCATCAGATCAATCAGAAAAAACAGTCACTGCTTTTTAGATTATTACATCGAGGGTTAGTCTACTCCTCCGGTTACGGCTTTGACTGACCATGACGACCGTTGGCGTTGAGTCTTGACTGTGGTTGTCTCGTATGAACTCTGGGAGTTTAATGAAGGCTTTTTATGTTCTATCTTTGGCAGCAGGTGTTCAATATTGTGCATGAGTTTTGTTCTATCATAGTAAATGACTTGTCAATGCTACAGATACATTGTGTTGCACTGCAGTCGTAGCTTTGGGACAATTAGAGGCCAGCGCTCCATGTGTATCCTGCCAACACTGATATGGATTGCAAAGCATTTATGTAATTTGCTATTTGTGGCTCCATTGAAATGAGTTATCTTCAGATGGCAGGGCTTCTGTTTACCCCTCTGATTCTACAAGCTACTGTTCAAAGCCGCAGTACTGCGTTCTCTGATGAACTCGGTTCCCAAAAAGTTAGGAGCCTTCATGTTCACGCAGATTTGAGGATGCTTAATGAGAATCTCAACTTTGGTCTCTCGTATTTTAAGTATTTCGAGCCAAATTTCCTGAGGCTTTTACAAAGTTCTGCATGCGAGTGGGCTGATTTAATGCCGAACTTGAGTGTAGTAAGAATGAGTTCTTTTGGCTGTGCTGTCCCTCCAGGTGGCTTTCTCTGGCTTCCCGTGGCTCGAGCTGAATTCCCGGGCCTGCTGCCTGAAAGCCTTTGTGCGCTCTATCAGGTGCAAAGCGGGAGCTCTCTCTTTTTCTTCTTGAAGTCTTTGACGATGCCCAGCAACTGTCATCTGTCAGCAGCATCTGTGGGAAGCAGCTTGTTTTCAATGACTGCGGATTTTCTGGCCGTACCTGTCAGTCTGACTCATAGAGGCTCGTAACAGATGCTGCCGTTCTTCTAAACTCATTAACTGCATCCCACACTGTGTTGTGGTTGTCTTTCATTTGGAGTGACATTTAGAGGTTCTTGGTTAAATGTGCATGAATCGGATCCAAGTGTGTGAGTAAGAAATAAAATCATTAAATGGACAGTAAGGTTTGCACTGGATGACAAAAGCTCTGGATTTCTACTTTAATATAAGCCTACTACTTGACATGTGAATGCTTTTAATAGCTTACATGGCCGATATTCGCGGTGCTATTGGTGCCTCAAGTTAATCTGCACAATGTCAACAGCAGTGCCAAGAAGAATAGACCTCCATCTCAAATATTCACCCAAGGAAATCTCCTCTGATTGCACAAAAATATCCAAAAACCTCTCAAGGAGCTGGAATGGTTTTATGTTTAGCTTATGAATAAGTAGAGGTGGTTCATTCCAAATCCATCAGAAAGGGATGAAATATACACAACATAAGTATGTATGACTCCTGTACCAATAACTGTTGAGTCGTAGTACAACCCCCGCACAACTCTCTAATCCCTTTGACGAATAGCTTCAGTGCAAATCTTAACTGCAGCCATCTCAGATCCAACGGCCCTGTTCCAGGACCAATTGGCAGGGCCCATTAGGGGCGTTCACATACATTTAGATGATCCCTCTGTTTGCATTACCCAGGCACAGATAATCTGTGTATACAGTGGGAAATTAGGGCAGAGCAGCCGTAGGCGCTGTGCACAGAGACCTCCACATGTTCACTTCAAAGCGGCTAAGGCTGAGTGGAAGCAGGTGTGTCTTGTCCGGAGTCAGGCGCAGGGTGGGCTGGGCTGGGTGTAGGAAGGAAGGCGGGATCCCCTCAGGCCGGTCTGTGTGTGGTGGAAAAGGTCATCACACGTGTGTCTGTGCAGGCCAGAAACGGTCCAACTCATTCAATTTAAAATAGTTATGATGTGGTCATGTACAAATATTTTGTAATACTGATACAACATTCTGCAGAGCCAAAATAGCATATTTATCCTGGGAGAGGTCCTCTGGCAAATGTTATATGTGATGCTTTAGGCTCGCACACAGAAATGTGTTTTTAATAATGGAGAGAAGCAGCATTAGCATATCATGGATCAAAATATGGTACGTTAACGACAGCTAATTAACAAAGACGTATGTTTTGGAGGAGACTTTCTCTGTGCCTGAAATGAGTCGGCTGGTGATTTTTTTTCAACCCTGAAAGGCATCGACACATCATTGCTTTGATGTGATGTTAAAGGCGGGTTACGTACGTACGGTGATCGGAGAAAAGATGGTTCAAACACAACTTTCAGCCACGAGACCAAAACCTGTTTCCTGTGAGAAACCTACAGCCATCGTTGAAGTCTATTAGGAGTTTATGTCTTTTAAGGTTACACAGTGATCCTACATATAAATGTTATGAACAAGAAAGTTATGGTGTCCAAACGTAACCAAACTGTGAACCTAAACATGATTACATGTTTTTGCTGCGGCTCTTAAGGCCTGACAAAAACGAGGGAAACGTACGGTTTAAACTAAACTGTGTAAAGTTTATTACAAAATACCAAAATAATCAGCATTAACAAAGAGGACGAGGCGTGTTTGTCAGTTAATCAGTGTGTCGGCTGTTGTGTGAGTGTCAGACGAAACTAACATAGGCAGACTTCAACAAAACATGATGAGAAAGCTGTGGTGACGGTGTCATGCTGAGGGTGGATGAGAGAGAGTGAGAGGTTGACAGCCCGATCTTAAATAGCCTACACCTGGGAGACTGGCCAGGTCTGCCCAGGTGTAGGGGAAAACCTTTTTTTCTGGCCTTTACTGGATAGGACAGCTGAAGAGAGACAGGAAACGCTGTTAGGAGAGAGTGGGGGTGAACACGCAGGAAAACACTTGGGTCGAACCCACAGCCGTTGTAATGAGGACTATAGCCTCCATACATGGGGCATGCGACAAAACCGCTAGTCCATCGGCGCCCAGACATTGCTTGATTTTACTTTTTTGCAAAAGTCCAACCAGGTGTCAGATTTTCTCATGACTTATTTGACCTCGGAGTCTGAATTGACACTACGGTGTACCTTAGTCATGTTTAGAAGCGTAGAGCCGCTGTACAGAGGCTGAAAGATGGGAATGCAAACATGTTGCCCAGCAGTAAAACCCCAAGGAAGTCTATTTGGAAAGGTAAATAAACATACCAGACTTTGATATCAATGAGCGAGGTTATGTTCATGTGTGTTCATGTTCCCCATGATTTATATAAAGCTGCTTACACACCTGCCTAAAGGAGCACTTTACCAATCTCATACATCAAGTTAGCTTCACTTATGAGCACTATACAGCCTAAACATGTACACACTATAGTCGTGCACGCCACAGCAGTGTCACAAGCATTATCAGACAACCAGAGAGAGAACGTCACTGAAATCGCCCACACAGTTTGAGTGACATCCACACTCTTACAGGCAGTGCAGAAATCCCAGCTATCACTGAGAAGAAGACAAACTGATGGTGGGAAACAAATCTGGCATGTAGAAAAACTGCCCGATGGAGAAAATACCACAATATTGCATGCTAAAGGGTTTGTTTCATACTCACAAACACAACTGGCGGAGCTTCATGAGTGGATTTTCAGGCCGTGTTTGTGCATGCAGAGTCATGTGAGGGGGTCTCTTTATGTGCGGTCACACTTACACACAACACCTGTGTTTTTAAAGGTTTCCTTTGATAATGCAGGCCTGTGTCTGTTTGTGTGTTTTCCTGGAGGTTAAACGCTTTGTTTCCTCTCTAATGGCTCCCTCGTTGGCTCTGGCGGAAGAAAGGGAGAAGGGGTTATTGTGTGAGCGATTTGTCACCGCCTGTCTGAGCTGTGAAGTCCTCGCTGACACCATAACTACTTGATAATAGTTCATCTGGAGGAAAGCTGTGCCTCATTCTCCTGTTTTTTTTCCTCCTGCACTGAGCTGATGGAAGGCCTTTTTATGTCCCACATGAGTCTTTTCGGACTCTTTGGGACCGGTCGATGTTTGTGCATGTCACAGGTCTTCAACCTGCATGGTTACAAATATTTCTTTACACAACTTTTCTAGCACAGTCATACTTTTTTACTGTACATATACTCCTGATAAACAGTTGCAAGTATCAACAGTATTGGTGGCATCTTTCCCAGATAATAAAAAGGCTACTTTAAAGACAAATCTGTTATTTTTCATGTTTAATTTCTTTATACTTTCAGAGGAAATGACTGCCATTGCACCTCGTCATATAACATCCACTAAAAGTTCCTGTTTGTGCCAATAACCAACTTGTGTTGCTATCCAGTGTGTCCACAGAAACCAGTCTGACATTGTTACAGAAACAATCCCGTCAGAGAGGGACAGATTTGTTAAACGGTAAGATAAACATGAAACAATATTTACGTGGCTTATTTCAAAGATACTAGACTTTTACTACCAACAAACATGTAATATATCTTAGAAAACGTTAAAGGCAGGGTTGGTCATTTTCGAAAACTAGCATGATTTTGAAAGTAGCATTCCCTCAGTGCTCCGTCTGCACCCACCCCCTCCTCTCTGTGCTCCCTCTAAAGCCACGCCCCTCACTTACATGCACGAGCGCCGTTGCTCCAGAAGCGGACCTCAGCTCATCTCTTGCATTGTGTAGAAACTACGTCGTCTCATGTCTCATTCAGCGGTAAGTAAACTCACAGTATAAACTCCGTCATTGGTGACGTGCTTTGAGTGTGGGCGAGTGCACGCAAGAGGTAGAGAACGAGCAGGGAGACAGGGAGGCGTGATTGGTTCATCAGATTGGTACCTCGTGGCAGACATTGGTCGAAGTTTTTACAGACTTACAACTGCTACAGATGACGGATTTTCTTCGTTCCTTTTTCAGAGCACATGAGTTATTAATGTCTGTCAGGACCTAAAGACGATTTCAACTAAAATCTTAAAAAGTGTATCTGGAGGAAATTACCAACCCTGCCTTTAAGTGTGTCTGAAATACCACCAATAAAGTACAAATCCAACTTTTGTATTTCTTATCTTCAGTTTATTATCACCATTACGACTGATATGATTACCAGCCGTTAAGTATCAGCAGGTGTTTTTACCCCTCTGGCCTCAGGGGACAGTAAAGAGCCCATCAAAGCTCAATGCACAACAATAAAGGTGAAGTAGATTTTTACTCTTTGTTTAATAGGTTTGGCATTTAATGGAGGGATTTCTTTGGTGTTTAAAGGAAGCAGAAGATGTTACAGCAACATGATGTGCCACTAAAATCTTATTTCCAGTCAACTTTTATTGCATCCTTTTTTCTCACTTCTTCAGAGCACTAGAACTTTTTTTGTTGATTCATTAAAGGATAAAGAAATGCAAGTTATCAGAGGAGAATGTGATACACTAGGACCAGCACAGTTTGGAAACGTTACGTAGCTCCTGACTGAAAGTAACCTCTAACAGCAGCTTGCCGTAGTCGACACACATTGATTGATGAACTTCATGTAAAGGCTGTTATATCCCCAATTGTTTTCATGTGTGTGCAGACAGATTTTGCGTTTTACATTTGCAAACACATGCACTAAAGAGTACACATACATAATGCAGGACGTAAGCATTCACACACACACACGCTCAGTTTGTCTCCTCTGTCAACAGAGCTGTTGTGCACCTCTGAGCTAACATGTTTCTGATTAGCAGATGACCTTTTCACTTTGTATGTCTGCTGAAGAAACTCCATATTAATCTCACATTGCTCCGCCAGTGCAAACAAAACACTTTTGCATGCAAAATATTAACGACCACAAAAACGATAAACATCCACTGCAAAGACAAAAACACAAAATACTTTATCTCTGCTTCACTGCTCTGCATGCAGCATTTCCAAAAGAGCAAAACCAGGCACACTTTCCATACGGCTGTATGTCATGAGTAATATTTTGAATTATGGTGTTTCCACAAATCTCTGTGCTGCAGCTATGGCAGCAAAAACACTCTGCTGCCAAACCTTGTCTCATTTAATTACACGTACATTAAGTGCAGAGTAGACTCTGGAGTCGTCCTCCGTGCTAACCTCTGTTGACATGTACCATTATCACATGTCGTTAGAGAGACATTATGATATTCTGGAGAGCAGAAACCAGCCCACTGTTCTCCCCTTTTCTGTGGCTTGTCTAATAATCACAGCTAAAACATCAAGAAACATGTTTTTTATGGTCTGACAAAGCCATAATGTATATCCCTGTTGTGCTCCGCGCTAGCAAGGTTTTAACCCAGGGGCACTAAAGTACGTGGAAATATTTATATTCTCTTCAGCAGAGGGGCTGTAACTTACAGCAGGGAAGCTAATTTCACATGCTGAAAGTCCATTCTCAACCCGGCCTGATCTCCCCGCTGCCTCTCTGGCAGATTTCTCATTCCTCCCTCTCCCGACTGCTTCTGTAAGAGCAGAGTCCCGCTCTTATATATGCATGCTTTAATCATTTCTTTCAGCTGAGCGTGACATCTCTGTCCTTTCCCAGCGACATGATTTAAACCTCTGCATCCATTTCTTCTTTTTTATTTGTTGTTTGTGTCTCGTGATGATTGTGAGTGGACGGTTTTATCTGTGAATATTTTTGTCTGTTTGGGTCATGAGACGAGAAACAGAACTGTAAATCAAACGTTTTTGTGAGCAATTAAAATGGTGAGGTCGTTGTGCTCGTTGACGACTGTTACCTTGTTTGGAAAAACTGAAGCCAACAACATGTGGCTTAACCTTTTTTATTCAAAACTTCAATTTAGAGCAGTGGTTCACAAACTAATTTCTGTCGGGCCCCTTTTTGGCAGATGGAAATATTTTCTGGACCCCAACCCCTTACCATACACAATTAAACATATCGATCGACTAACAAGTGGCTTGTAAAAAGGCAGCAATTAACAGTGATACAGCAATATGGAACTTCACAATTTTTAAATGTAACAACAGCCATAGCATAATCAGAGGTCATATATTATACAAAATACACTTCACCATGTTTCTCTAACACTAATACATGTATCTAGTCTGTCTACAAACCCCCCAATGATGAGAAAAATCCATCCTCTCCATCTTTTGCCTGCTCCACTTTTCAGAAAATGTGTGCTCAAACAGGTCGTTTGGAGATTTTCCCTTCATGACATCACAAAGGGCAGTAACCCCTCCCCCAGGTGGGTGACACTCCCACAGCTAGGTGTTTGTTCTGCCCTCTGAGTCTGCCTTCTCACCGTCAACAAACGGTCATAGAGCGAGAAAGCCCGAGCCACCCAAGCCCTTCCAGAGAGGGGCGTGGTCAGACACAGCTCATTTACATTTAAAGCTACAGACACAGAAACAGCCTGTTCTGAGCAGGGCTGAAATAGAGGGGTTTATAGACATGATCAAATACAGGATCAGAGTGGATTTAGAACAAGAAACTTCACACACATGTTTTGAGGAGCTCTGAGACTTATTTAAGAGGAGGAGAATATGTGACCTTTAAACCTGACTTTCTGTCTGTAATAATTTCAATGAGAGGTGTGGGCCTGTTTTGTGCTGCAGATCTTCTCAGTCTGAACACAATGTCTGACTGAATGCTGGAGTGAAAGGCCGGGCGAGGAGTCACAGAAACTGTATGGAAGTCTATCAGTGTTCACTGTTCCTTTATAGCTTTTCACCTACGTCTGTAAAGTGATAAAAACTTCTGGAGACAAAGAGGTAGGTTATCGTGTCAATGGATGTCAAGTTAAAAACAAAGGTGCCTTCCGGGTAACCACACAGATAATATGATGAGCAGAGGGAGCAGGCAGCACCTAAAGGGAGGGGTTTAACACACCTATAAACCTGGTTTTATTCGGTCAGTGTCACAGCACTCGCAGAAAAAAATAGACTTTTAAATACCGCCGCTGTTTAAATGTCCTGATATTTGCACAGAGCAGCCATTCGTCAATCCGACGACTGTTGAAAAATAAAGAATTGCGTGCACGTAGCATTTGACCCCAGTCTGGAAGATAGATTTCTGTGGCATCTGATGGAAAAGGCTGATCTTTATAAACTCCCCTGCCTGGCTGTGGCATTTACTCAGCATCGACACTTGATCTTCATAATGTGTCCATGATGAGGTCACAGAGAGCTCTGGCAAGACGCGCGTGTGAGTTAGTGTGAGTGTGCTGCACCGCAGACTGGAAGCAGAAAACGCCATGTTGTACTGCTTGTCACAACACATTTTAGTCTCACACCAATCACACAATGCAGGATAGATTCGCTCTCTGACATGTTTGGACACATGCATCTACTCTTGTTTTAAACCTAAAGAACCATGAGATGCTTCCTCTTTGTTTTAGATGCAGAAAAGCAGGAGGTGTTTTGTGAAATGTACGGTTTAAGTTATCTAATTCTACTCATCCAAAGAGTAGCCTACTAGTAAAACAAATTCTGCACGTCTGTCTACCTTGACATAAACCAAAAACTTGTTTCCTGTGTGATGAATATTTTCCATATTGAGGTCTGGTGTTGTTGACAACTCCTTGACGATTACTCCCAGTAACTTATTTGACTGTATACATGATCACAGCAAGCTTAGAATAGAAACTAACGTCAGGGCTGATCTTCGGCTTGTTTGGCGTCATGATCAGTGGCTGTCACTTCAAAATATGATGTTGTAGGTATCTGTTTAGTCTTTTATTATTCCTAGTTATGTCCTTTAGCTTTATTATGTTGTGTTCAAGTGGCAAGGTGTGAAGAGGTGAAGGTTTGGGGCTGTGGATAGGTTAACCAAATATGTTTGACTATTGATGCATTGCTGAGTCTGACTGGATGTTGCTAATTCATTAATGCTAATTTGGCTATTTTATTTTGAAAGTTTGAGAGAAGCTTGCCCTGCAGAACCTCAGATGGCACATAAAGTGAGTAAAAAAAGTCTGCTGTTTCATATTGATTTACACATCAGGTTCAAAAAGTCTCCAAACGGGCACACGAGACACTTTTTGTTCAATCTGGGAGGTAGAACAATGAATGTTTGTTGTCTTTTGCTATTGATTGTCCCCTTCACAGGTCATCACAAAAAAAAAAGACTTAGCCATTGATCAACAAAACTGAGGAAAATCTTGGGAGACAACAAACTTTTAAAACTTCAAAACTAAGTAGTCGTTGCAGAGTAAAGTTTGTGGAAAGACAAGGAGATATATTTGTATATGACTGCAGAATTAAAGCCCACACTCACCCAACACTTCACTAAATCATGAGCACAATAGCTGCAGACTCTGCCAGCTCCATTAAGGACCACTCAGGAGGAGATAAATAACAGTGGACTTCGCTGCATTAATGAAAGCAATGATTAGCCATCATAAAAATGGAAGACTTAAAGCCTCTCGACAGCTTTTGACCTGCATGTTCTGTGTTTTGGGATAAGGGTTAATTATTATAAACTAATTGTACTGCAGTAAAATGTTGTCCTGGACAAGCCCAAGTGTTGTGTAGACTCAGTTCAGACTGTGCAACACAATGACCTTGATTCAGCTTTTCTGAGGCTGCTAACAGAGCCAGAGCCAAGACTTACGGAGGACAGATGAATATATCCCAACACCTCAGCAGAGTTAGGAACAGGCGTGTGCAGCACAGATCTGTACGTAGTTATAGTTTCAGCAAAACACCGAAAACAACACTTCATCATCAACTTGAAAATAGTCACATTTAAGATGCATGCATACATTTACTATTTCAGCCACTTGAGGATAGTGCAATTAGTTCTTAGAAACATATCACCTTGATTAGCCAAATTGTTGTAATGTATCATAAATCAATAAAATGATACAAATAAAGGCTGTAAACAACACAACTGCAATTATGCTGTTCAAACCAAAGAGTGAACAAATAGTGGATCTGACTTTTCTTTGCCTCTATGAGACCCTGGCAGCTCCTTCTCAAAGCTGGAGTTTCACTCTGTGCTGCATTGTTTCCCTGCAGATCGACAGGTACCAGGGTAACAAGGGGTTAAACTCAATGGCAGCATTACACTTCCTGTTTACATCTATCATATTGTGTGAACTGGATGGTGACTACCCACAGTGAGTCCAACTAAAACTGGAATTTTAAAATGCATGTTAACATGTTGATACAGCTGAAATGGTACTAAACCGAATTCCTTGAAGTTGGACTAACACACCAAGATCATGTGGTTGGAAATTACTATCTCATGCATGTATACACCTCAATCAGAAGTAAACTTGACTAGGTGTTCTGAGCATGCTCCATAGTCCCTAGCATGGGCTTTGACCTGGAAATCAATCTGCATAAGTGCAGAGCAGAAGTCGCGTTGTCGCCGGCCTTCGGATATCACCGTAAGTTAGAGGATAGTGTGCATCATATCTGAACCAAAAGTTAAGCAAAGAGCGTTTAAGAAATGTACAGAGCTGTAAAGCTGTCCATGTTCTGTCTGTTCAATGTTGAACCACCACTTTGCCGTTTGCTAACTTGCTAACTTGTTAGCAAGGTCAACTGGAAGAAGGTCCAAATAGCAACTATAGCTGAAAGGGGACAGCTCGCCAGCTGTCGCAGGCGGACATTTTTCATGTCAGACTTTGGAAAGGCCAGACTCACAGGGCAGGAAATGTAGTGTTATGCTATTTTGTGTTTTGTTAATGTAACCTGCTTCATGCTCTTAATTAAGTGGCTGTAACCACATCCAAAATAATAAACACACACAGGAATATAATTAAGCATGACTTCCCTGCACTGAAATTCTCTGATTTCTTTTTGATGAACTTTTGATTGCCAGATGGATTGGCCACAGTGTTCATTTCCTGAGATGATTTGCGTCCATAATTCCTGAGGCCAAATTGAGAAATACCAGGGGTGGGATCATGCAAGTGGATGTTTTTTTTCCAAAAGAAAGTGATGAGAATTCCTAGATTTGTCAGAAGGACTTACAATAACTGACAGAGCTGCTGTAATCATGCACATGGGATGGATCTGTGCACTGCTAATCCTGCAGCTTTCATTTCTCTCTCTATCTCGATCTTTCTCACTGCTCCCGTGGCCGGAGGTGAACAGATTGACTCTTTCACAGCCAGTAGTCAGCATGTGGAGAGTGGGTGGTTAGAACTGGACTCTTGCTGGTCCACTTTCTGGAACAAACGATCCCTCTTCCAGTCTGGGCTGTGACAGCAGAGCGACCCGTCTCTCCTCCTCTGTTTCTGTTTGTCTGTATTGTTTATATCTGAGGTCAGCAGTATCGCAGAGGTCACAGAAACAGACACATAACAACTGATAGTGAGACCAAAACAACTGTCACATATTGTGTGAAATCGTCCGTATATGGTTTAAAAAAAATCAATTTTCATCAAGCAGCAACCTCCGGTGTTACACTTCCAAATATGGAAGTGTAAGAAACTGCAGTTCCTCAAGTGTCCACTTGAGGCTGGCTCCAAAAGATCCAGAAGTCCCATTCACACCCCATATTAAAATGTCCATGACAGCAGAAATGAACATGTTTACAGCCTGGTCTGATTAGTTGATGTCTCTATAGGAAAACACTGTGCGGAGGATTTTATGAAAGATATGAAATATGTGTGATTAGTGGGGCCGATCTGACTCCAAGCAGCAGCATTGTAGCGGTTTGTCAGGAGGCTTAAACCCCGGATTTAGTGTGCTTTAGTGATCTCCTGGTCTAAGGAAGTTCCACGAGGTTGCTTTTTTCTTGACCTGTTCATTGAAAAATCTCAACAACACGAATGCATTATTGTGAGAGCCTGAGTCACAAAAGGCTTATGCATTGTTTTGATTAACCTGTGCAAATGAATCCAAACCACACTGGCAAACATGATGTCTGTTTGCAGAATATAAGAATGTTAGCATTGTCACTGTGAAAACATGACCGGGTGTTAGCCCAAAGATGTGCAGGGATGACGAAAAAAACAGCCTCATAAGGTGTGACTGGTCAAAATCATCGTGAAGTTTAAATGGAAAAATTAAATAATAAATAAAACAATTACAAAATGTTTTCCTTGTTTTTTGCTTTGTTCCACAGACAACCCTCTCTGAGCCCCAACACCTTCCCCTACACATGCCTGAGTGTCGTCGTCTTCAGAAAAGAGCCAGAGCTTCGCCTCCAGACGGGGCGAGGCAGAGAATATGAGGTTCGTACGCGGGGAGAAGTGAAGGGTTGTGGGGTTGCATGAGAAGTTCTTACAAGATAGACATGATGCATGAACCTGTGTTGGATAAAAAATATAATGTTAGGTCTAACTATGCTTGTAAGTACTGAATTATCTTACTTTAAAAATATGTTATTTTACTTACACTTAAGTATTTTTTCAAGCCTTTGGATGAGCGTAAGCCAGAGGCGTTTAGGTTTGGTCTATGTGCATATCCATTCTCATCCATTCCAGAGAAAAAGCTTTAAACATTTCTGGCATCAGGGAGAAACTCTACATCGGACATATTTTCCCCCGGATGTTGGCAGCTTCTGAATGCTAATGCTAAGTGTCAAATAATGCTGTGATTGATAGAAGGGGCCTGATTGTGAACAGTATGAGTCTGATTGCAGGAGTAAACAGTCATAAGATCCCCCACCACGAGAACCTCCCTGTGTTTCGGATGGAATTACCATGTGAATAGTCAGTAATGGTGATCTATTTCAATTCATGAGCGATGCTGAACTCAATTGCTCTTGATTTGCAGAGGTTTACTGAAGGTCACAGATGATGATACCTGAGAGACTTTCTACAAAAAGCATGAACTACTGACTTTTTTTTTTCAATTACCTGATGTGTGAAGTGTCTCACTTCTGTTCACATTATTAATGTGGAGGATAGAAGCCATTAAAAATGGTTCTGATACCTTGTTAAACCTCTTAATAATCATCAGAGTACTGACACGAGAGAAGCATGAGTGATCTGATCTAAAGTATGAAACCTGATGGGAATAAATACAGATACAAACTGATCCCACTCTGCACTTTTAAAAGTCTATATTTGCCTCCTGTCATGGTTATCAGAATCGATAATAACAGACTCACTACACATCCAATGAATACAAGAAGTACCCACCTATTCATTAATGTGCAATGGAAGTGATGAGGTAACAAGCAGCAGCTAGTAATGTCTGTTATTTTGAGCCCAAAGTTTTGACTCAAAGGCTACATAGAACCTGAAAAAGTAGAAATCCCTCTGCACGTTTTTTGGGGGGCTGGGCTGTCAGGTATACCAACGCAGCCCAGACGAGGCGCAGGAGGGCCAGCGGTCCAAAGGGCCCCACCCACGCCTGTCAGATTTATCTCTCTCTCTCTCTATATATAGGCTATACTGTATATACATACACAATATGGGCTGCACGTCATGATACTGTCTGTATTTTCAGCATAACATTTTAAAACACATTTTTTTATTCGTTGCTGGTCGACAGTTTTCCTAAAATAATGTCTATGTTTAGAACGGTACGTCCTGTCAGCAGTGATGCAGTCTGGCTGGTATGTTTGTCTCATAGCTGACAGCGTTTACAGCTAACCTTAACGACAGTGATGGCAAGATAAACAGTTAAAGAAATCTGTTACTGTGCGACCATGAGCAATGAGGAGGAGTCAAATACCATGGACAGCTCCCTCATCATGACAGTAACAGGATCAGCACCTTGACAGCGACTGTGACTTCAAAGTTAATCATGTTAAAAAGCTCAAACTGTTTCAAATTGACTCAGTACAATGAACTCCATAATAGACGTGTGTCTTATGTTGTGCTTTAGAGTGGCAGCCTGTGAAGTGATAAGAAAACGTTTTATTTCTGTCATGACCAGGGGGTTTCCTGAGGCAAGACATGACGTACAAAGAACAACGTGCAAGTGGCAGACGAAGCAACAGAGTCCGCTTTACGATGCTTTATTAAGAATATTTGCCTTCATATCAATGCTACTTGTCGATGACAGAATCACAATAAGAACCAAAGAGTGGAGAAGAACAAACTGGAGAACAGGAAACATGATGAAGTGGTTTCATAATGTGCACAGAGATCGTACCGATTACCAAACGGTACCATGAAGCTGAATGTTACGACTCCTGTGTGAAAGCATCTGGAGTCGTAATGTTTCTCCTCATTTCTTCTTACTTTGTGAGCTGCCTTATGGAGACAATGACAATCCCAACCTGCTCAAACTTCTCCACCCCCTCTTTGCCACAAACAAAGATGCTATAACAGGACAGTTCCACATTTGATCTCACATTGGCTGGTTTTACATCTTTCCACAAAGCTCACGCCGGTAATAAGGTGCTCTTACCCATCTGCAGTGCGTTGGCGAATGTACCTGCACACTAGCACAATATCCGGAGGGCCAGGCTGGCACTCTGAATGTGTTTGATGATGACAGGAAGGAAAGAGACAGCTAGGTGTGTGAGAGGATTTGTTTTTGGCTCCTGTCTAGCACCTCGGCTAATCCCAAAGGCTCTAATGTTAGCAGAAGCCGCAGGGAAAGTGTAGCTAGGAGCCAAACGCTATTGCTAGGAGGGGATTAAAAGCAAAATAAAGATGTGACGCTAGTGTGACACTTTGGGGGGTGCTGTCTACCTTAGAGTCTGCTTGACACCTCTGATCTCTGTGCTGGATGGCATATGAATATAGACCTTATTTCCATGGCGACTAAGATGTGTTACCACGGGTTGATTAGCATGCTTGAAGTAAACAAATAAGACATACAGACCCCTGATATTTAAAGGATTACCTGAGGAGCTTTTTTAGAGGCATATTGCAGGAGGATGAGTCATGAGCTGAAGTACATCCACACCAGAGCGTGTAAGCACACACACACACACACACACACACACACACACACACACACACACAGATTGTTCCTCTGTGCCATTCTGATCATGATGTTTTTTAAACCCAATGTGCCGGAGACCAATCAAGCGGATTGACAGAGCAAAAAGCAGCTCCAGTCGTCCCTTTTTTAAAAAACATCTCATTCCATTTTAATTCCCGTTCTGAACAACTACTAATCACGAAGAGTGCAGGGACGCTTTGTGATTCTTTGGTTGCCAAGGGAACGTCATTGTCGTCCAAGTTGTTTGGTTTTCCCTCGAAAGGTCAACGACTTGTCTGATTGAATAACACTTCTCATTTAAATAAGTCTCCTCGACAGTCCGGGGGTTCGGTGATGTTTTGGAGCAGATCTGAAATAAAACCCAGTGTGTCACATTAAAGTGACAGGTATTGAAAATTTAAACTGTTGATGCCACTGGCAACATTTATATATTGATACACGTCTGTCTTCTCTCATGCTTGAGGGAAATCTCTCAAGCAGCTCAGGGTTAGTACTGGCAGAAAACGACTGAACACATTTCTGTCAATTATTCAATGTCAGGTTACCTGGTCTGCTTCTATAAGAAGATAGAGCATGACATGAACAGGAGAGCCTCTCCTTCATACTCTGTTTTTACACCTCACCAGCTGTGAGCAATCACAATGGATGGATATAACCTTACTTGAGTACTGTGTGCCGTGTACAAGTGTAGCTTGTTAGCTGGCGCTGTGAGGGTTTTCTGACCGGCTGTATACACTTCCTGCTGAGACTGTTCAGCTCGACAAACCTGTGTTCTTGACTTAGCTGCTTTAGATACCAGCTCCTGAACAAGATTTCTCTGCACTCAGCACTTTAGGACTGCTCCCAATGGAGATCATCAAAGGAGCTGACCACATTTTAAGTCAATGCAGTCATTGCTAGTTCGGCAAAATGTGAGGTTAAAGTTCACCTCTTATTCATTTTGGGATAGTCCATCAATTTATCAGTTCTGGTCAAGATTCTTTTCATTTTTCTCTGGGGTTTATCAGAGGACTCTGCAGAGTCTAGGCTCCCTTTAGACATTCAAACAGATCGGTTGATGGGCATGATTTGCAAAAAACTGATTCTCAAAGACTGGAAGACACCGACTCCACCGTGCTTCAGACACTGGTTGCATGATCTGGTCTCGGTGATCCACATGGAGAAAACACAAACTAATAATTCAAAATGTAAACATAAATGGGAAGAATCTTGGGGTCCCTTCCTGCAACATTTGGACTCATCTTGACAGCATTTGTACCAATGTATGGATTGATCATGCATATTTAGCAATAACACATGGATGATGTATAATGATATGTAAGCTTTTGTGTCCTTGGCACAGGGTTTAGAGGAATTCTCTGTAATTTGTATACCTCCTCTCAGTGTGTGTCTGTGTTTGTCTGTTCTGGGGTGGGTTGTGCTGATCCCGATTTTCACAATGAAATAAATATTTTTCTACCTTTACGATGGGACATGAGCCCTATAGTTCACTAATGACCACATCCCTGTATGGTGCCAAAGGAAAATGAATAGCTGCCCTCTACCCTTACGGTCTAAACAGTGCACAAAACATTGCACTGCAAAAATCCAGTACTAGACATAATGTAGAAGCTCAGACCTGCGGATGTTGATTCAGCAGATCCGCCACTCTGAAAGGATCAGTCTGAAGTAGCAAATGAGGGGATTGAACTGAATCCAGCTGCCTCCAGCAAGCAGCATTACCCAGCTAACACTCAAATGTCTTCATGATGTCATATTTGTTTTAATAACTGTGCTAAAGACAGTGTGTGTGTGTGTGTGTGTGTGTGTGTGTGTGTGTGTGTGTGTGTGTGTGTGTGTGCGTGCGTGCGTGCGTGTGTGTGTGTGTGCGTGTTCACATGGTTTTATTTATCCATGTGTGTATGGTCGTCTGTATGTACTCAAGTGTGTGCTATCATGTTTGTTACATACCTTTGCGGGCAGAGGATTCAAAACATCTGTGTACATACGGTGCCTCCAGAGGTCCTCAGGACGGACACACACACGCACGCACGCACGCACGCACATGCACGCGCACACACGCACACGCACACGCACACACACACACACGCACACACACACACACACACTCTTGCAGCTCTAGGACTCTAACTCCATGTTCCCTTTGATCTGTGATGCCAACACAGTTTTACTAAAGTCAGGACGAGATGGTGTCTCAATCACACACTACAGTCTGCTTTGTAAGGTGACCTTGAGTGTTTTGAAGGCGCCTATAAATAAATTGTATTATTATGATTATTAATGAAGCCAGCAGATCCTCAGTTCACCCAGAACAAAATGTTTCACAGCTCCCTTTTGGAAACTGAAACTTGTGCCCATCAGTGGCTCTACTCCAGAATGAGACAGCAATCATTAAAATCTAATTGGAGAGAGAGTCATTTATTGACATAATTAATTTGATGTCTCTAAGCCAAATTACTAAATGACATGAACGAGAGTTGCATTGGGTTTATGATCGATATCAGTGATTCACTGATTTCTTCCCCAGGTGCTGAAAACAAAGGATGATATTCTTCTTTACTAAGAGGCAGAAATAATCGCATTATATCTGCATTAAACCTTTAAAGTTGACAAAGAAAGTTGTCATGACTGGAAAGCGGCAGACAAGTCAGTGTAACCTCCCCCCTGCCTGGACCAATGGGTCAGTCCAGGGGGCCATGCAGGGAGGAACCTCAAAAACAGACACAGCCGGACAACCTCTGATACTGACATGACAGACATGGGCTGATATAGCGTTGTCATGCATTGTCACCTTGTTCACACTGAACAGATGTAATCCCAATGTGATGAGGTCATCAAAAAAAGTACAACATGGAGGTCGAAAGATCAGACGCCATAGTTTTTGTCTGCATAAAGAAATGTGTCCCTCGCTGTTTATCTATTTAACATTTTGCAAACAACAATCAGGGGAGCGTGCAGCATTAATGTCGGACATGTTATAGTCTTATAAACACTACGCCAAGAGCCTTGTGGTGAACATTTACCAAAATATGGCAGCGTTAAAAAACTGAAGCTCAGCATGTTTACATGCACAGTTAATTCTTATATTATAGTTCAATTAGGCCACTCAAACTGGGCTGACTGTCATCGTCCTAGTAAACAAACACGGAGGGAGAAGACGTTTATTGACAGATGAAAGATGTGGCCATTGAAAACGTTCAGCTGGTTAGTATGGACCTTTTTCTGATTGACCTGCCGTGGATAAGACTCCTCAGGGTTTCCCTAATGGACTTGAGCTTGTATAGCGCTCAAAGTGCTTTTACACCGCAGGTCACACCTACACATTCACACACTGACGGTAGAGGCTGCTGAGTAAAGTGACCATCAGAATTAACTGATCCATTCATACACATTCATACACTGCTGACGAAGCAGCGGGAGCAACTTGGGGTTAAGAGTCTTGCCCAAGGACACATTGGACACATCTCAATCTACCAAATAATACTTTTTCTCTCTCTGCAACTCAAATCAAACCATCCAACTATAGCTGCTTTTATAAGCATGTCTTAGTGTTTTTTTGTTCCCACAGAGATCCATTTATTTGTGTATTACAACTATATTTGAAACAATTAGCTTTCTTCCTGTGTTGGACTGGATGCATAGCTACTTCATGCACAAGATGAGAAAGGATACAGCTCACTGTTCTGTGGGAAACCCGTCTCTATACAGCTAACCCCATTATGTGGAAGCGGCTTTTATTATTGCCGTTGTGCTCATACAATGCAGGAAAAGTGAATGCAGCAGAGAAGTCCCGTCTGTCAGAGCGGCAGCTAATGGACCGAGAACAATGCAGCCGTGTCACCGCACAGAGGAGGGGAAACAGTACTGATGTTTACCTTTGCCTGCCATGCTAGCTTCCTGCTTTTATACCAAGGCCATGTTTGTCAAGTATTGTTCACACACAATGTTTCTATTCATTGCACCCTCACCTGTCAAAGTGCTGGGGCTACATCTAAAGTTTCTGTCAAGTCTCAGAGCCGGAGACTTTAGATGAAACACCCGAGAATACAAAGGACACATGCTGCACATACTCACTTTATGTATCCAACAGACAGAGGAGGCAAAAAAAACACATCAAGCAAAGGTGCAGATACAAGAACAAAAGCAGAATTTACTGGTTAAACTTATTTGTTGAAGTAAAAGGTAAATAGCATCGCCTCAGAAAAGTCCTCCTCAAACTTTACAAGTAAGACGAAACACTAAAAAAGGTTCTCCTGGCTGTTTTGACTTGTCAAATCTTTTAAGTTGTTTTGTGAGTTGGGTCAAGCGACATCCTCCGGTGTTGAAAAATGAAGCCGATGCTGAAGTGTACATCCTGCAGTTCCTCGAGTATCCACTAGAGGCTGGCTGCAGAAGCACAGGAAGTCACATACACACCCATTCTAAAAAGCCTGTTTTTACTGCAGACATTAACATGTTTACAGCCTGGTTCAAAAAACCAAATAGGTCTGATTAGCTCATGTCTCGATCGGCACACACTGTACGGGGGAATTTTGTGATGACTCATCCGTTTTGATTTGATGAAGGATAAGAGTTATTCACATTAAGGCATGTCACTGACGTGATTGACAGGTTGGCGTGGTGTAACGGTTTTTCAGGAGGCTTTAAACCCGCCTCAGCTCCAGCTCTCAGCCTGTCGTTAGGTTGACTGAAAGTTAGGGTGAGACAGCATTTCCAGCATGGAGACCGCCATCGATGGGACTCCAGCGCCCCCTGCAGGAACAGACGGGTGACGTCACTCCGGCTTCAAACATTCATATTTACAGTCAGTGGTTGGGTTTGGGTTCCTCTCTGTTGTCGTCCTAAATCACGGCATTGAAATTGGAAAGTTGGTGCACAATGACGTAACTTAAGATATGAGAATTGGGAAGAAGGCTACATACATTTGTGTTAAATGTTGGGAGGAAAGATTTTTTTTTTTAGAATGCATAAAAAAACTCAACTTAACTACAGATGCAAAGTGTGCTAACTTTCCAAATCTAAAAGAAAACTACGTGACAGACTCTAGTCTCAATTTTCCATAACACAGAGACATGTTGTGTTGGTGAAAGGAACCCAGTATGAAAGGTGTTTTTCTCTGAACTGTAGATGTGAAAAGCACAACTCTGGCTCATAAACTCTTCTGTCCGGGTCCAAACAGTCAGAGCGAAGAGAAAGAGCCTTAAATGTTATTGCTGTTGGTTTGACACTAATGCATGTCAAGAGGTACGATTAAGCATAGCTGCATAAAACCGACTTCAAAGATGATACATAAATTCCTGTAAAAAAGCTTAAGAGATTTTGTGACATGTAAAGAACACACTTCAAAGTTAGATTTGTTCTCGGTTTGTTGTTGAGCGTCCAGAGTCGAGATGAAAACAACTCACAGATAGAGGAGCGTTTCATGCTTAAATCAGTTGGAACAAAACTGTCAGATTTGGAGCTGAACAACTCGATTATCCTGAGGCTTAAAGGGATCTCTGTAAACTGTCTGCTCTGTTCCTGTTTGAGCTGAACTTTATTTAAGTCAAAAACACTCAGATCTACAGGATGCATGCAGGTACATGTCCAGCAGGGGCATTGTAAACATTGATTTCTTATCATTTCTGATTGTTGGATGTAAAACAACACTGATGCACACAGGTCAGTCCACTCCATAATATAGTAAGAAAGCTTGTTGAGAACAAAAGATCTAATTCTGCTCTGGTGCTGATGCTTTGCTGTGGATTCAAAGAGAACCTTAAGTTTGTAAGTGTCGTGTTTTCCTTCCCATTGCTGCTGCATCGTGAGTCGTTCAGGTTCAAGTTTTTGTATAATTTTGGCTTTTCAGTCCACAGAATCTTAGCCCAGTGGTTCCCAACCTATTTTGGCTCGTGACCCCAGACATCCAAAACATCCTTTATCCATCCCGCTTTTCCAGTTCGAGGTTGCGGGTGGTTGGAGCCGATCTCAGCTGTCATTGGACGAGAGGCGGGTTACACCCTGGACTGGTCGCCAGCCAATCACAGGGCTGACATAGAGGCAGACAACCAGCCACACTCACATTCACACCTACGGGCAATTCAGAGTCACCAGTTAACCTAACGAGCATGTCTTTGGACTGTGAGAGGAAGCCGGAGTACCCTGAGTGAACCGACGCATGCACGAGGAGAACATGCAAACTCCACACAGAGAGGCTCCTGTCAGACGGGGATTCAAACCAGGAACCTCCTCACTGTGAGGCAACAGTGCTAACCACTGCAGCACCGTGCAGCCCATCCAGCTTATTGCTGAGATTATTGTTTTTAAATCATGTGATGATTTTTGTCTACCGTGTTCCAAGTAAACATTCATTGTAGATTAAATTAAGTCTATTTTTTGTTTTTTATTGTGGACAGAGGTAGAAAATCCGGGTTGAAATTTGTGCGCAAAGTGATGATTTTATTTTTCTCACTATACAATATGTACAGCCAGGTGAGAAAGGGGAAAGTGAGACATAGGAACAGAAAAAAACAAGCCACAGGGGCTCCCAGCTGTTTTCCCACAAGATGTGCTCAGGAGTTTTAAGAGCAGCCGAGCCTAAGGCGACACGTCTCTGTGTGATCGGGGCCCTGAGACTTGTCCCCCGGTCCCCCATATTCTTATGATTACTACCAATGCATTTGTTGACCTATAAAAAAAACACACACAAGATTTCCATTTTCTTCTGAGCTGGTCAAACCCTTTTCTGTCTTTATTAAGAGATGTTTATTTTTCACATATGTCTATAACTCTGTGTTCACAGAACAAAACAGAGTTGTGATTTCCTCAGTAAGTAAACATCTATATACCTTATGCTTGTGATCACGCTGATGCCAATAAGACATCTCATCACACGGGAATCATTCTGCACGCTAGACCAACATTATAAAACATTAACATGAAGAAGAGGAGAGGATTGGAAGAGGGGGAAGCAAAAAATAATTGAGGTGTGATTTCAGACTCTCTGGAGGCTACAGTTTATTAATGTGTCACTTCCAATAAGGCTCTTGCTATTCAGATTGTGGTTGTCATGGAGATCTCAGCCACTCCTGAGATGGAGGCAAAGGTTAGAGTGGCGGTGCATGATTCCCTGCTGCAGAGACAGATTGTAACTGCATACCTGCCACTCAGTGTGAGCGTGTTTTACTGTAGGGAGAGGAAGAGTCTCTGCACCGGTCTAATGACAGGAATCCATTTCTCTGACTGCAGATCTTTTATATATATTTATCTGTCACCGCTCAGAAACGTATCTGACAGGAAAATCAGTCATACTTAATAATGCAAACCCCACATGTATTTATTATCTGGTCAGGGGACAACTTTTTGGTGAATATATTTTGTCATTATTTTTCTGATTTGTTTGTCTGGCTTTCAAGTGAGCACATGAGTTATTAATTTCTGTCAGGACCTAAAGACAGTTTCAACCAAAATCTTAAAAAGTTTATCTGGAGGAAATTACCAACCCTCTTTCCTTCTCATATGGAGGTGTCTGTTTCAAGGTTCCTGTTTTAAAGTGCCTATGAGGACCTTTCGCTTTTGGGTTCATTGTGGCGCCCCCTGTGGACAAGTACTACATCTTATCTCTTTACCGACGCTCTACCGACGGCGGACGCTCTTGTGTTGAAGATACCAAATTCACATTGTTTTAGAAAAATGGCCGTCTAATAGTGCTTTCACACTTGCAGAGATCTCCTGAAAAACTCCTGATATTTCCAGGAGGAGCTGCATGTGTGAACACAAACAGCCAAATTGTTCACACTTCTCATTATAGCGAAGTATAGCGGACTCTCTTGCTTCGTCCCCCACTCCCATGTTGTTTTTTTACGCCACGTCTTACCTCAGGAGACCCCCCCCCACGTCTTATAGGGATAGTCTACAGCTGTGAGGAGCATATGTGAACAGCGAGGTCGAGAGAATATCCGGAGCAGGCCTCCTGAAATGATCTCGATATTTTCATGAATGCAGATGTGAAAACGGCTTCAGAATATCTTCTGGATGGCAGGCAAACCAAACCAAAAGTCCCAAAGAAGAATTTCATAATAGCCACATTTGTTATGCTTCTTCTTGTCCAGATAGTGTTGTGAGGGAGCTACATCACACTGGTTTTCAGAGGACTGAAAGTCATATTATCTTCATACTGCACTGCAGAGCTCTGTTGCCAGTATTAACGGCCTACTTGTCACCTACTGTGCTCCAAAAATGTACCTACATCTACCCGAATCCATGTCCAAATGTTGGATGTAATCTGTGAAGCCGATGTTGTGATGAGTTTACCACCAGATGGGCAACTTTCTAAAAGATGTTTTTAAAATTTTTGCCTGTCTCACTGATGCACTGATCTCATCGAGGAGGACTGTAAATCAGACACGGAGTTTATCGGTGATGAGTTTGTGTTACAGATCATTTCCTGCAGTTCATGAGAGGTTCTGCTTTCACTGAGCACACTCGTACCCGTGGCCTTACCGTCACCTCGACTTCAATGATGAAAACATTGTATCACACTCAAATACTTATTTACTGAAGAGCTACATTCACACAAGGCCAGTCCATGCTGACACTGACGCCATGTTGGTTCAAAGAAAGAGAAAGAGAGAGAGGTTCAGGAAGTCAAGTGAAACCACAAAAAAGATGCCTTTGAAGATGTTTTTTTTTTTTTTTTTTTACAATTCTGCATGTTTATTTCAGAAATGAGTCTGAAACTCAGGCATCAGAGCTAGTATATATTTGCCCTGGATCTAATATTGGCCATATTTGGGCAAGGAGGTGGAGAGGTGGGGAACCAGGGGTTGGCAAACATTATCAGCCTTTGCTAGTTTGGTCTGAAAGTTGACACCCCAGAGCAGCGATACTCAACCCGTGGCTCTCGGGCCGCATGTGGCTCTTTTAAGGCCGAGCATTCTTGGGAAAAAAATCCCCCAAAATTAATTGGAAAAAGGGAAACACTGATTTTTGCAAGTCACATTACTGTGTTTCCAGTTAACACCATGCTGTGTTTAATAAGACTTTAAAGTAGCAAATGTTCCCATAACGTCTTTAAGAAAATGATAACTGAGGTAACAAGTCAACTGAGATGTTAGCTCTTTTTTTATCTACTTACATGCAAGTCTTCTTTTGTAAACAGCGCCCCCTAGCTGCCGTTTGGAAAGACTCATGTTTGAGGTACTTAAAATTGGATTCACTTTTAAAACTAATCCAGTGAAAGAGGTTTCTGTATTTAAGAAGTCAAAGCATGTTGGCTTCTTGTTCTTTTTTAAATTGACACACCTTGTTTTTCCACGTTATTTTTGATCAAATTCTTCTTTTATCTTCTTCACAATGACCTCAAACGCTCCGGTGCCCTGTGCGATCCAATCAGGCCTCTCTGGATGACTAAAAACAGAAATGACCACACGGTCTATTCTTAGGACATGAGCAGAAATAATCCAGGGCTGATATACGACAAGCTGGCATGCAAGGAAGTGTGTTATCAGTCCCGCTTTAAGGCTGAGGTCACTTCCTGTTTCTGTTTCCAGCCCGATCTGATAAGAGCGCCAACTGGAATCCCCTCGGGAGTTTTTGTCACCAGGAAGTGGGCAAACCCATTAGCTGTCACGTCGAGCGACGGCAACCTGTCAAACGGTCCAAAATAAGCAACCATTACATTTCCCAGTAATGGATCATTTTTAGCGAGTTCTTTGTGGCGTTTCTTTCATGTGGTCAGAGGTACCTGCAGATGTCGGGTACACTGGTGAAATCGTCAGTGGCTTTTTGTTCCTCAGCCACCTGTGTGTGTGTGTGTGTGTTTGTGTGTGCGTGTGCGCGCGTGTGTGTGTGTGTGTGCGCGTGTGTGCATGTGTGTGTGTGCACGTGTGCATGTGTGTGTGCGGTCATCAGAGCTCAGAGGTTACTCAGTGTGTAGGAAGGAAGTGTAACAGCTCTGTGTAAATCATTTGGTGCTACGATGACAGACAGGAATGCTTTTAGGACGTTTGTGGCGATGGTGAAATCTAAACGTGAATATCTGCAGAACTGAGCCCAGATTTGTGACTTTAAGGGATGATGGATGGAAACTTCTGAAGAGCAGGACCAAAGACATGGACAGTGAAAAAGTGAGGATTAAATATATTAACAGTTTCACCTTTTTCCTTTGGCATCAAAAGAATAGAGTTGTAATTCTGTTTTAAGGCGTGATGATTGTATATATTTAATCCATTCTTGTGCCTCTCACATGATTGACAACTTGTAGGGACAATGGAAAGTTCAAACCTGGAGGAACATAAGAACACATGTCGGCTTACAACCCGTTAGCTGTCTATAAACAGCGTTTATACTAAGAAGAAGATCAGTCAATCAGTTATATTTAAGCAAAAAGTCGATGTGCAATACGTGAATTAATAAAAAGTATCTTAACATATTTTGCCCCCCATGTGATGACGATTCTGACGTCAAGTCAGCAGGTCGGGCACCTAATTCTTTACCGAGTTTCCGAGTTGTTGTTCTGACTTGAGCAGGTGTTCATGTGACATTTTACAACTCGTAACTCGTTTTTCCGATGTGTCCCACACCACATGAATGCAGCATAAGTTGTAAGACATGCCCACCCCGGCTGCTCTTTCAAGGACACACCCACCCAGAAGCTACCTCATATTTCCCCACTGCAAACAGAGCTGGCCAATCAGTTGAGAGTGGGCAGGGGGGGTGACTTAAAGAGACAGCAGCTGAAATGAAGGGTTTGAAATGAGGGACTTTACTGACATCAGTGTCAGGAAAATAAGGAGGTTTGTGAGCTGCACATCTCACAAAGCTACTCAATAGGCGTCCCAGACTGACATCATTAATAGTGAAAGTGAATATCATAGATCTCCTTTAATCAAAAAGACAAAAGGCAAAACAGCCTTTAAAGTCATTGTGCAGAGTTAAGGGCACAATTTTTAATTCCAACTGATTTGATCCTGCTCATTTCTACAGTCACCAACATGCACAGCCTTCACACAAAGCCAGAGAAAGACAATGTATACACGACCTATTTCTATCTACTCACAAAGACCGCAGGGAGAAGCTTAACTCCGCTGCTTCTCCGTATATCAATGATCAAACCTGCCTTCAAGGACTGGAGACAATGACGTCACTCATCCTACACACATTGTCTCATTGTTCATATGAACACTCAATAAGCTAGTTAACATTCCCCTCTTATCCAGAGCAGACAGGTGGAGTGCACATGTGACGCTTTTTTACAACAGAGCTATAGAACAATCAAACAGGGCTGAAGAGAGGACACAGGAGTCAGACTGACACCTTCGCTTGGCGTATTGTTTCTGTCCTTCAGTGTCTCTCACGAGAAGTGAACAGATCCTGAAGGGTGACTTTAATAATTCCCCGTCTCCTCAAGGCAAATAAGCACTCAGCAGGCAACAAGCTGTTTATGACTGTCTTGTTTGCAAGGAGATTTATTCTACATCAATTTATACGGCAACATTTATCACAGCATCTGTCACGGGCAGCTTGAAATTGGAGTCTTGTTATGATGTCAATTCTCCAACAGTCTTATTAGTGTGTGTGTGTGTGTGTGTGTGTGTGTGTGTGTGTGTGTGTGTGTGTGTGTGTGTGTGTGTGTGTGTGTGTGAAAGGCATAATTGTAAATCTCAGAGTTAAAAATAGATCCGTCAACTCGTACACCAGCTTTCCCTTCAGAACCTGTTTCTCTTTGTGTGTCTCAGCTGGGAGACGACGCGCAGGAGTGAAATGGGCTGTTTTATCTTCCATGCAAATGGGATGAATGATTTTCTCTTTAGCGTGTTTCAGATATGACACTGTGTGACTGATCCCGTTTGTACAGATCTCGTCTGAATGTCTTTAAACTATAAATGAATGTGTGCTTAATTTAAAACAGTCTGACTAATAAACACTTCAGTGTCCATCATCCTTTTTATCGTTTATTAAAAAAAATCCATATAGGGAGTATTTTCATTATTCAACATGATGTATTCTCAGACGTTGTGTTCTAAAATAACACAGGAAGACAGATTTTGTATTACAACAACACATGTTTACAATCAAACAAACGTAATGAAATAAAGTGATAATGAACTTCAGTGTTTATGACCTTTAATAGTGACATTAGAACATTCAAAATGCTACCAATGTGTGTTTTTATGCCTTTATTAGAGAGATTGGACCTTGGATAGAGTCAGAAACCAGAGAGAGAGAGAGAGCAAGAGAGAGAGTGGGGAATGACCATAGACTGTAAATATTAACGTACGAAGCCTGAGTGATGTCACCCATCTGTTCCTGCAGGGGGCTCTGGAGGCTCATCAGCAGCAGCCACCATGCTGGAAATGCTGTCTCAGCCTAACTTTCAGTCAACCTAACGACAGGCTGAGAGCTGGAGGCGGGTTTTAAGCCTCTTGACGAACCGTTACATCGCGCCCACCTGTCAATCAGGTCAGCTACGCGTCTAACTATGGATAACACGCATCGTTTTCAAAATCAAATTCATTGGGGACACATTCAAGTTTTCACAGGAATATATAGAACGCTTAGCCGTGCAACTACAGTGAGTACTGTCAGATGGGACCCCCTTAGGGAGTTTTTTTCTGTCATTGTAAAACTCTGAGTCACTGGTTTAAAGTTTGTCAGTCCTTGGTTGGGCCCCCTACTGGCCAGGGGCCCCAAGCAGTTGCCTGTTGACAAGCAGCGCCTCTGGCTCAGGCAACAGATGACTGATGGAAAGAGCAGACCTATGGGACCATCCCCACTCTGTTCCTCTAACATTTCCCTCCATGCACGGATGTAACGTCTCAAACTTGTTTCCTTTTGGTTTTGCAGGTTTTGACTTCTAAATCAGAACTCCCTGTCGACAGCTATTTAGACATGCATGTTTGTCCCCGTGCAGTGACAGTGACACAGCGTACAGACGTGGATGTTTGAAGACTTGGTCTATCAGCTTGTCTTTAAAATGTTCTGCCACTGTGGTTCCTGTTGCTGTTTATTCTGTCACATCCCATCTGCTTCTACTGTTCATGTGCACACTGCTGCTGCCAGACTCCTCAACGCCAACCAACACCAAGAATGTAGAGCACATTACACCCGTCCTTTGGTCTGGTTTAGCTGCAGCCTTGCACCAAAACACACCAGCTGGCTCTTTTTCCCCACTGGCTGGCTACTCCCTTTGTGACAAAATCCCCCAGTAACCGAGAGAGAGAGCGGCGGCGGTGGAGTTGTTGTTTTTTTAAATCAGTCAGTCGACACTCAATGGTTTAGGGTGAGGTGCAACCAAAAGGTCTCCCATGTAGATAGGATGAAGGTAAATGGTAAGCTTCACTGCTGCAAGTACATTGGAGACTTTAAAATGATAATGTCATAGCACTGATCTGTGTATTACATAATACGTGAAGCACCACACACCCCGTGTTCTTCATAATAATATCCACTGACAGTTTGTGTGCTGTCTGAGTCCTCTGCGTTCAAAGTGTGAAATCCATTTCTGAGAGGCTGTGCATGTTCCTGTGTGGTGTGATGTGTGTGTGTGAGACTTTGTGAGGGTCCACAGGAGTGAAGGACGGTTGTTCACACTCATCCTCATGCGTGTGTGACCTCTCTGTGTTTGTTCCACACAGTGAGCCGCGGCGCTTTCCGGGTGGATCATCATCAATCATGGATGAAAAATCGTCTTTTTCTTCCCCTCCCGTCCCTCCCGGGCACTTGACCTTTCCCAGACTTTTTCTCGGGGATTTCTTCCTACTGTGATATCTTAATAAAAGATAAAGCGATGGTCTTACAGCTGAGGGGAGAAATATCCTCCAGAGAGTGCACATATTATATATACCAACACTCCAAGGCTTCCAAGGGTGTAACGGCTCTCAGAGGGAAGTCTGCATGTTGAGACGACTCTCCCAGGAGGATCATGTGACAGCTCTCAGCAGCACCACCATGTGTTCTCCACTTACTTAGACACCAGGCTGCACTGGGCAATAGAGGAGAAAGGAATCTAGATCACAAAGAACAATGAGATGAGATGATCCAATTTATGTTGACATCCAGATTAACCTCGAGGTTTGAACATCCTCTCTTTTTCAAGATGTGTTTTGGGGCTTGTTATGCTTTTACTACAGATATAGGACAGTGGAATGAAATCAGGGAGAGAGAGCTTCTCCAACTCAGCGATTAACAGGCTGTTTACACCGTGCATTAACATCCGTCCTGGGCGATCTGATAACAAGTGGACAGCACTCAAGTTTGGGCGTTTACACTCTGCATTCAGAATATCTCTCTATTGAGTGTCAGCTGTCTTTTCCTGCTTCATCTGTCTGAAATGTTGTCAAACACAGAGTTATAATCTGAGTCTTTCAGTGGTCAAAATTATCACTTTGACTTACTTTGATCTACCTGTGCAACCTGCAGACATTTCAGCCAGTTTCATGGCTGCAAGACTGAAGCAGTCTACTCGAAACAAAGGGACACATGCGATGAGCACTGCTTCATGTAAAATACAAAGTAGATGCCATGCATACAGGTTTCTAGCCGTGGCTAATTTACAACCCCTTGTCCCAGGCTGGGCTTTTAGGATTAAAACAGAAGCATTAGACTTAATACAGAAATAGTGAAACTATACAAATATAAACATTCATTGTATATGTTGTACCTGTAAGTCATTAAGACACACAGATATTTAACAATAGGTATCAGGTTCTCCTTTAATGATCTGTGACCACTAACGCCATTTTTTCCGTTTTCAGCGGTTCCATAATCCTAAAAAACGCCCTCAGTGTCAGCTGTCCTTTGTTGCTGCGCTCACAAAGCTCTCAGTTGAAAGGAGTTCAACTTCTGGAACACCAAAACAAACTTTGTCAACAACAATGATGAAGGAGAAACTATCAGACTCGTCTTTTCAAGGGTATCATTTCCAGGTCTGGAGCTGCTGCTGATGTCAGGATAGGATGCATTCATGTTGTTTTTGTGTCAACATGAACTGAAATGTGTATACAGGTCCTAAATCTGCTTTTGGTGTTGTTGTTAAAAAGCACATTGTGGGGGACAACTTAAAAGATGCATTTAGTTTGAGTACTTTGCAAAAACACATTTGTTAATGCAATTTGTCATTTTTTAGAACTGGCTTGGATGGAACTGAGCTTCCTGCATTGGGCCCAGTGGGCTGAATGTTTCCCCTGAGGTGACTCGTCTATAACCTGTAGTAGCTGCTTTAGCCTTTTCCTTCTCGAGTAGCCCCTCCCTGCAGAGACACTGCTCCTTCTTTGCCCTGTCCTGCTGCGATCTGGCCTGCTGTGACCTTTCTCCTGTGGAGGGGCAGCACTGGAGAAGGTAGCAGGGCTTCCCATCTCCTGCACACCAGGGCCAGACAGTAGCAGCTTTCTCCCACGAGAAAACTCAGGCTCTCTAAGAACCAGCTGAGCCGAGCCTGTCCTCCGTCTCTTTAGCTTTCCCTCTCTGCTTAGTGGACTAATCTTGGCTTGGCAATGCGCTAAAGGCTAGACAGGGAGTATAACTTGTTTTGAATGTTAGAGGACAGGGATTAATCTGCACCTATCCAGCTCCTGTCTTCTTTATTAGCAGGGGTGGGGATTGAAAGAGGTAGACACAAAAGACAATGGAAAGGAGATGTGTCAGCGTGATGGACAGTAAGCCCAAATTGAAACAGAAAGAAACAGAGGAATCTGTAATAAGATGGACTTTTCCTGTAACACGCATATTTCACTGATACATCAACTGAAGGTCAATACTCTCAGCAAGTTGCTGTTGCAAAGGGAGTTAAATCTCTCTGAGGCTCATCTAAAAGCCCAGTATATTAGCCAAGGTTCACACAGAGAGCTCAAAGAGCCACAAAAGATGTAAAAGGCCAGCATCAGAGAATACAAAAGCCTTCAAACCGCTCTGTAACCATGGCTAGCATGTGGTCGCTTCTAAATCTTCATAGTCATTTCAGGAGGATTGGACAAACACAAGGAAGTCCATTCCTTTGTTAAAGCGGATTTCTGATATTGTTAAAAGAAGACACCATTTTGTATATTTTTGGGTCTAAATGGCAGATATGAGTGTTTTAATTGTTACGTAGATGGCTTCATCCAGCAGCTGATGAACGGCCTGTAGCCTAATGGCTGCAGCAAAATCAGTTTGAGCAAATATAGAGCAGTCCATTAAAGATGCTTAGATACTCGTGACATGCTCATATTGTTATTGAAACTGTCTGACAATATTAATGCCATGATTGCTAGAGAGATGGAGCATCTTATTGATGAGTAAGATGCTTTTGTTAAGCTCAGAAACAGCCAGAACGTTGCTCTCTTCAATGCCACTGGACTCATTTGACAAAAACAGTAATTTCACCTCACAGGGAAACTGAATTTGATGGTCTACTGCTGGTTGGCCTGTTTATTAGTGTGTGCTATTGTGTTGTGTTGAACCAGGTGAACTCCTTTAAAGCAACAAAGTTGCACAGCAATACAAACTAAAGTTTCGAGACGGGTGGAACGGGAGCTCCTGTCAGGTAAGAAGTATTATTTATGTTGAGATTGGTTCTGGATCTGTTTTGAAAAAGACTTCTTCATGGTGTAATGTATCGTCTGTCTCTGTGGTGATCCTCTACACCACTTCGAAGAACAGTCAGAGCCCTCCAGTAACCAGACATGGACACTTTTGGTGGAATTCTTTGACAGGGCAGTTTTGCCTTAAAAAAAACAAAAAACACTGCACCCAGCGATGGGAGCAGCTCCTCAATGGGCTGTTTCCTACTGATGCAAATCCAAATGTTTTTTCATACCCCATTCGTCATTTAGACCCCCTAATAAGTAACCATAAGGCCCAGGTTTTATTCTGGATTTAATGATGTGTCGGTTGCAAACGAGCCGGCTCTATGTGCCGACTCTTTTATGTAAATGCTGGGAGCCTGCTCCTATCTGAAGGCTTATTCCATTTTTACCAATTTAATGTTGTTATTTAATACACAACAGAATAAAGAGATTATCTTATCACTACACAGCTCATCCATAGGGGTGGCTGTGGCTCATTAGTAGAGTTGGTCGTCTCTCAACCGGAAGGTCAGCTCCTGCAGTTACATGTCCGTGCAGTCCTTGGGCATAACATTCAACCCCAAATTGCGCCCACTGCTTCGTCAGCGGCGTAACAATGTGCATGAATGGATTAGTTAATACTGATGGACACTTTACACAGCAGCCTCTACCATCAGTGTGTGAATGTGGAGGTGTGACCTGCGGTGTGAAAGCACTTTGAGGAGTCAGAAGACTAGAAAAGAAATATACAAACTCAAGTCCATTTACAGGCAAACCTTGGGTTTGGTGGTTGTATTACAAACATCATGTAAAATAGTGTCATTCTGAGGTTTAGTCTAATTATAATGTATATTATCAGAAAATACATTCACACAAATCAATCATATGTCAAAACATTTCTTCATTTGGCTGGTTCAAGAAAGGCCGAAATGGTACCAAATGAAGAGCCATGTAGGACCCGATCACTGAGCTGAACCAAAGGATCTGGATCACTAAAAAGAGCCCAAAGTCCCATCACCACCAGGATTCCCCTTTAAGATGACACAGATGCTTTAATCTGATGTAATTTATCGTCATATTTTTCACTTTCTGCTGTGTTGATCCACAGCCATCATTCAAACATGATGGAGCTGTGAGGCTGTGCAAACGTCAGGAGAGTGCAGATTCACATGATACAAAGTAGAGAGACACAGACTCAGAGGGATTCCCAATCATAAATCCATGAAATGAAATAGGCCAGTGGAGCCTCGGCATGCACATCTCTGATTGTTCCGCCTGCCAAAGGAAAGTAGCGCAGGTCATTGTTCCTAATCTCTTTCTAACCTGGTATTTGCTGTCCATGACGTTTAGATCACTTTCTAAATCCTATCAAATATATTGCTGTCTGTGAAGCTCAGAAGCTGCCACCTGCAGCCTGTCATCATTAAAGCTCTGGGTGATTGCACCGTGTTTGTCAGTGTTACAGAGGGGAGGAGTCAGCGCGGTGTTGAGCCAGGATTAAGGCTGCTACGGGACGGTGGGAAACATCAACAGGAATGCTACAGCGCGGATTTCCCAAGACTTTAAAGGTCTGTTACCCCCGACAATAAAATAATGCACAGCACAATGTCTTAATTCACAGATATGCAGAGAGAAACATGCAGAGAAAACTGAGAGAGACTCTAACTAAGGCCACGTTAACACAAAACTGTTTTTTATTTCCAAAAAAGTTTGGAGATGAGATGACATGTTATGTGCAACGCGCACACAGATCCACGAAACCGATTAAAAGCACTCAAGCCGAGTACACATGCTCATCAGCTGTGTTCGAAACCTCATAATGTCATACTATTCATATGTGACGTCACATCGAGTAAGGATGAAATGGGTGCATACTGCCCCACAATGCACTACGTCTCTCAGACTTTCCAATTGCAGAGCTCGTCAGACAGCCAACTAGCCGCTTAAAAAAAAGTTCCATGCTGAAATACATTTTACATTTTGCCAATATTAAAATGACGTAGCTGTTATTGGTAATGAATGTTTGCATATTGTTGTTGAATTATATTTACGGACCGACAGTAGCGCTAGCTTAATGCTAGCTCATCGAACAGGGCTCAGACTGGAATTGTTTGTTTGTTGTTTAAAAACGTTTAGCAAACAGTTACGAGCATTACAGCCATCTTGATCGGGGTGTGAATACTGCCACGAGTGCATCCACTCAGATGTATTCGTCATGTGATTGCATGTACCGAAATGTGACCTCCGAACTGTGACGTCAGTTTGGGACGGATCCAAACACATTTACAGGCCTAATGTGCTCTTGTCTGAAACTATCATGTTGTTAGAGTTTTCAGTACACTTCTGTTGAACATGAGAAAAGTTTAGTTTGTAAATATGGAAGACAAAAAGTGATGTTGTACGTCTTCTCACAGTGTGGTTTAAGATACTTATGGATACTCATGGAAAAGAAATGCTTATAATCTATGGACTTTGTTCAAACATTGAACAGAAGTTTACAAAACTTAGAAAAGAAGTGCTCATTTCTTCATCAGAAGCTTGCTTTAGACACTTCAAAAGGTGTGGGGGGGGGGGACTTCCACCAAAAACAATCAATGCCTTTGTTTCAGACGCTTTGTTTCTATGCTCCTGTCAGTATTTATTACATTTGTCTCAGCTTTACTTCATCTGCTATTGAAGCACCGTGATGGTACATTTTACTGCAGACTGACTCGTCTGCACAATCGTCTCAGTCTAAACCTGCAGCATGCTCATCATTCCTGCACCTGTGCCAAGCTATTACAGAGAGGAGAGCCACAAATACAATTATGATAATGGGCTGCAGATAGTGGAGAGGATAATTGCATATATTTTGGATGAACATGACTTGACATCAGGAAGTGAGTTCCAGTTCACATCTGCTGTTCATCACTCGCCGCCCGCGTGGATGTGTTCAGCTTATACTGTGACGGGGAGGCTCAACCAAACCCTGCATCAGTTTTAAGAAGAAGAACAATTAAAGAAAGCAGCTTTTTATATTGACGTCAGGGCTTTTTGTTTTGTCCGTGATGTGGGTTAAAGCTGATTTCAGCTCTGCATTTAGTGTCTCTCCTGCATGTCAAAGGTATGACCCATGGCTAATGCATTTATAAAACCTCTAAAACAAAATATCAAACATTATTTCATGTGTGCGTTAGTCTGTTACTTTATGTTCTTGGAACAGAGAAAAAAAATCTTCGATACATTGAAATATTCTTACTTAATTATTGGGGGGAAAAACGGGCAAAATAAAAAGTCCTGATAGATCTTAAAGGTCACATATGATGCAAAATACACTTCACCATGTTTCTCTGACTCTAATATGTGTCTCTAGTCCGTCTACAAACCCCCCAATGATGAGAAAAGTCCATCCTCTCCGTCTTTTGCCTGCTCCACTTTTCAGAAAATGTGTGCTCAAACAGGCCGTTTGGAGATTTTCCCTTCATGACATCACAAAGGGCAGTAACCCCTCCCCCAGGTGGGTGACACTCCCACAGCTAGGTGTTTGTTCTGCCCTCTGAGTCTGCCTTCTCACCGTAAACAATAGGACATGGAGCGAGAAAGCCCGAGCCACCCAAGCCCTTCCAGAGAGGGGCGTGGTCAGACACAGCTCATTTACATTTAAAGCTACAGACACAGAAACAGCCTGTTCTGAGCAGGGCTGAAATAGAGGGGTTTATAGGCATGATCAAATACAGGATCAGAGTGGATTTAGAACAAGAAACTTCACACACATGTTTTGAGGAGCTCTGAGACTTATTTACACTGAAGAGGAGGAGAAGATGTGACCTTTAAAAAAACGGATTTATTTATTAATTATACAACACTGCAGACATTCCTTTAAACTGACATGATATCAGGTGTAGGTGTGGGGCAAACAAACTTCTAACTATGCTTTGCTGTTACTGCTCTGTACTAAAATGAGACATTTCTGTACAATAAACCATTCGTCATCCCCTGTAATAACTGCACAAACATCTGCTCTCAGATAGAAGCCGTATCCTGTTATACACTTATAAGATTAAACTCGTTTGCAACCGTCAAATCATTAATGTTGTCTGTCTGTCTCTTTAATACTGAGTCAACATTAAAAATACCACAACAACAAATCAGAATTGGACTGCAGTCACAGTCAACACAGGATTAAAAGAAACAATGTGGCTGCACAGCGGCGGGCGGAGAGCCATCTCTGGTTTACTCACGTCCTCAGATTGTTTCCTTTGATTCAGCATTCAAGGAAAAAGCCATTAGTCAATCCCAGGGAGGCAGGATGCCATCGCTGCGAGTTATGCTCTGCATCATTTTCCACAGAAGCAGGATGGATTAGTACGCTATACACTACTCACTCCACCATGTAACAGAGTGACACGCTGAAATATGTGACGGCTCTCCTTGTTTGACTCAGCAAAGTGAGGAGGTTGTCTGGAGCAGATAAGAATGAATTTGTTGTCGTTTGTTAATCATGTTAGCGTGGGTTTTATGACGCTTTGAATGGCTTGGCAGAGGAACATGATTTTATTGTTGCCAATAAAAAACCAAAATGTTCTTCTATATTTTGGATTGTAAAAAGCAGCAACTGCAGCCTATAGTCAAATTATTCCTTACTTTTATGAAATAACAGAAAAATGATCAGACAGCTGGTGTGCTTCCTTCTGTCCCTTCTGCCTGTCATATATTATATGCATTTTACTGCAGGCATTTGCATCCACCCAATTCAGTCTTCCAGTTGGTTTACTGGAGCTAACTGTGTTTGCTCTTACATTGTGTCCAAACAACAAGTTTGTATTTGTGGCGGATTCTGCAGGATCTGTATGTGCTGCACTCTCTAGAGCTGAGCACGCCCTCTATCAAAGCTTGTGTTTCCACTGCAGGCGCCGCGGTCCGTCATCGGCGTGTGCCAGTAGCGCAACTCCGAACTGCTTTGTTGCCAAAACCTGCAAGATCTATTTTCAGCTGAATCCGCTGCAAGCTCATGTCAAGCTGAACAGAGTAGATCGAACCGGGCAGGAAGTCAGACAAGGGAATGCATAAAGCACCTGGTCAATTTCAAAATAAAACACATCCGTACAGACTTCTGATCATATATCCCATCCTTTTATCAACATTATGTCAGAACAGGCACCAACTGAACAGGAAATCAACCTCGGAAAGGCCAAGTAATCCGTCGTTTGCACGTGGTTCTCTTTGTTCCTGTGTGATGTTGTACTTCTGCTGTGATCTTGTGATCGCCGTCAGTCCAGCTGCTCATGGCTGTGGTCACGCTTCAGAAATGGACCAAGTTGTTTAGGTCAGTTACAGCCACCCTCCCCGTAGTCACCTACATGTTACCTGGTTTGTTGCTGGAGGTGCACCGAAAATGAATTACTATTTATTTTTCCATGAGCAAAGACTAAAGAACAGTCCATGGTATTCAACGTGTTTGTGTTTATCCAAAAGGAGAAATCATGACAACGTGAAACGTTTCAAAATTTCTAGTTTTAGCTTTATTATGACCACCTTACCTTAAACTGAAATGAGAGGAGCATGCTGCACCATAAGCAAAGTATTCATGATATTCCAACAATCTGCAATTCGTCTGCAACAGTTACAATGCATCAGAAGTTATTTTGTGTAAGAAGGGCCAAACAGGTCATCAGGTCAAATAGCAATGCTAAGGGAAGTTAGCATATCAACAACAGCCAAAGCCTGTGAGCTTAGCTAGCTTGGTGCCTTAGCTGCTGCATCCCTACTTCTTCACCTTTTTTAAGGCAAATCACATTTATATAAACATTGTACTGACAGTTCTGACCAGGGCTCAGAGACCGTATGAGGTATTTCTGCTGCTTAGATCTGAAATACCAGGTAAATGTTGAGACATGCAACAGGTAGTGTTTTGTTTCCTCAACAGTTTGAAGATAAGAGCTTAATGAAGGCCAAACATAGCGGCCTGTTAGGGGAGGGGATGCTCTTGTGTTGCAGAAATGGGAATTCAGTTTATACAAAAAAAAAGTTCTAACACTTAATAAAAATGCATTTTATATTTAGACCTACAGGCAGACAATGACCCATCTTTACCCAATAACACCACATCAGCAAAAGTTCCTAACAGTTCAACTTAAACCAGCCTTAGTTTAAATCTTTTTGAACTTTTCAAACTTACATTTCAGGGTGGAAGGAGACTTGGCAGACAGGCAGTTATGAAGAGAAATAAACAAGTGAAGGCAAATTTGTGCTAGACTACAAATGCCATGGTAACAGCACACACTGGGTGATTATTTTTCTTCTCTGTGCCCAGGCGGAGAACATCACTGCCTGTATACACGACTTCGACTAATCTAAAAAAGCACTTTAGCAAGCTGAAAAATAAGACAAAATGTCATAAAAAAAAGTCTGTCCTCTCTCTCTGTGATCTGAAACTGTAACTTGGATCCAAAAAAGCATCAAACTGCAGAGAGAAAAACCTCAGCCCCCCTGGTGATTTTATTGCTACTGTATCACTTTCACTGCCACCTCTGAGAGAGATGGGGGGTCTGCTTCGTTTTGTTCTGGGAGCTGTTGCAGCTTTGTGTTGCAGGTGAAAAATACGGGCTCCGACTTTCTCGAACAATTGCAACCCTAAGTCTGAATAAAAGGCCAGGCTTCGTCTCTTCTGGGTCCTGTTCAAGCTCTTTACTTACAGCTGAAATATCGAGATGCTCTCTGCCAGAACTTAAAAGGAAAAACACTCAGGAGGGATTACTAAAACGGGGGCATGGCCGTGACTACAAAATTGAATTGTTCCCTACTGGGTTTATCTTTGCCAAACGCTATTTTTCCATCGTGCTGAAATGAGCGGGGAACTAAATGGGGAGACAGAACAAAGGAACAACACCTGCATGTGTGATTAGAAGTCACACACAGGAGCTCTGGGAAGCCGTGGCAATGTTCTCTCAATGTCCTACTGTACTGACTGAGCAGCTGACAAAGCAACACATGGTGGTCACACCTGCCCCAGGGGCATTTGTGACTGCAGAGTTGCAAGAGAGAGAGAGGGAGGCGAGGGAAATCGCTCCTGCGCTTCCATGCTCTCTTTTTATTTGACTAGTCTTTGGTGTGAAACCGCTCAATAGTCTGGCTTCGGAGCGGCTGCTTTCCCAGATCAGTGGAGACTGAATACATTAAGTCCAGGTCCGTGTTCAGGCATGGTTGAAATGCAAATATTTCACACCCCTGAAATCAAATCATTTCAGTATACCTGCTGAACCCAAAGGAGAATATATATTTCTTTTTTTCCATCCAGTACACAGGTACCTGCCTGCAGCAATGAGAGGGAGAGCTGCAAGGATCCACAGTCGTGTTCCACAGGTCTATGAAGAGTCACTCAAGTGCATATTTAGACTTTTAAAACTTTGCCTTTTTTACTGACTCACCAATGAACCGTGGCACATTTTCCAAGCATGGGGACCAACCCTTAAATAAACGTACAGTCACAAAGCTTTATAATTTCCTATTCATGGCCATTCTGTATGAAAAACCTCCGTCACCTACAATTATGTAGACAAAGAGTATTTCCAATACTGCAGAATGACAATTCTCCTGGAAGTCAGGATAGAGACATTTAAGACTCTATTAGGGGTCAGTAACGGTCAACGATATGAGACTGATGTTAATCACCATAAAGGTGTGTTCATACCAAAAGGAAATACAATAATTTGCTAACTTAAGGCAAAGACAGATCAAACATACATTGACATAATTGCCACAATAGGTGACAGAAAATATTCAAATCATCTGACACAGAGCCGATAAATTCTTGTCACTTGTACTTTTGGAAATGTTAAACTTCTTCTACTTAAGGCTGGCTACACACTAAACCTTAACTGGTTTTAAAAACGTTGGAGACCACAAACACAAAGTCAGTTTCAAACGATGTAAACATTATAATCCTCCGAACGCACGTACTAGACGATTCAGCGAAGACCTTCAACATCATCAGGCAGGTAAGCATAAATGTATGAACATGAGAAATGAGTCTGCAACATTTTAGAAACAGTAAAAATCCTTTTTTTCACTGAACACAGAGGGAAACTTCTTTTCCTGATATATCAGGCTCTGCTGTCTTCTGTCAGGACTTGTATTCCCCCGAGCAGTTTCACTTCCCTTTATGCTAATGTTGCACAGGAGTTCCCCAAAGGTGCAGAGCTCTGCAAGCAGGAGCTAAAGACTTAAAAACGTCAGTGAGTAGAGCAGACCCAGTTGTTCTGAACAAAAGGGAGTACTAGCATTACATCAGCTGCTGTGAAAGAATAGTCCTTAGAAAAGAAGTGTGTTCTTGTTTTGAGAAAATTGTCCTAGTTCTCATTTGATGTCTTAATGCAGTCTACTTTTTTCAGGGTGGGGGACGTGTTTTTGGTCTCTGGTTTCAAGTCTTCGTCAGTGCAGCATATTACTAATTCTGAGAAGCATGATCCAAAGCTCTCGACTTCCGGTCTTCGTTCCAATCCTTACCCATGGTCATGGGCCTTGTGCAGTGACCGAAGAATACAATCGTGTGGCTGGGCTCAGCCTTAGAGATAGGGTGAGGAGATTAGACATTCTGCGTAGAGCCGCCACTCATTCGCATCGAAAGGGGCCAGTTAAAGTTGTTCGAACGTTTGATTAGGATGCCTCCTGGTCGCCTCCCTTTGGAGGATTCAGGGCACACCCAATTGGGAGGAGACTCCGGTGTAGACCCAGAGTTCACTGGAGGGATTTTATACCCCGTCTGGGCTTGGAACACCTTGGGAATCCCCCAGGAGGATCTGGAAAAAGCTGCTGGGGAGAGGGAAGTCTGGGTTGACAGACTTCATCGCGATCCTACCCCAGATAAGCGGGAGAAAATGGATGGATGGATGGATGATCCAATTTAGAGAAAAATATGTTAGGAAGCAGGGTACTCTATAATAAGTCAGTACCTACGATTAAAAGGCTGCTTCCATGGCAACTGGATAGTATTGATAGTTAGCAATCACCCTTTCTTGGATTTGATCACAAAACATTCCCACTCTTTTTCCCCGCGGGCTTAGTCAGCGACCCAATGTCAAAATGTTGCAGTCAACGTACCCTGCAGTTTCTGGATTGCACATGCAGCAATCAAGGACGCAATAATAAAGTCGGGTTAGACTTTCAAAATAAAGCTTGTAGTGAGACTTGACAAGTTTTATACTTCTCCTGGACCTGCAACAATCATTAACACGTTAATGCACATAATTACACCCGGTATGCGTTGGTTTATTTGAAATGTTTCTAGCTCTCTGAATGAAAGGCTTTTTATACTTTTTAAACCATCCTGAGCGCCTGAACCTGGATCAGTTAATGTTTTTTTGGTTTTAAGTTTTACTACACCTTTTCTCTTCCGTGAGCACTGGTGGTTTGAGGGATACCTGAAGCGCTCGTGTTGTCTCTCTTATCAGACATAACGTATGCATGTTTATGGGACTATGGCACCTGATGCATGTTTGTTATTTTACTAATATGTTGTCACATTTTATATCCTACAAAGAAGTCAACTTCTCAAAACAAGTGGACATTATCTGTTGGTACAAAATTGTAAAAAACTTAGCCCTGTGGGGACCTATCATGTTTCACCGACCAAGAGTTAGACGAGATGGGAGTAAGAAAAAGCTGTCTTCACAGAGCTGCAAGGCTCCGTTTTTCTAAAGATAAAAACAGTAGAACAAGTGTTTTTCCTGCGCTGGCCCCAGGTAGAACAGATTTGTTTGATGGATCTCAGTAAAACTTTGATGATTTTTATGCTATCTGTTGCTCCAATGGCTGGTGGAGGTACGATAAGCTAGAGGTAGGACTCAAGGCGCTCGTTGCTGCAGCTCATTATTTTTAATTAACCTGCTCGTTCTCTGTGTTTCTTTGCCCGGTTGTGCATATTTTGTTACTGCTCTGTCCACCTGAACTTGCTGCAGATAACATTATTTTATCTATTATTGAGGCTCACATCCCCATTAGTACTGTTCACATGTGTCAAATATGTCTGTAATCTTTTTTTGAAAAAGTCTGTAAACCCTACATCTTTCAGAAGCTCCAGGACATTTCCTCGTCCGATCCCTACAGCATGGTGTCTCTTTAAAGTGGTATAAACTGGTGTGTTTCTGTGTGTGTCTCCTGGGTTAAAAAGAGAAAGTTAAACACCCTCTCAGGCAGTCTGAGACGATGGTATGATGTCGAGGTGGAGACACACAGACACACACAAACAGTGGTAATCAGCCTCCGCTGATGACTCGCCTGCCACTCCTCCCCCCAGGTTTCGACATCATGAAAATTAATGTCCTGGCATCCATTTCTCTGCCACAGACAGGGGGCTCAGAGGTGGAATCAGAGCGCTTCTGCGTTTGATTCTGATTTTATTTCAATATTTATATACTTATTTCTCTGTGTCCATGTGTGCCGTGAGAGACACAGAGGGAGGGTGAGAAAGGGTCCGCATGTGTGTGTGTGAGGAAGAGGGAAAGAGTAATCTCTCAACATGTCAGCAAGGTAATTTCATTTTTTCTCTGAGCCATCAAAAGTTTGTCATTTGGCAATCACACCATGTCAGACTTTCTTCACCTCCTGAGGATTGCTCCCTTTTAGCATGCCTAACAAATATTCATAGGAAAGAAGGGGCTCTGGAATTATGGTGCAGTGCCAAAAGATAAAGGCGTCAGCTGTGTTCATTTGCAAATTTGTTGGTGATCAAACACTAAATGCATCAACCACTTTAGATGTTCTTAACAGGAAGTGTTTAGTTTGTCTGTGTCTATAGGAAGAGTCTTTACGTGTGGCAGTCAAATCTGAGTTTTTAAATATACGTGTCAGATAATGATGGAAGGACTCTGTAGAGACGTTGTCCTGGATTACAGGGAGATGTGTGATTTATAGGACACTTTCCAATCACCTTAAATTATATTGAAGTGGAAATTAATCACAACATCGTGACAGGAAGGTCACCGTCCCTCCGAGCCGCCATCCCCTAACACACATACAGTCTTTAATAAACATTATATCAACCCTTTTCATTTAATCCTCAACCTACTGATCTTTGCTCTGCATCGCTGGTCAGCATCCTTTATCCCCAACATTAATGTTGTATTATGATTGTTTGAAATCCTTGGATTATAAATGTCCTTTATTTTGTTATTCAAGTACCAGGCTTTCACCAAGTACAATACAAATCATATTAAATTAATTCAATCATTATTTGTTTTCTCTTTGGGTTTAACTTTGACTTGTCATCATCAGGTCAGTTATTTAATTTCTTAAATGATGAAGTGATTAAGTATCTCCATGACTTTAGTTTCTCCCTTTTGATTTCTCTGCTGCCTCCAGCAGTTTCAGGATGTCTTTGTAATATTCAACCCTCACCTGTGGTTATGAGCTGTGGGTCGTGACTGAAAAAATGAGATTGTGTATACAAGCGGCCTGAATTACTTTCCTCTGGAGGGTGGCTGGGCTCAGCCTTAGAGATAGGGTGAGGAGCTCAGACATGCTGCTCCTTCGCATCGATTTAATCGAGCCAGTTGAGATGGTACGGGCATCTGATTAGGATGCCTCCTGGTCACCTCCATCTGGAGGTCTTCTGGGCACGTCCATCTGGGAGTAGACCCAGGGGTAGACCCAGAGCTCGCTGGAGGGATTATATATCACTTCTGGCCTGGGAGTGCCTTGGGATCCCCCAGGAGGAGCTGGAAACTGTTGCCGGGGAGAGGGAAGTCTGGGGAGACTTGCTTAGCCTATTTGCACTGCGACCCGGCCCTGGATAATAAAAAAATCCACAAAACTTTTTCAATGTCTTCTTGGTCAGCGGCCCTATGTCGTAAATACTGTAGTCAACGTACCCCACAGTCTCCGGATTGCACATACAGATAATAAGATAATGGATGGATGGATATAACACTCAAACGTCTTAGCAAATGTTAGCATGCCAACATACTGTGCTGTGTTGGTAAACACGATTAAATTCTAGAAATAGAGATATGTCATCATTGTCATTGTGAGCACTGAAAAACATCATTCTCCAAATACCAGCCCTGCAGCTAGCATGACTATGTTTATAAAAGGCTACTTGTGTTAGCTCACTGCCAAACTTAGTGAGTACAGCTTCTACTTATTTCAGGGTGTTTATATTCACAGAGGATAAAGCAGTGGCTGCAGTGTCCTACAAATTAGTTTATACTGAGCTTCTTCCTCGTCATTCCTCAAATGGCGAATTGCATCCAGGCATAGCAGCATTGCCATGTTAACCCCTGGTTTTTATCACCTTAGGTATCTTCAGCTAGTTTGCTCACCATCCTTTAAAGTAAAAATATGTAACTTTTTCCACCTTAAGATAGTAGTTTCAAAGTCGATCTAATACCACATTAACTTTCAACAGGGAGAATGCGTCCATCCCATTTCTACAGTTTCTCCCGGTCTTCAGCTAAAAAGCAGCCAGTGAGCTCGTCTTGGTTATGTTTGATATAATGGCTGAGGCTAAGAGACGGAAGAGGATAGTGACAGATGAAGCCAAGAGAGAGACCCAGCAAGAACCCAGACTAGAGTAAATATTGGATAGGATTTAACACGTTGGCGAGAGTTTCGTGAAACAGTAGGCCACAAGCCCGACACAGAGCTGGCTACGATGCTGTTGGATTGGTGAGTAATAAGCATATACTTCATATGCAAACAGTTTGCAAACACAAGGCTGTAGATGCTAACAAAATCATCGACAGTGCAGTTGCACTCAAGAGACCTTCGGTGGGTTCCAAATCGCACCAAACCAAAAAACCTACATATTGTTGCTTTAATATATTTTTGTGAGAATATAAATTCCAGACTCAAATGTAACTGTCATGTGTACATCATCTTGGCAGTCATGATGCATGTTTCGCCAAAATTGTCAGTAGCTTACCAGTGAGTCTTATTAAAGGAGCAATATGTAAGATATGTACTGGAGTAAATGATAAGAAGACCTTACTCTATGATCAGACATTAAGGAAACATGCTATGTTGAAGTGCTGGCTTCTCTGACAACAATGCAGCAGCCAGTATGTCCTCCTTCTAACTTTAGATTCTGGTCCTGAATGGTCTGGATTTGTTTGGACCAGAGAAGGTAGGCGGTTTTAAGGCACCCCCACACGGCCGTTTTGGACGCCCCTCAGTTTGCCAGATATGAGAGCAGTTATCAGGTCAAACCAACAGGTGTTGCAGCGATGGAAGCGGGCAAGAGAACTGGTTCAGATAGAAGTGATTGTACCCGACCTAAAAAGCCTCTGCATGTTTCTAATAAGCTCCACGAGCAGAAACGTGCTCAAACTAGGATCAATATTGGAGATGCTTTTGAAAAATGGAGAGAGGTTAGAACGCAGAGAGGTTTACAGACTGATGCAGAGCTGGCTAAACACTGAAGCTTCAGTGTCCACCACATGGCAACCTGCGTGAGCATCCACTCTAAAGAGGAGGGGGCGGGGGGAGACAGCTCTCTCCAATGTTTTGAATTTAGACTGCAGTACTCGTTTTAAACACTAGGTGTCAGAGTTAAATATTGCTCTTTTAACCTAACAGAATCTGTTCGCAATACTGACCCATGCTATTATTATAGGTGTAGCTGGTGAAGACCATATGTTCTTCTATGATTTACTATTTTAAATAAACACAAGTCAAGACGAGCACATCATAGGAATGGGACATAAAGGCTTCTCAGAAAAATAACGCCTCAGCAACCAATCGGCAAACGCCTGCAACTCTTTGATGTCATCACCTAGTGACAGCCTGCTGCCTGCAGGGCTGGGTGTTGGCAGAGTTAATCTGCTCCAGCAAATATATCACTTTCACTCCTTTTGACCTCTGTTGTATGATACCAAGGTGCTGAACACACACACACACACACACACACAATCACGCATGCACATACACACTCACTCACACACACTTGGCTGGGGTTGCTGAATCCTGCTAATTGGCAAAAGAGCTCAGGAGTTCAAATGTACTTCTAGCACAGTCAGACTTTCTCGACACCACTGTTTTAACTCCCTTGACTCGCTGCAATCGAAGAGAAAAAGCTTGAAAGAAAGAATCTTAAAACCAGCACGAGTAAGAGAAATAAAAGCTGTCTTAAAGAACAACACAAAAAGGTGTAGATAGGCAAATAAATAAAAAAGTGCAATTCATTTAGTGTGGAACAAACCAACAAGTCAAATCAGCTGGAAACCATGGTGGCATATTGTAACCCAGGGATCCTTCTCTCAATTTGGCGTATTCGAACAAACACACATATGAGGTGAACCATATTGGATTGAGTAAAGTAAAGGTCAGCGTCTGCAGCGTGCAGGCGAGAGGAGAAAGCCCACCTTCAACCTTCCTTCTGGCTTGTTATGTATCAATTTTTATTCAGCAAACATTCCTACGTGACAGTTGACCTTATCTCGGCGCCGTGAAATATGGCCGTCGGAGCGCTTGATTGAAAGAAAATTCATCTTATAAGCTGTACCGTAATATGTTGAGTTAATTCACAGCTAAATGTCAGGTGCAATGCTGGTTGGAGGAGGGAGGGGTTTCCTCCATTGGTGTTCTAAACATGTTCCATCTGATGGGTCTGAACCCAAAGCACTGATTTTAATAACGCTTGCTTGTCTCACACCACTTGTTAGGCTGATTTGCAGCTTGTAAAATGTCATTCTCTTCTACAACTCATTCATAGAGCCTTCCTAAAGTCTATGCGGGATGTACTCAAATGTGAACATGCAGTACAAGGATCATTTAAATGTTACGCACGCACAAACACAATGCCGCAGTTAAACACTGACGGATTGTGGGGCGTGCTTTAACCTTTTACTGTGTATGTGATGATCAAGTCTGGGGTTCACTCTGCAGCTACTGATTCTGCATATCTGGTGGTTTCCTTGACATCACACATCAGTCGAATCATCATCATCCATAAATCATAATCAACGCATTAGTCCTAATTTATTTACCATTTGATGCTTCTGCCAGAGGGCAATTATGAGCGTTTCAGTGAAGTCACAACATCTAATGAAGGTTTAAGTGGATGGGTCGCAGCAACTCCATGGCCTTTACCCAAATGTGACGTCTTATTTTTGAGTTAGATTAGGAGGAAAGTAACTTAGGGATAGATTTGTAAATACTCTGTTTATCAATCTGATGAACCAATCACGCCTCCCTGTCTCCCTGCTCGTTCTCTACCTCTTGCGTGCACAAGCCCACACTCAAAGCACGTCACCGATGACAGAGTTTATACTGGGAGTTCATTTATCGCTGAAGAAGACATGAGATGAGGTAGTGTCTACACAATGCAAGTGATGAGCAGAGGTCCGCTTCTGGAGCAACGGCGCTCGTGCATGTAAGTGAGGGGTGTGGCTTTAGAGGGAGCACAGAGGGGAGGGGGTGGGTGTAGACGAAGCACTGAGGGAATGCTACTTTCAGAATTATGCTAGTTTTTCGAAAATTACCAACCCTGCCTTCAAACTGGACTTTTAAATGAATGTAAACATGTTAGTCTGGCTTAAATGGAGCTAAATCAAATTCCTCGAAATCGGACTAACACACCAAGATAATGGGGTTGGAGATTGATTATCTTATGCATGAATTCACCTCAATCTGACCCGAACTGGACTAGCCATTCTGAGCATGCTCCACAGTCCACATGCCGGTTTTGACCCAGAAGTTGAACCGCATAAGTGCATAGCAGAAGTGGTGTTGTGGTCTGCCTTTTGATATCACCACAAACTAGAGGGAAACCATGCATTGCATTTGAGCCAAAAATAAAGCATCAAGCCTGTATGAGATGTACAGAGCTGTAAAGTTAACTGTGTCGTCGACAAAAGCTCAAGTAGTGAAAAGAAACAAAAGAGAGATTCTGATACAAACAGACATTTTGAGGGCTCAAAGCATACCCTGCTTTATTCTACCTGGGACCAGGATCTTAAAAACTCACCTCTTGGTGTATTGAAATGGACTTGGAACCCTTCAAGTGTGACCATGAACTCATTAATGTTTTCTGAGGGAATAACACAAGTCTGTCATTTTCCTCATAAAAGCCTAACATCGCACTTCTTTCTGCAACCATTGTAGACCCTCTCCCACATGTTGGCCTTTTGAAGGAACATAGGTTGAATGCACCTCTGAATTGGCTTCATTTTAAACCAAGAATGACCAGCTCTTATAGAAAGTCTGTGGTCTACAGAGGCAGAAAATAAAGAAGGAGACAATGGGGAAATCTGAGTTGAATCCCTACCATTCCTCAGAACCGGACAGTTGAATCTGAGTGAAACCGCAAAGAACACACACATAGAATCATCTCCTGTTATGGTTGGAGCCTATCAGAACATTTGGCCCGATGCTACCAGAGGACCAAGGGGAATCTTGGCATTTGTTCATTTCAAACAGAGCAGGGCAAAATGTGTAACTGATGCTTGAGCAAACAATGCATGAGAGCGGGGCGGGGGCCTGGGAGTGTGGCGATAGTTTCCAGATGACAAACGTTTGCTTTTATCATCTTATGTTGTCAGCGGATTTGCCATATCTTTGATGGTTTGGGGTTGAGGGGGTTAACAAGCTGATCCACTTGACTTGAGATCTAAGTCGAGACAGATGCGTCCTGATGTGTTGTGTTCAGGGAAGGTGACTGTTCAGTCACGGCCAGTAGCTGCAGATGATTGTGAGGCTCTGAAGCTTTGACACGTACTATCTGTTTGTCAAAAGGAACCAAACAGAGTAAACACAGAGTGTTTTCAAGTTATAGTTCAAGCCATTAATTATTCAGACACATTCACATACTACAACTAAAGGTTAACTTCACCAGGACGCATGTGCTCACTGGCATTTAGCAGAATTAAGTGCTTATTTCATCTTTATTAAAACACATGATTAGAAAACGGCTTTTCTTTCACACTCCGGACCAGATGACCTCCTTCAGCTCAACCAGTGGGAACAATGGATGAGCACACACTGGTTACTCTCCCCCATCCCTGTGGGAATTGTTTGGATTTGTTTCCGATGAGGAACCACGAGGGTTAATTAGTGCTGAAGTGCGAGGAGGAGAAGAAGCCGATCTTTGTGAGAGATATCTTTATTCATAGGGGCTTAGCTTTGACTGGCATGGCCTCAAGACATCCCAACTTCTCTCCTCGGGAGGCCAGCCAGATGTTATTGATATTCACAAATGGCTAGAATTAGCATCTTGATGTTCCAGAAGGGAGGAGACTGGGTAGGCAGGCAGACTTGTGTTGCATAAACAAAATGAGGTTGTGGGAGGGGTAGAGGTTTGCATGAGTCTTCTTTAAAGACAGGCTGTACATTTTTTAAATGTAATGTGATTTCTTTATGAGTGTTGACACCTGGGCTCTTTAACATAAGTAAGGACTACAGGAGGCATCTGCATCCAATCATAAACATCGCCTAAAAAAAGGTTTTGTCAGGACTGGTTCCGATTATTATTCCAAGTGTCCGTCAACACGACAGAAAGGATCCCTACAGAGATGGATCTTTGTTTGTGGGGGAAAGATGCTTTTTATAAAAACAGGAACAGCTGTTACATCACTCGCTTCAAAGCCACCAGACTCCATCAACAAAAACATCAATTTAACCTTGCAGACTGCTCGAGTTGTTGGTGAAGTGTCCCTCAATGGATTAGCTTGGTTGCATTATTGTCTGGTTCTTAAGTATTGTGTTGACTTCAATTTTTTAAATACCAACTCTCCCATGATCTGACAGATAAATGAGGGTTTTTTCACAATGGAGTTTGTTGGCTCTGAAGTGATCAACTCAGCTCTTCTGGTCTCAAGTGCAAGATATGAGATAAGACTTACTCACTAATGGAGAGATGTCAGAGTGAGGGGGCTGCCCACAAAGAGTGCTTCTCAGCTGGGGGGGGGGGGGGGGTTCGGTGCCTTGCTCAAGGGCACTGCGGCAGTGCTCAGGAAGTGAACTGGCACCTCTCCAGCTATCCGACCTATTTCAAGACTTGGTTGGCACCGGGACTTGAACCGACGACCCTCTGTTTCCCAACACAAGTCCCTACAGACTGAGCTACTGCCATACGGTACGGCATCAACAAGCTCTTTAGGTTACAACAAATACCAGGATTTCACTTCATATCATATTTCTTCTGTTACACATTTTGTGGCTGTGTGTTGATTCGATTGCAGTGGTTGTTTTTTTAAGCTTGTGTGGTGCGTGAGTGGTACATAATGCATGTTTGCCATCTCCCACGCCATGCTTTGATAGTCACATTTGCTTTCTCTTAGCCCAGTTTGTTTTTTTGTTGCCTCTCTTGGTCGGGCAGAAAATCCGCAGTGTACGCAGCTGTGGACTGTGGTTGTATGGATGACGAATAATGATCCGCTAAACTGTACACAGAGGTTTTGCAGAGCAATCGTCTTGATGGAAATGATGAGAGGAAGAAGAACACACAGGACGTCTAATCAGCTAAACTTCGAGCCAATTGGGGGCAGTCATCCAGATTAATGAGCGATGGATTGACAAGCTGCTCCGTCTGGATGCTGTAATGTCATCCCAATCAGTGGCCTGGAAAAAGGAGCTCACCTTCAAAGAGGAGCAGGATGATAGAGATATTTTCTTTGAACGTAACAGGGGTTGGCAGGAGGATGACATAGGTTTCTATATACTTCTCTATGGGATGTTTATTCACATGGATAGCTCACGATGATGCCAGACTATCAGGAAGAGCCACAGTCCAGTGAGTGTGTCTGTGACAGATTAGGATATCATACAGTAATGGTCTGCTACGAGTAAAAGAGCAGGGCAATGTCACAATCTGTAACAAGGTAGAGAGTTTGAGGACCAATTTAAATACAAATAAAAACGGCTACATGCCTAAAAGTGGGTAAAATGTTGGAAATGTTTTTATTGCATTATTTACTTAAACATTAAATCTGTGATGCACACATCGACAGAGAAGCCTGAGATCGATTGTTTCTGTCGTCACCCAAGACCTTTAAGAAATCCTGGCATTTTTCTTTACTAAACTTGACCCTGTCACTCTTAAGATATTCTTTGTTAAGTATGTGGTTGTTAATCAGAGTCACTTGGCTGTGCTCATCAAGAGTGTCAAGAGGAGGTTGCATCATGAGTAAGTAAATGTTTAGCTAAGTTTAAGGATTTTAATCTCTCTCTTTGCATCCCCGGTGCTAATTAATTTGACCTCTTTGGAATGAGGCACATTTGCATATAGGGGCTGGATTTACCACTAATCAGGTTCAGGTTACTTTATTTGTACCCGTAGGTAAATCTGGCTGCAGGGAGAGTCACTTAATACAACACAGACAACACATAAAACACACAAAGTGCAAATGCACGGTACAGGTAAAAGTGCTGAGGTGCGTTAAGTGCGCAGGTTCCAATCGTACCATTGATAAAACAAGTTTGATCTGTGAAAGTTACAGAGCCGAGAACATTAACAGAAATAATAAATAATAAATGAATAAAGAACCGCTAAGAAGCATGACATTCATAATGATTTATTTATGTGTGCAAACAGCTCAGGAGCCGGTGTGGAGAGAGCAATGCATGACACTGACATCGTCCTCTAAGAGACCAACGGGTCTATTTCACGCTTTGGCACGACACCAGGTTAGAGACACTATTTGCTCTTCAGCTTAGTTTGGGGTGTATTTAACCCTTTGTGTGTCCTTTCAGAATTATGTCTCATTTCACATGTTTATCCGCCACAAAAGCTGTGAAATCCTTTTCTGAATTCTTCCCTCTGTGCATGAAACTGTGACTGAACTAGGGTGTGTACGTTCCTTTCTCTTCCTGTACAGTTGTTTATGTGTAAATGTACATGTTTGTGTGATCATGTTCGGCTTAAGATGAGGAGGAAACATTACATTATCACTCTTTTGGTTATTTCTCGCCTCTTTTAAGGGGTAACGTGCAGTTTTGAGCGTGTTCCATTAGGAGCCAGGCCAAGGCAGGATATCAGGTGGCCTTTTTAATTACTCCTCAGGTGGGGGATTTAAGCAGCGGACAAAAGTGGCAGATGGATCCTTTGACTTCACTTATCAAGGTCTGTTGATCCAGAGCACCTTGAGAGTCCTTCTGACAAAAGAAACCTCTCCTGGCGGAAAAGTGAGTGGGACAGCAGTGATGAGAGGAGCGTGAATATGAAAATGTGGCCTTGAGTCGACACCTTCACGCAGAGGTGCCCCCTTGACCTGCATACCAACTCCTGAAAACACACACACATCTCCCCTCGGTGCAGCCCACCTCCCTGGGACGGAAACCCAAAGCAGCTGGTCATCCATCTGGGGTTCATCAGTTGCCCTGGAGAGCAAAAACAGGCCCCGCCGTGGCAGACCGGGCATCCGTTCTGCATTATCACCACCACCACCGACCCCCTCCCCTTCTGTTTCCACTGCCGCCCTGCCATGCTAGCACCCACTATCCCCCCGCTGCACACCCAAAGCCACAGCAAAGTGCCCTGTTACGCTCCATCGTTCAAACGAATGGCTCTCTCCATAACTATTCATTTGAGCTCAAACTCTCAGATGCTTAGCATGCGAGAATGTGAGCAGTAATGAATGCGGTCGTCGTCACAAGGCAGGAATCATAGACAAAACATGGGGGCCCAGAGTCTGTGTAGGCTATTAATGATAGTGATCATATGTAACTTTCCCTGCTGGAGACGCACTCAATGAGACAGCGAGACAGAACATGAGAACATTCAAGTTTACTTTGTTTTTACTACATTTGACCCAAATGTTCAGAAAAAACAGCAAAGAAATAACCGAGTAATGCCTGTTTCCTTCCACTACTGTAGTTTGACTTTAAGGAATAGTTCATTGCTCTGGTGGCACTCGTTCTCCAGGCAGTGCCATAAAACTCTGAGAGCTCAATACGATTATGGGATAAAAGAAAAGCTCACAGCAAACCATGGAAGATAGTTTACAAAATAGGACATTTGGGTTATTCTTTCATCAGAGAGGTAAGCATCATCCTTCTACACAGAATTAGCACTGCCTCCTAAGATCCCCCGATTCCAACCATTAGTCTAGAAGACCAAAAGTTATAGCTTCATTTCAGTGTCCAGTTGTTTTTCAGCAAGACCCAGATGATCCAGTGACATCCCCTTCTTTCCAAAACAAATGGGCCTGCTGATTCAAACCAATACAAATATTGAATACATCAGTTTATTGTTAAAATCTGTGATTCCTTGAGGCTCTGCTGGGAGTTACACACCATCCTGAAGTGGCTGTATGCCGCTTCGTGGGGGCGGCTGTGGCTCAGTTGGTAGAGTCGGTCGTGTCTCAACCGAAAAGGTTGGGGGATCGATCCCCAGCTGCTTGGTCAGCGCCGTATGAATGGGATGAGTTACTTCTGATGGTCACTTTACATAGCAGCCTCTACCATCAGGGTGTGAATGTGTAGGTGTGACCTGCGGTGTGAAAGCGCTTTGAGTAGTCAGAATACTAGAAAAGCGCTATAGAAGCTCAAGTCCATTTACCATTTACATCGTACATGGTGTTGCAGGAGCTGGAGCTGAATCCCTGCCTTCCGGTTGAGAGACAACCGACTCTACCACTGAGCCACAGCCGCGCAATAGTGGTCTCTCCTCCTGCTCATCAAAACCAGTAAAACACTAACTATTTGGGTTTTCTGTTGAAAAAAAAAACAGTGATTCTTGTTACTTTTTCGTGAAGCATCAGGGAGCAAAGCACCGTTTAAAACAACGCAGACTTGACTTGAAATACTAAAAAAGTAACGTCAGTTGACTGGATGTTAATGTCAACAGGTGACGCTTATGGAAAACTGAAATAGGAGTTTTAACGTACAATGAAGCGTCACATTAAACAGCCACTGATAATTTGAATGACATCATTCTGATGTAGGGGCCACTCCTAAAGGTTATCAGACGGTTTCTTCTCCCACCGTTTTTCACCCTACCAGGGGAACTTCAAAGGCAAACCAAAATGGAAATACAAAAACTGACTACACAAAACTCATGCATGAAAGGGCTTGCATCACATTGGAGCTGCAGAAACGTACAAAAAAAAGCTGACCCAAGGCGGCAAATACTGTGGTTTGTGTGTACCATACATCAGTCCATCCTGACTCACAACGTTTAATCATTCCCTCAACTTCCCATCAATCATCAAGGCAACATAGGCAAAGGCATAAGAGAGTGGGGATCTTTCTTTTCCCAGCGCCGAGAACCACAAAAGAAAAGGAGAGACACGAGAAACAGGCCTTAACTTGAAGAGAATAAATGTCTATAATTTGTAAAGAACCAAAACAGAATTTAGCACTTAAATTGCTCCAACAGAACTGATTAAACAAGAAGGCGTACTGTTGTGCCCTGGCAGCTGGCATCTCAGAATCAATGAACGTGGCCTTTCATTGAGTAAACAACTTCTAATCAAAACACGGGGGCCTGAAAACTGTATGGAGGCTTTCAAGCCCGGCTCGGCCGAGTCCACCTCATTGCAGACCTGGAATGTATTTTCCCTCCTTATTTTCTTGGTTCTACATGACTTCCTTTGATATACACCCCATCTGGATGCCGAGGGAAATACTCAAACACAAACTCCACTCCTACACATGCCTGGAGTCAGAAACCACATGTTCCACCACTACTGTACCCAGAGAGAAAGTAAGCCGCGCTAATTGCTATTGATTGAGAGGTTAAAGACGAGGAGGGAATTGGACACTTCTAGATGCTTTCACTTTAATTCCAGAACCATAAAATACTTGAAAAATGTTTTCTTAGATGAAGACTAGTAGGAAGAAACTTTATAAGGAAGTTTAATTTTCAGGGTCATAAATCATGGCAGCTCTGGAGGTTATAAATAATACTCTATATGTGCCTCATTCATAAATTGTGGTTTTAGCCACGTGGGGCTTTTTTTCTTTTTTGACCAGATGGTGTTCCCAGCTTTGGATTTATCTAGTTGTCCGACACAACAAAAGTCAACTTCACCTTTATTGAATGGCTTGTGTTGTCTGATGTCATGTTCAAAGTGGGAAGCTCAAATACTTAAAGGATAATTAACGGCTCGCTGAACCCGTCTCCAAACAGCAAATGTCCACGCATTGCCTTAGCAACCAACACTAAGCACAGAGGATTAGTCAAGTTTCCGAGTCTCCCATAAAAGGACAATGGCCATCCTTTGATTGCAAATGTTTAAGTGCAAAAACCTGAATCTTTAGTAAATGTGTCTGATTTCTAGTTACAACCATCTTAATACAATTATTCCCCCCCCCCCCCAGAGTGGATGCTCACGCAGGTCACCATGTGGTGGACACTGAAGCTTCAGTGTTTAGCCAGCTCTGCATCGGTCTGTAAACCTTTCTGTGGTCTAACCTCTCTCCATTTTTCAAAAGCATCTCCAATATTCATCTTAGTTATACATTATATTTTATAAACTTACTGGTCCTTTAAGATACTGAAAGCAAATTGCAATTAGCTAAATCTGTAAACTGGGACAACACCAGTTTACAGATATTTTAGAAGGACTACAGGACTTATTTGTTGCTTGAAATATCTTCAAATGAGATCTGCATCTGGACTTGTCAGGTGAATATAAAGTGTAACGAGGTATTTTTGTCCAAGATTTGAGTTTTCGTAGTGTAAACAGAAATCAGGGAGAAAAAGGTTGAATGCATATGCTATGAAGAAGAAATAATACCACAACATGTGTGTGTAGCTTCAGGCTTTTGTATAAAGATAGTGTGTGTTTCTTTGATGTCGACATCCAGTACATATCTGTGTGGGTATGTTTTTTCTGAGTGCCATACCAGAGGGCTAAGCGTGGGTGTCATCCATGTTTTCCAGCAACGACGACAGCAGAAATGTCCGGTCTGCTGTGAGAGATAAGGTCCTGGTGGAGTCACAGGCCGGCAACCAGACAAGACAAGACGTCCGAGGGGACCGGGCCACGCTGAGCTAGACCCTGGACTCCAATATATTTCATGTCTGTTCCACACACACACACACACACACACACAGAGGCTCACACTGACACAAATACACAGTGTGCGTTTGTAAAGCTTGGCCCTGACCTGGAGCAATCACCTTTCAGCTTTAATGTCTGTAAATGTGTCTGCTAGCCATTAGAGGAGACTTGGCCTGGAGCATCAGAGGTATTAGGTAATAGACGGGGAATTTATTTTTCACTTTTCCAAAAGAGGTTTGTTCCAGGGTGAGTGACACAATGGCTTATGGGCCTGGAGAAAGTATTGTGTTGCTGGAGGGTCATTAGTTTAAATCCCACATCAGCCATGTGTAATATCAATCATTGGTTAAGACAGCGAACTGTACCTGCCAAGTAACTGAGCCATTTGTAGGATATCTGAAGGGAAATTCCAGGCCCAACAAGTTTGTTCAATTCAACTTGTTGGGTCTAAATCACTAAGTGAGCCTCTTGTTGGCTCAACTATACAGTAGCTGGGCTACTTCCAGTTTGGATGGAGCCAGGGTCTTTTCGGTGCTTCGTAGTGAAATTGTGACCTTAATTTTGTTACTTCGACATGGTTAAAAGGTGCTTGGGATGTCTGCAAGAGTGACTCAAGATATCCACATCGTTATCTGTGAGATTGTTTTTCTCTCGCATGGATCTGTAGCAGCATTTAGCACAAAGTGATCAAGGTCAAGGTGTCTTTATTCTCCCTGGGGAGACATTTGTCTCACATACTGGGAAATTGCTGCTCAGACAATACATGAAACAACATCAAAACAGTTGCTGTGATTGTCAAATTGTGCACAACTGAGTATTGAAGGCCTTAACTTATGAAAGGATACACAAAATATGAATTTTACAGCTACAGCGTGGGATAAAACAAGCTGTACAGGAGCATTTTAGAGAATAACTTTTCGAGGTCAACAGAAAAACGTACTGCTCGTCTGTTCCTCTGAGCTGTGTCGCCTCTGTGAAATCACCAAAAGGAGAAGCTGTGATATTGAAGTGAAGTCACCCAGCTCCTCTTGCTCCTCTCCCTCATTTTGCCACAGATGCAAATTGTGTTCCTTGTTATAGTTCAGTAACACAAATAAACTCGCTGGCTCCCAGGTCTGATTCATCTTTCACACTAGACTGCTTGTTTTGTGCTTTCTCCAGCTCCGGCCATGCACAATTTAGGCTCTACACCGCTGTCAGAGAGAGCAGCCTAAAAACAACAACCTTCTACTCTGGTTTAGTTTTCCAGTCGCTTTTTCATTTCTGTATTGTGGCTGCAGATGCTTGCTAAGCTGTCGTTTGCCCGTATGTAATGCACTGATTTAAAACAAGATGAACATGACAGATATGTTAATATTCACACGCAACCAGCAACAGCAAGACTGACTAAACTACGCCTGTCAGCAGAGTCGAGTCTGGTCTCATTCTTACAAACAGAGTGTTGGATAAATTAACATCAAAAGAGAAGATGGCCGTCTGTTTTCCTGACAGAGCGATGATGGCGCCCTGCACAGAAACTTGCTAATGAAATTTGCAGCTTCAGAAAACAATTTTCACTTCTTGAAAAGACTTTGGCTGACAGCATTTGACATCTCCAGAAACTGTTTCCGTCACATTCATGGGGAGGAAGAAATGTTTAATTAAGTTCACACATGGCGCCACGCTTCTTGTGAAGGTCTTTTTTCTTAGTTAATAAGAACATGTGAGGAATGATCCTGAGCTTATTGTGGCATTAACACTCTGAAATAAGCCAATTAGAACTGGAGCAGATTTTGTTTTTTCAGGAAATAGATCCCCAAAAACACGATGAACATTAGTAGGAAAACATTGTGTGAACATGCGGTAGTGTTTGACTTGTGCTTGTGTGGTATTAAAAATGACTTAAGAGCAGGCGTTGTGTCTGTAAAAACACTAAATCATCCATCATGTTCTAAGAGAGGGAATTCACTGAAGAGAAATCGTCCCAGAATAAAAAGATTTAAACAAGAGAAGAGAAAGGGGAAAGGAGAAAAAGTTTGGCAGGAGAAAAATGTGTTCTGGAGAGCAAAATCTTTTCTTCACATTCTCACTGTGCTCCCCTCTATGTCTCTCTATCCCTCCTCTCTTTATCTCTTTCTATCTCTTATATTCCTCACTCCCTCTTCCGACTCTCCATTCACCTGCCTCGGTTCAGGCATTGATTTATGACTGCATGCAGTTTGCTTCCTTCTCTCAAATTGGCTGGATATGTGTGTCATAGAGCACAATTATAAGAGCGTGACCTCAACTGTCTGTAACCTGAACGTCCCAAATGCAGCATTCAGTTGTGCTCTGTTTGACCTGTTTAGAAATGATATCCAGGCTGGGAGAATCGAGCACTATTACTCAGTTGTGCTTAGAGTCTTCATAAAGTCCACAGGGTTCCTTCAAGGTGAAGGTACAAGTTCTTTGAACACAACCGAGGGCGGAGCTGAAATTATAACAGAAATCATCATAACATAGAGCAAAGGTTCTCAACTGGTCTAGCTTCAGGACGCATCGACAACTCCTGCATGAAAAATCGCGACCCAAATTTCTGATGTTTTTCAACCAATCAGATTTATATAATGCAGAATCGTGCAGTTTGGACCTCAGAGGGAACAGAACATGTGAGAGAACAAAGAAACAGAACAAAACATCTTTAGAAAGCACTGAACAGACTTTTTGGTACAATTGTTTTTTAAAGGCACACATTTGTGACCCACTGAAAACAACTCCATGACCCACTTTTGGGTCCCGCCCCCCCCGGTTGAGAAGCACTGATGTCGAGGTTATGAGTCCCTTGGCGTTGTAATCCAGCTAAACCGTTACAAAGATTACAAAGGCTCTAAAAGTAGTGACAGCAGGAGAACACTGGGAACATCAGTACTGATTCAAATGTCATCAGTCCACACATTCTCACTTTCAGTGTATCAAATATGATCAGGTTAGCGGCTCAATATGTTAACACTTTATTCGTGCAGGGTCGTGGAGACCAAGTTAGCAACAATTAAAGGCGCTGACACACCAAGCAGACGGCAAAGAACTAGAGGCGACGAAGACCAACTGTGGCGTCGCCTCACGTCTTGGCCAAAAAGTTGCACATGAACACACTGCAAAGACTACAGTCGACTGCCAACCACCACGTACGTTCAGCGCATGCGTGAGAGGAAATGACTCTCCATGCCAGCAGGCAGCGGTAGTCAGTTGTTATGATACGAGAAGACCATTTTCACACCGCTGTCGGTCACCACTTGTATTATAGGTAGCCTACTAATCGAGAATAATGTCTGATAAAGAGTTGAAAATAGGACTGGCGTTGTCAGGCCTTGGTCTTTTAGTGGAAAAAGAAAAGAAGAGGCGGAGGCGACAAATAAGGAGAAACCGCACTAATGGGTGAAGGCATGGATACTACAGCGGCAGGCTCAAGGGGCTTTCCTGACCTGTGTCGAGAGCTGGAGATAAATGAAACTTCTGAACAGCCAATCAGAATGATTCTTCTCACCAACCACGCTGACGCTAACAGAAGCCGATTTAACATGTTGAATTGGCCGAAAAAAGGCAGACGGGGGCCGAGAGAGCCGGACACACTGCAAAAACTAGGGCGACGATTGCTCACAAATAAACTAGGACTGACGGCCGACGATCTCCTTGGTGTGTCAGGGCCTTTTTAAGCAACGTCTGGTTAGACTAAGCGAGAGCTTGTTCAGAAACATTTAGTTAGTTTTGGATACTTGACAATTTGTAAGTTGTGGTCAATAATGTGAGAGAGATGTAGCATTAGCACTCCTCTCCTGCTTATAGCTGGCCCAATATGCTGATCCCCATTTTAAAACTCACATATAGTGTTACAATGCTCGATGCCAATACTAAATGTGGGCAAAGTTTCAGATCATGAGATAAACGTATGTTGGAGTAATCCCAGGATAAGTCTGCAGAGGGCGCTAAATGTCTTGTTCTGCAACTTAAGCAATAGTTCCCCGATATGAAACCAAGAATTTCACCAGACAGCTTCAAGCCTCATAGTGAGCAGGTGCATAAACGCTCTTTTCCCAGCACTGGAGAGCAGCCCTCCCCTGGCATCCCTGCAGCGTTCTGCCCATCAGAAGGCTTCCAGAGAGCTGGCCAATCAGGAGAAAGTGTGCACGCTGGGACACGGGGCCTTAAAGAGACAGCAGCTAATGCAAACTGTTTCAGAGAGAGGATGAAGTGAGGGTTTTTACTGACGCCAGTATCGGCTAAATAAAGAGATTTTTGAGCTGCAAATCATGCAAAGCTGCTCTACAGGTTTCACAGAGTGACAACATGAAGGGTGAACATGAGGAGATCTTTAACCTCTCTTTTAAACATGGTCACTTCTGCCTTCAAAAAACACACATGGTGCAACCAAAGTATGTATATAAGATATATGGGCTGGATACTCAATTAGCATGCACAGTGGTTAAGCTAACCTCTTATCTTTCAAAAGCTAATTTGCTCACGTTGACATGGATACTATTAGAGACATAGAGCAGCCAGTGTTTATAATCTTCTATGGGCATTGTAACAAGTTACGATGAGTGACATCAGCCAAACAGAGCCGAGTGTGCAGCACAGGAACTGGTGTGAAGGGTGGCATGTACAGGATTTATTATATTCTGCAGTGCAGACTTCATTTATTTGTAAGGAAATAAAGTCGATAATGGATTATCTTCAAAGTCAAAATAAAGTACAGCCAAATCCTCAAAAAAAATAGTTTTGAACTCTATTTTAAGAACATGCCAGCCGTCTCCCACATGCCACTTCTTTACTGTTGACACGAGTTCAAATGGAGGTGAATGGTGGGTGGGTTTAGGGACCATGGGGACCTTACTGCAGCACTTCCTGTCTCCTCACACAGCACGCCACAGAGTGAGTGGAGGAGCAGCAGAGCGGATTAGATGACGGAGAATATGAGAAAACAACAAGTCAGAGACAAAGAAAATAGCATTATGTTAATGCAGTGTGATAGGGAACAGAGACCCTGTTGATCGTGTTTACTTTGCTTTGATGGAGAAAAAACAGCGTCGGCTCAAATGAGCGAGCACAAAGGAACACGTGAAACTCTGATACAGTATCGTTTTACATGCAGGTGGAATTATTTGATCAAAGACGTTTCTGTGCAGACCTCGTGTAGGTGGCATGAATTTATAGTGCAACCAAACACCCTTATATTTATTCATTTTCAAAATATGATGGATTACTGCTTTTTCATTTGAACTTCATCACCAAAATATCCTTTATTATGTCATTTAGTATGTATTCAGGTATTTTTTGTAAACAGTGTGGTGCTCTCTAGAGAGGCAGACGCTGGAGAGCTCGATCAACTGTTCAAAGTGCCTCAACCAGGAGTTTTACCATGACTTTTTTTAATCATGATTTTTAGACATCTGAAAGTGTATTTGATTACTTTATTAGACTTCCCGCTAGCTTTAGTGTGCCCCTGTCTGATTATTTAACCCTACATGGAGTTAGACAGGTAAAGATATGAACCTCTTACTGCCAATTTCCACATATTCCAAGCGTGCCGCCGTCCATCAGTGCTACAACACTTCAGCGCAGTTTGCTGCCACTCTAGTCAATGCTCCTGTTTTCACAGCAAGCGCCGTCATCAAACTCCTGAATGTGCCAGCAGCGCCACCATATGCTCTGCTCCGTTTCAAATACCCTCCAAGTCTACTTTTAACAGAATTTGCTGCAAGCGTCAAGCTGGGCACAATAGATCGACCCGGGTCAGGAAGTCAGACATGGAAACGCACAGAGCATCCGGTCAATTTCAAACTAAAACAGAACACACGGACACATTAACAAATTCATCTGCATCTACACCAAATTAAGACATCTGAACAGATTGATATGTTTGCAGGATTATTTGCAAAGATATGCTCGTTCCCCACTCTGTTCTCCACGTTAAAATGTTCCACTTTGCAAAGCATGGTCAGATTTTAGCTGCTACTTCTTAGTTTGGAGTCTGCAACTGAAATTGTTCCATTTGGCGGGGAATCATGAGGGCTAGATTAACACTTTCCCTAAATCCCCCGAATGGACTGGGACACTCCACCATCAGCAGGAGTGTGAAAATCTGAGGAGAGGGCCAAGTGGGGGATTTTGGATGCAGCCGGAGATTGTGGACTCGATAGTTGGGAGGCTGAGTGGCTTTCCATTGGCTGCGTGTGCTGGCAGGACTTGGGGCACAGCGCTTCATTCGTTAATGAACACACACCCACGTACACTGAGCTCTGTTGGCAGGTTATAAAATGAAGGAAATATTCCTTAATATAGAACATTTCAGCAGGAAGGCTTTTCCGTCAGCTTCCACTCCAGGATCTGGTTTGTTCCGCCCCACTTCCAGACATGCCAGTAAGACCAGGAGCGCGCACACACACACACACACACACACACACACACACACACACACACACACAGTGTTCCCCATACAGTGTTTCATTAAGGATTAAGGCCCGTGTAGCCCTAGGTGATGTCAAACTGAAATAAATACCTGTGGAGGCTTTGCATATATTTTTGTAAGGTTAAATGGGAAACAGGTCCGGACTCAACAGAGTTAGCTTGTAAAAAAAAAGGAATTGGAATATATCGAGGTTGGTCATTTCTAAAATAACATGAAACTTTTAATCTTGTTCAAAGAAAACACATCAGTGTTGTGACTTGTCAAATGAGCTGTCTGGGAGTTATTTTATGTCACTGTGGTACAGGACAACGCTGCTTAACTACGGTGCACCAAAAGGGACAAAACAGCATGCCATTAATATGATTAAATAAATGAATGCTTTAACTTCCGACCATAATCTCATTGCGAATAACGTGTAAAGGCTGACAGACTTAACTCCATATTGTCCGTGTGCGCCGCGGTCCTTCAGCGATGCGCACTACAGCGTCGTTCGCTGCCACTCTAGTAAATGATTGTGTTTCCACAGCAACCGCCGTGGTCCGTCTCCAACAAGTGCTTGCCTCGCGCTATACTCTGCTCCTTTTCAAATACGCTGCGAGTCTATTTTTGATTATGTCCGCTGCAAGCACGTGTCAAGCTGCACATAATAGATAAACTCACACAGGAAGTCAGACGAGGAATCGCACAGAGCATCCGGTCAATTTCAAAGTAAAACACAATATACTGACACCTGATCGTATTTTCATAACTTTATCAACATTACATCAAATCGGGCACCAAAGGAACAACAAACCATCCTCAGAAAAGACAAAATAACATTAGTTAGCACGTTTTTCTCTTTATTCCCGCGTGATCTTGTAGTTCTCCTGTGATGTGTGAACAGCTGCACCCACGCTCCAGAAACAGACCCATGGGGGCAGGGCGCTTGTCGTCCAACGGAGCAAACCTGACTGAACGCAGCACGAACGGACTATGTGGAAATTGGCAGTTATGATAATGTAGCAAGTCAGACATTATTGCATTAAATAAATCTGAGCAGGGATATGCAAAAACCACGACACATATCTAAATGATACCTACATGCATATTGAACAAAACAAAACTTCATATCTCTCAGCCCTGAGCAGGGGAGGCTCACTCTGACATTGATAACAGCGCTCTCAGTGTGACTGATTAGAGCTCCACAAGCAGTCAAATGAATAGCAGCCTGTGTTATAACACAGAGAGACAGATAAAACGCTGCAGTGACAGAGGCACATTAGGACAGTCCTCTGCCATTAACACTGACACAGCGTGAGCGTCTGGAGGAAGGGTGCAGGTTGCCACCGCCGTGGCTGCTGTGCTGGCTGGCATGCGGAGGCCAGTGGGATCACCAACATCTCTCGCAGTCACTGCGGATCAGTCTCCATGAGCTGATCAAAGGCATCTGACTCCTGCCACGCGGGGTGCTGATTGCTTCCATGCACTCGCTGACACCACTCGGCTTGGCTGAAGACACCCTAATTAAAATGGAGAGTTTGGGGAGAGAAATAAAGCTTCTCTCTGTTGTTTACCTCAGCCCTGCATTTCTTTGTTCCCATTGTTGTTGTGTGTTTTTCACTCTTTCAACTCTGCCATAGATATAATCCACCAATAAATACTTATTGACGCCAAGTCTTAAATTGTCTCTATGTGTCATATCTGTAGAATCTGTGTAGAAGAGAAGCTAAAAGGTCATTTAGGTAAATGAATCATTATGATGGCTAAGGCCCTGTGTCCACCTAGCATTGTTTTTCTGAGCGGCAGCGTCTTTTTTCAGTTGTTTTCAATGAGGAGAGAGCGTTTGCAGCAGCAGGCGGCCGCCTGGAGAAAAAGTGCAGCGCCCAGAGTCTTTATTTCCCAACGCTCCGCCTTTTTTGTACGGCAGCTCCGAGCACTTTGAGTTGGAAATGTTTCTACTTTTTAGAAATGTGCTGTTGACTTCACTGGAGCTATTCCCATATATTCCCCGTATTTTTGTCTCCTATGGATCGTGCCCTGTACCCACACCCTTCTCGCTCCGTGTCCAGACAAAGCAGGAGGACAAGGATTCTACGTTTGATGCTCAAAGTGAAGGGAAATTGATAATTGTTGATGGTTATTATTTTAGATTAGTTTAAGCAGGATCATTTGCGCCACAGTTTCAGTGATTTGAGGAACGACCTTGTGTTGACTGTGACAACACACGTCTTCAAGGAGGAGCTTGAGGAGGAAAGTTATAGGTACATGTGTTCCCTTTAACCTGTGTTCACCGGCAAAGCCATAAGCACAGTGTCAATGGCGGCACAGTAGGTTTGTCGCCATGGCTTTCTGGTTAATGTGTGAAGTGGATTCACATCAGAGAGCCTGCCTAATGGTCTGAGTGAGAGAAAGTCTGGAGGCAGTGCTGCAGCACTCATTTTCCCCAGAGAGCCGAAGTTTATCAAATTTCTATTTAAAATTCCAATAAGCACTTAAGAAAAGAGGGGAGGGGATCCCCCGTCATTGCCCCTGTGCGGCCTGTTTCAGGTAACCAGACTCTTTGTTGGTCGCTAAGCAGGAGGGATCGATATCATATCAGAGCCCAGTGGAACACCTGACAGTTCAATTTCGCAGCGAGCCTGGAAATCAATACCTTTGGAATAGTTTTGGACTTTCCCAAAGGCTACCCACTGGAGTTAATCTATGGTGTCATTAGCCCGGGTCACGGCGCGCATGGTCATTACACTGTGTAACAATAAATGTTCATAAAAGACGACACGCTCCGTCCTCTTCTGCTTGACTGCAGCCTCTAATTGAAGTAAATTCATTCAGGAGGGCGAGAGGGTGCCTGATCGACTGCTTGTGCCGCTCCTCTTTGTAATTCACATCCAAGAAAGTATGGGAGGAAAAGGCTGGCGTGTCAGACCTATCCAAAGGGTACAAAGCACAGGAAATTGAACAAGGTTTTATCAAGCAGAAAATGTGTTAAAGTGTTCAGTTTGTGCCGAAGGGAAGGATTGTTTACCCTTGAAACAAAGTGCTAGGTTTTTTTTGATTAGACCTTCAAACAAACAACACTTAAAGAAGAAGTTTTTAGACCCGCTAAGGGAGAAAGAAGCATAAACATCCATCTTGATCGCCACTTATTCGCTCATCATTCCAAAGCCAACTACAATATGAGACACTGGGCCAAACGCCAACCATCAATCAGTGATGTAGTAAGAGGTAAATAGCAGCAATAATCACTAAAACACAATAAGTCAGACAGCAGAAATAATCAAAGCCATTTAGCTTTTAGTGGCTCCACCGAATCTGTTATCCAAGACTTTAGTCCCCACATAAATCAGCATGGGTTCCTCTTTAATGCTACACTCTCTCAATGGAAACCAAAGAAAGGGAAGAGAGGAAAAAAAAAAAAAATCCTTCCCTCCTATTTGTCGAAGCTGAGCTGGAACGGCCTGTCAAAATATACCACGGAAACCCAGTGGAAAAACGACACAAGCAGCCCTGGGCTTTGAGTGGCAAGGCGGTTTTGGCCAGAACCCACTCCAAACTGGAATCTATTTTCATGTCTCTGGATGTGTCGACGGGCAACGGCCAGGGGGCACAACAGGAAATGGAAGAAGAAGGAGAGGAATGGCTGATAGCTTCTGGATACGCTGATAGATTCACAAGGTCATAGTAAGTTACAACGGCTGGAGCTAACGTTAAAGGGGACTTAACTTGGGCTCTATTCGACATACGCTTGAGTCCAGATAACTAATAAGTACAGACGCTTAGAGTCACAGATTGCTTCTGCAGACATCCATCAGGCAGGAAGCAGAAACCTCAGGACAAATGGACCTGATCGTCCTTTTGTACTGTGTTTTAAATCTGCACAGCACTTTGGTCAATTGAGGTTGCTTGGAATGTGTTGCATAAACTTTGTCTTAACTATCTCTACTTAAAGGTGTAATATGTAGAACTGTACACTAAAATATCTAAGTTCATTTTCCTGCATGTAATTCCCCCACTCTCTCTCTCTCTGTTTTCTGACTTCATCCACTGTCCTGTCTCTGAATAAAAGTCCCTCTAATAAACCTATAAAAAGCCTTTATTCTCCTTTAAGAGCGGGGATTCTTATGATTCGATCATGTTGACAACTCCTGCCCTCCACTGGTCCGTCTTCTCTGAGGACTTACACTCAGTTCATGTAAAATGATGACAGCCGTTCTTGAAACTAAAATATAATCACACTTTTTCCTCTCCGCACGGTGAACCGGCCCCTAACAGGACTTCTACTGTGCGTCAGGCAGAACATATTTGGAAGTCATGGTTTTTTGGGAGATATCTGAAACTAGCTATTTTGAGAGAAAAATGTGGAGGTGGAGCTGACAAGAGGCATCATTCCTGAGACTCTGGCCTCGCTGTAGATATTCACACTCTTTCCTCTACTTATGTCCCGGCTGTATAATTTACAGCACGGCTCGAAGCAGAGGTCTAACATCATCAATTTTCCTCCTGACACTCCAACTTAAGTGTTCATTTGGAGGCTGCAGTGGGAAGGAAACTTCTCCAGAAGTTTCAGAGGTTAGAGGGATTAAAGCAGGAAAACAACTTTGACTTTTCATATTTTTATAAAAGCACGTTAAACACAAAGATCAAAATAAGTTTTTACTACTGTCATTTGGTAAATCAGGATGCACTGTTGAATCTTTAAAAATACTTTTTGCTGGGGTGCCGGTGGCCTAGCGGTTGGGTCGCGCCCCATGCGCGGAGGCTGTGGTCCCCCAGGCGGAGGCTGAGGTCCTCCGGGCGCGCGGCCCGGGTTCAGGTCCAGCCCTGTGAGTCCTTTCCCTGGTATTGTTCCCGGATTTTCTATGCACCGCCCTTTCAAATAAAGGCATAAAAGCCCAAAAGCACGTCTTTAAAAGATATTTTTTTTGCCTTTTCTGAGGTCTCAGTTTAACATTCCTCACCATTTATATGAAGGATCCAGCGATGCTTTTACTCGAGGCATTTTGTCCGTTTGACAGAATTTTTAAGGGTAAAGTTATTTTTGTTCAATGAACTGCAAACGACAGTTACACACGTGTGACATTTTCTGGAAGTTTCTGTAGTAGAAAACATTTTTCAAGCCCTTGTCCTTACTGTAGCTTCAGTATTGATAACATTTAATAAAGATGTCTTCTAGCCTAGTTTAATAAATGTCCACACAGTCATCCCTCTGGAGCTTCAGATCACATTAATCCAGACAGAATAAACCAGGAAACTTTTGTCTAACATGTTTTTTATCTAAACAATCCAGCGACTCAGTCAACTACAGTGTACAAATACACAACCACATACTGGACATGTCTGGCTATATTGCCTGAATTTATTTAGTTTTTGAGGGTGGCTGATCAGGTATTTATATGGTTGTTTACATACACACCAGGGAACTTGAGTTTACTGTGAACAACTGAATAAATCTTGTAAACTGTAAACGAAGAATATTTACAAATCCCTTTAAGTAAAATCCTCCGGAGCCTTCAGATTCAAATCAGTCAACACACACGCACGCACACACACGCACACACACACACACACACGCGCACACGCACACACACGTCCATACAGCAGTGCGGGCCCACCACAGAGCTCTACAGGAAGGCTGCTCTGCGGCGGCTGTCGGTGTAGAAACAGGAGGAGCGGATGAGCTGAACAAATAAACCTCCAGAGTTCAACCTGAGAAATAACAGAAACTAAAATACAGACAGTAGAACCTGAGGATTCTTATAACGCATGAACATGGATGTTTTATTAAGAATTAAAATGTCCTGATATGAAAAGACGAGATGTTTGCAGCTTTTCAGAGGTCCTGGAGAAACACAGATATCAGAGTAGGTGTATGAATTATATTCAAAGACACTGTCGTTTGTTTTACCACTAAAATAAATATGATTCAAAAGTCTGTATCTTCTGGCGTTTCATGTGATATAAAAATACCCTCAAACATTTTTTAAAGAAGTTTGATTTAAAAACGAACACTCAGAGATAAAACTATAATTGATAAATTTTGTATTTTCTGGCATTTCATGGACTTTGTCTTTTATTCTGAAAATAATTTGGGGATTCACTGATCATGGAAGAAGTTATTAATTTGTGAGCGGACACAGTGGTAGTTGAATTTATTTCAGTTTAGTTTTGTTCTCTATTCTTTTCTGTTTTGATGTTATTTCCTGTTTTATTATGGCGGTATCCTTCTGTTTCTCACTCCCCGTGTGTCAATCTACGGTTGCTGGGAAGTGCAAACCAAAATTACAAAGTCTGAAACACTTTTGCAAAGTTTGAGACAAATTTACATTTTATTGAATTAAATTACAAGATGCAAAACTCTTTGAAAGCGCTGACACAAATTTACAAGCGGCAGAATCTTGCTGGAAAGGGAAGAGGGGAGATCCCTCTGCTGCTGTAAGCCTGCAGAGTCCAGGACTGTGATCCGTCACAGTGGGACAGAGATTCCAGGAAGTGTCCCGGCTATCGAATGTCTCGCTGAGCGTTGTTTCTGCGGCTCGTTGAAGGTGTGGACAGCCTCCCTCCAGATGTTTGCTTGATCCTGCTGGCAACTGGATCGTTTAAATCCTCGTCCTGTACGGTATTCCTCTAATGTAGCACATGCTTAAAAGAAATCATTTTAAAATAAGAGACATACATTTAAATACAATGAAGAAACCTCTTCTTGATAGAATCTCTAAGAGGACATGCATTCATTAGTTTTCCCGTCATTACAAAAACACTCCAGTTGTTTTCTCGATCGTACCTTCGTTATCTCGTTTTGAGAAAAGAGGCTACTTTTTTCTGAGATTAGATCCAAACATCGGAACAACACTGAAGATGCATTCTGTTCAGGATGCTGTAAGACTTTTTTGTAAACCTTGTTTTTTGGGGGTAAAATATTGTATTTGTATTGACAGACTCTGTTTGTTGAGACACTTGAAAGTCCTCATAGTCACAAAATATTCATATTTCATGTATTTTCAAAATGCTAATTAATGAAACTTCTTGTAAATAGTTGATGAACTCTACAGACTGAACTAAAACTCCCTGAACTTATTCCACTTAGAGCTTTCCGTTCTATCCTGAGGGACAAACAGCGTGAGACCATTGAACAGTGCCTGTGTTTTTAAAATCTTAAATTGTTGTTTCATTGTTGTGTCACAGCTCCCGCACTTTCTTTTTCATTGAAAACACTATGTTGTTAATGTATACTGTCACTTCATTGTTACTGTTCTTATGACATGTTTGACTGCCACCTTGTGTCTGCTTGTTGGTGAACGTGTCCTGTGTTTTTGATTCATGTGGCCTGCATGCTTTAGTTGTCTATTGTTGTGAGCTTCAGGCATAGCTCACTCAATGTGTTTTATGTGGCCTCGTGTAATTTGTGTTTATTGTATAATAGTGTTACATGTTGTCCTGTGTGCACGTCACATTGACTTTAGTATGTTATTGGATGCATGCTTTTACTAATACCTGTTTAATTGTGTACATTGTTATGTCTGCTCAATGCTGCTCCACGTCTGTCCTGCATGTTATACATTTTTAATATTAACTAAATGCTGCTTCTTGTTTGTCCTGCATGGTTTATGTATTTTTACCTGTGACTACTTATCTGTCCAATTAATTACTGCCATGTTGTTCTATTTGTAGCTTTTAGCAATGTTTGAATTTGTTGTGATTTTCTAGGGAGCCCTTTATAAAATCTGGCCAGGGACAACAGATGAAAATTATCCTTTTGGCTAACTCTGGCATATTTACAGAAATGTTTATTAATATGCACTGTCCCCGTAAAATAAAAATGTGCTGCTGACCTCTTGGCCAGGTCACCCTTGTGAACGAGATGCTGATCTCAATGGGTTGTTATCTGGTTAAATAAAGGTTAATAAATACAAATAAATGAACTGGTTTTAAATATGGTTCCTTTTTTAATTCAAAATGAATGAAACCAGTGTTTGCTTATTTTTGGGCTTTTTATGCCTTTATTTTAGAGATAGTACCGTAGATAGAGTCAGAAACCGTAGAGAGAGAGAGAGAGAGAGAGAGAGAGAGAGAGTGGGGACCGACATGCAGGAAAGGAGTCACAGGTCGGAATCGAACCCATGCCACCCGTTCTCGAGGACTACAACCTCTGTACATGGAGTGTGCACTAACCATAAGGCTACCTGCTCTCCTAAAATCAGTGTTTTTAATTGATTATAAACCATGCTATAAAAACAGACATGTTCATTTTCCTAGGTTAACCTTAACCACAGTTTAGACGCCGCTCTGCATGGAACGACTCCATCCTCATTAAAACACATGATAACGAGCCAGGCCGGTGGCTATAGGTGCCGGCTGTCTGCTGCTGAAAGATTACATTTAAATATTAAACAGCAACACGGTATTCCAGGAACAGAGACTTCCACTTGGTTTAATGAGATCTGGTTCCCACCAAGAGAAAGTCCACCTGGGGACTGTTCGGGTCAGGTTGTAACGCCTGATGAGACCGGGCTGGTTCAGCTAGTGTTGTCTTCATTCAGCTAAAGGTATAAGACAAGGTAAGTTTATTTGTAGAGCAGCAATCATTCATACAACATATAAAACATGAAACACATAACAGGCCACTAAAAGCCAGGAGGACTTACTGAACACTGAAAAAAAAACATCTTTCATATCGAACACTCGAGAAACAAACTCTGCTCTCTTCACATATTCCTCGTGTTTGAAATTACACAAACGCAGATAACCAGAGAGGACAACGATCAATAATTCTTCAACAAAAGGTCACTCCTCCCCTTCACTCACATTAGCTCTCTATTGATGAACTTTCAATGTTTACTGTGGCCAGAGAAAATTTAAGTAAATGCACATTTTCTTCTTTTTCTTTGAAAACAAAAGAGATTTAATTGTTTTTCCCTCAACGATTTCACCTTTGACTACTTCAATTGATTTCAACAATAGGAAATACTTCTGCTTGTTAATCAGTCCGAGTTCAGTTCACCCGACTCGGCTCTTTTTTTAAGAATATTTACTGTATGTTGGCAAGGGTTGTGCAGTCCTGCAGCAAAAAAAGCCATTTTAAATGTTTGTCAGTTGCAGCTGTGATTTCCAAAGTGTGGTTTGCAGACCAATGTTGGGCCATGAGAGTACTGCTGTGGGCCACGTAGAGTCATGCACTGTGCAATGATGTAACATGCTCTTCTCTCTCTCTGTTTCTCCCTCTACCTGCTGCACACCTGTTCTCCCTCCTCCTTCACCTGCTGCAATCTGTGCTCAGGCAGGAGGACGGGTATTTAAAGGAGCCAGGCAGGAGAGAGAAGTTGGTTATTTTTCTTTGACTACTTTAGGGGGAACTTTTTAATTTAATAAAGCCTGGAGTTAAACTTTAAATCTGTGCGGTGTCCTTGTGTGGGTGTCTTGGGTTTGGGTTAGGGCCGTAACAGATGTATTTTGTTGCTTTTTTAATTGTTATGATCTTAATGGATTATTTATCTGCACTGCAGAGCTTTTAAAGTTTATATTTTTCTTTTTTCATTTATAAAATCACATATATTGAGAAATACTTCTTCTCAGTCTCTAGTGTGAATGAGAGTGATTTCATCCGGGCGGGCCACAGAGTAGTTTAAGATTGTACAGATTAAAGAAAAAGTAGCTAAACTGAGAATACGACGTGTGATTCAGACCGAATTTCCGGCTAATCAAGCGTCAATAGTAGTGCAGAGTTCGACCCGATCAGCTGCTCTAGACCGGTCAGAGGATTTCCTGGAGTTTTTCATATTTTGGTCGTACAACTGCACACACTCGCACAGTGAGAGCAGAGCCACGAGCCAATTCCAAGACTCCGGGGCTTGTTTCCTTGATTTTACCGGCACAAATTGACAGCGTCTGAAATCACCATGGCAACAGCAGGCATGCCTGTTCAATTTGTCCTCCCCCTCCTATCACGTAAGAAACATTGGTAGGAAATATCTGAGGAGCTCCAGGGAATACTTGTTAGGATTAAGCTGCTAGTAAACTTGTGGTTATTGGTGATGCAGATCGTGTGTATGAGGGAGAGAGAGAGAGAGAGAGAGAGCGAGGTCTTGCCGGTGTGTGGAGGCTATTTGAGCCGTGCATATGAGACAAATGAAATCAACCTCCGTCTGTCAATGTTAGCCGGCGTTCCACCACGACTTTTCTACAGCCGTGCAGTGTACCCAGGCTTCAAATGATCATATTTATGCTAGAGACATTCCTTTGACTCTTTCTGCATTGATACTTCTGAATCCCCATAATCAAATGCTATATCTTCAGTCACTAAACCTCTCTCTGTGCACGCGCTCAGAGGCTGAGTATTTTTACACAGTTTCTTTTAGAGGGAAGGAGAAACGCAAAGGTTTGGTCTACCTCATTCTCTTCTTCTGCCCTTCCTGTCACAGCTGCTTTAGCTCAGTGGACACACGATGCTTAGCTCAGCTCCCCGTGTCCTGTCACTTCAATCAGCACTCAGCATTGCACGGGTCAGGCTGGGACTGTCTTCCTCTTTAATGAACCAACAGATAATGGCCTATAGGGGCCCTGGAGAGACATGACACAAATTGCCTTGTCCTCTGACTGGGATTAGTGGTAATTACTGTTCGCCTTGGCAGATCAATAGGATAGTGGTGCAACACGTAGAGGCCACCCTGTGTCACACGCTGGCTTTATGTCCTCGCTCACCAGGGCACAATCAAAAGGAAGTGAGTCTTTGATTTATCACAACCATCGCCTCAATTCCTTCTGACAATGCTCATATATGATTCAAGTTTCAGAAGGAAAGGAAAGGCAGATCCCTTTCATCTGATTCTCTGGGCAGTTCTAAGTATAATATAGCTTCATTATTATATTATTATTACTTTTACACATTTCAAGCAAATAGGCCAGCTACTGAAAATGCATCTTATTCCCCTGTGGTACAGGAAGTAGCTGAACAAGTGTTTTAATTGAACTAAAGACAATTGGTTAAATATACTAGTCATTGATATGCTGGATTATTTATGTGACACATGATACAAAGATTGGTGAGTAAAACGTCTTAAAACCAGTCCTTGAAATGGTATATAAACAAACAACAAAATAGTTGCCTACAAACTGGAGGTGGCTCAGATTACCTCACTGGCTCATCTTGTCCCTTTCTGCCAAGCGGCAACCTCCGGTCTTGAAAATGAAACCAATGCGGAAGTGCAAAATCCTGCAGTTCGTTGAGTGTCCGCTTGAGGCTGGCTGCAGGAACACAGGAAGTCACGTACACATGACTGGCAAAAAAGCCTCAGCTCCAGCCCTCAGCCTGTCGTTAGGTTGACTGAAAGTTAGGCTGAGACAGGATTTCCAACATGGCAGCTGCTGCCGATGAGCCTCCAGAGCCCCCTGCAGGAACAGATGGGTGACGTCACTCAGGCTTCGCCCATTAATATTTACAGTCTATGGTTTCTCCCCTGATCTTATATTCAACTTCTCCACAGTCTCCTTGTGTATTGTGCTCTTCTTCCCTGCTTCATGTTCTGTAGTTAGCTGTTGACAGGATGCTAGCTGGTGTTGGCAGACTGACCTTGCATGATTAGCTGCACAGAGGTTTGTTAGCTTGTACAGGAATCATCTGCATGTGTGATCCCAGGCAGGGGAACTCACGGTACCCTGTCTGCACGTTCCCCGGCAGCAGGGAAGTGGGCTTCAAGGATAAAACAGTGATGTCACCGCCATGCGGAAGTAGGATTGTCTGATACAAAAACACGGCCGCCGTCTTCATCTCATCGTTAAAGTTTGACTTTGGACTGTGAAAGAGCGGGCTCTGCTGAGCCTCAACTTTGTCGTGGGGAAAATGTAGTCTGTCTGGACGCTATCGCACTACTTGATCAATAAAACAGCTAAGCTGCTGAAAAGCTATTTGATACAGAAACAGGTTACACTATCTCAAGCGTCTGAAATAAGTAGTTAAACTACTAATGTTGCTATTTGTAGTGATGTTACTGCCCAACACTGCATGCACGTTAATGGCAATAACCATGCTGTGTTAGCATCAAGCTAGCACACTGAAATGTTCATCCTGGACATCATTGTGGCAAAAGTCATACCTTGGTAACACGGCATTTTTCCTTCATAAGCCAGTTGTTTGACAGTATTGTCCATTGTGATCTCCATAGACTTAACACAGCCATTTCTCATGAGATATTTCAGAAACAATTAGACATATCAGGAGAAAGACCGACATCTCAGTATCAGTTTTACACCAAACTTGACTTGAGATTTCGCTCATGCTGCATCACTGACTCTCCATTTAGCTTTTTTAGCCTCTCTGTTGTCGTGTAGATTTATGTGTAGGCTGTGCACTGCACAAAAATCTCCTCTCTTTTTTCACCAGCTGATGTCGTCTTTAATGTTTCACTTTGCTGGGGAAAATGTAAACAAAGGTTCTTCGACCTGATTACCGTGCACATTTTGTAGGACACCGTGATAGGCACTAAGAATATCTAAATTGCCCGTTTCTCTACTGATGGTCTGGTATGCTTTTTTAGTTCATATCCATAAAATAGTTAAACTGTTGAACAGTTAAAAAGTCCCCATAAAAGGTCTCATGAATACAGTTCATACATGTATGAAATCACGTCATCTCTAATGGCATCTCTGGCTGAGGCAGTGAGTAATAACACATCCCTGTTGAGTGATGTGGAATCCGTGCCCTGCAACCTCAATAAGCACAGTCATACTAGTCAAATGAATATTGTGCCTCACAACCTTCACATCCTCTTTAATCTCAAACGCCGCTTTTTAACCCCACTCCCTCATCAGCCTGCCGGTTCTGCAGGAAGACGCTCTGCACTGACTGATGTCAGCCTGTGTTTCTGCTGTCAGGGAAGGGGCATTGCTCCCCTCACCTCTGCAGAGGAGAAACACATCACCCCTGATTAATGACCACGGCTATGCTCTCATGGGTTTTTAATTAAAGCACTCAGATAGATACATAGACGTACATGCATACAGATGAATGTAAACCACACACACACACACACAGCCTGCGGCATCACATAAGGGCAAGAAGAATGGGATTTAATTGAGAGAGTGTAATTTAAGAGGGAAATACAAATGGAGTGCTCCTTTAGAGTGTGACAACTTTGGCCTTTTACCCCATCCTTGAGTCAGACATGTCCTCCCACTGTGTGAGAATTCAGTTGGTTACTTAATTACAACTTCATAAATCAAGATGGAGATTACATAGAAAGGAGCCTCTCCCACGTGAAAGACACAGGGAAGCCGAAAGCACCTTAAGGACTCAAAAACTGTGGGAAAACAAGATGTTCTGCTCTGATGAAAATCTGCTTTAACGGTTTGGTCTGAGATTAAAGAATCATGTCTGGAGGACAGGAGGGACCATCCACAAGCTGCAAAGTACCATCAAACAGTACACTGAGGTGCCAAGGGGGGTCAGGATAGAGGGGACGCTTAACGAAGTACACGTCAGGTGTTTACTGACTAAAAGTGAAGCATTCTTGAGTGCTGCCCAAATGCAAAGACCTTTAGGAACTCACACAGAGCGATGCAAATCACCAAGCTTGTTGCAAGAGCCCATCAGCGTTCTGATTTTTGGACATCCTAAGTTTGAGTAAGAACCATGGATCCAAACTCCAATCATTAAAATCAGCAGTTTAAAAGTTGTTTACTTGTCTTGCAGATTGGCCTCACAAATCAAATATTTACATTTATAGCCTATAAATTAGCCTCCTTCTAATCCAGTTATTGCAATGGAATCACAGCAAAATGAGCTAGCTTTGAGTTCAAACTAATTTGGCCAGATTTCAGACAACAAGCACATTTCTAGTTACAGTGAAACTTCTCCTAACAGGAGACATATGGAGAAAAAGAATGCCAGTAGTCGGCGTCTATCAGAGACATCCTGTTACTGATCCCAGATCAAACAGGTCGTCAGCATGGTGACTTGTCAGCAACAAGTAGCAGGAAGTGGCAGGCATGTTAATCTAGTTACGGCTCCTACAGAAGGCGTTGCAGTTCACTGACCTGTCTGGATAATGTTGTAAACTACACGCTATTGCCTGTGGCTTTTTGGCGTAGATGGAAGAATTGATAATTGCTGCATAGGTTTAACCAAAAGATTGGTTCAAGGAACACTAATGATCCAGTGTAAAAATAGAGGCAGATCAATGAGAAAATTCAGCCAACATTGTCTTCCCAAAACAGCTGTACACCTGGTTCAGATTGCAATGGATTAGAGATTCTTCTTTCACCAGGACAATGACCTCAATCACTCAACCAGAACAACCCATGCAAGGCTCAGGGAGGACGCTACGATTACCCAGACCTGAGCCAAGACCTGCACCTCTTCAAACATTATTAAAAAATACCACAGCCAAAGATAAAAACGCTTTCAATAAATCCAGAGTTAATGATCTCAGTACATTAGACAGTCCAAAATGTTCGGTTTCTGTCTTGTGAATAAATCTGTAAAAGGATAACTAAAAGTTTGTGCATTTTCCATCAGCATTCAGCTGACAGTAATCATGATGTCATACACACACACACATACAAAGGTTTCATCTCTCTCTGAAACATCAACACATGCTGCATACATTTCAAATCAAAGCCTGCCAGCAAAGGAATGGATTCTGCCCTGGGAGCTGCTGAAGGGCTTGAAATGTGAAACTTATCAGACAGTGAGGAGTATTATTGACACTTCAAGAAACTTTCTCTGACAGTAAATTGAGTAAAGAGTCGTGACAGAGGATTGATTCATTAACATTATCAATGTAATTTTATTGAGTCTAAGAGTAAACGTTTCTTCATTTGAGAACATACATTCAAAGAATCGTTCTCTTTGAGCCAACCAGTGCACTCTCCTCGTCACACTCTCCCGTCTCTAATTTGTTCCGAGTTGTCAGCACAGTTCCTGTCAGTCATGTTGATGAGCTATCAACCTTGACACCGTATCTACCCAGAGGCTGAGTTAACAGGCATCTGTAAATTATTTTAATGAGGAAAAAAGTTGCAGAGCACAGCGTCTTTCTCTCCTGTTAAAAGCACAGAAACAGATTGTGATTGTTACGGAGAAGTAGGTGACAATGCAGGCGGCGTCTCTGGACTTGAATGCTTCTTGAGGCCCAGATTAAACAAGCCGCCTGCTGCAGACAGTCGGACACAGACAGCAAGACCTGGCAGAATTAAAAAAAAAATCTTATTTCATCCAATTGGACAGTTGCAACAGACACCTATGTTTGTGTTTTAGTGTGCCTGAACAGGACACACATAAACAGATAGCAAGGTGTCAGCGTTTTGGTGAATATGATTGATGGAAGAACACTTTTTCACCTTTGTCTCTATCCTTGTATAACAGCCAGGTCATGAACAGGAGGCGCTCAGTATTTCATAACATAACATTTTGGGCACGGTAGCCTGTGGTGGATTGTCTGGTTTGTTTTGTAAGACATTCAATTCTGTGGTCAGTTTGACCGGTGGTGTTCTCCAAGGTTTCATTCTTGGAATCCATATTGTTTTATGAACGCATGCTTCCAGTGGACCATTTAAACATAACCAGAGATTGCATTGCTATGCTGATGATACATGTATTTATGTCCAAGATGGACTTTGGTTATACAGCAATAGTATTTTCTAAGTTAGAGAAAGTGTTACCTACACACTGACTACTTCAGCAGAACTTTAAACTGAATGAAAAGAAGAAAGCATCCCCCCTGCTTCTAGGTTAAACACACCAATGTATGCTCAGAAGATGCCATTGTATTTATCCTTGTTTATCTCCTGAGTGGACACCCAACTTCCTCCTTCTTTTAGCACATAACAACCGTTTGTTTTAGTTAAACCTGTCGAGGAAGTGGAAGGTATTACCTGAATTCTGTTCTGGTGGATGTTTTGAGGTGGATCTGCAAACAAAGTACCCCTGAGTCACGAGCATGTGTCAGGCTGTGTGGTCAGTAAAATAAGGAAGGTGATTGGATTGTGAGGCAGTACTGCTTGTACCAATTTCCTGAGTTAATAGGAAATTTCTCCTCCCTGCCTTGTCGTGTTTCCCCGGGCTCTGGCAGAGCATCCTCGCGTATAGCAAGGGGGTATTTGTAGCCACAAAGGTGCAGGTAAACAACAACCCCAGCCATGACCTTCTGCCAGCCCGCTGTTTTCCCCTAAAATCCCAGCAAACATGTGTTGTATTTTCAGAGGTGTGGCGTCAGTGGAGGAAGGAGCTAAAATTGGCGTGGACACTTTTTGGAGAAGCTACAAGGCCGGGGCTGCTCGCCAAACAGTCCGCTTGTGAGCGTGACTGGACAAACATGGCTGTCCTTCTGAGGCAGAGCCAAAACCGTCAGCCACTATGATACCCAAAATCAACAGAGTATAGAGATATAAACACTGGCATGAGCTGCATGACGATTCCAGAGAGACTGTCCAGACTTTCATCCACTCTTTGCATCTTTCTTTTATTCAATATCTGTTGGGATCTCTGTCTCTGTCTCTCAATTCAATTCAATTCAATTCAATTCAATTCAAATGAGCTTTATTGTTATGACAGATCGGCAATCCATGTTACCAAAGCAGTACAGAAAGATTATGATTAATGATTACTCAAATATACAAATAGAACATATTTGGCACACAGACTTTTCTCCACACATAGATGGAGAAGCTTCTGAGGATCAGGGAGATTTCTAAACTCAGGATATATATCATTAATCTGATCAAAGACAACCTCTCTCAAGTCTTTATGTTACACTGTGGTAGGACGTGAGACTCTGTCCTTGATGGCAGAGTGAACACAGCCTGGCCTCTCTGGGTCACCAAGTTCTGCCTGTTTCTGTGGCCAGACTGTGTCCACTCAGCCTGTACATCATCAACAGCTTCCTTAATTTCACATCCCTCACTGTGCCCAGGCACTCTGCCAGCTTGTACTCTATGTGTAGGGTCAAATAGAATTCTAATTTACTTTGTGATTTGGTGGTTTCCTTCCAATATTTGATATAATTGTCTTTTTGTTTTGAGATAATTTGGTTGGGCCAGATTGTTTGGTGTGTGAGGGCGGAGCTTCAGGATCAGCTGGCAGAGGGGACTCTTATCTGGGTTCAACTCTTGGCACTGAAGGGCTTTGTACTGGTTTAGGAGTGGGGGTCACTGGATTGGAGGTGTTTTTTAAATGTGATGGCTCTCTTTTGAATTTGAACGATTAAAGGGTATTGGCCGAGTTCTGCCCTGCATGCATTATTGGCCGTGTGTCTGTGAATGTTTCTGCACAGTTCGGTTTTCTCTCTCTGTCTCTTTTTAAAAGGAATCTTGTGTTGCAGCCTGTGCAGGGACACAATAGCCTGATCAAACAAACTCTGTGAGGTTCTCATTGAATGCAGATAAAGACACAGATAAGATGGACTTTGGTTGTAAAGTAAATTGATGTCTCTCTTGAGGACATCCTGGTTATGATGTTTCGTCAATGATTCTTTTTAATTGCTATCAAACAAACAAAAGCATTCCTGTATTTTTGTCCTCCTTTTTTACTTTATATAGATTTATATATATGTGCACCTCTTTCCTTTCCAGTGTCTCCCACTGTGACCTTTCAAAGGTCTTTTTAAAGTGGAGGTAGGAGAAGGCACGCCTGCAGCCTCATATTATCGGACGAGGCAGCTGACAAATGTGGCAGTGTTCACGCGTGAGCTTCTATTAATCTCCCAAACGATGCAAGGCCTAATGGGAAGAGGACTTAAGAGAGGACACAGCCGCTTTCTGCTCTTCCTCCAGGACACGGGCAGAGAGTAATGTCCTATTGCAATCAGATTACTCCTTTCTCTCTCTGACTATTTCCTGACACCAGCCGTTACACTCCCATTCCGATTTATTTCACTGGCCACTGGTAATTCCCACTGGTGGTCATCCATCTTTTTATTCCCCTTTAGTTTAGCAGAATTTAATCTCTTCCTTTTTTACAAATCATTTTTCTTTGCCTGTACGCTGAGAAACTGTCGATGAAAGATTAAACGTATAGAAAGTCACATGATGCACACCCATTGTAATACAAGGTCACCTGATGTGGGTGGTCAGACATAAACTGTTAAACACGTTAGAATCTACACAACGCCATGAAACATGAACACTTATTATTTACAATGTTGATACTTTTATCCTGAAACACTTAATGTGCATTAACAGGGAAGTATAAAACAGAATGATTCTCATTTGGAAAACTATTTGATGACGAAACCAGTGGGTGACACCACTGAGACTACGTCCATGTTTTTTATACGGTCTATGATAAGAGCTGGATATGAACTGCTGTCAGGCAGAAAGTCCTCCATTGTTATCTAAAAAACTACCAAGGAGATTTATCACAGTTGTTGCACCCCTCGTGAGCAAGACGTGCAGTTGCATAGCTGGAAAAGTGCACGTCATTTAAAGGCAGGGTTGGTAATTTTTGATAACTAGCATAATTTTGAAAGTAGCATTCCCTCAGTGCTCCGTCTACACCCACCCCCTCCCCTCTGTGCTCCCTCTAAAGCCACGCCCCTCACTTACATTTACGAGCCCTGTTGCTCCAGAAGCGGACCTCAGCCCATCTCTTGCATTGTGTAGAAACTACGTCGTCTCATGTCTCATTCAGCGGTAAGCAAACTCACAGTATAAACTCCGTCATCGGTGACGTGCTTTGAGTGTGAGCACGCAAGAGGTAGAGAAGGAGCAGGGAGACAGGGAGGCGTGATTGGTTCATCAGATTGGTACCTCGTGGCAGACACTGGTCGAAGTTTTTACAGACTTACAACTGCTACAGGTGACGGATTTTCTTTGTTCCTTTTTCAGAGCACATGAGTTATTAATTTCTGTCAGGACCTAAAGACAATTTCAACCAAAATCTTAAAAAGTGAATCTGGAGGAAATAACCAACCCTGCCTTTAAAGGCATAAAACACTGAGCATAGAGCATAGTGGTGTCGTCCATATCTACAGTGTACCTCTGGCTTACAGTCAACTCAGAATCAGAATTAAGGTGTTGCAGTTCCAACATTTGAGTCTTTCCTTTTTCAGACGTGGCTGCAACACAGTAAATTCATTCAAAAAAGAAGGACAAAATAGCAGTTTGTCAGGGTGATGCAAACCCAAGCAGGAAAAATAAACGATTTGGGACTTCTTAATTGGCCATCCGGGCACCAAATCCTCCTGCCACTCATAACGATCTCTGACGTATTCTCCCCTCAGTCCTCAGCCCATGTTGCTACATCAGCTACAGAGGGAGCACCTGTGATCTCCTCCAGCAGCAGAGGAAGACGGAGACAGCTCCACTGACACCCTGGGAGCTGCAGAGAGTCGGGAGGTTGAGGTGGGGGGGATCGCTTCCCATCCATATGGCTTACAGAGGGAAATGCAATAACGGTGCTTCAGCAATATAGACCAACAAAAAGCCTCCAAGTCAGCGACTCCTGACTCAGGTCTGATGAGGACTTCAATATCAGTTCACTGGCCTGCCTGCACCTGCACACCTCTCAGCGCCTCATTAAAGTGGAGCTGATGCAACCACACAGAAACAAAATCTTCCCATTCGATTGTCTCAGGACCACGACAGGAAGCTGAGGATGATCAAATCTGCACTTGATTGATGCACAATGCCAGAGCAATTCTGAGCTGGTTTTGATCTTTTCTCATTTCAAGGTACATGAGAGCCAGAGTGTATTCCACTTTGGAAACTTTTGTCGCAGGACTTGAACCTTACAGAGGCCAATTTCCGAAATGTCAGGACGGACACACTGCAGCAAAAGGAGGATGGCTGAAGGCTGAGAGAGTGCAGGGAGAATATGAGTGTGACATTTGCTGACACGCAGGGAAAGAGAGAAACCTCAGCAAACCCACAGCGAGAGGATTTTTAACCTTCCACCTCAGCTTTAACATCCTGCAGGCCCGATCATGTTGGAGTGATCAGAGCATGTAATCTTTAATTGAAGGTTCAGTTGACTTTGACCTCGTTGTTTCAAGCTTTTATATTATTTTGCTATTTCATGTTGTCTGCTTCCCCTGTGTTTTATAACAAGTTGTCAGGTTTTTCTTTTAAATCAAATGGCACACCATTTTCTTGAAGATTGCTTTTCTGATTGATTTCCATTTTCTGTGACCATTGATGGCAGCACAAACCTGGCTCACCTCTATTATTCTTTAAAACACCATTTTACATCCCTATAGTAGGTTTTAAGAAGAAGAAGATAAGAGGAAGATGTACGTTGTTTGAGGGGAAATTCAGCTGCACACACAGGCTGAAATACACACACATGCACCAACAGGATCCTGGACATGCACTAATGGAGGGATATCAGGGTTGGGGGGCTGCCAACAGCGGGCGCTCCTGAGCTGGTGGGGGGTTTGGTACCTTGCTCAAGGGCACCTCAGCAGTGCTCAGGAAGTGAACTGGCACCTCTCCAGCTACCAGACCAATTTCCAGACTTGGTCCGCACTGGGATTTGAGCTGGCGACCCTCTAGTTCCCAACCCAAGTCCCTGCAGACTGAGCTACTGCCGCCCGCAAGGTTTGCACTGATATGAAGTTGACGGCTAACAGCGTTGTTATTTTGGAGCAAAACAACATGTCTCCACAATCAGCGTGTTGTTCTGTTGGTTTTAATTTAAGAGGAATAGAGGTATCTTTGACCATGGCCATATTTTGACCAGTTTTGGTGTGTAAATGATTAGTCAGCTAAAACTCAATCTACTGTTGCTTCAGCTGGCAGCCTCAAAATAGGCTCTAATCTGTGACACATTATCTCATTGGGTAAATACCACTGATCGATTTACATCTCTCTTAAGTTCTTTATTTTCCCACTTACAGGCTCAAGAACATAAGGCTAGAGAAATAGAAGTTTTTTGTTAAAGCATAATTCTTTTTTTCTGGGCGGCTGTGGCTCAGTTGGTAGAGTCGGTCTTCTCTCAACCGGAAGGTCAGGGGTTAGATCCCCGGTCCCTGCAGCTACATGTCTGATGTATCCTTGGGCAAGACGCTTAACCCCAAGTTGCTCCCGCTGCTCTTTGGCGGCTTCTGAGTGTGTATGAATGGGATTAGTTAATACTGATGATCACTTTACACAGCAGCCTCTGCCATCAGTGTGTGAATGTGTCGGTGTGACCTGTGGTGTCAAAGTGCTTTGAGTAGTCAGAAGACTAGGAAAGCGCTTTACAAGCTCAAGTCCATTTACCATTTTTTTAAACCAGAAACTATAGCTACATGGCTCCCTTCACACCCACTGGACTCCATTGACAACAACAGTATTTGTACCTTACACAGATGGGAAGTGCTCGCCAGCTGCCTGGATTGGTACATTTTTGTCATTAGAGTGCAGCTTCCATACTCACTGCTCCTCCTGGTGGATCGATTAAAAGATGCAACTAGTTTCCACAAGTGGTGCTTAGGGGCATTAAAAGTCTGCCCGCGTTGACTACGCCATCAACATTAACGTGCTGGATCCTAGCACGGACCCAGCACGGTCCCGCCACGGAAATAGGGGAATTTTTTGGTGGCTTCATATGTATATATTCCTGATACAAATGATGTGTTTGATCCCCAATAAATATTACAATCACCAAATCATAGAATAGCTTAAACAAACTGACCCATCAGGGGGGGGAAGAGTGTAAATAAAAACACCAATACACATGCACATTGTATTCTCCTCCACAAGAGAACAAGTGGATGACCTCCAGTTGACTTCAGTTGTGGGTTGACAGTAACAGCTTTGATTTCAGGTGTTCAGTGTTTTTCATTTCATTGTGACGGCTCACAGTGATGTTGGTGCGTCAGGCTGAATATCTCTCAAGTGTTTGATCATTCTCAAGCCCCATATCATATCTTTTAAATCTCTTATTGTCTTTATCCATTTAAAGCTCTGTGATTTAAAGAGAACATCAGTCTTTCTCCTGAATGAGGAATAACTCATTGTTTTGGATTTAGAGGATTTAAATGTATTGTTCCCTCCCAACAGTGTTTAACTTTGGATGCTAATCAATTATCATGTCTGCGGCTGCGTTAAGCTCATTAAAAGTTGTATTGTGTGTGACTTAAGGCAGCTTATCAGTCAAATAGGTTGGAAGTGAAACATTCCCAGCCTGGTCTTTTCAGTCGGTTGTGCAATGTTGGAGAAGTTGAGGAAACGACAGCTCACACAGCACAATGACTCCACTAATGCATGCATTGGAAATGGAACTGACTTGTGAAATAGAATATGTATAGCTTAAGTTCACATGTGCATTCCCTCTCTGCAGCCAAACTTCAAATAGATTTGAATTCTTTCCAGACACTCGTGGGCCACTAGTGACCCATTTCACGGGCATGCTGGAGAGTTACATTGCTGGCCACGCAATGCAGCGTATAACCTGGTTTCTCTGTGACCGCTCCTCCATTTCTCTGCCAGGTCTCAACATTCACCAGGTGTCAGCTGTCCTGTCCTTGCATGGCACACTGCTTTCTCCTCAAACTGTTGGCTGCCCACTGAGAAACTCCCTGCACCAATGAAACAGATGGAAGCACACGAGATTACCCAGTCTCATGGCAGCTTTTGGACAGTAACAACAATGTAATGTATTACATTGCGTACATGGACATAATATTACCCCTTTATCTCAGCTTTTACGACAGAACGTATTTCAGTTGGAAGTTTAAATGCGAAATCGAAGTCTTTTCATGTTTAAATACAACAGTATTACACGCTGTTCCTTTAAGCGCTTTCTGCGCTTGTGCTTTTTTTCCCCACTGCTCATGTCCCATGTGAAAGTCATTGTTGGTGAATTATTTAGCCTAAATCATGATGATGATCTGAATGACTTAAAGGTTACATATTACCTAAAATACGCTTCACCATGTTCCTCTAACACTAACATGTGTCCCTAGTCTGTCTACAAACCCCCCCAATGATGAGACAAGTCCATCCTCTCCGTCTTTGGCCTGCTCCACTTTTCAGAAAATGTGTGCTCAAACAGGCCATTTGGAGATTTTCCCTTCATGACATCACAAAGGGCAGTAACCCCTCCCCCAGGTGGGTGACACTCCCACAGCTAGGTGTTTGTTCTGACCTCTGAGTCTGCCTTCTCACCGTAAACAATAGGACATGGAGCGAGAAAGCCCGAGCCACCCAAGCCCTTCCAGAGAGGGGCGTGGTCAGACACAGCTCATTTACATTTAAAGCTACAGACACAGAAACAGCCTGTTCTGAGCAGGGCTGAAATAGAGGGGTTTATAGGCATGATCAAATACAGGATCAGAGTGGATTTAGAACAAGACACTTCACACGCATGTTTTGGGGAGCTCTGATACTTATTTACACTGGTTGAAGAGGAGGAGAATTGTGACCTTTAAACCTGACTTCCTTTGATACCTCAAAAATAATTGGTTGTGTTTAGGCACTAAAGCTTCTTTGAGTTTGGAAATAAAGACGGGTAGTTTAGGTTAGAATATAGCACATCATGAAATAAATGAAACAAGTTGAGTCATGTCAGACATATCGCTACATCAGAATGGGGCGCGTTAGTCAATCTCTCTTTGATGCACTTTTGTCTCACACTCCAATCGCTGTTTGTAAATTAAATGTTCTGGTATGAAATCCAGTATGGAGCAGTCACTGGAGGGTAATGAATGGAGGATGTGCGCACCTATTGTACGCAGACGCTTTATTTTACAAGTTCATCTAAAAACTAGTTGCACAAGAATGACAGAGCGTGTTAAATAACACATTTAGCCATGACAGATATGAGCTGTGCTCCTGTGACGTAGAGACCTCTGATATCCGGGAGGGGCTTTGACATTTCACCGGTTGGATGCTGCCAAAATCTGACTTTCTTTTGTTTTGACTTCATAAAAGTTGCCTACCCCAGCTTAAAAGGAATTAAACTACATGTTTTTGGTATCCCACAAGACTCTAACTCTCATCTCGGGGATTCAAGCAATGTTTTTTGTTTTACCATCAATAGCTTTCAACGTTCAAGAGTTTGCCAATCGGATAATCCTGGATAATAGGTTCACAGTTACTAACTTAACGCTTCATGAACCGCCTGAACACTAGTTTCAAGAGACAGACCCTGTTTTCAATTAGAGCTGTTAAATTAATATTGTACAAGCATATTTTTGAATTTGTTCCCCTCGATTAGAATATCCTTGGATGAAATCAGCATGATCAGGACATGGTATTTAATGTAGAGGGTTATAAATCGCCCAGATGTTGTCCTGACTGTCCATTCATGAGGCCAAATAAAGCTCGTGTTTTTGTGCAGTAAGATTGATTTGGAAAGTTGCCGTCTGACAGAAGACACGGGTTGTTGTTTTCTGGTCAAATTGCATTTTCCACAAAGATGTCATCAGTGAGAGATGAGGTGCAGAGAGCTCCGGGGATGATTACAGAACATCATTATATCCCAGCTGTGGGACACTAACTGTTTATGACTGCTGCTGATTCATACCGTCATCACGGTGTGTAACCTTCTCCTGTGTTATCTCCTCTGTAGCCACAGAACAAGGTGTCATCCTTGTGGAACAATCTGTTTTGCCAATTGGCTGTCCCGCGGTCCTCAACTTCAGCTTTGATCATCGGCAGGGCAGCTGATGGGAGCAAAGTGCTGCAACCGAAGCCTCCGCCCGGCAGACGCTGGGATATCTGTCACACAGCAAAATGATTTGTTATGCAAACCATTATTCATATCTGACAACATGCCGAGTGGCTACTTTGGTATTAATGGCCCCTCACACTGGAAGGCCTTTATTGATGTTGACAGCCACACCTTCTGAATCGCGTGCTCATCTCACGGGCGGCTGACGTGACTAATAAATGGAAGAGCGATGGGAATTAAATGGGCGCATGTGTCTGTGTGTGTGTGTGTCTATTTTTGTGCGTGCTTCATGTTCTCAGGTTGAAAACTTTAAAGTACACGAATACTGCCTCATGAATATTATCAACCTATCTGCTTTCTGTCTGTTTAACAGATATATCACAGATACCTCTGTTTGCCTGAGAGCTCAACGTTGTTAGCTGCAGCTTTGTCAGGTTCGATTGTTTACACTCAACACATTGTCTGGGACAACTTGTTTCATCGTTTTATATTGACAGATAAACAGTGTGACAACCTGTTGCCTGAGCATTAAACAATGTGGTAAATCAAATATATTATAATCACATTACAGCCAGTCAATACCTTCACTTTTTGTCTTCAGAAATCTCAATAATCCTAGAGCGCAGATGGCCTAGCGGTTAGTTTGCACCTCATGTATGGAGGTTGTAGTCCTCCAAGTGGGCGGCCCGGGTTCCAGTCCGACATGTGGCTCCTTTTCGCCATGTCATTCCCCACTGTCTCTCCTGATTTCCTACTCTATCCACCATCCTATCAAATAAAGGCAAAAAGCCCAGAATTACATCTAAAAAAATAGAAATCTCAATCTTTTTTTAAAGGGGAGTAGGATAATTGTCAGTGACTTTTATTGACAAACTTAAGGTTTCTAAAAATGATTGCACACCCTATGCAGTTTAACGTCAGTGGGGTTCTGTTAGATGGGGCCCCCTAAGGGAGATTTCATACTGTCATTAAAAACTTTGCATATTTTGAGCCACTGCTTGTACCTTAAACGTACAGTATGCAAAATCTGCCGCTAGGGGGCCCTCAATCAAAACAATAACAAAAGATGACGTCGAGTCTCGAGGGGTATCGTGGGAGTAAAAACAAACAAACTCCGTGTTGAATCAATACGAACGGTTGAAACCGACCTGAGAAAGACAATATGTGTACTGACGATGTATCCAAGTATAATTTACATGAAGTTTTTATCACAGCAGCACATACAGCAACAGAACGGCAGCTTTCAGTAGCAGCTAGCGCTAGCTTATGCAGCAGTCTTTGACGTAACATCCGGTGTTTCCTTGACAACGATCAACATTTCGTGTCTGTCATGGCGGCTCATCATGGCGGCCACCTACAAGACACGTCCTGTTACAACTATAAAATTACGTATTTCTCTGGCTTTCATAACTTTTGGAAATATTTGAGGAGATGTAAGTACTGAACTAAAAAATATATATAACATGGGTTTAGTCCATTTTTAATTTAAGTTAGATATTTTAATGTAAACATTAGCATGCAATTCTACATACTGTACCTTTAAAGTTTGCCTTTCCCCTTTTGGCGTGGGGCCCTGAGCAGTTGCCCGCCTTGCCTGTTGACAAGAAGCACCTCTGGAGAAAAGCTGGTTTTGATCATTTATTCAATTTACTTACAAAAGAAAAAAAAGCCTGCGCCTCATTCCGGCGGGTGCAAAAAACTATGAGCGATAAATCAGTTCGACTTTCTGGGATAGTCTGGTTACTTTTTTCTACATCACACCTGCAACAGTGACAACATGCAGCAGACATGACGTCATGTTTAAAAAAAACTGCTGAGTTTAGAGTGAAGTGACAGCTCCCTCCAAACATTACAAACGTATGTGAGGAAATAGAATCACACTCATTCTCATAGAACCAAACACACACACACACCCACACACACACACACACACACACACACACACACAAACACTGGGTACATGATTGAGAATATAATCCCATGTATCTGTTGGAAAACAAAGCAAACTAAAATGAAAAATTAGAGTGTCGCAGGCATTTGTTCATGCTGTTATCATGACGTTAGCCTGCTAGTTATGCAAACACGCTGCATTGTTTGAAGCGGCCCGGTGGCTTCATGACTTTGTTATGTTAGTTTCTGAAAGCAGAGATATGGCCTCCCTCTCTTAATCTTCTTCCTCTCCCTCCGGGCGAGTGTGCAGGCCAAAGAAAAATCATTCTTTTTTTTTTATATTCTCGTCTCTGCCCAACCAAGGTCAGTGAAAGCAGTGTGCAGAGCTTTAAACAAATTAATCCCTTACCTCTGGGGTTCTGCTACCATCTATCCGAGCTGTAATGTGATAAGGGGGACAGGGTGGAGAACAGGGAACCAGCAGGTGCTCAGAGCAGCTAACACACGCTCATTTCATCACCTGACACGCTTCCTTTTTCCTATTACACCCACACCTCCTCAGCCTCCAAGGTGACTACGCTGCAGTTACAGGAAATGGGAAATAGCTTATTCTTTCTGGTTATCAGAATCGCTCCAAAATAAGCAGATCTCCTGTAAATCCCTGCAGCCGATGTCGGTTCGGACTGATACACCTACGGCAGCCTGGATCTCCCTCAGGGTATGTGAATGTGAGGAGAAGGAATAGCTGCGTTACAGAGGAAATCCTTCACTTACATGCAAACCCGGAGCAGCTGTGCTTTTGTGGCGAGTGTAGATTATGGCAGTTTCATATCTGAAGATGTAGGCATTAATGGGAGCTGGATGGGGTTGGGTTGTTATATGCGGTTGGATAATGTGGGGATTGTGTGCAGACAGTGATCTGGCTCTGCATTGTGACAGAGTGGGGGGAAGAGAGAGAGGGGGAAGGAAAATGAAAGCTCAGCAGAAAGAGGGAGTGAATGGGATGATGTATGGCCGTCCCAATGCCCTTATGACATTTCCATCATCCTATAAAGACTTAATGGAGGATGCATTGTCACACATGAAATGGAAGAAGAGAGCAGAGGCAAAAATGAAAGAAAAAGGGGGTCAGGAATGGAAGCCATTTAACAGGAGCAGACGTAATGTCAGGTGAAGTGGAATATAGCATGTCATCTGTAAAAGGCAACTATTAGAGCATGTTGTCACGTCTCACCTCTGCTCGCAGCGCCTCCTTTCCCTCTTCTCCTTTCAATATCTTATCCCACAAGACAAGAATGAAAGTTGAGTCCAACCTGGATCCTGTTTTTATACCTTTTGGTTTGTATTTGACTCATAAGTCCAGATCTATTTGGAATTTCTCCTTTATATCATCAGCCATTTGTGCCTGTTCAAAGTATGTCCATCAAGTGCCGGCCAAACTGAGAGTGTTATTTTATCTGTTCATGTGACATCCTGCTGTACATCCTTTTGTTGAACAGAAATGGCCATTTTCATCCATCTCTTCAAAGCCACCAGACTCCATTGACAAAAATGTAATTTTACCTTACAGCAAGAAGAAGAGGGTATGTTAGCACTTTAGCTTAATGCTACATACACTTTATTTAATCACGTTTCCATCAGTCGTCTTCATCTCTGGTCAAAGCGTGATTTAATAGAGTTTTCATAACACTGAGCAAGTGTGCGGTCATCCCCTCTTCTTCTTGCTGTTTTTGAATTGCCCTGCACCCAGGGGTGTCAGGACTTTTTTCTTAACTGGGGTGGCCCACTTTTGGCGCTGAGGGGTAAGCATGATGTTTGTGTGCACACACATGAGATAGGACAGTGGATAGAGTCTGAAATCAGGGAGAGAGAGAGTGGGGAATGACAATGAGGGAAAGAAGCAACAGGTCAGATTCAAACCCGGGTCGCCTGCTTGGAGTACTATAGCCTCCGTTCATGGGGCATGCGCACAAACCACTAGGAGCTTTTTCTTGAGACTACTTTTAATTTATTACATACACGTTAAAGGTTACGTTCACACCTGTAAGTTGTACTTCACTTCTCCTCTGAAATATGTTCCTCTTTTTTTTTAAAGATTTGTTTTGGGGGTTTTTTGCCTTTTTTTATAGCACAGTGGAAATCTGGAGAGAGAGTCGGGGGTGACATGCAGGAAAGGGGCTACAGGTCCGACTTGAGTCAGGGCCGCCTGCCTTGAGGCCTACCAGCTAGGCCATCAGCGCCCCCAAAATATGTCCCTCTTTGTCTAGTCTTTACAAAATAAACCTTCACTCATGAAACTCGTTGTTTGACTTGCAAAAAATTCAAAGAAAATAAATAGTAAAAAACGTGGTATTTGGAGTACTTTCCAGCTGCCAGTTGAAACAAGCTCATGCAGCTGTTTGCTCATATGAAACTTACACATTGGAACATGTAGAACCAGGACCCAGGTTGAGATTTCTCCTTTCACTGTTGTGTCTGCGCAGAGACAGATTGCTGTCCGCCGAGTGAAGCCGAGTGAAGCCGAGTGAATTTCACGCTACCTGCCGCTGCTGCTCATCAGCTGCAGGGAAAACATCGAGCGAAGTAGGCTGCGAGGATGTCACTGAGCCACTGATGGATGGCAGACAGCTTGAGGGAGCGTCACTCTTGCTCACTCACGTCTGCTGAGTCTGCTGCAATCCCTCAGAGGTTTATCATTTTGCTGTTACCTTTTTTTTGTTACAAAGATCACTGTGCAGCATATGGGAATGAAAGACTCAACTCATATTGACAATTTACAAATGTGTGTTGTTTTGTGTGTTGGAAAATTAGAGCTTGGTGAAATTAAATTCAACTTCTCCTCATGGCAGATGGAACGAGTCATTCTTTCTGGGTTTGAAGCAACCTCGATCTGCAAGTACAAGATCACTCAAAGAAATAAGAACGCATGAAGGTGCAGTTTTTATGGCATCTTTTGTTGAGTTACTAGTTTCCCCTTTTACTATTTAACTCTTGCAGCAGAATAAAAAATATGTCATCTTGTAGTTTTGTTTACTTCACATGGATGAGTATTTTGCATTCTCTTTACACGAAGATGTTCTCACATCTCTGCACATCACACCGTCCTGGTCCCGGGACAATGAGTGTGGTGAGGAATGGAGATGATGTTGGCGTAGCAGGGGTTGACATATTGAACATAAAGGGTTTGGGGATGCTCAGGGTCTCACAGTCATAAAACATCACAGCAGAAGCCATCATGGCGCTCTCCACACTCACTGTAGACATAAATCTGTAGCCTCCGGGGTTGGGAAGAGATGTCACCTGGAAAAAAACGCAATGTCAAAACAATGTCATTTCAGCACTTCCTGCAAAAGTTTCCATCTGCAGCGACAGGGAGCAGCTGTTAAAGGAGTAAACAACGACAGTGAAAAGATGCTGAATGACAACTTTTACACCTTGTTTTTTTTTACTACCTTTAACCCAGGTAATTAATATTCTGCTCAGTGAACAGTTTTGCCTCGCACTTCTTTTCTGCATTATGTGAAATATTTGACTCTTTTTTTATACTAATATAAATCTGAGGTTTGCAGAATTCCACTTGGAGAACATCCAATTCCCCTTAAGATGAAATGATTTTATCTAGTGAATTTATTTTGCAGTGTTAGTCTCACTCAGTAGACATTTTTATAGTTGCAATTCCACAACAGCGCTGCAACGAATCGCCCTGGTAGTCTAAGCCTATAGCAGCATAAGTAGGAGCCCTGACTACAAGCTTTATCAGAAAGGAATGTTTTAAGTCTATTCTTAAACGTACAGAGTGTGTCTGCCTCCCGGACCCCGGCTGGTAGATGATTTCCAAAAACAGAATGGCCTGATAACCGAAGGCTCTACCTCCCATAGTACGTTTAGAGACTGTAGGTATCACGAGAATTAATCCATTCATACACATTTATACGCCGCCAACGAAGCAGCGGGTGCAGCTCGGGGTTAAGTGTCTTGCCCAAGGACACATCGACATGTGGCTGCAGGAGCTGGGGATCGAACCCCGGACCTTCCAGTTGAGAGACGACAGCTCTACCACTGATCCACAAAGCTGTTATTAGAAGATATATGGCGGCTTTTATTGTCATGTTAAAGTAAACATAATTGGGAAGCTGCCAGGAGAGGCTCCATAATATAAAAGACAAGACTCAATTTATTCAGCTGATTTAAATGCCTCATTTTTAATTATCACAGCATCAGCAATGATCATGTCTACATGGCAGGCTTATTCTGCAGGTGTCACCTCCATCCCCCATCCTGTCTTTGTTTAATTACCTCCTGCATACAGAAAGATCTGCATGCTCTTTGTGTTCTTGTGTTTCTTCTTTACAGCTTCCTTCACTGGTTTTGACTGGAAGCTGCAGGTAAAGTGCTGCGGGGGGAGGAAGGCCAGATGTTTGTTTGAACACAAATAGCACATGGACATGCTGAAAAAGGTACAAAGAAGGTAAAGTTACTCTGGTGTGACCTCGCTGCACATCTGTGGAGGTAGAGGTAGAGCGATGAACCGCTGATGCTGCCTTTTGATGAGATCCCTGCAGGAAACTGTGTCTGAGATTCTCTCTGGTATGTGGTCTCAACCTTCATCATATCGCAGCAGAGAAAGAAAAGAGAATTCAATGGATTCAGCAGTCGCCTGAAACAGCAGATATTGGACAAGGTGCCATTCAACCTTCTGTATTGATGAAATAAACAGATAAATTGTCAACTGATGGCCTCAGAAGAAGTTAGTAACTGCAAAGCTCAGGAGCAACAGAAGCTCCCCGAGGATGTTTGTGTCTGGAAAAAGTTTTGGTTGAGAGGAAAAAGATGTGTTGTGCTTTTAAAAGTAGAAAATGTTTGATGATTCCTGTCATATGTAGTGTTTTGATCAATGCTGCTGTCATTTTCATGTCCAACATTCACGTTGAGCAAGTGGCAAAAGCACCTGCGCCCATTTGTGTTCCCATAGGTCTGTTCGATCTGATGATTAGTTGTGATCAGGTGCATTATGGGAGTATTTGTAGCTACAGTCTAGAGACAGTGACAGCACCATTCACTAAGAATAACCTATAGTTTAAAGTTGATGGCAACACTATATTCCTGCTTCTTCATAGAGTTCATTATTTAGAGGATATAGATTATTAAGATGCTCCTACAAATACTCATTTTCTGTTGAGGACATGCTGCCTCCTCCTTCACCTCAGGAATATTTGGTGGATTTCTGCTGCTTTGGTTTTGCATAATCAAAGTTTGGCTTGGATACACATCAAATCAAACACTTTTGTGTAGGATTTCAACATCTTTGATCAAAGAACATGGTATAATACAATTTAAAATCAGGAGATATTTGCCGCTTGTTAGACTTTTCATAAAACTGTAGACTGTCTATGCAGTTGGGAAAAAAAGCGTTTCGAAATCGCTGCTTGATTGCCTGAGAAATTCCACAAAATGGGCTGTCATTCCCTTCTGCCCAAAGCTTTCAAATACTTTAATACCCAGAATGCACTGGGTTCGTTGGATTCCAGCTCTATGTCCAGGCCGCTCCCTGTTGGATGGGCTTGACCAGCACTTCTGTTTGGTGATTAAATGTAAATACAACACAGGTTTTCCACCTGTCACAAAATGGAAAAGCTTAGACACAACGTATGTTTGTTTAAATTACACGGTGAAATTCCCTGCAGAATGACATTGTTGTACAATCATTGCAGCGGCACCACCAGCTGTCCCCGACTCGAGCTGTCTCGTCCCCTCTCTCCTCACCGGCTGGTGTTGCTCCAGCCTCTGATGCAGCGGCCTCTTGCTTCTCTGCACGCCGTAATTCCTCCGCACTGTATTCTGCCTCGAATGTCTGACTTCAACATGACAGTATAACAATCATTTTCCTCCATATCCACAGTAACTCTGCATTCTGCCATGTTCTTCCAACGTGAGTTCTCACCAATTTCGGAATAATTTTCGGCCTCCAGCCCAACCCCCCTCTAGAGGACAAAATGCAGAAGTACAAGTTGTAGTTGAAATGCATTTGAAAACTCTTTGTGGCAGAGTTTAGCTGCTTCATGCACAGGGAGCTTCCCTTTCACTTAACACTGAGTCGACTGAAACTTTGTTCATTTACACAAAATATCGATATCAAAGTGATACGCAGCTGCTGGTGGTCTTTAATTTAACCAGAATAAATAACCCCCAAACGGCTTCCGATCTACCAAAATAGACTGACTTTTATTGTTCATTACTTTGCATTTAAGCAATGACACAGTAACGTAAGTTTCAAACTGTTGCACCCCTTGTTGCATGTTAGGAGTCATTGGTCACAGACTCTGCGACTCGTGATGGTGCTGATTTACTTTGCTCTGTTTTTCTGTGTCTGGTTTAATAATAGGCTGAATCCTGCAGTGTCGCTTCATGCTCGGCACACAGTGTTCCTCCTGTACATTCTCTGATGAACAGGATTGGACAGTGGTGCTGGGCACATGTTGTGTCACACAACAAATTACAGTTTGTTCATCCAAGGCCCCATAGATGACTCATTAAGACACACGTCCGTGAGCCTGTTCCCTCTACCTTCTTCCACTTCATATCGAGCCTCATGCTGCTTTCACTGGACATTTGTTCTCAACTATTTTGCTATTTTTTTTAAATCCAATTATGTTCAGGGTTTTCTCTAAAATGCAGCTCTTAGCAGCAGTTGCCATTGGAAACAGTATACATTGAGGTCATGTTTTGTGAGTTTAATAGCATTAGGCCTCTTGAAAGTCTGGATCTCCTGCTTGACCTCATGTAGTTTGTTCTAATAAAGATGAGTGTTTATCATAAATAATCAGCCAAATATGTGGGAGACGTCACGGTCGGTCCACTCTGAGATGAGTGGATGGTTAATTACTAAATGAATAATCTAGCTTAAGTGTTGCACTCATTGTGTGTGTGTGTGGTGAAACCCAACAAAAAATGCAAAAGATGCTGATACAGAGAAAATGTGACATTTACAACTGCTGCCCTGTGCTTCATTACTGAGTCATATTTTGCATGCATGGCCAGCTGTATGTGATTTGAATCCATGAAGAAGTGTACGGACCTCTGCCTTCTTTTCTGCATTCATATAAACCAGCACAGCTTGAAATCAAATCAGCAGACACACCTCCTGAACATCTCCACTGGAGGGGAAGAAGAAGAAGCTGAGGAAGACAAAGAGAAGAAAGCTGAATTCTAATCAGATCAGATTGAAGAACAGACGTGCTAATTAGCAGCAAAGGCTGCGGACTGAATGTGAGCAGGGTGTTAACGCACACATAGAGTTCAGCAGGAGCTCACTCATTAACACTACATACAATTTGCACATTTTACAGCTGGTCTATAAAGGATGAACATCGCAGCTTAATATATAAGAAATACTTTGACACCAGCACCTTCAGAAGTGAACATGGGGGAAGTGGCGTTTAAGTTTGCTCGTTCCTTTACCTGGAGCTAATTTAAAAAATACATGAAACTTCTCTAATGAGGAGGATCCATCCATCCATTATCTGTACCTGTTTTTTACACCCTGGACTGGTCGCCAGTCAATCACAGGGCTGACATAAAGAGACAGACAACCAGTCACACTCACCTTCACACCTATGGGCAATTTAGAGTCACCAATTAACCTAACGAGCATGTCTTTGGACTGTGGGAGGAAGCCGGAGTATCAGGAGAGAACCCACACATGCACGGGGAGAACATGCAAACTCCACACAGAGAGGCTCCTGTCCTCAGGATTTGAACCAGGAACCTTCTCGCTGTGAGGCAACAGCGCTTACCACTGAACCAATGTGCAGCATGAGGAGGATCAAAGACGGAAATTTAAAAAGTCCATACATACGTGCTACATCAAAACAAATGTGAATTTCTGAATATGGAGTAAGATAACATTTTGTTTTCACTTAGTTCCTGTGAAATCTTCCCACGACTTCTTATCTTTATTTATTTCTTTGGGTGTGTTTGTAACTGAGACTTAAAATTGTGGAGGATTAAAACCAAATCAAGGCAGATAAATACATCTAAGCCAGTCGTCCCAGCTAAGACTTAAGATCTCAGGTGTTTGATTTTGCTGGTTAGCTGCAGCGGGACCCGGGAGCATCTGTAGATCAAAGGACACAGACTGAGTCCCAGAAGGGGGGTGCACAGAGACAGCAGTGTCCTGTCGTCTACTCTCACCAGGTGGGGAGAAAGGAGAGCATCTGGTCCGAGCAGTGAGGAGTTTTTTCTGGACATTCATATTAGGAGATTTGTATTCAGCAGTAGACGGATCAAAAGGCTCCCCACTGTGTCTGTGTGGCACAGATTGATCAGGAAGTCTCTGATCAACCTCCTTTATTAATGAAGGATTGTAGTTTTGTGTTGTTGATGGTAAATGATAAAGGAACTTGAGCTTGTATAGCGACTGACGACTCAAAGCGCTTTTACACCGCAGGTCACACCTACACATTCACACACTGATGGTAGAGGCAGCTGTGTAAAGAGTCCATCAGAAGTAACTAATCCATTTATACGCATTCATACGCTGCTGACGAATTAAATCACAAAGCAGCTCATTCAATCGCGCAACATGAACAAGCAGCCACGGCTGTGTGGCGTGCGCGTCACTTCTAAATCACCCCCCTGGTTTCCCATCGACAGCTTACGTTCAGAAGCGCTTCCTGAGGGCATTTCACGGGGTAATGCATCACAACTTTTCCTTTTACATCCCCATGCAAGTGACAACTGTTGTTTTCTTTTCACTGATTTACACAAAGATATTTTCATGTATTCTCAAAGGTCCCGCGGAAAGCTAAACAGGAAGTGTCAAAGCATACCACGTGATGCGTCTGAACGAATCACGTTATCAGAAATCAACACAAACCAATGAGATTACGTTCTTAGCATTAAATCCCCCCTTTAAACTTTCACGATTGGTTGCTGGTAGAAAGGAAGTGTCCTTATTTGGGTTACATAGCGTTGTGCAGGAGAGAGAGAGCTTTTCAGAGATATCAGTCATGACGGGCCTCAGAGAACAGCCGTTATACTGCACGTCCCGTTAGGATGCTAACTTTCGAGCAAATTTACGAGAAATCTAACGCCGCGGTCAGACAAAATGTATTAAAATATACACATAGATGTATAATTTGGATATTTTCTTTATGGTAGTTTGAAAGATTACATGTTCAGGGAGTGAATTAGCCCAAAATCTCAAAATTGACCAGTGCATAAAAAATTGATGTTTTTGCCTGCCGTGTCTCGCCTTAAGTGTCTTGCCAAAGGACACATCGGACATATGGGTGCAGGAGCTGGGGATCGAACCCCTGACCTTCTAGTTGAGAGACGACGACTCTAACAACTGAGCAGAGCACAGATGCCCACTATGATTCTTATTCATTTTGTCATATAGCTTTATTAGCTCTGAGCATCCCTGAAATGTAGGACATATTTATGTGAGGTTAATATTTAAATGGTTGCTGATATTTAAATGGTTAAATGGTTGCCTGCTGACTTTGCCAGTCAGCAGGCAGGAAACCTTTTCAGGTGCTGCAGTGATTCGTGCAGTCCTCGTCACGTTGACTCACGTCACCACCGACGGAAATGTTCAGTTTATTGTGAGCAATAACTTCTAAGCTGGATCAATTATAAAGCTACAGAGTTTACAGTCACTGGATTTCATATTCAGTATCAAATCATTGATTTCTGAATTTATTGCATTATTCTGCGTAAAGGAATGTTTCTACCTCTAAGGGACGGAAAGAGAACCAAAATGAAGTTGTGGAGTTTCGACTCAGTGATTGATATTATTGCCGTGAAATTGTTGGTGGGCAACTGTCTGATTTATTGATCGGGTTTCACTGCTGTATTTTTGCCCTCTAAAGGCTGAATTGATGCAATCCTTGAAATTGGAGATTTTCTGAGCTGACACAGAAGCTTTGATTCCACTTCTTATTTACTGACATTAAAAGCCTTAGTCATCCACTTCACTCACTAGAACACCAACAAACAAAAATCCCCTTCAAGCTGCTCACAGAGCCTTGAGCCTGATTAGTCGTGACTATAATTCAACAGCAAATAACTCGTTAAAAATGCGTTGCCACCACTCAGAAAGTTGTGTTCTTAGTAAAGAGGAGGAGGAAGTCCCCTGAGCTGTTGGGAGTTTGATACTGAGCAACATATGTTGAAGTTTCGTCTCCAGTGAGCTCGCTTCACACTCTTCAGGTTTGGGAGAGCAGGCAGCTTCTATCTTTTTAAAGGCTGTTACAACTCTGCCTGCAATAACAACCGAGCTCTGCTATGAATTTTTACAACTCTGTGGAGAACATTTACCTTTGTCCTCCAAATCTGTGAACTCGCTCCGCAAGAATATCAATTAGATCTGTAGCTATTAAGAGCTGACTCTGCCGTTCATTGTGTTGTTTCAGGTATCAGTCTTACCTTCACAGGAATCATTCTCATGTTTCTGCCAACTCAAATGAAATGTCTTCAAACTCAGCACCAAGTCTTAAAACTCCTCATGCAAAAAGTCTCTGCCATGTCATCCACGAGTGTTCACAGGCCTCAAAGCTCACAGTGTGGTTTCTATGGGAACCACTCATTATTTCTATCGTTTTGGTGACTTGGCAGCAGCGACTTTGCATAAACAGAGGGTTACTTGGTCTGCAGAAAGATAGTTAACTATTGTCCGACATTTGTGAGCACAATTGTGTATGTGGGTGTGAAAGCTTATGCATGCATGCTTGTTTGCCCTCATGTAATATTCAGGAGATAGAGACGATGAGCTGATGTGATAAATGTGTTTTTAAAGGGATTAGCCTGTCTGTACCTGTATCCAAATCAGACCCATTAGCACTACAGGTCAAGAATATACAGCATACTGAAATGATGAGGATCAATCCGTCACCCACACAGGCCAAGTTCACACCTTGTATTAACGTGCATTTTGGCAGAACGATCCCAAATTGAAAACTCCAAGTTCGAGTGTGAGTGCACATTCGACTCAGCATGAGCAGGTTGACATCTGGTGACTCAGAGCACATTTCGAGGAGCCATATTCGCATTTTGAAATGTGTCCTTGTCCACATTGAAAGATAATCTATTCTCCAAAAACGGGCAACGAGGACGTTGAGTGACTAATCAAGCACCTGTACATTTTTCTTTCTTGTATCTTTATCATTGGTGTTTATGTATGTCATTCCTAGCATGCAAGAGTTTAGCTAAGACATTATATTACTGTAGACATTCTACCTGCAAACTGACGGCAAGAAAATGATTTATGGTGTATGACAAGCGGCTGATCCGCTGCACAAAGCATGCCGTGATACCTGGTCACAAGGACCTTGCTCTTGGTGTGACAAAGCTGTGTTGAAGATTACAACATTTTAAAAGACCTAAAAACAGATCTGGAGTCGACAGCTGGGGCAGATGATGCTCATTTTGTGGTGCTATGAGTAGCAGCAATCTGTCCCCCCCCTGAGAATTCAGTTCAGATTGGTTTCTAGACTTCACAGATAAACCAGAAAAACTGCACGGCAACATGATACTACATGTTAAACAATTTCTTTGATTAGGTCAGAAATTTGCCCTTTATGATGAAAACCACGCCCCCTGTTTTTGCATAAAGAGCAGCAGGCTGGTGAGTTCTGATCACAAGTGGTCCCTTGAGATGTTTGTGTTGATGCATTCTGCTGCGAGGTGTGAGCTGCAGAATGAGTCTTCTGCTGATTAGATCACCCAGGTCACTTTGAAATCAGGTGTAAACAGAGCCAAAGACAGCTCTGGGCTGTCATGATGCTGTTTAACAACGTCGCCAGAATTCAACGGGTGCCATGGAGGTCGTATCCGGTCATCACGTTTTCACACCACTATCTGTCTCATGAAGTGACAGGCTCAAACAGCACTTGGAGAGCACTCACTGTTAAGTCTACATGGAGTCAATGGAGCAGTGGGTGAATCTCAGAGGTGTTGTTTTCTCTCAGATTAAAACATTTGCTCTGTGGTGACAGACAGACCTAGTTCAAGCCCTCCTCAAACACGATACTGACAGGCCTGCTGTCTGCACGGTTTGTTCTGACTCTGCATGGACCTTTGCAGAGTCTGAGGCCTGCACAAATCATGAGGGGGCTCTCTTTGTACCATTCAACAACAACAATGGTGTTGGTATAAATCTCCCTATATAGACCTGGACATTGATAGCAAGGCCTGACAAAGCTTATTTAGCTAACTGTTGCTTCAGGGACTTTGCTGACATTGGCCTCCTTAGTCAAACACAAGCGAAGTTTCATGCCACAAATTGGTGTGACCAGCAGACTTCGGTTCATCCATTTTCCACATCAACACGGCTTTCTCTCAGAAATGAGCCGAACGTGAGACTAAACAATGCTCGCCGACCAGATGGGCTGCCCTTTTTAATGTTTCAACAGAGCGCTGTTTGCCTTCTACATTAATCTGTTAGTCTCTTTGGTTCATTGCTGATGTATATCTTACATCAGCGTGTTTATCAAAGTGCACGGGACAAGACTTTTTGTGTTCTTGCCAAAGCAGTGAGAGAATGTGTAGCCTCGGTCACCAAGTGTAAAAGGACAGCTGGAGAAGGAGAGATACAAATGAAACAGACGTCACTGTTGTTTATGTATTCTACCTTTTTCCTCTGCTTATAATTGCTTCTCTACATTTTTAACTCCTTTTCAATGTCTCTCAATGGTTTCTTGATAATTCAAATTTTTAAGCACAAACAGGTGTAAAGACCAATGAGGCACTGCAAGCTGCTTTAATTCACTGTTCCTACTTACACCAATAAAAAGTAAAGCGCTAATGATCCTACCTGAGGGGGACGGAGCTGATGTTGTATGTGTTCATAGTTCCTCTCCAAAAAGTTGGGTCAAAACAGTAGTTGTGTAAATGTATGACAGAGGTTTCAATTCAATCAGGAGAGACTTAAGTTAGCGTTAAAATGATTTATTTAACAGTTTAGGAAAGATGCAATGTCTTTGGCGATTAGACTCCATCATGATGACTTCATGCACTCGACACCCCCACTAGCTCTTTATGTTGTTCATTTCTTCCTGTACAGTTTTCTATCCATGTTTTTCTGCACGGTGTCTTTGACTAATGTTCTCCCACAATAAACTTGAACTTCTAAAATGTATCGTGGATATTGTATTTAAAGTTTGCCTGGAGACAAGCCTGTTTTAAATGCTTTAACAGTTCTTTTTTTATTTAAGCTCCGGGCTTATTGTTTCATTTTACAAGTCTGACACTTGTTCAAAAGTTTTATTTGTGAGGGAAGGTGCTGAGATACTGAACCTGGACCTTCTTTGTCATGCTCATGACAATCGTCTCTTCTTTTATTGCATTAATCCCACGCTTTTCTTGTCACAAAGTAAACTTTTTCCAACTTTTGTTCATGAACCAAAAGCCCTCCCTCCCTCTTGTGCAACCTGGTGAGCAAAATAAAAACCATTTGAAAGCTCCTAATAAAATTATTCAGACGGTTTTATTCATCTTTTAAATTAACAGCGAAGCCCTCATCGACTATGCATCAGCCTTGGATGAAATGATCTGACTGATGGAATATAAAGCACATGAACTGGAGGATGCTACATCTTCCTTCCTGCCTACTGAGAAGCAGAAAAGCACTTCTCCTCATGTCTCTCAGACTCTCATCCAGAAGCGACTCCTTCAGCCTGTGCACCATTGTTCTTTCCCTACCCGTCCGCCTAATTAGATGCCTTTGATACAGTATGAACAGAGAGAGGGACCCAGTTGGTGTGGAAACTCTAATGCACCCTCCAGTGGCTCTCGCATTGATCCCTTTCTCTGTGGAGCTGCCATGAAGCGTGCACTGCGTCTCAGCGTGGGCTATCATAAAAGACAACGGAGCACGAGAGGAAAACAAACTTAAAAAGAAACTGCTTGTTTTATTTTATTTTACGCCACAAAGGCTAACCAACACCTGACGGCTACATGGCTGGCATGCTAATATAGTGCTAATTGTAAGCCAAACAGAGCAGTGACATTTGTTGAGCAGTTAAAGCGGGGCCCTCCTGGCGTGTGTTTGTATTACACGCGGGAATCATGCGTTGTTTCTGCAGTGACATCTCGGAGACGGGGCTTGGGAGGTACATGAATTACAGGTTTGAATTCCTTCCTGTCGTTTGCAGCCTGTGAGGTAGTGAGGCTGACGGCGTTGTATTTGTCTTTTCATCAGCGAGTGTTTGGCTTGGCAGCATGTTTCCACAGGCGGAGCAGGGTGGGAGAGGCAGGCAGAGGGGAAGATTGTGGATTTCCAGGTAGAAGCCAACAACGGGCTCCAGCGAACCTCGGCGGACAGTGATTGGGCTGTGGCCATCGCAACCTCTCTGAGAGGAAAGGTGCCAAGTGCTTGTCCATTAGAACAGGTCCTGTACTTCAGTGCCCCTCACACGGCACTCCTGCTTGAGTGCAGAGGGGATACATCATGGGCAGAGAGCTGTTTGACATTTTCTGATATTGCCAGAAACCATTTTTCTTTAACAAGAGCTAGCACTTCACATGTTGGACATTCTGAGGTGAGCTGAAGACATATAGGAACAACTCTTATGGTGTCCTTTTCTTTAGGGATCAGACTTGAACAAAGCTCCTGGAAATGTGCATATCACATTGAGAGTTTTATTAAGCATCCCTCTTAAAATGAATATGGAAATGAAAGTCCTCGGCCTCGGTGATGATCCTGTTTTTGGTGCAGACTGTTTCAACCGTCGTGGAAAATGATGGCATAACGAGAGATTCTTAACGTTTTTATGGGGGATAGACATAATTCAGTTTTTTAAACTAAAAAGCAGAATGTTTGTAATGCCTTGGGGCTACCTTTACACAGCATGTTTGGACAAATACAACCGAAGTCTAGATAATTCTTGTGGTAGATTAGGTTCATTCTTTAAGTGGGAAAAAATCTGTTTCCAAAAACGCTGACCAACACACACACACACACACACGAACATTAACACACACTCCAAGACCACCCTCGCCCACACCCTCCCACTCGTTCTTCACTTTCCTCTCTCCTCCTCCTCCCTGTTGTATTTCTGAGCCTGTGGCTCAATCACTTATGAATACATCAGAAGCAGCTTTATTACCTGGGTCAAACCACCGGGTGCAGCTTAAGCATGCAAATGAATTGATGTTTATTTTGTTTTGTAAGGCATACGGAGCTTATATATTGTGCTTATAGGACCCCAGGGCAGCCACTGACTAACATCAATTACCGTCAGTAAATGCAGACAACAAAAGCCCAGACGGGTGGCAACGTGTGAAGTGGATCATACGTATGAACACGAGTCTTTAAAAACACTTAGAATGAAGTATTATTGAGATGTGGAGAGAAAGAGCCTGCAAGGAAGGAGAAGGCACATTTTCAAGGAAAGAGGCATAAATAAGCTCCCTCCTGTTCTGGACCTGGTCTAGGCCATGATAAGAGCTGGCTAAGATGGGGGGACTTGGCAGATCTCGGACCAGCTATGATGCATCACTCATCCAGTATAAGAACCATCTGGAAGGCCTGTGACCACAGCTCAGAACTGGGGCTCGGGCCGAGAACGGAGCTTGTTATCCAGACATGCTGCTCCGTCCCCGGGGCCGGTTTGGATATTCAGCAACATGTTCATATGTGTAAGAGTAAGACATGAACAGACTGAGAAACAGTTCACATGTGCAGACAAATATGCACAGTCTGGAACACACACATCAAATATCCACATGTACATTAACACACATTGTCACACACACACACACACACACACACACACACACACACAATGTGTCGTGGGACTACTTGTGGTTTATTAGACACACCACAGATGGACCGTTTGTCTCCTGTCCAACTGAAATGACTGTCAGTGTCACTCAAAGCTAAAAGCAGACTGCATCAGTAGGTGGCAGATTGCAGATAGGCCACAGTACATGCACGGGATGTCTAATTTGCTAAAGATGCTAATAGCCTCACTTAATTCATTTTAATATTACAAAGTAATAATTACCATCTCACAGCCTGCTGATAATGGAGGCAGGCCAATTCAGAAAGTGACATTGCCTAATGTCGTGGCAAGGTGACACATTGCATTTATTCCAAAAGGACACACTGTGGTTTTAATGGTTTGTCTAATGTGTTACCAGACAGGCTGCTGGGTCAGTTTGGACTCAAAGTAACAACCGAAATGACCATGACTTTTTTACATCATGGCACTGGTTTCCAACCTTGGTCCGGGCCCTGCTAGAGGTTTGGTGCAGAAGATCTCCGGGGTGGTGCGAGGCTCTTTCTGCTCTAAGGTCACATTTAGATGAGCACATATGAATTAAAATCACCATAAAATACGTCCTGGATAGTTTTTATAAAGGTCTTTTGGTAAGAACAAGTGTGTGCAGGTCCTATCGGGGGGCTTTCTTAGATACTAGGAGGGCCTTCAAGTATAAAGTAGTGGGAACCACTGCATGATAATACGTGAGGGTGGCACCTAATGTGTCAGGTTTCCTTGACAGCATTGTTAAAACGATGTGGTTTGGAGCAACGGACGGTCAAACAAACACAAGAAATCAGGGTTCAAACGTCAACACTGAGGAAGGACGTCAAGGAAATGTTCAAACCAAGGTCGCAAAATGAGGAACCACTGCCCGACCGAAATGAAGAGTACTACGAATTCAAACACAAGTAAAGGTGGTAAAACTTTACAAAACTGTGTTGTAACCTTAGACATGACTTATGAACTAGCTGTAACATAAAGTAAATTATATCATCAAAGCTTTGACCTTTTTAAACCCAAACTATCTTTTTCGTCCAACCCTTACCCAGAAGATTTCCTGCTAGAATCCATATTTAAAAGTGTTTATTAAGGAGACTTCAGTCTGTTTGAATCGCATGTAGGATGTGTTTGGGATGTCCTTTACAGAGAAATAGTGTCCAGGCCAGATTTTTTCCTCCTATTGTATATATTCTGAGGCCCTAACACGTCTCCATATGTGAGATTTATTGCAGCAGAACATAGTTTGTGTTTGGCGTCTAGGCTCCAACCTCATCACTCCTCACAGTTTTCATTTACATGCAACAGTTTGAGGAGTGATTATCTTAAACCCCCCACTCGGAGCCGACAGGTGGATGCTGGGGTGGACGTGGTGGGGCTGAGTGAGAGTGCAGAACTGGTGCAGGTCAGAGGGAGAGACCATAAATCTTGCAGCTTAAATAGAGCTCTAATTGGAATGAGGTGTTGTCAGGTGATTGTTGAGAATGACGCCTGTCGAGTGTGAAATCAGTGCAGCTCGAGTTGACTGCCCGAACGAGCTCGCAGGCGTCACCTCATGAATGTAACTGACAGTTATGCAAAAGCATCAAATAATAATAGAAAAAGTTCAGTAGCCATGGTAATAATCAATCGCAGAGTGAAATAAAAACATCAGTAAGAATACATGATGGTATATGAACAATGGTAATGATGAGCTTCACTGGGTTTATTCCAGTTATTACAATATGTTTGTGCAGTAAAGGCTGTCTTGTGTTAGCTGAAATGGGATCGTCCTTTACTGTCCTTGTTTCTTTCTTTCTTTGCATCATTCATGCAAAACAAAGCTAACAAAAGATACACTTATTCATTCTTGTTTCTCATTAACCAGAAAGCCTCTTTAGCCCTCTGTTTGGTCCGCACACTCGTCAGGCCTTTCTCTTTAACCAAACAGGAAACAAGAAGAGCTTCATGAGGGAAGTTTATAATTACAATGATGAGAATCTTTTTATGTGAATGGCTGCTCCAAACTGTCCCTGAAACAGCTGCTGTACTGGTATTTATTAAAGATGTCCTCTACTGCATAAACATATTGTATACTCTTGAATAAACCCAGTAAAGACTGTTCAATTCAACACAAGAGGTACTTGGACAAATATATAAATGTAATAAACTTTAAAAGCAGGAAACTGTATGAAGGTAACCGAGAAAATGTCGATGTGACGTTCGTCATCAGCTCAGAGACCTCCAAAGTTTTTTTTCCTTTGTTTGTAAGTAAAACAGCATCGTGTTCAGGAAGTCTCTGTATGTTGTTAATTCTCAAACGCCTCGTTTCCTCTTATGTGACTGGTGTCCGGAGATCCATTAATATACAGATGATGCCTCCTAGTGTCCTACGCAAGGATGTCAATTGCCATGGGGGAGGGGCTTATATTGCCCATTTTTTCAAACCGATTAATACCAAACTGGTAGAATGTATAAAGTATAAACACATTCTAGCAGATTAACATTAATCAGATTCACGAAGAGTTATAGCTTGATGAACACGTTGTTGTTAATCACACAAACACGCTTTACAATCAACATCGTTAACTGGAGTTAGCAGCTTCTTAGCTATGCTAGCACACTGCTGTACAGTCTTTCCAGCTCAACTGCAAAAGTTACATTTGTTTTGGCGTAAAGGTGAAGAATGACGCCAATGCATGAAGCTGCTGTTCCCTGAACGGCCATTTGAGGCTTACCCCTTACCCCCCTTGGGCAGCTGGCCACACTAGAAGCTCCTGGGGTTCTTAGAGGTAGCAACCATTGTACCATCTTTGTGGCATGTGAGGGGTTCTCAGGCTGAGCCCTAGACTTTGCCCCCTTAAGTGAGTCGACCAAAATAAGGCCTATCTTTACTTCACAGCTGTGAACATCTGGCTTGAAAAACAGTTTTGGTTTAAAAGCCTGATCTCTTATTTCAATGGCACATTAATGGGGATTATATTTTTACATACTTTACAATTTTTAAAGGCGCAAGATTAAGTATTTAAGTTTGGTGTGGTTTGGTGTGTTTTGGCGCCGACCGATTGTCTCTGAGTGCAACTGCACTGTCGTATGTCACACAGTGCTGTTGCCTCCCCCGATAGACAACGCTCATTTGTTGACAATCAGAGGGTAAAGTCTAACAAATCTCCCCAAACAAATTTAAAAACGCCAGAATCTTGATGGAAAGGGAATGTACCAAATGCTGGAAGTGACCCGGAAGTGATTGAGTGAGGGGTCATTTAGTTTGTTTTGGCGGACTGTGATACGGAGTGATACAGAGTTTGTGGTGACAGAAAGATGTTTTGCCTGTTTTGTCGAACTCATTTGAGCCAGATTAGACAGTTTAGCTTTTCGTGTGGACGGTCTCTCGAACTTTTAAAGGACACCGATAAAAAGGAAGGACCAGATATGCACTTCTGGGCCACTTCCGGCATTTGCTACATTCACTTTCTGTCAAGATTCTACCACTTGTTAATTTGTTTGGGGACTTGTAAAAGTGTTTCACATCTTGAAAATGTGTTTTGTCCTTGGCAAAAGTATTTTGGGTTTTGTAATTTTGTTTTATAAAATGTAAAAATGTTTCTCAAAATGTCAATTTGTCTCAAGCTTTGTAAAAGTGTTTCACACTTTGTAATTTTGTTTTGCACTTCCCAGCCACCGTAGTTGTCCTCACAAAAATAAAAATACAATCAAAAACTCATTCGTCAGCTAATGCATTCGCCATTCACACAGATGTAATAATTCGACTTGATGTTCAGTCATCCTCTTGCTCATCTGCTCTTTCAACCTCTCGTCCAGATCTGGTCAATTCTAGCTCCAAACAACAACAAGAACTTGGCCAAACGGCCCTTGTGTACTGTGGAGATCCTGAGGAGGCCTGCAGTGAGCTGCATGGAGCGATGAAGCTACATGAACAAACACAAGAATAAAGCACATTTTTCTCCCCAAACAGACCGACTATGAGAAGGAATACCTCTTTAAGGGCCTTTTCAGACCAACTCTGTCGCTCTTTTCATCTCTCGCTCTTTCTCATCTCTTCCTCTCTTCATCTCACTGGGGAAGATGAAAGGAGACGCTGGCACTGGCTGTGAACTTCAGTAGACATGGAGATAGTACTTCTTTTGTGTTTGTGTCTCTGTGTGTGGGCTTTGTGTGTCTCTATTGATTTTTTTTCACATTCTGCTCAAATAACTAAGTTTGTACCACTTAAACTAGAGCTAACAAACATTTGATCAAAAGTGCATTTGGTTCAGGACAATGGTTGTTGCTCATGCTCAAATAATTTTACTCTAAATAAAATGTACCATCAATAAAGGCCTTTCACATATCTGTGATTTTAAAATGTTAACTAGGAAGTTGCTGAATGCTAACGTTAGCTGTAGCTAACTGGTTAATAAGTTTGACATTTTATTGGAAGGATAACCCCTTGAGATGCACCGTCTCGTTTTCAAGAGGGTCCCTAGAAGTATGCTTTTAACACAGAACATGGTCATTTGTCTGGATTTTCTAGCACCGGGAAGCTTTGAAATAAAAACAGTTGCTCAGATTTGTGACGTTGACACGATTTAAAGAAAGACTGTGAGACATTTTACACATTAATCCAGCAGAAATCAAGTCTATCCTGTGTAAACGTCTCTCTGAGTCATGACTGTCTACAATGAGTGAGAAGCTCGAGTCCCTCCAGCTGTACTGTTGTCAGGCCATGTTTACATGGACGAGACGGCCTTGAGTATGAAAGCTGTTTCATTCAAGGACTAGAGAGAAGAAGAACATACTCACTGCTTATTTGAATGTCAAGTAAGTGTTTTTAGATCACGCTCTTGTGTGTCAATTAACATGCAATGTGAAGCTACGAGCTAACTAAAGAGTGCTAATGTTGCAGCCAGAAACTCAGGCGCACGCTGGAAGGTCGTTCCACTTGTCTTTACTTTATTTAAGCATTAAACAAAGACCCAGTACCGTCATTACTCTGCCTACAAGTCTCTTCAGCTGCTGAATAATTACTACAGCATTCTTGCTAACTCCGGAGCATCTCAACAACAACACTCTTCTTCTCTGAACTCCTGCATGTCACTGTTTCTCACTCACAGACACCACCTTGTGGCGTAAATTATGCAGCGCGTTTAACTAATAACGTCAACATCAACAGCTTGAATAATGCTGCAGTTCGGACAAATACATTAACATTAGCAACTTTGAAAATGTAGTAAAATAGTATACAAAATAAAGAATGAATAATACAACAAAAATGAGTTTGTGGGGTCCCTGATAACCAAACAATAAACATCAATGGTCTCGGTTGACCTGTCTCACTAGCATTAGCCTGCTAACACACCAATGCAGGACACAGGTGATTGCAGCTCGAGCAAAGGACAATTTTGTACGCCGCTTGTGCTTAATGATGCTTAATTATGATACGTTCTAATTGATAACTCCTTTGTGCGAACGCGAGTGGAGACGGGTTGGAGGTGTGTCTCTGGAGGAGAGCGGAGGCTTCAGAATAACGGAGGTGTGGCCAAACAGCAGTTTGTTTTGGTTTAATGCTGGAGCTCAAGGGCGACACCTACTGGATCAAAAAGTGGCACATTCTTCCTTTAAACCTGGAGCGTAACAGTAAGACAACAACATTTAGGCTTCCCTCCCATAGTGTGACATCACGGCACCATGGCCGCCGTGGGTATAAGGTCCATAGTAATGATTGAAGAACATTTCTGTTTCATTGTCATTACATTATATACAGTATGCTACTGTAGAGCTGCTTTGGTTAGCTTTAAAGCTTTTAGTGCTTTGCTTCTGCATGTTTCCTGACAGTCCATTTTTCTGTCTAGTTTCTTAATATATGAAATGTATAAATGATGAATAATAGAAAACAGCAGCTACTGGCTTTTAAACTGCAGTCATGATGTCTCTACATAATACTATTTCCATAAAAGCATAGGTAGACAGACTGTTAGTCTTTTCTTCAGCATCCAGACCCTCAGGACCAGTGTGTTTTTCCACATGAAAAAAGAGCAGAGCACCTCAAATTCTTCCTATTTACGTGGGTCTGTGCCAATCCAAATCGTTTTGCTGATTATTTTCCAGGGATTAGGGCTGTTTTTCCGGTAGAATGTAATAACCCCTGTATATTTTAACCTCCTTTTAATCAGCGGGGAAAAGGAACAATCAGTTACATCACTGAGGTGGAGAGTGCTGGTTTTCCCCCCCACGCCAAAGTGTACCGCTTATTTATCCAGCATCTACGGCTCGCCTGGTTTATTTTATCTGACTGAGTGAAATTCCAGTATCAGCCCAAAGTTTCTACGAGGCGGCGAGTCTCGTCTGGCTCCGTTCTGTCTTAGCAGATGTGGAGGAGTGGATGGAGGTGGTGTTGGTGATGTGAGCCGGCCCACTGTGGTCTTAGTAGTGGAAATAGACTTGCAGTAATTGGATCATTTAAAGGCCTGCTGACAGAATCTGCTGAATGAGTGTTTGTGATATTAATAAGATAAACCTCTTTAAAACGTATGACAGAGAAAAATGCTTCCATGTGTTTCATCAAGGTCATAAGTGGGAGAACTGGCCAATCATGTTAAAGGAAAATATGCTACATTTGGGGTTTCTCATTGATTCTAAAAACACCAAACTCTAGCTGCATCTAAGTCTAGCCTCCACGGTGCTTGGACATTTTAAAGCCACTCAAACAAAGACTTTTTAAGCGCCATGTTTTGGTTTAAAAAAGGTCGAAAGGTCGACTAATAATGATGTAGACATTTTGCAGATCAAGCCCTCTCAGTCATGACATTTCCTTCCCTTGTCATGTGACCTTCTAACCAATGGTTCAGCAATTTTAGAGTGTTATACTCAACACAAGGAACTAAGTACAGACATTGCTGAAACTGTTGTCCAAGCATGATGCTGTGAACAGTTAGACCATGCATGTATGATGCTGCTACCTCCTAAGGCTGGCTACACACTGGCAGTTTTACGCCCAAGTTGTCCCCCCAATGATCAGGGGGCGTGGTCTGATTCAAGGCTTGAAGCAACCAGTTATTTTGTCCAAATAATCCTCGAGTGTGTGGTGTCAATAGGATTGTTTTACTGCTCCCGATCAAGTCAAAGCCTTCAGATCAAGCTGCCTCTGACCGAATAAACGCAATACAGCCAACGAGAGCGAGCAGACAGGGAAGTGTCACCAACCGGATGTCGTGTACTTGGCAGTGAACATAAACATATAAACCTGCGCCCCGTGCCAAGTGGAATATTGAAGAAGAAGAGCAGCTGCGAATTATGGCAGCAACACAGGTGTCTTTATAACGTCTCATGCAAGACATACAACAATCAAGCTGACAAGGAGTAGGCGTGACGACGTCGATCTTCCTCCGTGAATGTGTTGTTAATGTGTTAAAAATGTGTTAAAAAATGTCCGTATGTTGGTGGTATGTCAGGTTTTGAAAATCGGTTAACATTTGAAAATCGTCTGGTGTGTAGCCAGCCTCAATGAGCAGAAGAAACCTGCAGCCTCACTGTATTTTACATATCCTCACAAGAAGAGTGAGGTGATTTTAAATATCCGTTTAATACACCGGTCACTGACAGAAGGAGTCAAACTGGTTCCTCATGCAGACAGAGACATGCATTGATTGAATATTGTTCTTTTACCCATCTCTGATTGGGGGGTTGATTGCATGAGCAGTGAAGGTTGATAAAAGACGGGTTGTTTGGACATGCTGATAGATATCGGGGCTACAGGGTCCATGCACACACACACACACACACACACACACACGCACAGACACACACACACACACACACACACACACACACACACACACACAAACACGCACAGCAGGGGGGAAGAAGCAGCCTTGGATGAACTGTGTGAATGATGTTTGTATGATAAGTAATTCATCAGCTCTTTCACTGTTGTTCAGATATCAAAGCACTTAACTGAACAGACAAATAAACATGACTAAATATCTCTGTTTTCCCTTCCCAATGTCAACTTGAATATTCTTTTTGTTTCGTCTCATGGATGGATAAAATGTAATTAGCTCATTGTTCCCGTGCTTGTCCAGAAACGTTCCCAAAGTAATCCCTGTATCCTCCGACAGCACAACAAGGGCTGCTCCATCTTTGATCTCTATACAGGAAGAGTTCAATCTGTTTGATCTCTATGATTGGCCCCCAACTTGGTGTCTAGACACCCAGGCCAGCGGGTGAGCCCTCTCTTCTTTTTTTCTTTTTTTTAATGTCTGCTCTGCAAGTCTGGGCTCTAATAACACCCGAGGGATGCACTGCATACTTCAAAACACTCTCAGCAGCGGGACACGGAGGGAAAATGAGAATGCAAAGTGTGTCTAATTGCTCTGGTAATTATTCTGAATGAAAATATCACTTGACCTTCTGATGTGTACATGGAGAGAAATAAAAGAATGCATCAGTCAGTAATTTGAGACATCCTTGGATATTAAAGAGAAGTCAGCCTCCCAGGAGCACGCTTTTTACTTTCCTCTATAATACATTTTGCGTTAGAGGCTCAAACACATGCCGCAGAAAAGAAGGCATTCCTCAGAGAGTTATATATTTATTTCCTGCCTCACTTTACACTTCTTCCACAAACTTTCTTGTTAATGTTATTTTTCTATGCCAAATACTTTTACGGCATGACAGAAGGAAAACATGTCGACATGGATGTAGCATCAAAGTTTGTGAGAGTGAATGTTTTCGCACTTTTCCTTCCCCCGTCCCTCATCTCATGCCGTTGGTGCGAGGTGATTGACAAGAAGCAGAGTGAAACATAATGTGGCACTGAAATAAAAAAAGCAGAACTCAACCCCCAGCACAGTGGAAACACAGCGCCAAAACAAACTTTCACATTGGTAGGTATAGTCTTCAGAATGATGGAGGTCTTCAGGGAGGAGAAACAGTCCTTGTGTTTCTCTGCGATCCAGTCTGCTGAGCAGGCGGCAGGATTTATGGAGGTAAGAGGAGCAACGTGAACACAAAGTGTATGCACATAAAATAACTGAATATTTCCCTCACTTTGCATGCTTGGTGTTTGGTTTTTCATGATAAAAAGTGTAACATTCGACCAGCGTTGCAGTCAAGACCACACTAACCGAGACCATGACATACCCGAGACCAGAGTGCTCCAAGAGCGAGACATTTAGGGATCGAGACCGAGTCAAGACCAAGACAATAAATATCACTGAGTCATGTGATATCATGTGTGCAGGGGGCGTGTCACTCACTTAGACCATAACACCAGGAAGGTTGTGGCTGTAACCAGGGAAAGAAAAATCAAACTACAATTGAATTAAAGTTAAACATTGATTTAGAAAGTGGCATTTTCCTTCTAATCACAGTACTGACGTGGATAATTACCCTGTCAGTGGTGGACTTGACCTGTCTTGATTAAAAATCCTGAGTCTGCCCGGTCTGAGACCGAGACAAGACGAGTAAAAATGCTTTCGATTCTGAGACGAGACCTTCAAAAAGTGGTCTCGAGACCAAGACCGATTTCGAGTTCTACAACACTACATTCGTCTCAGAGGGGCACGAGTAGATGGTAATTCTTTGTCACCCTACGTTGGTTTATTTGCAAAGTTTCCAGTACAGTGTTACACTACAAGTCCAAACTCTCCCGTTCACAAACATTCACACTCTGATGTCAGAGGCTGCTAACCTGCTCCTCGGGATCCAGCTAACATATTCACGAGCACACACACACTGATGCAGTTACCTCTGGGAGCAATTCGGGGGTCGGTGTATTTTTCAAGGACACTTCAGCTGCAGAATGGAGGAGCTTGGTATGGAAGCATTAATCTTCTAATTTATGAACATTACGCTCTCTGTCTCGTGGCCACAACATCTGAGAAGAACACACCATCATTTTTCTCTTTGAGGAAAACACTTTGCTGGAAAATAGTAGAAAACACCGCCTTGAGTTGGACTTTAACTTAGGTTGTATTCAAATATTTTAATCAAAAGAAGAAGAATAAAACGCTCTACAGCACTTTCAGGCTGTGAGGTGTGTTTACTGATTCATCTACAGAGCAAATCTCATTTAAACCTTCTGGCATTTTTAAAACTGTGCCTTTCATCTTGAGCGCCGTCATTCCCGGAGATGCTCTGACATTTGAAAAGGGTTAGCATGTCGCCGTCGGAGGCCCTTTTGCTGTTGTCTGTGAAAAACAGCGAGTCTTTCAGCCCGGACTAAAAGTACACAGGGGGAGAAAAGTGTCAAACAGCAGAGAGGAGAGCCGACTGAATACTTTATGACTCGCAGAAAGAGCAGCAGCAGGTTCCCACCGCCATAGTAACAACTGTGAAAAATTCAATTCCTCCTGCCTTTCCCTCAGAGAGTGTGGAGGATTAAGGCTCGAGAGGCACACTCGACTACCCGCTGGTCCAGCTCGGCTCTCTCACAGGCACCCACATACAGGAGCCATTCACAGGGTGGCCATTCTTACTGCCTGACTTATGCCCACGCTGCCATTTTCGTGACAACTGCACAGCATCCAGCACTCCCCTTTAAACAACCTCTCCATCCTTCTCCAGCGCTGTTGTTTCTCCTCTCCGTCTCTGTTCTTAAATCTAATCGGGATGACACGCCTCACCTTTTTCATCCCTCCTTTGTGCCACAGTTTTATTTCTCTGGCGTCGGCCGCAGGGAGCAAAGCGAGGTCGACCTGTGTGTTTACATTAGTGTGGTGCCTCCTCCCCGTCGAGGTATTGATGTGGCATTATGGGGCCTGAGACTGAAGGAGCCCAGAGAGGGAGACAGAGGAGGGAGGAGAGGCTGAAGAGATGAGTTTTCACAGTGCTAAACAGATTCACCCAGGACTGCACTTTGTCACCTTTGAGTTGTTTTTGTTTTTTTGAGCTGAGCAACAGATAACAGGCTGGATATGAGTAAAGACATTTTTTTTTTACACGATCCTTTAAAATTAGCCTAACCCTATCGAAAATAAAAATATTGAAATAGCCAAAGGCTTCAATCTTTTTGCAGCTGCACGCTAGTTCTTCCAACTTTAGTGTCATCATGTTTTGTGCAGAAATATGTTGAATACGTAACGTTATCTTTGCTACATGACAACACTACAAAAGGACCGCAGAAGATGTTTGTTATTTGTTCTGAATATGTTTGTGAACTTTTATAGAAGAAAATAAGTTCTTTCATATCTGGGAGTGTCAGTAGCGTCATTAAGTTGTCCTTCGACTAATACCATCATTATATCATGTTCCATTCTGTGTAAATCTGGTGCAATAGGGCGCAGGTAGCCTAGCAGTTAGTGCGCACCCCCCATGTACAGAGGCTCAAGTCCTTGAGAGCAGGCGACCCGGGTTCGAATCCGGCCTGTTGCTCCTTTCCTGCATGGTGAAACTTTAAATTGCAATTAGTTGAGAAACGTTTTCACTTTTGGAACCGGTCGCTCTTGTCAATGTCACTTCTGCCTCACCGACCAATGAAAATCAAGAAGGGGCGGGACTTCTGATAACAGAGGAGAAAAAGCAAATTAAGCGTACAGAACTATTTAAAACAGACCTTACTGTCACTACCAAGGGAAGCAGGAGTTACATGTTGTAACCATAGCAACGAGGAGCAGCGGTGAGGAGCGCTCTGAGGTTGTAGGTGCTGCAAGTGCAAAAAGCACTGCGCTTCTGCACTCGAACTTTGAAAGTGTTGAAATATATTTTTTTCATGCTTCTGTATTCTGCATCGTCTTGGCTCAATATTGTTTGTAACAATTACAATGCTTAAATAAATTATAAGAGTTTAAAGACCTCTGGCTGTACAGATTCTAGAGATATGAAGGATTTGAAACTACTTCATGATATGACATCATGATAAGCAAAAATAGCAAATTTGTACTCACAGCTCATTTCAATTACAGAGCGTGTGTGTGTGTGTGTGTGTGCGCGTGTGTGTGTGTGTGTGTGTGTGTGTGCGTGTGTGTGTGTGTGTGTGTGTGTGTGCGTGTGTGCGTGCGTGCGTGTGTGTGTGTGTGCGTGTGTGTGTGTGCAGTAGATTCATAGACAACAGCACCCCTACTGGTCAGTCCCAGATCTGAGAGCATTGCAGATGATCAAAGATGGGTTTATTTTTTGGTGATGCTCCCTCCACAGAGCTGTCATTCCCATGATGTTAATACTGCTGGCTTTAACTGATGTGTCCCAGTTACTCCAGTTAGACCGCGCTGGTGTTTATACACACACTGATTGACAAGCTCCAGACGAGGCTGGGGGCCCACGAGGCCACTGAGACACTTTGATAATTTTCCATCACAGAGAGAGAGAGTCGTTGGACGAGTGAGCCACGTTGAATTGAGTTTCTTGGATTTATCCCTATTTTTGGAGTTTCTATTTTTCTATTCACGTGTGGTTTATGTACAAATGCTTTTTCTTTGATTTGCACTCAACAGAACTCGAAGCAAATGGTGAATATGTGGGGGGAAAAGACAACAAGAGAAGATGGAGAGATCACTCAGCAGAGCATGTGTAAAAGGCAGAGAGGGCATCTCTTCACACATGTGTTCAGAAATATTCTATTCATGGCCTGACCGGGTTCAGAGTACCAGCAAAATGAAATCAGCCCCCGTTTTACTGTCTTTTCAACCGTTTAAAAGGACGCATGAGCGATGTTTCATGGTATTAAGTATTAATGCTGGCCCTGTTGTGATGCCTCCATCTGCTGTCCCGCTGGCCGGACTCAAAGATCCAACATAAAAGAAGCAGATGGAAAAACACACAACACGGGCAGAGAGCGCTGTGCCTGTGGTGAGACGCTCAAATGGAAGGCATAGCTACACGTTCTGTGCTATATAAATTCCTCTAATAGTTCCAACGGAGTAAATAGTGTGTGGCAATAAAAGCTGTCTAAAAATACAGTCGTAGAAATGTCCTAAAAGGATTCTTCCATTTGTCCAATTGCGCTGATTTATTATTGATATCAGGGACGAATGTGCACAGAGGAAAGTGGTCGTGGATGGAGCAGACGGCACATGAAGGAACTTTCTGACTCCTGAAACACGCCATTTCGATTTCTTGGACATTTGCTCGACTGATTCTTTGTGAACTCTCTCGTTTTTGAAGCTTGCAGACAGATCTGTGTCCAAGATATGCTTCAAAGTTTAGAAGTAATTATTTGTTTGTCCACCAGAAAGTTTTGGAAACTTCTGGATGACTGTCAAAATTTAAAGGCAGGATTGGTAATTTTTGATAACTAGCATGATTCTGAAAGCAGCATTCCCTCAGTGCTCCGTCTACATCCACCCCCTCCTCTCTGTGCTCCCTCTAAAGCCACGCCCCTCACTTACATGCACGAGCGCCGTTGCTCCAGAAGCGGACCTCAACTCATCTCTTGCATTGTGTAGAAACTACGTCGTCTCATGTCTCATTCAGCGGTAAGTAAACTCACAGTATAAACTCCGTCATCTGTGACGTGCTTTGAGTGTGAGCTAGAGCACGCAAGAGGTAGAGAACGAGCAGGGAGACAGGGAGGCGTGATTGGTTCATCAGATTGGTACCTCGTGGTAGACATTAGTCAAAGTTTTTACAGACTTACAACTGCTACAGATGATGGATTTCCTTCGTTCCTTTTTCAGAGCACATGAGTTATTAATTTCTGTCAGGACCTAAAGACAATTTCAACCCAAATGTTAAAAAGTGTATCTGGAGGAAATTACCAACCCTGCCTTTAGATTGCTTGAAGAGAGTTTCCAAAAACTAACCGTCCTCGACTCTGATATTTGAAGGTGTTTTTTTTCTCCTTATCAACATCTGCTGTACGGCTCAGAGTGTAAGTGAGAGCGCCTGCAGACACCAAAACACCCAACAATGATGTGGACTCACACATGTGCAGTCTACTGTCTGCTGTCTCATATTTTATGTGACGTTCCAACGCTCGTGAAGGGCCGACTTCCAGTGAAATCTTTTCTCTGTTCGGCGGATTACGAGAGTCGAGTCATCCATCAAAGTGACACTAACATCTGAGCTGTTGACGAGCTCTTACATTTTGATCCATTCAATCCAAATAAAAGTGAACAAAGTGGTGAATCCTGTACCTGCCGCAGCAATAACTAAAGCTAGTGTGAACTTTTTTTGTGAAACGTCTTCCTCTTTAGAGTCTTTTACTGTGAATAACTTTTTCCATGTTTTTGGTGAGGAGTGGAAGGACAGAGCAAAACAAGGAAGCAGCAGGATCGGCCAGCTCAAAACCCGCCACAAATAAATGAAGGAGACTAGGAGTTACTCTCAAAAATGCATTTAAGTTTATTTACACCTCAGCAATTAATAAGGAGCATTGAGGAGCAGCCTCTCTCCCCAACCTCTTTCTCCAAGTCTCCCCCAAAGTGGGGCCAGCTCTTATGGATGGAGAACACCGTGCCCAGGTGTTTTACTGTAAATCCAGGATCACACAGCCACACCCACTGGCACCTGAAACAGAAAACAGCCGAGACAGCAAAACAAGGAACCAGCAGGGTCGTCTGTAACTTGTTTGTTCTGTCTGCACCGTTCATCACTTTGGATCCACTGTGCTGTGTGTAACATGCTTCATAAATGAGAAGTTAGAGAAAGTTTAAGAGTTAAAACAAGAGGGGAAATAAACAGAGTGAGGCTTTTTATTTTCATGTATTTATTTATTCCTTTAGTGTGAGTGGAGCGAGGTGTCACTGTGTCGCCCCAAAGTTCAACGTCAGGAAAAGTTTATCATTTATTATCTAACATAAAGATTTATTTACATTAAAATCTGAACTGTCACACAATACAGTGAGTCTTAAAGGAATGAGCACACACGTTTATAACGGAGGAATTTTATTGTCAGAAACAGAAAAATTTCCACTGTGCAAATGTCCACGGTAGAATACTTATGATAATTAGGAATAAAAACAATCGTTAGTTAAACAGCCTGCAGAACACATTTCTGCAAAATACAGAAGATCAGAGAAACTCGGTTCATGTAAAAAGCATCAATGGAGAAAAGAAAACCATGATAAGAGGGAGACCCGAGTTTTTTAAGGTAACAGTCAGCGACATCAAAAACAAGGTTTGGTGTAGAGAGAGAGAGAGAGAGAGAGAGAGAGAGAGAGAGGGAGAGGTTGGGGAAGCTTTAGGAAGCTTTATCCCTCTCCACTGCTGTAATTTCTGTCTCTCAATCCCCGCCGTCGGCCTCAACTGTGCCTGGAGGCTTCGATCAAGGGTCAGGGTGTCGGGATTATCTGAGGGAAAAAAAAGAAATGAAGGGGGGAAAAACTGCCTGTAACCCCCCCTTCACCCCCTACCCCTCCCCTCTCCCTTCTCACCAACGGCCTCCGACTATAAACTCGCGCCAGCTGTTGCCTCGTGCTAAACCCGGCTTAAGAGAAACAGACCTAAAAGGCCCAATCAGGAGCTGCAGCTCCTCTGTGGGGTTATGGCGCCACCATCGACTCAGGCCGGGGCCGTCGGTGCATCAGAGGTCACACAGAGCGGAGGCACAGTTAGAAACAAAACAGCACACACGGGCGTCCAAACACTTCACAATATCTCCAACTTTACTCCCAGGTTTGACAAAAAGGAGCACAAAGAACGAGAAGGGAGGATTCCAAGGAAAGAATATTTGACTTTGGAGGTTTAAAAAATAATAATTACACAGTTGTATTCATACCATCACAGACAGAGGAGCTCAAAGTGCTTTGAAGCTGAAGGAACAGAATAAATCCAAACAGGCACAAATATCCACTTTAAAAGCAAACCATCAAATTAAAGATGGGGATGCGAGGGAGGGAAAGATATATGTATAACAAATTAATTGAGCGCTCACTCAATCACTTAACTCCCTTTCCGTAAAGACTCTGCCGTTTGAACATTTATTTGGTGACTGGTGAAAGTGTTCTGCCGATTGTAAATTTGTCTCTTCCTCGTAAAAGTGTTTCACATCTTGTACATTTGTTTTGTAAAAAGGACATTTGTTTTGTCCGTGATAAAAGTGTTTCCCTTCTGTAATTATTTTTTTTTACAAAATGTAAATTTGCCTCAAGCTTTTTAAAAGTGTTTCACACTTTGTCGTTTTGGTTTGCACTTCCCAGCCACCGTACTAAACGTCTCACTGTGAGACGAAGACGAACGTTAATGCAAAAAATTACAACATTTTCATTCATGCTTTTTTTTTGCACAACATATTAATAAATGTCTCTGTGATCTTTAGCTGTACTCGTGATACAAATACTGAAACAGGACGAATCAAACCTGCACCGTGAACGAGATCATCAACCTTTTTTTTAAATTCTATTGTTAATATTGGTAAATTTCTTATATTTTATTGTATTTAAGTTCTTGCTTTTTTGGCTGTATTTCCCTTGTTAACTGTTTTTGCACCAATACACCAAGACAAATTCCTTGCATGTGTAAATGTACTTGGCAATAAACCCGATTCTGATTCTGATTCTGACCTGATGTGCAGAAAGAGATAAGAACAAAGTGTGTAGTTTTGTATACAGTTTACTTTTACTTATTAGTAATTACTATTTATTCTTATTTTTATTTATTCTACTCTCTCATGTTTATTTTTCTATTTTTACACTTTGACTTTTTTGTAGCCCTGACTCTACAGGAGGAATGTACCTGTGCAACAATAAACATTGACTCCAGGACAGAGCGACGGTTGAAGGTAATGTTGAATTTGTCGATTTAGATAAAGGAGGTAGTGAGAAGCACATCACGTGCAAAATCAGCAGACTGAGGAAGAAGATCGGCCCGCACACGTCCTCAGAGGTCTTCTTCAGGTGATCATATACGGAGCTGCACATCTGTCATGAGTTGGTGTAGAGATTGCCGTAGTTTAAAAGAAAGTTAAGGGTCTGCTTCTTAGCTTATTGATGTAACAAGAACAAAGAGAGAGGGCAACAGTAAGATAACGTGTCACATGGGCCGTACTTTAGTGAATAAAAAACTGATCAGGATTTTCTAATTACAACGGGTTATACAGTAATGTACTGTAGTCACTTTCTTCCAGACCTTTACATATTGGTTAAATGTTAACCTGAAGGAGAAGGTCAGTCTCTTCATGCAGTTAATGTCGCTGACAAGTGCAACCCAATCGACCTCCGATGGCGGGCTCACACCTGCAGCCACTTCGTGTGACGACCTTCCTTCCTGCAACCAGACGGACTTCATAGAGACACTAATCGTGGGACACTTTTAAACCAGTGACATAAGATACAGGATTGATTTTAAGATTCTTTTATTTGTTTTTAAGTCTCTGAATGGGCTGGCCCCAGAATACCTGTCTGACCTTATTAAACTGCATCAGCCCTCCAGAGCCCTTAGGTCAGCTAACCAGGTGGTACTGGACGTTCCTCGATCCATCAAAAAAACTAGAGGAGATCGAGCCTTTGCAGTTGCGGCTCCCACCCTGTGGAACACATTACCTTTAACTGTGCGGACTGCAAACAGCCTCTCCACTTTTAAAACACTACTTAAAACCCACTTTTTCACTTTGGCCTTTGGCGGAGTGTAGCCGCTTTTATTGGGTCTTTTATCTGTTTTATTTCTCTATATTATTTATTTATTTATTTTATTTTTTTTAATTGTTTTTATTGCTTTTATTGTTTGTTTGTATTGTTTCTACTTATTTTACTGTAAAGCACTTTGGTAGGCCATTGGCTGTTTTAAATGTGCTATATAAATAAAGTTGACATTGACATTGACATTGACATAACATTCAGGGTTAAAATAAAGGACACTAGTCATACGGCAGGTTGTCTGAAACTACGTTGTGGTCCGCCCTCTGGTTCTTGTGAAAGCCTGGCAGAAGACTTTTTGTTTATTTGTAAATATATATTAGGTAGGACAGCTGAAGAGAGACATGAAATGGTGGGAGGAGAGAGTGAGGGACGACATGCTGCAAAGTGCAGAGGTCAGATTTGAACCCTCGACCACTAACGCCTCCGTACGTGGGGCGTGCAACATTCCCGCCAGGCTATCCAGCGCCCCGATGATAGAAGACTTTTTAGTTCATCGTACTTTCTTGACACTTTTTTGGAGAAAAGCTGATGGACAAAAAAAATGTATAAATGTTTTGATTTACTGGAATGAAAAGCACCTTTTTCCAACTCTTTATGCACGGGAGCGGCGAATCATCATCTGCACTTCTTCTTAAGTGACTGAAAGCTCGCCATGTCACCGTCCTGGTATAATAGTTTGTCTCAGAATACATCGCTCCGTATACTCCCTTATTATTTGTCTTGACTCAACTTTTCGCTCGGGGGGGAAATGCAGGAGCAGTGAGGAGATAAAGGAGAGAGTGGAAGGACAAAAAAGAAGGGAAACACTGCCTCCATTTGCAAACACTGTGGCGAGGAGGCTGGACGGCTGCGGGGGGGGCGAGAGCTCGGTTTAGAAACCCACGATCAAAAAGCATGTGACAGTTTGGGGGTGAGGAAAAGGCCCGTGGGACAGACTCATCAGGAGTTCAGGCAGAGGTTAGTGTGGCACGAGGAGGGAGCTGCTATACTTCCACCCTGACTGTTCCGCCTCCGCAGCAGCATCATCATCAGGACCGCTGGCGTCGCACGAGCTAACCCGAAAGTCTGCCTCAGCATCGCTCTAAACTCTGCGTGAACCCTGACGCGTCTGTTCATCGGGCAGGTCACAAAGGTTTTTAGGATAAATTGTGTTTGTTTTTAATCCATAAAAGTCGGGGTGAATCGGAGGCCACGCCGTCCCGAGATAACTCAGCCGGGTTGAGAGAGTTCACGCTCACGTCCTCAAACACGTCGTTTATATTCCAATCCAGGACGCACACATTTCATCCGATAGTCGACAACTGAAAACTAACAGACGTACACTTTCACTGATGTCTATTTTAAGCCCTTTTTAAAAATGAAACAAGAGGATTAAACTGAAATAAATCAAATCTGAAACTTTATTTAAAAGCAGGAAGTGAAATGACTTTTTCTCTTTTGTCTTTTATTTGATTCAATCTGCCGTCGTCAGCTACAAAATCAAACTATGAACGACCCGTATGTTTTATTGTGTCCATTTGATCATTTTTGTCGTCACGGCAACATATCTATAAAATATTTAAATTAGAAACACGTTTTTTTCATGTAAACCACAATGGAATAAATTCACTGAACAGACTCTCTCTCTTGTTTTTATTTATTTCAAATGGATTTAATTTCACCTCATATTTACTGACTGAAGTTTCCTTCATTTATATTTTTAAATTAAATATCGATTCTGTTTCAAATCACGACGACAAAGAACTCTTAAAAAAGAATAATTCAAAGTTTAAAGTCAGGACAAACAGGAAGTGAACACTTCCTGTTTACATCATTAAAGATTTAATTCTTTTTCAAAATGAGTAAAATAAATATAAAATGTAAAATAATAAAATAAGGAGACAAATCTTTCTTCAATATGGAGAATAAATATTATATTTAGAAAAGGAAAGTAAGAACACATCAGATGAAAGAGTCAATGTTTTAAAATATTTATTCATTAGAGAAAAACTATTTAAAAACAAAACAACTCCATATTTATGAAAACATTTAAATGCACGTCGACAAATACAAAATGTTTATTTTTAAGAATTCTATTTAAATAAAACACTCAAAATAAATCTTTTTAAATGAACATGAAAAATAAAAAAATCTTTAGTTTAAACATCATTAAATCAAAACAAAATATTTTAAATTAAATTCAAATTCATGTCAACAAACAAAATCAATATTAGTATAATTATTATATTTAAATGCTCACGACAACAACAAAGGAATCTATCATTTCAAAAGAAGGAAACATAGAGACAGATCTTTATCGTCTTTGCAACGAAACTCTGCTGCAGCATTTCACATATCAAATATGTTCACAAACAGAAGAACAACAACAACACGCTCTCTTTCTGATTCAAACCGGTAAAAACCTGAAAGAATTTAAAAAACAAACTCTAAAAATGAAAATATAAGGAGCGGACACACGACAGTTATTACACATTTAAATTCAACAAATTAAAACATTTTAAAGATAATTATGAATCATTCATATTTAAATATAAAAACAGAGCAATCATTACTTTGATTTAAATACAAACCTCGACATACGACGTGTTTGAGGATTTTTCTTTCATTTCATTTTTAATTGTCAAAAAAAACATAAACTTCAAGGTGTTTTAAAATAATTAAATTATTGAAATTCAAATGGAAACAAACATTTCTATAATACTTTTATTTTAAAGCAAACGACGACGACGACGACATCTATATTTAAACATTTATTTGATTTAAATATGAATGAAAACAAATATTTCTTTAAATATGATGTGAACCAATGAGAGGGCGGCGTGCGTATCATTCTTCTACTTTTTAATTGTCTGGTGTTAAATATTATTACAAAGAATTTAGAGCGCAGACACAATATTCACTTGTTTTTAAATAAGCCCTCCGAGGGTCTCACGTGTCCCCGGCTGCATTATTTAACATTGTTTAGAGTAAAGAAAGATATTAAAAAAAAAGCCCCCCCCCCTGTGTGGTCTGACCCCTTCATCCCACGGGCCGCGGCAGCGACACACATCACATATTATGAGATCATTAAAAAGCCTGTGGAGCGATTAGGTTCTCCTCACACGTGGGGGGGACGCAGCCTAAACTTGCCTTCAGTAATCTCCAAATATGGAACGCTGGCCTCGTCCAATCGCGTGCTCCGATCTGCTCGGCTCCCACAGATACAGGCGGGTTCATCTGGAGTTCAACATGGCGGCCGTGGCGAAGGATGGACCGGATGCGACGGCACTATGTAGGCCACGCACGCTGAAGTTATCGTTCTCCTGAACTCCTCCTGCAGCCTCGAGGACCTGTGGAGACGAAGGAGGTTGTGAGGCCGTCACACGCTTCATCTTCTTTATTTACTTTTGTGTTTAACGGTTCAGTCGTCTTTGAAAGACAGAAACGTGCTTTACATTTATCCAACAGCGAACATACACCCGGTTATTAAGGCTCTGGTGGAGTAATCTGTGTTTGCACAGTTTTTGCACGTGTGGCGTTTGACAACAGAGGTCAACAGAGGTCAAATGTTCCGTCCTCGATCACAAATTTAAACATACTCCTTTAAACGCTGCAGGAAAAACATAAAAAATTAATAAAACTTAATCTAAGCATTTCAAATCCGGCCTGTTATGGAGAAAAATCATCACAGAGGGACTATTTTATGTGACATGCCCGGGGATGCGGATCAGGACGGAGGACGTGTGCCACACTGTCCCGTGAGAGCATTAAAAGCGTATTACCTCTGAGGCCGCAGCCTGCTGCTGAAACACAACGCACCTTTCACCCGCTATGGTCGAGGAGCGAGAAGAGCAGAGCGGTAACTAAAGCAGGCCACCATGTGTCGGCATGATGTCATCATGTGCTCGTCTTTTAAATCTCTGATTTCACTTGGAGGATATTACTCTGATGTTGTTCGCACTGTGTCGTTGTATCAATTTGCCTTTAGTATATTTTATTCGTGTTCAACTTGGGCGCAGCGTGACCTTGACGTCACCTCAGTGCATACAATAGGAGAAAAGAGGTGTCCCACTTTCCTGAGCTCTAGTCTACAGACCTACCGGGACATCGGAGAGAAATCTAAGGAGTTTGTAAAGAAATGTCCGACAGTTTTGGCGTACCAGGTGTGTTTTAAACAGGAGCAGGAATGTGTGTCGTGTTCGTTAAGCGGTTGTTTTAGCGCCGCTGCTCCTGGACGAGCCTCAACTCTCCCACATCCTGTCGTGTCCTGAAGATTTCATGAACACACACCCTCTTCCTCTGTGTTGCTCGGGGCTTTTTACTAAAGAGTGGACACAAACAAGTAGCTATTTTACCGACTATTGTTTTGGTCACCTAGCAACGTATGCTCTTGTGCGCTCTCCTTCTGCTCCGCGGCGAGCGCAGCGCACACCACATCCTATCTTAAAGGCCCTTAAAGAGTCAACATTGGATAAGTCGTATAAAAACAGTACAACAGCAACCTGTACGCCACGAGTGTTATACGTACAGAAGCGTTTGCATCGCTGCAGCGTGCAGTCTGTTTTTGCATTGTTCTAAGTGTACCCACATGAACCAGACTAAATCTGTCCCCCCCCAGATAGACATAGTACCAGTCAGTAACCAAAACACAAGCTTTACTTAATTCTCGAACTTCAAACAAACAGAGCGGATTTAAGTGGTTTTAAAGATTAACCGAGTAAATCTCTCTCAATGTTTTTCCACTAGCCCAATAAATCTGCAGCACAAAGGTGCAGTCAGAGTCGACATCAGCGCACTTAATATCATTAAAGCCTTTTTATTTTCATGTGCTTCATGTCCCGAGAGCGAGCGCAGCCGAGATTAAACATCATGGGAAATAAGAATTAAGGAAAATCCAAAATGAAACTTAAATAAAATGCTTGAACATGTTGATGTTGTCTGAATGTTGACAGGAACAGAACATTTTCTGAAGAGCCCAAAGACTATTCAAACGACTTTTTTAGGTGTTTTATATTGTTTATGCTAGTGTCGTAGTCAAAATCACACTAACCGAGACCGAGACAGACCAGAGACCAGAGAGCTCCGAAACCGAGACAAGACCAAGACATTTACGGATCAAGACCGAGTCAAGACCAAGACCAAGGCAGGGCGGGACCTGACACACACCGGGAAGGTTGAGGACGTAACCGGGGGATAAAAATCAAATTAAGAATGAATTGAAGTTATTCGTTCTTGTAGAAAGAGGCGTTTTCCTTCTAATCACAGTACTGACGTGGAGAAATAGCCGATCAGTGGTGGTCTTCACCGGTCTTGATTTAAAATCCGGAGTCCGCCAAGTCTGAGACCGAGACAAGACCGAGTAAAATGCTTTGATTCTGAGACGAGACCGAGACCAGACCAATCTCGTATTCTACATCACTATGCCCATTTTCAGTGGTGCACGGTAACAAAGTAACTTTCCTTGAGTGTCTTTTTTTGTGGTAAACGTCTTTCTTTTACTACAAATATCGTACTTTTAGAGAAGTTGCCACAGAGGTTATTTCTCTTTTTATGTATTTGTAGATGTTCGGTGCTAACTGGGCTGCAGAGAGGAGAAGCTAAGGGAGCTTTAGCAGCACGAGGAATAAGAATATGCTGCACAGCTGCATCCATCAAGAGGCCTTCGACCACTGAAACAGTTTCATGTTTCATCTCTCTGTGTAAAGCCTGGCTGACACCTCCCATCAGCTCATCAGGTATTTTCTGTTTCTTCCTGTTTTTGTTCATTTGATTTTGGAGCTGCAGATCTGTAAATCTGTAGCATGTGAGTTTAAAACATGTAAATACATTTTCAGAAGTTACACCCAGGTGTTCTTGACTGCACTCATGCATTGTGAACATTTTTAAAGTAGTTTGAGGGTCTACGAGTGGTTAGAGCACGCACACCATGTACAGAGGCTGTGGGCCTCCTAGCGGGCCGCTCATGTTTGAATCTGACACGTGGCTCCTTTCCTGCAGGTCATTGCCCACATTTCTCTCTCTCTATCTCTCTCTGTCTCTGTCTCTCTCTGTCTCTCTCTCTCTCTCTCTCTCCCTGACTTCTGACTCTATCCTCTGTCCTGTCTCTGAATAAAGGCCCAAAAAGCCCCAAAATCAACCTTAAGAAAAGGAGGTTGAACACTTGAGCATTATAACACTCGCTCGTATTGGAGTCGTATTTGACCGGGAGGATCTCGACTGTGACTCAAGTCATGAAGTTTTGTTCTTTGTCCACCACTGCCCGTTTTTACGAGTGTTTAACCTTTTTTCCACGTGTCCTGTGTCGGTGATTTAGCTTACAGTGATGTCTTCTCTTTAATGATCTTCTTTTTTTTGTACATAAAATCTGCACAGACTTTACGAGGTCTTGACCCTGTAATGATGCTTTCATGGATTATTATCTTATAATGAATTGATTGATTGATTGGTCTGAACTTTGTCTTGCATCACAGCGGCTCCATTTGCAAACACACAAATGAAGACAGGATACAAACATTTGACACGACATTCAAACACCTGACAGATACTCAGAGGCCTTACACGCTCGTCGATCTGGGATTCAGCTCCACATTCATTTTTAAGATTGACTGGTGAACGAACGAGTGTTTCAGTCTGTCCTCATGAAAACGTGAGAGCCTGTATCTCTGATCAATGAAAAACAAACAGCGATCAAACTACTAAGAGCATTTTTTCAAAAGGTCTGCACTCAAACATCCTTGAATTGAACATTTCTATAGAAGTCATCAGCCAACCTTAGCATGAAAAGTGTCTGATAACAAGTTTGAAGCCTCTTAGATTACATTTCATTATATAATCAACTATTGGTGCACCTTAGTAAGTATATACCTTCATGAAGTGCTCTGAACAATCAGACATCACGATACCTTTACAAATACTCTGTGAGTTCTTACAACGAGCTACATTAAGATCACTTTACAACGAACGCTGGCATTCTGCTCGTATGAACTGCCGTCACATTAAAGGGTTAACACGTAATCATGATGACAAACACACGACAATCAGACCACTTATTATAAACAAACCAGCAGAAAGATGGCTCCGATTGTCTCCGGCCGTCCCAGCTCAAGATATGGAAATAATTCAGTTTGGATTGAGCCACCAAGTTATACAATACAACATGACGTGCTTCAGTGGATAAACTCAATGCAGCTCAATCAAGAGTCTCGGCGCCATTTCAGTAATGATCTGGGCCAGTGGCACTGATTGAGCACCCATTGTCTCCGTTTCTAAGCACCCTCATCATATCTGTATCAAGGAGCCCGATCCCCCGGCTCACCCAGCCCGTCCAGCTCCCCCAGCACCAAGCTGTTATGTAGGTTAGCTGCACAAAAGCGCTTTAATCCACGAGCGGAAATAAATAAATAAAGTGTTTAGAGAGAGGTGAGTGCTCGGTCAGCTCGTCTACACAGCCCACTCACACACACACACACACACACTTTGCCACAGTTGTGTCACATCCCCGAGCAGCCATTAAGGCCTCAGCTGATCTGATGTGGAGCGAGTGTGCCGTCTACCGTACAAACCGGGCGCCGATGGAAACCGCTAGTTGAACCCGTGCCTTTTTTTCAGTGTTCCCCCAGCAAGAACAAACATCCAACCCCGGCATCAGTCAGACTAATTGACCCCGTCATCATTAATCGTGACATGGGCTGTCTGAACTGCGTGGGTTGCAGTGCGGGAAGTTTTGACATATTTTTTACGTTGATAAAAGCGACGTCTGAGGAGGGTGGGGTCCACAGGTTTGAAGCTCGGACACGAGTTTCTGCTGATTTCCCTTCAAATGGAGTTTTATCTTAAATATTTAGAGTTACGAAAAAAACAATATTTAACATTAAAATACTGAGACGACCGTTTTATTTATACGAGTATTTAAACATTTAATCTTCACAGTTTTACTCTTTAAAATCTGTAACCTGTCGGACATTTATAATATCAATACGATTTTAATAAAATGTTTTATTATGTTTGGGAAAGTTTTTTATTACATTTTAAATTAATTTGAACAAAAAAAAAAATCAAAATCATCATAAAAACAGTTTTTTAAATAATTGAACGATGCCGTAATGAATACAGAAAAAATAAATACAACAATTAATATATTAAAAAATAAAACCCTGATACCGACAGAAATTTATTTATTTATATATATATTTTTTAAATGTACCGTTTTAAAAAGCGTTATTAATTTACCTGTAAATTATTTTGCAAAATAATCAGTGTTTTAATTTTTTTTACGACGCCTGTGTGAATGTCGACAAATTAAATAAACACAATTATTAAAAACATAAAATCTGTTTTTTTTTTGCAAACCGGCCCTTTAAAAAGAGTCGTTAATTTTATGACGGTTCATTTTAATTTAAATACATTTACATGCGACATCTGTGTATTTTTGATTCACAAACTTTTAATAATTAAAATAATTGAAAGAAAAAATACGAATGTTGGGTGAACCGGAGGAAGCTTCAGGAGGAACACGTCGTTCACTCACAATAAAGTCAATTCATTTAAATAAAGTATTTGTTAGGAGGGTCGGGTGTTTCTGTTATAAATGTTCAATGATCAAGTCGTGAAACAGACTGTGGATTATTTTAGAATTTATTCAGCCGAGGTCAGACAACATATCAGGTTGTCATGGTAACAGTCTTCCTTATATTCTGTTTGCAGGTTCAGCCTACAGATTCATTTCTATTTTTCTAAAAGGCCGGAAAGGTGACGTCACCTCGACTTGTAAATGTCAGACATCTACATTTCCTGTTTCAGCTCACGACACACACTCTTCTCCAGTCCAAGTGTAGCTCTGCTGCTGTGAGATGTCTTACACAGGGGGTCCCAAACTTTTCAGCCCGCGACCCCCTTAAATAACGGTGCTTAGAATTGGGGACCCCCATCGTCCCTGGAGGTGGTTAAAACATTTCCAAACTATCCATATCGTGGCGTTAGAACGGCACAAACAGAAACGCTAGAAGCAGAACAAACGTAATCTCTCGAACTATCTACATTATTAATATGTTTTTGGAAGGAATCTCGCGACCCCCCTCTCAGTGTCACGCGACCTCCCCAAAGGGTCCCGACCCCGACTTTGGGAACCGCTGGTCTAACACATTTGTATTACAGCAGCACGGACCTAAAAGAAGAATTACCCTGAAGATGGTTGACAGATTGAAATAATACATCAACAATTACAAACATGAATGAATTCATGAAAATTCGTACAAACACTAATTATCATTATTGATTTATTTTTCATCGTATGTTCCTGCAGACGGGCGGCGCCTGAGACTAAAGGTCGGCCGTGCACGCTGCTGGTTATTAAAAATACAAATGTGAATATAATTCTCCTCATTTGGAAAATAATTTAAATTTGAATACAAACATTAAAAAGTTTGATTAAACTCAGATTAAAACAGATTTTAATTATAGAATTTAAATATTTAATTTGTGTTTGATGTTTTTATTTGAACTTTTCCCTCAAATGAAAAAACAAACATTTAATATGATAAACTTTATTAACAAAACAAAATACAAAATATCAAGCAATAATTAAAAACGTTTTTAGAGCAACAGATTCAGTAAAACATATTGATCATGATTAGAAATCCTCACTTGAATCTTTAATTTATTGGAGTTCAAACACTTTTATTAAAGATGTTTTTGTTTGTTCAAAATTCAAGATAATCTTTAAAGTATTCAAACATTTAAATCTTTAATATTCAACTCTTTATTTGTAAATAAAATCAGTTATTGACGCACTTTAAGTTTTAATTCAGATAAAAACAATAAGACTATAAACGAGCTCGGCTTCATCACGTCACGTCCTTTATGTTTAAATATTCTTTGAATACGTTTAATGAAACAAGAGTGAGTTTATGTCTGCACGAGGACGGCTGACGATGTTTACGTTTAAAAGTCGACTCTGTGAAGTCATGAAGACGTAAAACATCACGACGTGGAGGTGAGGATGTGCTCGTTTTTAGTGCAGTCCTGCTCAGACACCTTCCTCCCTGTGACGCCGTCTCTCCATGGCGGGGGGGGGATGAATACCACAGCAGTCCAAGGTGTTCACCTGTTGAATCCTTCCTCTCCACTGAACAAGGTTAAGAGCCCCGAGGCTGTCATTGCTGTAAAGTGTGAACTTATCTTCCTACGAGGCCGGGACACAGAGAAGCACCGTGAGGCGGGGATGGCGGGGGGGATAGCTCCAGCCCCTGCACTTGAAGTGTGGACTTAAAGCTGTGATGGAAAAGGGCAGAGCGGCTCTCTCTCTCTCTGGAAATTGTCGGCTGAAATGTTATATACGCACGGTGTGTGAAAGTGCATTACCTTTCTTCACACAGCCCCTCCTGTTCAACCCTCTCCAAAAGCCCCTCTGCTGCAAGGCTACTAAAATACTTCAAGAGGTGACTTTGATTTGTGTGCATCTGAGTGTGATTTCTCTCTCTCGCTCGCTCGCTCGCTGTGAGTGACCTCGCAGTGACCAGCCACTCAAACACCAACCGACACAAACACACCGACAACATCTCCACTCACAGAGGAAAAAGCAAAAATATGTCTTCTCTTTTTGTTTTTTTCAAATCTGGAAACGTTTTACTCTCTCCCTGCAGATGAATGTTTAATGCAAGCTAACATTCACGTTGATTAACTTCAAGTTTAAATAAAGTAATCGGTTCAGAGGTGAAGTTTTATTTTCATGTCAAAGCAACAAGAAGTCCGAACATCATGATGACATGTTTTTATTTTTGTTATTACTGAAGAGGTTGAAGTTTGCAGAAAAGCTGCATAAAGTATCCATTCCCATCATGCCCAGCGTGTAAGAGGACGAGTATACGGAACCATTAACCCTCACATACGTTTACCTGAATGCACGTTGTTTGTAGCCGGGGACGTCTGAATGTCCGTGCACTTCAAGGTGAAGCATTTCTTTTTTCTGTTCTAAACTCTTCGGGTCATATTTGACGTTTGACAGCAGTAAAAACAAAACTCAGTGTTTTTGTTATAGCCTAAAGTACGACGGAGAATAAGCGCTCTAAAATGTAGAGATTAAAGTCGTACTTTTACGATATTAAAGCTGTATGTTTATGAGAATATCGTTGTTAATTCTACGATATATTTAACCCTGAAACTTCTTCAATCTGTCTGCAAACCGGTCGACATTTTGTTCATATCAAACCTTATTAATTCACCGTTCAATATCAGCTCGTTGTGTTTATTCATGTAAATATGTTTTTATCTTTACGTCACTGCGCTTCGTACACAGTTTATTATTCTAGTCTTATTGCTTATTTAACTCTGTTCTATTTGATTTTGACATCTTAAATGATTTCTATATTTCCTTCTGCTGTTTTGTATTTAAGAGAAACGGTAACAACCGAATGTCTCCCTGGGATTTATAAAGTATTTCTGATTCTGATATGAAATCGATTTCAAACAGGCAATGTTTATAATTATTCTGAAAGGTCGTATCAGAGAAGCAGCCTGCGTGAAAACGATGAAATTAGAGCCCTTACAGACTTTTATTCTGCAACAAAACAGACGACTTCCTCCTGCTCAGTGTCGTCCTCTCTCCGGTAAAGCTCCACTTCCTTTCAGTATCTTTTCAGGGTCCTGATGTTCATGACAATGTGATGATGATGATGATGTGCCAACAGAATGTGTAGGTTCGTATTTGCAGACGTAAACACAGCTAACGGGATATTTAGAGAGCTCGTCAAACTGTTTTAAAGCCCCTCAGAGAGTTCATACTCAGTCTGTGTTACAGACGACACCAGGAAGTATTTATGAATCCTTTACTTAAATATAACTTCACAAGATGCTCCTCATCCTACAGACGGCTGCTGCTCGGCTGATAAAACTAAAGACTAAAATAATCTCGTACATTTACGACTTTAATCAGAAATCTAAAACAAAAATCCCCCTTAATGTGGCGCTCGTATCCTCCGTACTGAAGTGAACCAAAATACACAAAAAAGACATTTCCTTCAAATGTCTTCCTACAGGTGATTTCAATGTTCGTACATGGAGGCTGCTCCGGTTCACATTTGAAATATCAAGGACAATGCACTGCAAAAACTCCAATCTAAGTTTATATTTGTCAAATTTACTGTAAAAAAGATCTCATTACACTTCATTTAAGACGCATTCTCCGACCTGTCCGGATGAACATCTTTAAACGAGACAGAAAAAAGCTGAAACATTTTCACGAGTCATCTCAAACACACTTTTAATCTTTAGCTTTGAACCGTCCGTAACGAAACCAGCACAGCTTTACTTCTGGATATTTATAATTATTACTTTAATTATAATTGAAATGATGAGTCATATTTTATATCCTGTCATCACTCCTGATTGTCTCTTCTTCTGTTTGTTCGTGTCGTTTTGTGCATGTTGTGAAACACTTTGGATCCACTGTGTCGTGAGTAAAGATCGATATTAATAAAGTTCATTTAATTTGATTTGATTAAAAAAAGGCCGGCTTTGCTCGTGATAAGTAAAAAAAGAAATGTGTGTGTCTTGAAATCAGAGGCGCTGTTTTACAGCACAGTCGCCTGCTTGGAGCCCCTAAGAGACTAACGGGGCGCCCGGGGGGGGGGGGGGGGGGGGCAAACTTGAAACCACAGCAGTGGCTCAAAATCTGCAACGTGCCGTCAGACATCACTCGTTCATAGAAAAGTCTCGACTGAATGTCACTAGTCTCGCTCGAAATATGAGAGACAGACACTTTATGAAGAGATTTTTAAACAATGGAATATTTGAGTAGAATGAGGGTGACATTAATGAATGAATGAATAAATACATTAAGAGTGATATTCACTAAAACATGATTTTAAAGCATCCACAGAAAAATAAGAGAAGAGGTTTTGGATGTTAGAGTTTGGAGAGAATTTGGAAATGTATGAATTATAGTTTATAACTTGTTTTTACATTTTTAAATGGGCTTACCCCCCCCCCCCCCCCCCCCCATCATTAAATGATTTTATCCAGAAAAATCAAATCAGCAGGATAAACACCACCAGAGGTTAAACTAGAGGAGGCTGTAATGTCCCGAGTGGTTAAACTGAAATATTAGAGGCACACATTTTGAGAACTTCTTAACCTTTAAAATAAAACAAACAAATCAGTCATGTTCTCTCCTGGTTCCCGTTCACCGGGACTTCTGGCTCATCCCGCCATTTTAATTAACTAATTACACGAGGGTCTGTTATTTCTTATGCAACCACTCTGTCCAATTTGTTTGTGAAATTGTCTGTGAGTTTATGTGTGTTGTTGTTGTTCTGTTCAAACTGTCCTGTAATTGTAAATCTGTCTTTTTCTTTTCTTTGTTCGTACCTTTGGATTACGGATGAAATGAAGTTTTTGTGCTAATTAAAATGATCTTATTTACACGGATGCTATTTGTTGATGTGTTGATTAATGTGCACTGTGCTTATGAAATAAATAAACCAAACTAATAAATAGGATTTTAAACGGATTTTATCGCCTTACTTTTTGTTTATTCATATTCTCAGACGTTGTTGTTGTTGTTGTTGTTTACAGACGCTTTAGATCTAAAAAGCAGATATTTAATGACAGTTAAAAAAGGCCGTTCATACAAATACTGAAGTCTGAAGATTTGATTATGTCCACATTTTTAATGAGTCTCTATGCTCACAGTGTCGTATTAAACATATTCAGGATGTTTGAAGTGCTCCAACACTCTTTCATTCTGCTCACGCTCTTTGTAGCACAGTGAACGTCGAGTTAGTACGCCGTGATCGAGACTGAACGTGTCCACCTGAGAGCTAAAGAGCCGAGTCACACAGAGGGTTACCTGTTATATAAGAATACACTAGCAAGCGAGCGAGCGAGAGAGAGAGAGGGGGGGGGGGGGGAGTTAGTAACGGCCTATAGCTGAAGGGCCACACACTCTCTGGCACACACTGGCCTACATACACCCTTCTGCTCCTCCGCCCTCTGTGTACATACATCCTATAGTGTTAAAGGTCGAATCAAAATAAAGTCGCTGCGACGAGAAAAGCTCCAGACGGAGGGGTTAGTGGACTCTGTGTTTCCACGCCGTGTGAACGGGGGCGCTGCTGAAACGCGATAGTGTGCAATCACAAAGGTACGGCTGTAATTTCTGCTCCTGCTGATTATAATTGGAAGCTCGGCTCTTCTTCGGGATGCTCCGGCAGCTCGCTCCTGCACACAGATCAGCTCCTGCCGGGGAGGGAAAAAAACACAACCGCCGTGCCTCCACGACCTCTGACCTCTCCATCTTTTCTCAAACCTCTCGTCCTCTCAGTGAACGGCTGAAACGCTGACCTGAAGCTGGTGACTAACGATGAATCATCACGATGAGATTTGTAATTCAGGGTGCCGTGTGTTTCTCTCGCTCGCTGAGTGGGAGTGTGAAGAGTCGAATCACAGCTTTTTATAGCAGATCTGACTCATTAATGATCGTGTTTTGATTTCTAATGACTCATCATTTCTTATTTTACAACACGTTACTGTGAAGTCGAACATATTCCCTTTAAATGGAGCTGACGCTGAAAGAACAACTTGTTTTAATAAAGCTTCAAATCTCAGGAGGTGGAAGAATACTTACATCCTTAACTTTAATATTTAAATCAAACACCAGGTGTAGACATCACGCCCCTATGTCCGCCTGATTTAAAATATAACGACCATATTGTAAATACAAATCTACAAAAATAAAACCACCAAGTAACCTCAGGCCGAGGTCATTGTTTCATTCGGCCATTTTATAAATGTCACAACATTCAAACACGAATACAAAGCTGCAGCCATGCTGGGAAAGTTTCCTCTGTGTGGTTTATCCTCACATATCATATGTTCTAACAGTGTTTTCATACTCGTTCTGTCTCCATGATTATAATCCATAAAGCTCGTACTGAATTGGGGAAAAAGGGCGTTCGTGTACGCAGCTCCGTCTTCTTGAAATCTGTTGTAAGAGACTCTAAATCTTCAGGAGCTGCACTCCTCGTTATGTTTTAAAGATCTGTGACTGCAGATGTTTTCACTCACGTGTATTTATGTGGATCCTAAAGTGCTGCCTCTTGTTTGTCCTGCATGGTTTATGTATTTTCACCTTTCTGCTTCTTCACTGTCGTGATATTTCTATTTGTAGTTTTTAGCAATGTTTGAATTTTTATCAAATCTGAATCAACGGATGAAAATTAGCCTTTTGGCTAACTCTGGCATATTTACAGAAATGTCCCTGTAAAATAAAAAAAATAAAATCGTGTCCCTTTTTGATCCCTTGTTGTTGATGATTTATGACACATTTTGAATGTTTCTTATATTTTGTGATTCCAAAGTTAAATCTCGGCTCCTCTTAAAGAGATTCTTAATCTCAATGAGACTTTTCCGGGTTAAATAAAGTTGAAATTAAATCTAAAAAAATCTAAATAGCACGAAGCCGTCTAAAAGCTGAAGCCTCAGTTATTTCCAAATTGTGGGACGTGTGTCACAGACGGTGCACGAGCTTCACCTGGTGGTACACGAGAGCACGGCCTCACAGCTGAACGACTGCACTAAAAAATAAAAGAAGTTCTACGACATTTTGTATAATTACAGAGAGTAATTAAAGCGTGTTATTCTTCTCATTATATCGTAGTGATGCAGAGAAAAGGTGGAAATGATTTCAAGATTGGAGAAATAAAGCTGCTCAGCCATGCAGACTCGAGGTGTTGTTGAAACTCGTCAGTCCTTACTGAACTCTGCACATTCGACCTGCTCTTTCCTTCATCTCGTTTTCACTCCATTGATGGTGAAGTCTAATTTTTTATCTTGTTTTTAGTCGCCTTACTCTTCCGGATGGGTCTGAATGTTTTGTCTTGTTCTGTCGTCTGTGTGTAAAAGGAGGCCGACTCACTCACTGTAAACCAAATCTACCTCCGGGTACAAATCAAGTGACCCAGCGTTACCTGATGTTATTTTAGAAAACGGTTACAGCATCTGAAAAATCATTAAAGAGGAGAATAACTGGCAAAGACATGTTATACTATCTGGATTCACCCTTTAATTCAGGGACCGAACCGTACACTGGCTCATTTTCTGTTTCGTCTTCCTCTTTTTTTTAAATAATTATAATCACTTCATTATTTTAATATCACAGGAGTTGTGGCTCCTTCACTGTGACATTGTGGGTTTCTGCAGTGAGACGTGATACTTGGTAAATGATGTAGTGATAGATGGTCTGTGATGTTTGCTGACCTCTGCAGCAGCTGATCAGGAGGACGCAGAAACAACAAGTCGTGCTGTCAGGACGCCCGTTTAATATTTGACCTCCGTTTATTCCCTCTACAGTTTCCAAAGTCGCCTCCCTGATGCACGGTAGAATATACAGTATGCATTAGTAGTACAGTAACTTCTATCAAGCACTTTTTTGATGATTTAACATGCAGGGCGCACTTTTCAGCAGCAGGCCTACATACTTTTTTTGTATTTTTTTATGTGTTCTTGTGCAATGTTTTTTTTCGGACTGTGATTGCAGCTACAGCAGTGTAATCTATCTATAATCCCTGTTAGGAGTGTGTTACATCAGTGAGCCCTAACATATATGAGCTACACATTCTGCTAAGAAGGGTTTATATAAAACGGCATCAAAGGAATTTAAATAGAAAGTTCAGCATGCAGGTCCTAAAATAAAATGTTTTTTAAAGGTATCACTATGAATGATTACTTATCGAACCATGCAACATGCACACATGAACAGACGGCCTGCAGGACGATGACATGGACGATGTGATGTTCATAATAGAATACAAAAAATGAATATTGTGCAACATTTATCCTGCGACACACAGCAAGAGCAACACTTAGAAAGAGACAGTGAAATACAGAAACACATGTAGACGGAAGTAAGGCAGGATTAAAGTCTGCATCGAAGAACATAAAGGGGATGAATGTGATGCTTGTGTTAGTAGAAGTGGTATGAGTTGTGTTAATAGTACGAGCTGAGTGGTATGCATGTAAAGTAGCAGCAGCATGCTTCAAACTGACCGCTGTTAGTCGAGTGTTTCAGGTAAAAAATGTTGATCAGATGCGTTTGATTATAAGTGGTTTTATCTGCAGCTCAAGTCATACGGCGGTCGTGTTTCAGTGCTGCGAAAGGCAGCAGTGATTAATGTGAGTGGACAGAGGCTAGAGGACGAAAAGAAGAAAGATGGATTCCCAAGTTTCAGTGGAGAAAATAGGTCAACCGCTCCTAATGTGACTGAACTTTTGACCTGCGTGAAGTAAAAGCTACTGTTTCAACAAAAGCCCCCTGGGCGTTCTGCACAAATGTGTCCTGCCGTTATTTTAATTACTCGTAGAAAATATGAAGCTGCTTTGGATTTCACGTAAAAACAATGAAGCACGTCGGGCTGCTGAGGAGAGGAGATGGTAAAGATGAATCTGTGAAGACGAGCGAGATCATTGACTGTGACTGCAGGAGGACGTGCAGCAGAGATCTCAGTCGATAATCTTTTTAAATGTAAAGCTTTGTCTCTCCAGAGCGCAGTGCTGCCTGCTTTGAGACAACAGAAAGAGGTTTGCACTTTTCCCCCTGTCCTTTCCGTTTACCCAGTTTGTTTGCGTCACGTCGCCACGTCGCCTCTGACCTCATTTCCATCACAGCAAACCTCCATTTACTGAGGGCAAGCGGCTGCTCGGTGTAAACAAGAGAAACAAGATGGCGGCGTACAGTACCTTTAGTCTCGCTCATCTCCTGCTTTTCTTCTTTCTTTTCAGACAAAGACAGAGCCACCGGGACGAGCTTTCTTTCACAACTTTACTTTTTTTAACTCCACATCGATTCAGGATGGAAAAATATTTCTCCCTGTGAGCTTTTAACTCTTTCACCACAACGCTGCAGAACAATAAACAGAACCCAATCCCATCCTGATGTCCATGCCATGAAATCATCTCACAAAAAGCACACGTTAACTGTGCGTCCCTCTCCCGTGTTTGCCTCTCTGTGTCTTTTTTGAAGCTGTTTCCAGCCCTCGCTCTCTGTGCGGCGGGGCTCATAATATCAGATTGCACAGCCGCTCTTGGCCAAATGTGAATTTTATACTCTAGTGACCACAGGCTTTACACTTTCATTAGCTCACATTCTCCTCAGCAGTGCAAATGCCATGTCGTTGGTTGAGGAAGGAGGAGGGGGGGTTGGGTGGTAAGGGGGAGAGGTTGGGGCTCGCTGAGTGAGCCTGATGGGGTGGAGGAACAGGAGGAAAAAAGACCGTCCGGAGAGGACGGCTCTCCTCGAGGAGTGGGCCACATCCCCACAAACTCTGGAAGAAAAATAAAAAAGTGCCTTATGGAGCAGACTGCTGACGTCCAAACTCAGGAGGTGTACAGAAATAAAATCCGACTATCTGCAGGCGTTATCAAACATGAAGCACGTGCTTATTTCACACCACTTCAACATATGTTACAAAGTTTATTCACCACATTTTCTAACTATGTGTTCGTTAAGAAATCAGGATTTTTGGTTGTGTATCAAAGTAAGAGCTGGGCAACATGGCCTCAAAGAAACTGGATATTTACCCCCCCTTTAACACCTGAAACATTTTTTCCATCCTCGTCCAGCTAAGTATTTCAAATTTTTACTTTTTGGGACTTCAGGGCCTCCGTAGCATTTACTAAACAACCACCTTGTTGCTGCAAAACGACTTGATGAAGTGCATTGATGTCCCAACGACTCAAAGCCTGAGGAAGGTTGAACACTTGATTTACATATTAACAACAACAGGTAGCATGTCTCATGTAGCCTTAAAGACTTTTAGCCAGTTAGCATCATAATGCTCGTGTGTGAACTTTACACGATCCGGTTTAGCCGTGAGAATATGGAGTGAAAAATGATTTCAGCCTCTTTAAATGAAGAATCGTTGACATTTTAAACCCCCTCAAAATGTAAAACACACAAACTAAACACATGAAACGTTGATGAGGTGCACTGTGAGAAGAACTTTGACCACTGAAGTATCAAGTCAAACAGAATCTTGGATGAGTATAAAACCCTCCATCAATTTATTGTAGGTTTGTATTAGAGGCGCCTCTTGTTGATTATAAAACAGCTCGAGTCCTTTTGGAGGACTAACTATGAGATTTCTGTGTGCACGTAGTATACGCACATGTTCTTCTGTGTGTGTGTATCATATGTGTACAGACAGAATTACATTGTGATCTTCATGTAAATAGCTGCACGTGTTTTGCTAATAATACTCCTACATATCGTATTTATCAGAGTTTTGTCAGGGGCGTAGTGATATTTATCGTCTCTGTGTGAAGGCGTGACACACGCTCTGATCAATGTCTGTTAGACATGTGGGTATCTTTGTTGAATTAGCTTTATGATTGTATGCTACTTAAATAATGTGTTGTTTCAGCTGCAGATTAGAAAATGATGAATTTCAGCTGTGTTGGGTCACGTGTTTGTCGTTTAAGATGGCGACTCACAAAATACACGTTGAAGTCTGAGGACGAGCACGTCGGCTCCAAACGCCACTTATCAATAAGTCCTTAAAACGGGAGCTCCTCGCTGTGCGGGTCTCGTTTGTTCCTCTTTAAGATATTAAACCCACCTCCACACAGTGTGTCCTTTGCTGTTTTTCTTTGGGGTGTTTTTCTTTTTATAACCTGTTATATTTGTGTAGAAAACAAGTAAAATGGATCAACACGAGAAGTTCACATGTGTGTGTGTCGGCGAAGAAGAGGGGGGGGGGGGACTGAAGGGGACGAGAATGGTTTGTGTCAGCGCTCCCCCTGAGAGATGAAAGCAAATGCTGGCTGTGTCTTAAGCTATTAGGGTAAGGAGCGGTGTTGGCCCCCCCCGACCCCCCCTCCTCCACCTCGGTGCCAGACATGGACGGACAGAAAATAGTTCCTCGCTCAGCGCTGCCCTTCTCACTTGAGAGAATTAACTTACACTGGGGCTGTGTGAAACCGCATTGCGAGGTATTTGTGTGACTTTTTCGCCCCTCTGTGTTTCCAATTATTTGCTCGCTGGACTGTGGCGGCGAGGGCTGATGTAACGAGACAGTGACATCTCCGCTGGGCAGGTGGGGGACAGCAGACACTTGTCATCTTCTTGTCAACACTTGTCTGCTGCATAATCTTGTTTGGAAACACACCCTCGAGTTTTTGGAAGGAGCAGGTCTGTGAAGACGGGAGAGAAAGGCGAGGGGGGAGCGTGACTCACAGGACACCTTTTTAAAGTCCACAGGCAGGATACAAGCCACCTCCTTTTCTTCCAGGTTTGTATGTTTGAGTTTTTTTTATCCTCGTGGTAAAGAGGAGCGAGTTCATGCGGAGGGCAGTGATTCGAGATTTGAATTAAGTTAAAATGGAAACATCTTCAGGGCACACTCTGACCTGTCAGCCTCGTTTTCCTCGAGTGGATGCGACGAGTGCGGCTGTGCCATCCCTCAGAAACGCCCTTCTTTTCTTTAAACTCTCTCTCCTTCCTCCTCTCTCTCTCTCTCTCTCTCTCTCGTTCTCTCTCCCAGCCCTGCCAGGTCAGGTTTGGCACACACAACACCCCCCCTTCCTGTCACAGCATACACACATTTCATCCATTGTCAGCACTGCCGAGAGCAGATTTGCTCTTTAAACTAATGGCCCGTTATGTGAAACAGACCTGATTACTGCCTGACAGAAGGAATTAGGGCCGTGCAGAGCCAAACGAGTGCGCCGGCATCCATGACCTGGCACAACCACTTAGGCTGAATTTTATTTATACTGCACGCAGTAAACATGCACTTGATATATTCAGGAGCAGGAGACACAGAGATGTACGGCTTACAACGTACTTGACTTTGGTAGCGTGTCTTATTGATCTGACGTTTTCTAAAGGATTCAAGTAATTTATCGGATTAAGTATGTGAAGAAGGGAATGTATTTACTCATAAAATACAGGCAGTGAAACATTAAAGTCTGTGGGTATAGTAAGAGCAGGGAGCGTATTTAATCATCCCTGAGCCAATCTATTTGATCTACAGTAAAGCAGGAAGGACATCTGAGTGTTTGCTGCAGAACAAAACAGGAAGTCAAAAGTCTTCAAAGTCAAAGTTTCAAGTTTGCACGAGTGCAGAGTGTCAGAGACTTTTGGATAACAGATTTAGGCTGATGATGATGATGATGATGATGATGAATGCATATGCCTAGGTCTCCAAAAGAACACAAACATCTTTACATTTGGTTTTATTTTGAAATGATATTTTAAAGGTCAGTCATTGAGGAAAAAGTCTCTTCTTTGCTTCAAATCATGGTGCACAAACTCTGCTACGAAAAGTCTCCTGAACTGAAGCACGACTCAAGTTTTTAATCATCCTCGACCGAAAACAGGACCCTCAGTGTGACCTCGCTTACCGTGGAAAAAAGACGTCTCCGTCCTCTGGAGTGTCAGCAAACACGCTTACAATTATTTAAAAAATTGCAGTTATGTTTTGTTTTGTTTAAATCAACGCTCAACAAATCTCTACATTGCTTTTTTATTTTGATGATGAATTTATTGTGTCAAGTTTTTGTTTAGAATACTCTGAGCTGACAGCCATGCTGATTGGTGCTACTGTATTTATAAGGACGTGTGAATGTGCTCAGTGACCGTCTAAAGAAATCAACAGAAATACTAATACTTACTTTACGATTAACTTTTTAAAATACAGATCTGTGTTTTTTATCTATGCTATCTGGCAGTACACACTAATCCTGTCTCTGACATCATCTATCTCCTGATTTTTGTAACTGTGTGATCTCTCTGCTAACATTTTCTAACCTGCTAAAAACGACATTACTAACATGCTGCTGTTAATCAAGGATAATGTGTCATGTTAGCATTGTCCCATTAGCTCATTAGCTCTAGTGTTAATCTCTACATTGCTTTTTATTTTGAAAGTACCCGGGAGGTACCCTCGACTCTAGATCTCTCTGTATGATCACGATTGGATGATTGATCACAGAGCTTTATGTAAATACAAACATCACTGACGTCAACATGTTGACAACGTTGAAAAAGCAGTGAGGCATGACGGAAACTCACATGAAGTAAACGAGTAAACGCCTTGTAAAAGAGTTAAAGTGTAAAAGAGTTTTAATATCCGGAGTTAAAGACGTGAGATTCACTCAAATACCTGACACACACACACACACACACATATGTCCATTAATACTCATTCATGTGTTCATCAGGGAAACATTATTCATCTGTGTTTCACGAGTACTGCTAAAACGAAATTTTGGATTAGATTACACAAATTACAACTCGACACAATTACAATAAATTACAATTACCAATAAAGATGACTTTGACTTTGACTCTGAATTAACAGCGAAATGCTCCAAATATGGTCATACAGGAAATCAAAATAAACAGTGCAAAGTGAGGGGTGTTTTCTTCTTTTGTTAAATGAAACAGTAAATTAAAAATTAGTCAAATAATAATGAACAATATAAACTTCATTTAATCGACGCTCTGAGATCCAGATCCAAATAAAAAGTGAGACAAAAATCAGAGTGTACACGAAATTAAATAAAATAAACGATGATAAGTCAGTGCTTCCATAAAGTCCAGACGTCCGTCGTTTCCCTAAACAAAAAAAAGAAACATGAACTGAGTGTGAAGGAGGCCGGCTCACATTCACTGAGTCTCCTCCTGAAGTTGAGTATTAGTGTCGGTAATAAACAAAGAGTAACGTCTTTGAGCGGCTCTTTGTTAAGTGTCTAAAGAGAACGTGTGTTATGAATTGATGCTTTACAAATCAAGATTAAAATGAAGATCGATATTCTTCAAATTCACAGAGCCTGAAGAGGAAACCTTGTAGTATCATTGGACGCCTGACATAAACTCGTCTCTCTCTTAAAGTTACTGTTTGACTCTGAAGACAACGACAAAGAAAACATTTACGTTGTTTTGAACATTTTATTTGTAGGTATATGTGTATGTGTGGGCACAACACATGTATGTATTTCTGAGTTTGATGTTCATGTATAAGAGGAACTATGGTCGACGCTTTTACAGACTTTAAGTGCAAGAGAGAGGAAGGTTTGATTCTGTTTGTATGGGTCGGTGAGGGGGTGAATATAATGTGTTTGTGTCTTTATGTTGTAAAAAAAACACACACCTGTACTTTGCTGCGCTAAATTTACATTACTAAACTGTTTTTTAAAATTTGCACTACCTCCTTTCAAACTCTGCTGTACATATAAGGAGTTTACATTATTTATGTACAGGTCTATTTTACCAGTGTGTTTGAAAATGTTAATAGGCTTCCTTTAAATTGCACATCTATCTGATCCCTGCGCAGGTTATGTACATTTCATTCTCTGTTTTTTAATCGCACAGGTTTAATTTAGATTCATGTACAGTAGGGGCTTCTTTAAATCTTTGTTGGGGTATATTATGTTTGTATGGGAGGTGGACAGTGGTTGTTTATTTGTAAGAAATGTTCCATGTTGTTGTGCGTCTTTGTAAACTGCTTTGAATCAATCAGCATCAATAAAGTATCTACGATTAAAATCAATAAAACATAGACGCAGATTAAAGTGACTGATCGTAACTTCATCGTCACATGTGTTTTTAAATGCATCTTATTTATTTGTTGTCTCTAACCATCTCTTCTTATTAAATCTTAAAATGTGCATTCATTCATCGCTGACGTCAGACGTTGTGTTGCTGAGTCATTCTGGGTTTTTTCAACTTAGGTCCTATTTATTGACAAATAAAGTTTTTTGAAATTTGAATTTGAATTGACCTTGCAGACTACGAGACGAGTTTTGTTCCGGTGTTTTTATGTGAGTTCACAAGTTGGAGGTACCAAACGGCCCTCTGTGTTCTGCTAAGTTAAATACTGTATTTTGTCGATGGAGTCTGGTAACTTTGAAAAAGAGTGATTTTAAAACCTTTAATTATTTAATTTCTGAAGCATCTTGCTCTTTAAAAATATTGTTTTTCTCTGTAGGGATCATATGCAATATGTTGTCAGCAACCTGAGCCCGTCAGTGGTTATTATTATTTATTTTAACGGCATAATCTTTGACTTTTTATCGGCCACATTCCCCCCCGTGATGATCCCTGTGTGCATCATTACCGCATGTTTTACCACCCACACATTAAGCATTTTTCCAACCCTTTTTAACTCTGGTTTAAATTTTCAAAATAAAAGAACTCTGCCCTGTGAAAATGTCGTTTTTGCTGACTCATTGTTTCAGTCCTGGATTGAAAATGTTTTTTTACACTAAAATACTGTTGAATAAATTAAAAAAAAAAAACAAGTATGAGTGAACGTCTGCCCTTTTTCCTTCCTCCAATGAACCATTCTTCTGAAAGCGTGGTGTTACTTCAGTCTGACGGTGTTCCAGTAACATCAGCACGAAGTTGCCGTGTCACATGAGCAGGCTGCTGCTGCTGCTGCTGCTGCACGGCTGGAATAGCTCCACATTCAGTCGAGTTGAGTTGTGGGTCACATGCTGTCGCTCCCCATCCATCAGCTCACTTCCACCCGGATAACGGTGCGGGGAGGGGAGCCTCACAAAACGGCCAAAGGGGACGAAGGTGGGGTTTAGCATGGCAGGAGGGCAGTCATGTGACGCGGCTCGTCCAACCACGGCGACGCTGACCTCGCAGATCTGCAGGTGTTGGAGTGAAAGTGATGTGACTTTGTGGTGACCTCCAGGCACAAACACAATCTGTCAGTCTCTTCTGCAAACATAAAAACGACAGATACTTGTACAGTAAAAGCGTGCATTCAATATACTGTACATTCACTAAAGACTCGGGTGTATACACATGTTACTGCACTAAAAACAAAACGTCAGATGGCATTAGAGAGTCGGGATGTTGAACACAAAGCAGCAGGGGCGAGCATGGGAACAGCATCGTGTGTGTATGTTCACATATAATATCGCACAACAAAATAACAGAGTTAAGATGCTCTTGACCCCACTTAGCGATGACATGTTTGACAGGAACTCAAAGTCCAAACTCAAGGAGGAGATTTTTCCTGCAGATGCTCACTTTAAAAAAACACAAAGAGGTTTAAATAAAAAACTAAAGGTCATGCACGATGGGACTTAAGATATCGAGGATGAAATACGGAGTGAATCATGAATGAGGCTTGATGGGATTTTCCTCCCAGTGCTTTGAGCTCCATTTAAAAAATAAAGCATCAATAAAAAATGAACGTGAGGAAGATTCAAATAGCAGTTTGTCATTCAAAGCATGTTAAATATTACAGAGGGGTAATTCTTCTTTGTTTTCACTTTTCAAACTTGTAGCTTCTTGTATCTGTTGGCTGGAAGCTTAAAAGCCTCAGGCACGGAGGGAGCGTCTACTGCAGTACAACGGCTCTCCTATGTTCAGGCCTCACGGTCACATTTTATTAGCTGACATTGCACGTTTTTTTTAATGCATGAAAAACTCTGCTTTCACATAAAAATGTTTTTATGTCTGTGTGCAGCAGGTGTATTACTTTAGTATGTGTGTGGGGAAGTATTGTACTGGGCTAGATTCAAAGAGAACCAGTTTCTGAGTTAAAGGAAATAAAAACTAAAAAAGCAAATAAGGAGATCCAAGCTTTTTGTCGACTACGTTAATGGTAAATGGACTTCTAGTCTTCTGACGACTCAGCGCTTTTACACCGCAGGTCACACCTACACATTCACACCCTGATGGTAGAGGCTGCTCTGTAATGAGTCCATCAGAAGTAACTAATCCCGTTTATTCATACGCTGCTGACGAAGCAGCGGGAGCAACTTGGGGTTAAGCGTCTTGCCTGAGGACACATTGGACATGAAGCTGCAGGAGCTGGGGATCAAACCCCCAAACTTCCAGTTGAGAGACGACCGACTCTACTACTGAGCCACAGTCAGCGTGAAACTGGCCAGCTGATTGGTCCTCACATACATAATTACGTTAAGGGGCACAGATGGATCGCAGAGAAGAAGAAGACGCCAACTGACACTCAAATCAGAAGATGGAGAGGGAAGAATCAGACCAAGATGGGGACCCAGCGAAAACCTTGAAGGAGATTAATAAATCCCCTGCCACATTAAAGCAGCCAGTTCTGCCTCAGGTGTGTTTTTGTCTACAGGATGCCTGAAAGGTTACATTTCCATATTTGCATTTCATCTGGAGAACAATAGACCGTTTTCCCACAGCGGCCATGATCCTGTGACGTCCTTGTAGTCACCTTTCAGTCAGGAACAGACGTTTGTCAGATTCTTAACGTTTACATCCTGGAGTTTAACAGTACGACGTGGTTACAACACCTGAGCTTCCCACTCTGAGCGTGACGCCACAGGCCACAGTGGGAATATGGTCGGTAACCCGCCTGTGAGAAATCAATGATAAATCTGTAGAGCTGTTATCTACAGAAGAGTTACATACATTTTACATATTATAATAAATACATATTTCTGTTTTAATTCTGATCATATTGCTTAATTAATGATTCCACATTACATCCAACATTTGCTGATTCATCACACTTCATTTATAAAGGCGTTCCTTTCATTTAACGACCTGGATGGAGACTCGTTGTCTTTTAGCACTGCTCAGGAGGAGAGATCAGATAAGCTCCTCAGGTATACAAGTCCTCGGTAGAAGTACATCTTTATTTTAACTTTAACTAGAGGTCAAGTTACTGGCCTATAAATCTACTCAAGTCAAATTTGATTAAAGTCACTTTCCTTTGAGTACGATATTTTTGCACTCGTTCCACCGCAGCTTCGACTTCCTGAATATTAAGTCACTAAATAATAACAACAAAGTCATGTCGATACATTTTATTTTGTGGAAAGCAGAACTAACTTTTAAAACGCAGTCACACAGGGGCGAGCAGTGGTTAGTGCACGCGCCTCAATGTACGGAGAAAAGCGGGCGGCCCAGGGTTTGAATCCGACCTGTGGCTCTTTTCCTGCATGTCATTCTCCACTCTCTCTCTCTCTCTCTCTCTCTCTCTGTGATTTCTGACTCTATCCTCTGTCCTGTGATAAAAATCCCAAAAACAAACCAAAGCCAGCTGGCAGGCTGTGAGATGATGGTGAGTAAATAAACGTAATTATTCAGATTGTTTCCCTCCTCTTCTTTGTTCAGTGTTTTGTTCCCTGAATCCTTTTTTTTTAATCTTCAGGAAAAATGACCTAAAAAAAGAGAAAAGTTCAATGTAAAAAACTGATCATGTATTTCTTGATTAAATATTTAACATTAATATTTAAACCCTCCCAGTCGACCAGTCTGTCACTTGATTGGCCGCTGGGGGAGAAAAACATTCGACCTATAGAAACACAAGAGGGCAGAAAATCGGGGATCTGGCAACCGTGCTATCTGCTGCGGATTTACACAAGCAGTCAAATGACATGTCTGAGGATTTAAAACTACAGCTCACATGTTACCTGATACCAAAGACTCCATCTTTGATTTAAAAAATAATAATCCAAAATCAAAATAATCATTATAATAACAAAAATAAACGTACCAAGACAAGGTAATTGTCTTGGATACGTCTTTTAATTTCCTGTCCCTCTCTGCTGTCGGTGAGAAATGGAGTTCATGAATCGATAAATCAAGCGTTCTGAGCCGAGGTTCATTTTCTGTGGTCGGACCAAAGTCATCGGATACTGCCGGGTTTGATTCTGAATTCACAGGCAAGGATGTGTGTACTCAGAGGGGGCACACACACACACACACACACACACACACACACACACACACACACACACACACACACACTTTAATGTCGTATGAATATAAAACTATTGCACCAGTTATTTTATGGAGAATTGTCCCAGCACATAAATCAGCTGATGAACAAACACTCATATTATTCTCCTCATTGAGCTGCTTTTTGATTTGATCTGAAACAAAAACACAATTTGAGAAATCCTTGACAGTAATTAAAAACATTTCAGTGGAATAAAAGCCTCGTTTTTATTTCTCTGATGCCTACAGGTCAAATGGAATCAAGTTTACACGTCGATCTTTTCTGAAGAGACATTTTCTGCTTTTTGTTCGTCTTTGTTGCTGTTTGCAGTTTTCCTTTTCTATTTTTACGTGTGTGTGTGAATATTATTTTCTGCAGCTCAATGCTGTTATCTATAAAAAAATGTTAAATGCACTCCTTTTGTATTTTACAAACATTTGAACATCTTGGTGTTCTGAGACAAGTAAAGTGTTCTTGAGCAGTCTGATGAAACCAAAACCCCAAATTACTTTAATAGCCAATCACCACCGAGTAGTACTTTACGTACGTTTATTTACTGTCACACTTCATTAGCACGCACGCTAACAGTGTTAATAAAAACAATACAAACACCAGCTCTCTGTGATCTCTCCCATCAGTTACTGTACATAACTTTCAGTTCAAACATTCCTGCAGAGGCTGCAGTCCTCGATGCATCGGCTGCAGGTCGGACTCTCAGCCTCGGCTCCCCCCCCCTCCTCTCTCTCCTCTCCACGTCAAAAACAGTCTAAAATTAAAGAAGCCTTTGTAACTGTTGCTTATGTGTTATTTTCTATATCATATTTTAAAGTCGTCTAACATCAGATAAATGAACTTATTGCCTTCATGGTGATTCACAGCGGTTTGCAGACGATTACCTCCGGACCATTTGCTGTTTTTTTCTGCAGCAGAAGTTGAAATAATCACTCACTTTCATCCCAATGCATGATGTTACTGTATATAACGTAGGTTAGAGTGTTTCTGATTGACTCATTGAAGTTTATTTTGCCTTTTTCTGGATACAGCTGGGACAGTTGGGAGGACAGAGTAGGAGACGACGTGCAGAAAACGACCGAGGCTGGACCTGAACCCACAGCCGCTGCGACGAGGGCCACAGTCGTCGCACACACACGGTGGCGCTCGGCATACTTGCCAGGTCATCTGGTGCACCTCTTTGGGATACTTCGATCCTCCTCCACAGGGTGTAATAGTTTTCTCTGAACATTCAGATCATTAAAACATGGGAAAAACGTTCTAGAAATTTTAATATACAGCGAGACAGCCGATGAAAATTAGAGGAGATGAACAAGAGTGACATCATCACATAGCGCTGCAAATGTTTAAACAACATTTACTTTACAAACAGGTGCTCGTTATGGTGAAATTCAAGCTTCAAGTATAAAAAACATTGAGATGAATTATGGGAAAGGTTGGGTCGAGTGTTTCAGCAGCTTTGAGGATAGTTGAGACTAAATCAGGATGTCTTGAGGCTGATTTTGAGCTTCATTCTTTTTTTAAATTGTCTTTTTTTTTTAGGTACACATGGTGGGAGCGATGTGATAAATGTCCGTAAGCTCCGTTAAATTGATCCAACATACAGGTCCAGTGATAAAAGTGTGGACTCACATTGAGTGGAGCAGCTGTAGCTCCACTTGTCCCGTGGTTATCCCTTTGAAGGATGGTGTTTCAGAGTTCAGGATCGGCAACACCCAAAAGTCCCGCTCTCACACTAATCACACTTTAGTCCTCCTGTTGGAAGTGATACTCCTCGGCCTCCGACTTTCCAGCCACAAACATCACAGTTTCCAGGCCTCGCTGGCGAGCGTGCTGCAGGAAAATGCAGAATTTTTAGAGTAGCGCTCTGTTTATGGTTTATAGACAGTTTAACAGTTCGGCCTGAAATTCCCCTCCACTCTCAGAGAGTGACTGCTCAGGCGCCTCATCGAGTCATTACTTCAACCTTTTCATTATTTTAAACGTGTTTCATTTACTGCTGTTTTTCATGCACATTATATCCTAGCATACTCCGAGCTATCCAGGCTACACTTAAACATAATCAGATAAATTTGAGGGCACTGTGCAAACAAACCGGGGTTATTAGACCCGACCTGCCACCTCCATTATAACCCCCCTGTGGCTGACTCCCTCATTAGTTCCTGTATGTTATGAAAATCAGTTGAATATTTTCAATTACAAAGTTATTTTAAATGTAGCAAACACAGTTCTCTCTTTGTCATGTTGGAGTCTGGAGCGCTCGTTCTGCGGTTTGAAGCTTGTGTGAGAACTGTGTTTGACAGCCGGCCCGACAGAGACGTGGAGTGATTGGAGATGGTGAGACTTACACAACACAGACGTAGGGGAATGCCACACCAGTTAAAGGAACATTCCACCCTAAAAATGTCAGTAATTACCACCAGGTATACAGTAGGTCAGCTGCTGTATATCAACATACTACCAAAAAGGAAGAGAAGGGACGAATCTTTCTGTTAAAAGCAACAAAAATATGTCAAATAAAAAGCCTATCATTATGTAACAACTTGCAAACAATTTTTAAACCAATACATTTTCACTCTAACATTAACTCTTCAACCAGTGAAAATAAGTCTCAGAGCTCCCAAAAACATGTGTGTGAAGTGTCTTGTTCTAAATCCTCTCTGATCCTGTATTTGATCATGCCTATAAACCCCTCTATTTCAGCCCTGCTCAGAACAGGTTGTTTCTGTGTCTGTAGCTTTAAATGTAAATGAGCTGTGTCTGACCACGCCCCTCTCTGGAAGGGCTTGGGTGGCTCAGGCTTTCCCGCTCCATGCCCTGTTGTTTACGGTGAGAAGGCAGACTCAGAGGGCAGAACAAACACCTAGCTGTGGGAGTGTCACCCACCTGGGGGAGGGGTTACTGCCCTTTGTGATGTCATGAAGGGAAAATCTCCAAACGGCCTGTTTGAGCACACATTTTCTGAAAAGTGGAGCAGGCAGAAGATGGAGAGGATGGACTTTTCTCATCATTGGGGGGTTTGTAGACAGACTAGGGACACATATTAGAGTTAGAGGAACATGGTGAAGTGGACCTTGTATATGTGACCTTTAAAAAACAAATATTTTCTAACTGCACGTGGCACTTCAGTGAGTATCTTATAAATGTTAGTGTCTTATGAATGAAAGCAAACAGGCAGAGAGTCTAACTTGTTATGCTGTGTGCTGCCTCAGTGACAGCTGTGAAGTAGTCCTCAGCAATTTAAAGCCGGTAACGATTATAGAAGTGGTCAAAGTCATATCTCAAAGGCCTGCAGGACTTATTGAAAGCCTGTCGTAAACATATGTGCACAACAACGTGCTGGAGGCTTTAATAGAGGACAAGACTAAAGGCTTGTAGCTGATTTCTGCATTTTATTATTATTGTATTATCTTACAGTAATGCAAGTCAATTGTGTTGATCAAGATACATGTTAGAATCAAGCGGCAACCTCCGGTCTTGAAAAATGAAGCCGACACGTAAGTGCAAAATCCGGCAGTTTGTCGAGTGGCCGCTTGAGGCTGGCTGCAGGAATACCTGCAGTCACAAACACATGACTGGCAAAAAAAAAGTTTTTACAGCATAAATAAACATGTTTACAGCCTGGTACAAAAAAACAAATAGGTCTGTCACTGGCACACACTGTACGGGGGTGAATTGTTTTAAACGGCTCTGTGTTGATTAACGATACGTGTTATCCATAGTTAGGCATGTAGCTGACATGACTGACAGGTGGGCGCGATGTAACGGTTCATCAAGAGGCTAAAAACCCGCCTCAGCTCCAGCTCTCAGCCTGTCGTTAGGTTGACTGAAAGTTAGGCTGAGACAGCATTTCCAACATGGCGGCTGCTGCCGATGAGCCTCCAGCGCCCCCTGCAGGAACAGATGGCTGACGTCACTCAGGCTTCGTCCATTAATAATTACAGTCTGTGGTTGGAATAATTAAATAATGGTATCAACACTGTAATGAATTGTCTTCACTGCCCTTGTGTGGAAATCTTTCATCGTCCTGCAGCTCATATTAGTTATAGCATTAGTAAAAAAACATACAAATAAGTGATGTGAAATATTTTCGGATATACCGAAATGGATGAGAAGAAAAATAATGTGACCCCAGTGGACCAAAGGATCTGTTTAAACTCTGGTAACCATTATAAACTGAAGGACAAAACAAATAATGAAGCTCCGCTGGGAAAACCATTTAAAGTGGAAACTGAATTCACAGCCAGGTTTAAATCTCTTTTTTTTTTGGCTGTAGTAACTCCTGCCAGGAAAATGTGCTTTTTTAAATTCAGATAATGCTGTATTTAATATTTTCATTATCTTACAAGTGGATAAAATTACTTTGCCAATAGGATGCTCGCAGCAATGAACCCAAAGAGAATTACACACTTCTTTAGCCGATATCTGCTTCATCAACTTCATGAATACACATCTCCCATCATGCCCAGCAGCAAACAATAGACGGATAAAGTTATCAACTAGCTGGGGAACATAGCAGAGAAGTTTAGCAGCTTTAGTAAATTGTTAATTTCCAGAATCTGACTGGAAGAGGATTGGATTAGAATACAACACAACTTAAATACACACTTAGCTAATATCAGAGAGTCAGAGAACATCTGTCTTCATAGTTCATGTCCAATTTGAGTTGTAAGATACTATATGAGCATGAAAGTGTGTAAGCCGTTTTCACACTCCTGAAAATATCTAGATAATTTCAGGAGGACTGCTCCAGATATTCTCCTGACCTGGCTGTTCACATATGCTCCTCTCAGTGGGAGACTATCCCTGTCAGATGGGAGGGGGGGGGGGGGGTCAGGGGGAGTCTCCTGAGGTAAGACGTGATGTAAAAAAAGACGCGGAAGTAGCGGACGAAGCAACAGAGTCCTCTATACAAAGCTATAATGAGAATATTTGCTTTTCTATCAATGCTACGTGTTGTTCAACAGAATCACAACATGAACTAAAGAGTGGAGAAGAACACACTGCAGAATAGAAAACATAATGCAGCAGGTTCATTACGTGCACGGAGATCGTAGCGGACGCAATCATACACTCTATGAACCGTGCAGCAGTCACAGTATATAAACGTCCCTTCACCCTCCCATTGGCTCAAGGTGAATTCTCCGGAGAATATCCTGCTGCGTTCTGCTGCAGTAACCCCTGGCAACGAAAGTCGACAAAAGAGTTTTCTGTTTAATTTCCATTGTTTTGCTTCAGGAGCATTACGGGAAATAATCTCAGCAGGAAACAGGATGTAGTCTTGTAAATAATGATCCTTCAAAATAAAATGTTTTGGTTTGTGACTAAAATGTCTTAAGATGTGAGATGGTGTCAGACTTAAGTGTCTTCAAAGCCCTTTTTGAAAATCTTCTGTTGTGTGGTAGTCAAGGGAATTTATTATTTATTTAAAAAATAAAACACGTTTCACTGTATGTAAAAACAGATGATTGAAGTTTGATGTTAAGTTTATATGAAGATTCTTTTTGATGAATGGATAACTACACTCATCGATTAGTCCAGTGTGTGAAAAACAAGAAGTTACTCACTGAGTTTGTTATGATCAAGTGTTAACAAAGCTTCATAGGAGCACACACTGCACTGTGGTTATTGAAGGTTTTATAATGAGCTGGCGAAGCACATCCACTGATGAGTGTGAGGGGAAAGAAAACCATCAATACTTAAAGTTAGCAGACAAAAGCAGCAACTCTCTCAGGACATTAGTCTTGCCAGCGAGTTCTGTACATCTATTATTGTGAAATGAGCGGCTGTGCATAATGATAGCTTGTTATTCTGCTGTAATGCAGGAAATGCCCTGGCTCTCTCCGTTCCACTGTGGTTTCCTTTACTGAAGAACAAGTCTGGAGAAAAAAAAGATCCTTTAACAGTTTCAGACAGTGAGGCTGAACAAGAAGTGAACTCTGTTGGCGGCTGAATGTTTGATTTAGTAATCAAAGCACTAAAAGTTCTTTGTCTTTGACCCCAGGGCTGTTCTTTCTGAGAGATTTAATTATCTTTCACAGGATAATGTAGGATAATACTGTACAACAACACAGTCTGCAAGATGATTTGATCACAAGGGGGTGATAATGGACTCGTTTCGGCGGGAAACATTAAGCCCTCTGACATGCTAAGATGCTCATGTTTAGCACGTATAAAAACGTGTGTTTACGGTATATGTTCAAAAAGTGTACTCTTTTTTTGCATGCTAATTGCTTCTTAGCATTTTAAAAAAGAGGTATGTAAGAGTCATTACTCCTGTCAGCGTTTTGCTCTGCCAATTGTGTCAGTTTCTGGAATATGATCGAAGCCATGAGCAGCTGTACACACATCCCAGGAGAACGACAAGATCACGCGGGAATAACGAGAAAAACGTGCAAACAACATGTTGCTTTGTCTTTCTGAGGATGGTTTGTTGTTCATTCGGTGCCTGTTTTGACGTAATGTTGATAAAGTAATGGAAAATACAATCAGGAGTCTGTATATTGTGTTTTATTTTGAAATTGACCAGAAGCTCTTTGTTTCCTTGTCTGACTTCCTGTCCAGGTCGTTCTATTCTGTTCAACTTGATTGCTTGTAGCAAACTCTTCGAAAATAGACTTGCAGCGTATTTGAACACAATGATTAACTAGAGTGGCAGCGAACTACGGCGTTGTGCGCGGCGCTGACGGACCTAGGCGTGCACCGAGTATGTGTGAATTGGGGTAAAGAAGAAGGCCTGCCATGGTTGGTGGTGCAGACAAAAAAAAAGCAGGGGGCAAGTTTTGTTGGCCTGGTCCTTACAGGAAACCAATTGGCTCACGTATGATCGAGCAAATATACAGGTACATTAAAGTGCATTTTTGTTCAATTACATTTCAGTAGCCAGGCTTAGAAGCCCCGTTACTGTGGTCAGAATGGAGCGGTGGATAGTAATTTGCTCAAGGCTCTCATGAGGGCAGGCTACTGTATCTGCTCTATTTACAGACAGAACCAAGGGAGGCCAAGCAAACAAACAAACCAACAACCAGAGAGAAAAATCCTCCTAAAATCCTTGTGTTGCAATCGAAATGAATTCTGTTTCACTGGTGGTCAACCAGTGTAAACATCTACAGTGTGTCCATTTTTGTTGCCCTGTCCTTGTGGCTGACATTCTGCAAAAAGGAAATATAATTATTTTGCAAAAATGTTGAAAGTCTGGCAATTGGAAAAGTGACTTTTTTCCTCCCAAATAAACAGTTCAAGGATAGTTACTCAGCCACAAACATCCTCAGTAGGATGTTTTCCATGTGATAGAGCCGGCCCAAAAACATGGAGGGATATAAATGTGTTCATCCTGTGTCCAGTTGCATTCTGTTAATAATCATACTGCCATGCTGTGCTAACGTGCTATGCTAATCACAAGGACATCAACTCCTAGACCAGACCTGGTACTGAACTCAAATGCATGGCATCTCAACTGGTGTTAAAGACCACGGACAGACCTGACAGATTTTTTGAAACAATTTCGGTGGATGAGCAGGTCCTGGTTCAGGAGGATTAACGTGATCCATCTCCTGGACTGTCTTGATAACCGACTTCAGTACATCAAAATATCATTTTCGAGTCTCAGTGATAAATGCAAACAATATAAAAACCGATGACCACAGCCAACAGCAATCCGTGTAGTCGTCTGTCCATTCTGAAATTGTAAAGTGTTTTTTGAGCAGCCACAGCCAATCAGGAGTCGACTAGTATTTGTTTACTTCTCAAATTTTTCCCGTGTGAAATTTCGAACAATTAGAGAGCATTTTCCTCTCACGTCACACATTTTGTTGGCTTGTAAATGTCCCTGTGTGAACACAGACCAAACTTGAAGTAATTATGCAACAAATCGGTGTGAGATTCAGACCAGAGCAAACAAACTAAAGGTGTGAATGCGCCATGAATGCTCAAGTCCAAGCAAAACCAAGAAATGACGCCTGTGATGACTTTACAGTTCATTGTAGTGTTGTAGTACTCGAAATCGGTCTTGGTCTCAAGACCACTTTCTGAAGTTCTCCGTCTCGGACTGGGCGTAATCCGGATTTTAAATCAAGACCAGTGAAGACCACTGCTGTTATTTTTCCACGTCATTACTGTGATCAGAAGGAAAACGCATCTTTCTAAAAGAACGAATATTCAATTCATCCAGAATTAGATTTGTATCCCTCCATGTAAAGCACAGAGCTCATAAAGTCGAATTAATTTGCTTTTCCACGCTTGAGATAGCTCACACAGTGTTCATATGTCATTTGAGTATTATATAAATATAGATATAAACATCATAGACCTACTTATCCTGGAGCACTGTGACTGACCGTCCCATAGCCGTCCCTTTGTGAGAACATTTACCTTTGCCTGCCTCTCTCAGGTGGGAGAGATGTCGGTGTAATTTACGGTCACAGAACAGAGTCACACAACAGTTAATGGATGAACATTCAAACACAGACGCACACATCCATCCACCTGGTTAATTGATGCAATTTCCCATGTTAGCTTGAGCACGTATTCACTGGTAATTAATAGTCAGAGCTCTGGTGTGGTGATAAGGAGGAACAGGTGCACGGTAATGTTTCGAGATGATCCTCCTGGGCTCAGTGGGGTCTCACCCCTCAGGCTCTGCTCTCCCTGTCTATCATCTCTACTCATTTAAAAACTTTTATTGGTGTTCATCTTCTTTTAAAGGGCATTCCAGCTTTTTTACAAGTGAGTTTTCTCGTCAAGAGTAGCCCTATGTAACTGTTCAAGAAATAAAGTAACGAACCCGAACACAACCTTTCCCTGCATTCCTGTTCCAACTTGGTGTGTTCATGGGCGTTAAAGGAGCAGTATGGGACTCAAATTTAAAACATTGAAGAGAGTTGTATATATCCTCCCGCCCCCCTCCTTCCTAGAGTCGATGCGCACGCGGCAACCTTGAAACCTTTCTGCGTTCTAACCTCTCCATTTTTCAAAAGCATCTCCAATATTGATCCTAGTTTGAGCACGTTTCTGCTCGTGGAGCTTATTAGAAACATGCAGAGGCTTTTTAGGTCGGGTACAATCGCTTCTATCTGAACCAGTTCTCTTGCCCGCTTCCATCGCTGCAACACCTGTTGGTTTGCTGTTTGCCTGGCAAAATGAGGGTGCCTTAAAACCACTAACCTTCTCTGGCCCAAACAAGTCCAGACCATTCAGGACCAGAATCTAAAGTTAGAAGGAGGACATACTGGCTGCTGCGTTGTTGTCAGAGAAGCCAGCACTTCAACATAGCATGCTTCCTTAATGTCTGATGATGGAGTAAGGTCACTTTAGCATTTTATTCAGAAGTTATCTAAATATTTTCATACCTGCTCTGTCCTCCCGCTTCATGGCAGATGTGGCTCCAGTAAGGTTAAAGTGTAAAATAGATCAGCCAGACATCACATTGTTTGTTTCCACTTTGTGGCCGTTGTGGCGTCTGCAGTTTCACAATGAAGAGAAAGCAGTCAGCATCAACAGGGGCCAAACATCCATCATATTACTTGCTTGTTGCTGTTCCCAGAGCTGTGGCACACAAATCTACCCAGCTCAGTGAGTTCATGCCGACATTGTTACCATGGTAACTAACAAAAGCTGGCGATTACACAATCAAAACAGAAAGTAATTCTGTGATGATGTGGAATCTGGTCATTTATTAATTATACAGTATGAACTCAGGCAGATCAGAGTCATTCATAAACACATCTGTGTATATTTAAAATGTACATTTTGTATATTGTATCATATTTAATAGTACTAAAACTTCTTATTTCTTTGTCTGCGTTCTTTAAGAAAATCCCATATTGCCTCTGGTAGCACAGATTCGCATATTTCCACCGTTGCCCCAAGACCCCTTCAAGCAACACGTAACAGCCCCCTCCCTGTGTTTCATTACTAGTGACAGATTTATAACCCAAGGCAGTAAAGTATACCAAATTTCAACTTTGCTTCAGTTTGGCATAATAAAAGTTGCACCATCACTTCAGTTTCCTATTCAAAGCTTCTCTTCAAAAGACTTCCCCCGCCGTCCGGCAGCCTTTCCAAAGCTTTGCTGCTCATTTGAGACGTCCATCAAGCGTGCCCGACCCTTGGAAGTGCTGCTTTGAGGTATTCAGGGTCTCTGTTCTCAAAACTGCTTGCAGGCTAAGTTACAATTAGAGGTCCTTGCATAGTAACGCCAATTTGAATACGGCTTTTTACTGTTTTGATTGAAGTCTGAGTTATTTCTTATTAGGCTTGGTATTGCACTTCATAAGAGGGTTCTCCTGCAAAATGCACCTTTTGAACACAAAGGCCTGGTAGAAATTAACTGGAAGTTTTGATTTTACTTTCTTCTGAAAAATGTTGTAGGACCAACTAATCCATTTTATTGATTTGGAAAATAATAAACGCACAGTATGTAAAATCCGCCACCAGGGGGCTCTCAATCATAACAATAACAAAAGACTCTGGTGAAGCTGGCGCGGAGTCATGGGAGTGATTCTCTCTGCTGCTCAGTGAGTTCATGCCACCCCGATGAAAACAAACTCCGGGTTGACCGTAGTCAAAACGACCGGGTGAAACCGACCTGAGGAGGAGAATCTGTTTACAGACGAGCTAATGTATCCGAGTATATTTTACATGACGTTTTTATCACAGCAGCACATACAGCAACAGTACGGCAGCTTTCAGTAGCAGCTCACACTTCCTTATGCAGCGGTCTGTGACGTAACATCCAGTGTTTCCACGGCAACGATAAACATGTCCTGTCTGTCATGGCGGTGGCCACAACACGTCTCCGTTACAACTATAAAGTTAGGGATTTATCTGGCTTTGATAACTGTTGGAAGTATTTGAGGTGATGTAAGAAAAAGAAAATGTAACACAGGTTTAGTCAATTCTTTTATTAATTTAGATGTTTTAGTGTTATACCTTTAAATGGATAATCAGTTGCCTGTCCAAGTCGAACTGCATTGTTCAGATTTCCAACATAACCCATGTCTACTTACAGAAACCATATTGCTCACTCTTCCTGTGCGTTGTGGTCTGTCAACACTACAGTTACAATCAGGTTTGAATTTTAAACTGCCTGACAGACGACTCAGCGTTTACACTGATTGAGTCTTGGCACAGTGTGAGGAAAGGCATTATCAGTGATTAAAAGGGTAATTAGATAAATATTGGATATTAAACCACCGCAGCACAGCTGATGGGCCACAAGGCACTGCTGCAGCTGTTTACATAGAAAACAAATCTTCTGAGTAATACGACCAAACTGGCTCCATATGTTTTATAGAACTTATTCAGTTTGTTCAGTTATTTCGACTTCTTTTTGTGGATGGGTTCACACTTCCTGCAGTTTCATAAATGACAATGAGGATAGCATTCTTAGCTTACCATTTAGCTTCTTCTTAAAGGTCACATATTCTGCAAAATCCACTTCACCATGTTTCTCTAACTCTAATATGTGTCTCTAGTCTGTCTACAAACCCCCCAATGATGAGAAAAGTCCATCCTCTCCGTCTGCCTGCTCCACTTTTCAGAAAATGTGTGCTCAAACAGGCCGTTTGAGGATTTTCCCTTCATGACATCACAAAGGGCAGTAACCCCTCCCCCAGGTGGGTGACACTCCCACAGCTAGGTGTTTGTTCTGCCCTCTGAGTCTGCCTTCTCACAGTAAACAATAGGACATGGAGCGAGAAAGCCCGAGACACCCGAGCCCTTCCAGAGAGGGGCGTGGTCAGACACAGCTCATTTACATTTAAAGCTACGGACACAGAAACAGCCTGTTCTGAGCAGGGCTGAAATAGAGGGGTTTATAGGCATGATCAAATACAGGATCAGAGTGGATTTAGAACAAGAAACTTCACACACATGTTTTGGGAGCTCTGAGACTTATTTAAACTCGTTGAAGAGGAGGAGAATATGTGACCTTTAATATTGTTAATTTAAGACAATATCAGTCAAGACAGTTAAATAGCTGCAACCCTTAAATAAAACATTTGTAATGACTGATAATGAATTCAATTACTGAGCTTTAACAGCATGAATTGTGCCGCTAGGTTAAGAGACAAGGTTAAAGACTTGTGACATTGAGTCCCTCCCTTTTCTCCCACTGTCCCTCTGAAAAACTCCTGACTCAGAGAAATGTGTCTTTCCTGTTTTTCTCACACAATGAAGGGCATATTGTTTATGTTTTTTCTGTAATTATCCAAGAATGACATCAGAAAGGACAGTTGCATGCCAGATAGGGTCACAGGATCGGGGCGGCATCTGGAGACGAGGCTGTGAACAGTCCATTAATGCAGAGGCAAGCTGCAGCTGCCAGAAGCACTCGCACATAACCCACAGATGAAAGCCAAGCCCGTAATGACAAACAAATTATGCCGCGCTACACTGAGATGGAACCTGCAGATGTGTTCACTGTCCGCTTCCACACATAAGAGCCGATGTGGCGTCCAGATTGAATTACATTAGCGCTTTGCACGGCAGCACTAAGGTTCCCTTTTCATTGGGACAGGCCGGGGCTGTCTGACAAAAGATCCACTTTATGAGCTCTGTGCTTTACGTGGAGAGCAGATGCTAGGCAAGGTGAGCTTTACACACCTCAATGACTCCTTAAGCCCTCTATCAGAGAGCAAACTGCTCAGATTTCCACTATTCTTCTCCGGCCTGCATGGCGCTCTTTTATAGTAAACCTTATGGTGTGAAAACAGGTGCTTGAGTCATTCTCTAAATGATCCTCAGGTCAAAAGTTTATGTCTGACTTTGTCAGTACTTAGAGGTTAACTGGGGTGTTATATAATCTCCATAAAGTCTATTTATCTCAAGGAAAAAAATCCTGAAATGTTTTAATGTACTTTCTGACTTAAGCGGGGTACAGACAACAAGATAATCGGGCCAATTTTGGGCCCGATTTCCCCCTTCCGACCAAAGTCAGCAAAGGCCAGATTATCTTGACAGATTCTCCTTCGGTGTAAGGTGTGCTAAGAGTAATTCTAACCTCCCCGATCTGCTCGGAAGACGATCGGGCCGCCCCAATTTGAAATCGTAAATATCAAACAGCCCACCCTGACATTATGCACGTTCACGTCTGGGATGGGCTGCTGGAATTGAAGTGTAGGATAGTGAAGAGTTTGGGCTATATGGCCCTTTAAATGGAGATTCTTCAGAGGCATACCCCAAAACCAAGTGTCATGAGAAATCTCCCAGAATGCCTTTACGGTTAGGTCGTAAATGACTACTGATAACGTATCATGGTACTGTAGGGTCATCCCATTTCATTCATTCATTCATTCATAGGGGGAGATTTCACCGCTACCCCTTGTAACTCTGTTCTGAGGGGCAAAGGAGCGCTAAAAAACGAGGGGAAGGGGTAAAAATAAGAAATGGGACTGAATCATTGCATACAAAGTGTCGCGGACCAGGCTGGTGGTGACACTTTTTAACAGCTAGCTTTTCTCCTTCATTCAGTCATAATCTCTCATTTAACGGAAAAAGCGAGGTACACTGTTAGGTAAATAAACCTTGCAGAGTGCTGGCTTGATTGAAAGGACTCCTCAATTAAAGACAACATGTAAATCATGCAGGGCTAAAGGATGGAAATGACCAGGCAGGAACCTTTCCTTTTTCTCTGGGACACCCACAAAAACAGACATCCTACATATCTGTGTGTCTTATATTCCAGATTTGACCGTGTATTGCCCAGTCTGCTTTTAGGTTTTGCATTACTTGGTCCTCTTAGATACAGAATATATTATATTATCCTCATAAAGGAGTGAGATCTAATCAAATACACAAAGACATGTCAGCATACTAAGTTATTGCATTTATTCATAATTTAAGGGCTTGTCCAAACTTCTATTATCTTATTCTCACTTTTTAAAAGTTGGTATGGCCTAACGGAGTAAATCAAGCTCCAGCCAAAACCTCAAACCTTCATTCAGACGAAAATGTTCCTCTTAAGTCACAGAATCATTATTTCATTACAGTTCACGGACAATGAGGTTACCGTTGGCTCTTCACAGGGGCAGACAGGGAGTCATGACAGGGTGCAAGTAGATTTCTGAAAAGGGGCACTTTGGCTGTGACACTTACAGGTCACATATCACAGGTTTCTAGATTTCTTCTTCCTGCAGGTTCCTCTTCTCCACTTTATGAGGCGAAAAAAAGTGTAAAAGTGAAGCAGCATGTCTTGGCCCCTGACGAAACCTGGAGCTGATGACAAGAGACGTCTAGAAAATTTAATGAGGTCAGCTATTTTGATCGGTTAACAATATTATATCGCAGTTGGTGGGCCGGGCTGTTGTCTGCTGGAGGAGAGGAACATGTGACATTTCTCTAATTAACTTGGAGGCCTGGTGACGAATCAGACCCTCACCATCACTGCCCGGTGCTGCTGGAGATATTTTGGCTGCCTGAGTTGACGCTGAAGTCATCATTAGAAAAAAAGACTTCAGCTACTTTCCCCGCAAATCTGACATTCTATATTCCTTTTTAAAATATGTTATATTTCTTTTAGGATCTTCTGGCAGGAGTCACGGTGAAGGCAGCTAAAGATTATCAGGTTGTTAAGGTTTTATCCACTGAAGTGTGCAGACAGGCCTGTGTCACTTCATCACTGAGTCGTTCTGATATGATGAGATCTCAGAGTGAAGTTTGTGCTTTCCATGAGGGCTAGAATGAATGTGTAATTTATAAAAGTCAGGTACAAGATGAGGGATTTTCTTTTGACGTCTGTGCATCAAACAATGTATAAAAGTTTGCAGAACAAAATGTCACCAACATGCAAGCAAATTCAAAAACGGCCCTGAATATGCAAACCAACAGGTGTTGCAGCGATGGAAGCGGGCAAGAGAACTGGTTCAGATAGAAGTGATTGTACCCGACCTAAAAAGCCTCTGCATGTTTCTAATAAGCTCCACGAGCAGAAACGTGCTCAAACTAGGATCAATATTGGAGATGCTTTTGAAAAATGGAGAGAGGTTAGAACACAGAAAGGTTTACAGACCGATGCAGAGCTGGATAAACACTGAAGCTTCAGTGTCCACCACATGGTGACCTGCGTGAGCATCCACTCTAAAGAGGGGGGGGAGGGGGGAGACAGCTCTCTACAATGTTTTAAATTTGGACTGCAGTACCCATATTAAACACTAGTTGTCAGAGTTACAAATTACTCCTTTAAAATTTCTTAAACTGCCCAATTGGTACCAAAAGTTTCCCAAAGTCTCCCAACCGGTCAAAGCCATTCTATCCCAGCCAATCAAGTGAAGAAAGTGAAGTGGCTAAACCACAGCGCTGTCCTCTGCTCCTTCATTTCAGGGAACATGTTGTAAGAAAGTTTTATTTTACTCAAAGAGCCAGATGTTCGCAATTAATCAAAACCCTCCCTCACTTCACTTCCAGATGGTTCCACATCATGATTATCAGCCGAGCACGTCTTGCTTGTTCTTTGGCTTATAGCAGACTTGTACGACTTGTAATGATAGAATGTATAATTCTTGAAAGTGTCATTTTAAAGTAGGAATAAGAAAGTGACTACTCAAAAACACCTTTATTTCAGAATGGGGTTTGTGATTCCGTGGGTGAACTATGGATTGTTTTTATAACTCATCCTGTTTCTGAACAGTACTTTTGTTTTTTTTGTTGCATTAATTAATCTCATTGTAAGCACAGATCCCCCTCCTGCTCCTCCACACATTTGTGCCTCTGTCTGGCCTCTGCTTATCTGTCAGGCCCCAGCATCATAAAGCTGATTGGAGTGGCAGACCTGTGCTCCTCAGCACAGGAGATGTCCCCTTTAGTGGCCGTAAACGACAAACTGAGTGACAGCCCGGGATTTAACCCTAATTACACCTGGCTAACCAGAGCCAAAACATGGCATTTATAAGGAGAGCCATTCAGCCGGCGGAGCAGGCCGGTCCCATACAATCACTGAGAGGTTCTCAACCATTTCTCCTTCGTTTTATTTCCTGTCTCCGGGGTCTGACAAGAATATGGGGAAAAACAACAGCCTTATGCCTACCATCGAAATTCAATAAACAGGTTTATGAGGGCAGAACAAGCACAAAACCCTGCGGAGTGTGTGACAGCTCAGGGAGCAGATATTCAGCTGAGCCTGGTGTTAGGGCTGATGACCACATCCAAATCCTTCCCTCCAGTTATCGTATACAGATGTAAACTGACACCAGTGGAGACTAATCTATCACAGGCCTCTCCTGCTACAGGAGCAATACTGCAGGGATAAGAGTGATTCTGAGTTTTAATTAGTCCTCCTCCTTTTCTTCTCTTATACTCTGAAGCTGGGTTCAGACTTGCGTGACTGTGACTGCAGAGACCCTGTCCTCTGTCTGTATTTTGATATTTTTGTTGATGTGGGACGTTTCTGGATTGGGAGTGGATGCGTTTCCCCCAGCAGATGACTGTGGGAGTGGACACCATTCAGACCAGTGAATATGGCGGGCGCAGATGAAGCGGCAAAGAAAAGAAAAGATAGTCATCATGAGGTGAAACACCAAGCGGATTAAGCTTTTTCTAAAACAAGTAAACGTTGGGTTTGCTTTCACCTGCTACGTTAAGGAGCGGCTTGGGACGAAGAGTGACGTTGAGTATAGTCTTGCTTTCTGATAGATAGGCAGGCACCAAACGCTGGCGGTTAGCTTGTGCTAGTTGCTAAATTATTGGCTTTTCCATTACAACAATTGTAATACTCTCAGCTAGCTTGCAGTGTACGTACTAGCAGTTTATGCTAAGTCCTGCTTTCAACTAATGCGAATAACGTGAGGTTTCAGGTCGTGCATAGAAATGTGATGTTGCAGGTGAGCTCAATCTGTTCCTGAGATGGAATGATGACATTTGACTAGGCTGAAGCTGACTGGTGTCAGCCTGTCACTGCCAGTGCGTAGGACAAGGGAGCAATGGGTGAAGATGTGCAGCTGTGACCATGTTTGTTTTGCTGATACCTCACAGACGCTGAGTCTCCACATGTAAACGGCAACCAGGATAAGGCATGTAGATGACACAGTATCCAGTTTTTTTTTTGCTGAAACTAGCTAACCTGTGCTCATGCAGGCTTGATTGCCTTTGTTTTACTAAATCATCACTTCAGCAGGTCGTTGTCGGGGTCAATTTTGTGTACAAATGCTTCCCTGTGAGATCACACAAGATCAGGTGAGATCTCATGAGGAGGTATGTTGCCCCCGCTGGCACATACAACAATGTTAATGACGTCCTGTGAGAAGTGCCCTTTTTCCCAGTTCTATTTGTGTTTGTATGTTTGAGATCACAGAGAAAAACGTCTGGCTCCCTGTATGTGCATGACACATCCCACCCAATTTCTAAATCGTTCAGGATTTTATCACCAACCTCCCTCCCCCTCTCTCAGCTTGTGCTGTCTTTTTGTCCCCGAAGTCACTCTATGTTCTCTCCTTCTTTTGCCACCTCACTCCTCCACTCCTCCCTGCTGGTCCCCGCTCTCTGTTTCTCTCATCCCTGGCGATCCCTGTGGGGAGATCTTTGCCTGGCAGGGCCCGGCTGCTTTATTGAACAGCGTCTCCTCATCTTTCTTTTTATCGAGCGGTCCAGCCGTCAGCGAGCCTGCCAGCCTCTTCCTATTGCACCCCATTTGTCTTCATGTTCGGGCAGCTCTCCTCCGCTGGTTTTCTAAACGCAGGTCACACTACTCACCTTGTGCTGTTACAAACTGGCAAATACATGCAGTTTAGGTCTTGCATTGGGCAAACACATGTAACTGTACATTCGCACACATAGTGAACCATATTTTAAAAACATTGCAAACACAAATCCACAATCATCTTCTTAAGGTGCAAGTTAGAGTCTTGTGCATAGAATACAAGGTATCTAACAGTATCAAGCACATGTAGCACTGCATTAACATTTGCATTTTATTAGCAATATGAAGACAGCTCTCGATAAAAAAAGAGGTGTCACAGCTGGTATTGTAAACGTATCCTGTATACTGTAACACGGGTAGCATGTGTTTCATAATTCAGGTACCAGTTGGGCTTCTTCTTCCTCAGATTCTGACTCAGAAGACTCAAACACACTGTGTGGGCCTGCACTTCGCTGATTGTCACTTGCACAATTGTGTGTGGAACCAAGCAGATGTCAATCAAAACATGGTTTGCCCCACTCATGCCACGTCTTGAGAAATGGTATAAGACAGCTAAATGAGCCGTTTTTGGAGGTTTTCTAACAGTCATCAGACTTTAGCATGCTAAATAAGACTCCCAGCTCCAGTGTCATATGTGCATGTGAACCACTTCACAGCAAATCTCCAAGAGGCTTTTAAGAACATGTTGTTAGAGGGAGGTTTGTGGTCATGTCGATGCATCATATTTGTTAGAGATTGAGGCGATAATTTACCCCTGACCACAAATGTTCCAAGCGTAACTTGGAAGCTCTCCTATGCCTGGGATCTCCCGCTGTGCAAGACTGCACACACATACAGTTAGGGACATGTTTCTGCTGATGTGGCACATGACTTCAGAGCATAGTCTGCCAAATGAAGCCATTTGGAGCAACACACTTAAAAAAAACACTAAAGCATTGGATATAAGTGCTTGTGTTAGTGACTGAGTATACATTTCACACTGCTGCTGAATTACACAGACTCCCACAGAGAGGCTCGTGTTAAATCCCCAGAAAAGTTATGAATGACGCTCTAACGACAAAGTAAATCGTCCGAGGAGGAAAATCAATTTAGAAAATTGCTTGAATTCTTTCAGGCCTGTTTCATTGTCATTAAGAGATCACACAGAGGGGAGGGGATGAGATGAATGTCTCCTTGTGCTTAGGGGGCAAGTGCATAGCTTATACAACGGCCTCTGAGGGCTTATTAATTTTGTGTCTGATCCACCAGCCTCTAGTGGTTCTTTTCTCTGCCTTTTAAAGGAAATGACCAACTGTGAGTGAACGAGGGCATGTGAATAATCGATCAGAACGTCTCTGGAGAGAATCAGATCACGCTTTTGTGTCAGTTTTCATACTGAAGTGGATTTTTCTGTTTTTAAATAAAAGCCTTTTTATATTTGACTGCCATAATGTTTGATATTACACTCATCAACTACACATTCTTTGTATTCAGTGTTTGCGCATGAATGCCTCGCCTTGATGCTGAGGAAGTGAGCAGATGTTGCCATAATGAATCGCCAAGATGTGCGCATTCCGTGGATTCTCACTCTCTTTGTCTCCTCCAGGCTCTTGTTGCCCAACAACGGCTTAAATTAGATCAATGTCCAGTGTTTTTGCTCTTATGATTAGCTCATAAGCTACTGCAGGCGCCCATGATCACTGAGGCATGAGCGGAACAAGATACAGCGGAGAGAGAGAGTGACTAGTTGTCATGCACAAGTCTTCCAATAGCCATCTGCTCCTGCACGTAGAATCACACTGTGTGAGAGCCAACATACGTATCCCAGGGGCACAACACATCCCACCACCAAAGAATTTTAAAATGTGCAAGTACTTATTTAGACCATGTAATCCTAAAGTCTATCTGCACGGCCACTTTGATGGTTCTTAAAAAAAGGCAAATCCTGTTAGAGTACTGAAGGAGCAAAGTGAACCCGTTATGGCTAGATGTTAGCGTGAGAGAAATTCGACCCTTACATTTCATCAGCTGCAGAGACAGGATTGTGCAGGATTGTGCAATGGTTCTTCTAGTGAAGGCCGTAGCCACTGTTTGGGATTATTTTGGTACCATAACAGACTGATGTGTGACTGCAGGAAGAAGATATCTTTCTAAATAACAGTTTTTCCCATCTGTACAGTATTTTAACCTGTACATTTACAGGTATAGTTTCCAGGTTTTAAAAGCTCAAATGATCCTTTCATAACTTCCAATTGCTTTTAGCCCGTGATGCTGAACTGCCTGCATGTTTATATTTGATCGTAATTGCAAAATTTGAAATTCACAGTGCCAAGGTGTCACACAGTTCTAGCCTTGATGTAAAAAAATAGAATCATGAAACAGTTCTCACACCTTGCCAGACCTTAAAGCAGCACTGATATCTAAACTGCCTTGACGAGGAAGCAGTGATTGTGGGGGAAGTAAAGCCAGTAGAGGTGTTAAGATAAAGGCGGGAGTTCACAGTCTCTCGGGATGACATGTTGTTGTAGCCAGCGGTGAATTCTATCAGCGGTGTGTGTGTGAACAAGCCTCCCGATGCACCGCGGCATTGTGATTACAGAGGAAGGTTTGCTTTAGGGGTGTTTGAGTTCATACATGTTAATACGAGCACGCACCGACTTCACACTTTCTGCTGTGGGCTGTCATGAATATTGATCTGGAGGTGTGTGTTTGCAGGTTGTGTGTGTGGGCGTAAAGCATGTAGAAATGCCTGAGCTGTGTTTCCTATCTTGTGGGTTCCAGTGTGACTTTCTGCCATCATATCCAAAGGTATTTACTTACTAATTAAAATCTCATCTTCAGCAAGTACAAGAGGGAAACTTTACTCTGCTCGTCACTGTCTTGCATTTGACTTGTCGTATTTATATGACGAGTCAAATCACATTTTCCATCAAAGGAATATGTAGGGGGCGCTGGGAGCACAGTGGTCTCTGTGCAAAGAGGCTACAGTCCTCCAAGCGGACGGGCCGGGTTCGAATCCGACCTGTGGCTCCTTCCATCCATGTCATTTCCCTCTCTCTCTCTCTCTCTCTCTCTCTCTCTCTCTCTTTCTCTCTCTCTCTCTCTCTCTCTCCCTGAGTTCTGACTCTACCCTCCGTCATATCACTAAATAAAGGCATGAAAAGCCCCCAAAATAAACCTTGAAAAAACAAACAAAGAGAAAGTACTTGCTAACAATAATCTAAAAAGAATATACTTTTAAAAAACGTACAAATCTTGTGATTTTGAGTGAAGTGGTTTAAAAAATGAAAACTTAACTGGTTGTGTCATCTTTTCTTTAAAGGTATAATTTGTGATATTCTGAATTATAATACAACAAAAATCTAATACATCCTATCTTAATTTATTGTAAAGACTAAGACTATGTCTTGTCTTGTCCTGTTTCTTTTTAGATGTGGAGCTGGTGGTTAGAAATAACACAGCACTCTTCAATTCTGATAGCACTGCCTGCCTATTCCCTCCCCTGTTCGCCTTGTCTCGTCCTGTCTAGCCTTTGTTTCCCCCTCAGATCACTGCGGTGCAGCACTGCCCTCCCTGGCTCATAATAGGGAAATCTAATAAAGAATGTCAGCTTAGCTTCCAGAGAGGGCCGGTGATGGTCACGCACACGCACTAAATATGAAAATATTTGGCTGCAAGACTAAAATATGCCTCAATCTCATAAAAAGTTGACACCCCGTTTGTGGTGTTAAACGATGAGAAAAAATGCAGACAAATAGGAGAAAAAAAAAAAAGTAAAAGTAAAGTAAAGACTAAAAAAAAAGTAAAGTTAGACTCCCTCTGGGTTTGTTGTTCTCAGCGTCGTGTTCACACTGACGGGACGGCGCTTCCTTCTGTTTGTTTATGTTTCACTCAGACGCTCAAACATGTTTCATACCTGTTTGTTTTACTCCAGTGAATCCCTCCCTCTCCACCTTTTCGCCCCTGAAGAGAGACAACCCCGCCCACTCAGGGACGCTGAATCTCAGAGAGTGACATCGTTGCAAGACTACAACTGAAGGAAAACCAACAGACTTTCTAAGGCCTAAAAAACATATGACAACCGAATCAACTTTGAAATGCAAATGGAGTCTGCTTCTCTCTCTGCCTAACAGAAACCTGGAAGTGTAACATAGAGGGGGAAGGTGTGGAGACAGGAGGGGAGGGGGGAGCTAAAGGATGAAGGAGGTGTGTCTAGAGAAAGCAATTGTTTTGGTCTCAAAATCTGCTCTGAATGTACTACCTTAATTCATTTTCCTTGTTTTTCCTTTTGAAAACTAGATTTTAACTCATCCAGAGCATCTGTTTAACAGAAAGAAGAGCTGATTGCACTCGTTTAGAGCATCAAGCTTTAACGTGTTTCCCTTCATCATCGGCTGCAAAGAAAACTGAGAGGTATTTAAAGAAAAGTCATATTGTTGGAGACGGTTTCTCAGATTATTTTCAGTTCCTTCATCTTGCCAGTCAGCGTAGGGCCTCAGAAAACCTCGAACTTATTTCTTGACAGTTTGTCTAACAGCAACTGAAAGCCCCTCCCCTGACACCTTCCCACATCGGAATTTAGGGAGTGTTAACATTTTTTAAACCTCTCAAAACTGACAGCATAAAAATCACACCTTTTAACACAGTGTCTGGTCCGCTGTGTGGAGGTGAGAATGTGAATGAGGAGTCAAACTTGTCCAACAGCAGCAGCTTTTAGAAAGACCTCAGAATTATAATAGATAGACTTGTGTCAATTTGTCTGTGTCAGTCAGCAAGCTTTTTAACGTTTTGAATTGATGTAAATTACGTGAACAGATTTTGCAGAGCCAGGAAGTCAGTTAGGGTCACAGTAAGAGGTCACACAGGACATCAGAGCTTTATTCCTTTGGAAAATAGCTCGAGAAAGTAGCTTCTGCTCCAGGACAATCTATCTGTCCACTATTCAGTAGAAAGACTCGACCTTTCTTCAGCTGAGGAGGAGTAAACGAGCAGCAAAGAAGAAGAGGGTGTGTGTTCATGAAATCCTCAGGGCACGACAGGAAGTGGGAGAGTTTAGGCTCGTCGACCGCTTCACAAACACGACACGTTTCTGCTGTTTTTAAACACACCATGTATGCACAAACTCTTGCCGATGTCCAGGTAGGTCTGTAAACTAGATCTCAGGAAAGTGAGACATCGTTTGTTGCGATCTGATCTACCCTCCTATTGGACGCGTGGAGGAGTAGTGCAGGGAATGCTGAGCGAGAACAGCAAGAGCGGCCTTGTGCTGCGCTCAGCTGGGTGGGGCACGGTACAATATATAGACGATAAATTGGTTCACTTCATATAATTGTTTATATGCATGTTACAATTGTAAAAATAAGTTTTCATGGGAGAAGATTAATAAAGTCTAAATTGGTAATACTTGGTAAAAATCAGAGGATACGTGTGGACTTTAGATTTTCTCCTTAATGCAGATATTCGGAGGAGTCATATATATTTCTGCCGTTGGACAACACATCAGATATTGTGGTTTACCAACCTGTGTAGGTGTGTAGGCCCCTGTGGGTGTGTGAGCGCACACAAAAGTGATCAATAACAGTTATGCTTGCAGAGTGACCTGCACATCCTCACAGAGCACTTAGAAATACATCAGCCTACCTACCAACAGCTTGTTAATTCCTCCCCTGGGCCTACATGCAGTAAGGGGGGGGAGGGGGCTAAGGGCACCCGTAGCCTCGTATGTATCTGCGATGGGAGGTGGAGTTTGAAGGTGACAGACGAAGTCTACAACTCTCCAAAGTGGCTCAAGGTTGCAGCTCACCCCGGAGGCTTCTCACTGAAAGTTGGGAAAAGGACAGAATGACAGCTGTGAAATGAATGACCCACACCGTATGTCCCACGATAAAGAGGCAGTGTGCCGGAGGTGTCTGTTGACCAAATTATAGGACGGCCACACTTTTTCCAGACACCTTCTTCATGCCTGACATCATAAATATCTGGTGATCAGTTTGCAATTTTGTGATGAGATTTATGTTTCCGGAAACAGCCGCCTCAGTCTTACTCTGGTTGTCTAACTTTGAGTCCCGAGTAGTGATTTGTTAAAAGAGCGCAAGTCTTTCTTTCTGAGTCTTTCATTCATCTTTTTAGTGAATCTGGAGGTCTGATTTGCCAGGTGACACATGAATCTCCTAAACGAAGAGGCGAACAAGCCATTAGGCGAGCGGTGAATGATGTCACGTCAGATGAGCACTGTTAGAGATGACCATACGGACGCCTGCTGTGTGTAGTTGTCCACCATGTTGTGAGGATAATCGTTCATCATGTGTTGGTCAGTAGAAGTCGACTGGAAGAATAAACAACTAAGTGCAATGTGACGTATTACACCAGGAACCTGGCAAAATCCTAAAGCTCATTAGGGCTTGAGTATTTTCCACATAGGGCTGAATCACACACATGCACAAACAGGACATGTGGACATGCATTGGTGGAGAGATTGGGGGTTCGGTGCCTTGCTCAAGGGCACCTCGGTGCTACTCGGGATGTGCCCTTGCACCTCTCCAGCTACCAGACCAACTTCCATATTATGGTCCGCATCGGAACTTGAGCCTCAGGTTCCCAACCCAAGTCCCTAGGACTGAGCTACTACCGCCCCATAATGTCTACAATAGAAAATAGTCCTAACAAGAAATATGAAATTCTGACCAAAAAACTACTACCTTGGTTTCCTGACAAAGATATCTTTAGTTAATCTAAACAGAACCCAAAACTACGTGCCCACTATGTCGTAAAACAAAGACGTACAGTTACAAGTTAACATCTACGCTGTCATCACACTGTCACTGTTCATCAGTGTCTTTGTTTTAACCAAACCATGACGTTTTTTTCCAAACTGAACCAAGTTTTACCTGCACAAACTTTTACCAATTAACAACGTAAACCAAGTGTTCGTCCATTTATAAAGTGTGTCTGCCATCAGACGGGTGCTTCATGAGATAACGCTCCCGTGGTTCAAACAAGACAGAAGGACCGAACAAATCATCGTGTTGCATGGATTGGAAGGCTTGCAGATTTCCGCCTTTTTCAGCTGCTTCTAAGTTAAAAACTAAGACACACAAAGACACATTGAAAAGGTAATTGAGCCTTTAATCCAAAAACAAGACGACTTAAGTTCACCAGAGACATCATGTCTGCTCTTCTTGTTCAAACTGTTTCCTGTCTGTCTGGGATTATTCACTGGACTCACCTCTTTATAAAAAAGCTTCCTAGAAGAAGTCAAAGATTTGTGTTTAAATAATGTGTATACACAGAATAAAGCTCGTACACATTACCCCCTCTGACACTCCCTAACAAACAAACACACATCTACATTCAGGACTTAACTTTCTTGCAATTAGAAGTCATTGTGTTACAACAAACCAGGGGATAAATGTGCTCTACCGGCCCCGCTTTAAGAACTTTGATTTGAATTATTGTGCAATGTCCTGGGCTTTTGTTCGAGACATTACCGGCTCTACATCATTAGCAAAGCCAAACAAATAAACTCCCATAATCCTTTGCCTTCAGGGGATGCTCTGATTCACAAATGTCTCCGTTTATCTACAATATTTAGAGTGTGTGTAAATAACCCATGTCTTGTACAGCAGGAAATGTTAACAGCGGTATTATTTCTTGTTCCGTGCAGAGGCAGATAAATAATTGCTGGACAATGAATGAATGTTTTAAGAAGTAAACCAACCTGAATGTTCATCTGATTCACCATCAAGGTCGAGTGAATCCACCGTCCCAATGATGGAAACCTTTTAAAGCAAATTAAATTAAAGAGACGTGTTCCCTGGGGTGATGTGGCTTTTCCATGACATCCATTGTTCTTGTCACAGCATATGGAAAGATGATGATAGACATCGAGACATTTGTTTCTTCAGATTATAAATTAGTTGTGTTTTTCCATTGGATTTTCTGGGGATAAACAAACAAAACAACCGTACAGTATACTCCTGTATAAGAGTCAGTGTGCGCCCTGTGCACAGCCATGCCGCTCATTCGGGGTGCAGCTGGAGCGGCAACAACCCAACATTAAAGATCAGAGTAAACCAGCGCACACCAGGAACGTTCACATCGACTTGAAGTTTCATACAGATCATTGCAGTTTATACTCCAGTGTGGGTGGTGTGTCCTCGATTTTTAGGAGTCAGGATTTTTTGGATGCATTTAAAAAAGAAAAGTAAAAATAATAACAATCAGTTAAGTGCAAACACATGACCAGTTTCCAAAATCGTACAAAGGTGGCAAAGAGATAAGGATCATTGTTTCATCATTTTGAGGTTTTCCCTTCAGACTGATAGATTGTATTCAGATATTCATGAGCAGCTTTCAAAATGTAACTGATAATAACACACCATGCATTCTCCTACCAGTGCGTGCCCAAAAAAACCTCCAAAAGAGGCCCAAAGGAGGCAACGTTTTAAATCGCCTAGACGACCTCAGCTTCAGTCAGTTTATGTGCATAAAAACACTCCAAAGAATTAACGGTTTATTCAAACAAAATCTGAGAAAGACTAAGTCCGCACGCCAGAAGCTGCTCCAATGACGTTTAATAGAAATTATCACCACGTGTAACGTTTCGTGCTCGCCCTTCATCAGACATCAACGAGTGAATAGACACACCTTCACAATCCCTGAGGTCACCTGACAGGTCATGTGATACAAAGCCAGGAACAATATTCAATATAAGCTATGCAAGAAATTCATATTGAAGGACCACAGAACCATGCATAGACACTACAAATACACAAAAATACAATTATACACAACTCCAGCAGGAAAAAGCCTGCCGTGACTGGAGGATTACCAGAATCACATGACTGTAAACATCAGGAGAAACCGTCATAATGACATGTAAAGCTAGGAGAGAACGATTCAATAGAGGCGGCTCTATAATATAGAAAAAGTCTCCCACTTTGACCTTTCCATTCTAGGATGCCGGGTAACTGTTTTTGAGAAGGTGCTAAAATCAGATTTTTGTCCACTGTGACGTAAAGTGACCTGATGATAAATAAAGCACTGTGTGTGTCACTGTGGCCAAAGTTGGCTCTATAAATTCATCCATGTGAGGACCAACTTGTGAATTCCTCAGCTCTTTGAATCACTTTCAAGGTAGGGACTTTGTAAGTGCACGAGTCGTTTTCTACGAGGAAAAATAAAGGCCCACCATCAGTATGTGGGAGATTTAAACGGGCTTAATTGTGTGCTAGAATTTTCTTTGCCAAAACTTGCTGATTGTTGCCTTTTGTGTCTAAAATGTAGAATTAGTGAGGACTTTGGTGATCCTGTTAGTTAGGGCGCACTCACACTAGGCAAAGTTGTCCCGTCCCGTGCTGAAGCACCATTGCCCCCCCTGCCCATTCCTTGGTGCTTGACTTTAGAGGATGCCTAGTGTGATTGCGCTCTTAGAGAATAATCCAAAGTCTTGTTTTCTTTGTATGAAAACCAACCAAGAACAAAAGCAGTGAGGTCATAGCACGCCATGACTAATCCTAGAATCCATTAGAGTGATATATCATGAAACTATACAGCTTTGCTTTTGCATTCTGTCACTACGACAGGCTTTATTTACAAGATATCATGGCAGCTGGAGATTTAGAGATTTATCGTTAGAGGGGTGATTGTCAAGGGCACTGGGATGTCCGTTAGCTTTACACGACTAGAGGATGCATCCAAAAGCAATAAAAAAAAACCACTATGGGTGGTTGTTCCATTCATGTGTAGATGCTTTTTAGGGACCAGAAGAAGCATGAGAAGCAAAGTCATGTGGTCACGTCGTAATAGTGTGACAGGATTTGACGGTTAAGCTGCAGGGATCAGGCCTCGGTGGAGAGGCAGAGTCTCGACTGTCATAATGACATGGTGGTCTCGCCCCATGAGAGATGGAACAACTTGTTGTGCAGTTGATCCCACAGAGGGCTGAACATTGTCGGAGCTTCAGATTATCATGGACAGAGGTGTCAAACAAACCACAGCTCTAGTTCCTTTTATATGCTGCTTTATGTTCCTCCCATCACTGTATGTGTTTCCATCACACTTATCTAGCGTTCCAATTAACTGCTCTTGTCTCCTTGAGACAGCAGAGAGCTGGCAGCTGTTTTTATCTCAAGGGTATCCATAGAAACAACCAAATCAAACAAGAAATCTGTGTGATGCTTTCTGACATGTTGACAAGACTCACATATACCAACAAGTCCAAGTCACAGGACTGCAAGTTCTTTAACTGTTGTAACATCCACATTTCCCCCAATTGGGATCAATTAAGTTTATCTTAACTAACCTCAAACACTTTAATGGACTGTGAGATTGTCAGACGGATTGGCTCAGCGTCAGCAGTAATGCAGGCGTTTAGGCGAAGAGGGAGCTGAGCCTGAAGGCAAAGCTCTCGATTTACCAGTCGATCTTCATCCCCACCCTTACCTATGGTCATGAGCTTTGGGTAGTGACCAAAAGAATGACATTGCGGATACAAGCGGCCAAAATGAGTTTCCGCCGGAGGGTGTCTGGACTCAGTCTTAGAGATAGGCTGAGGAGCTCAGACATTGGAGGGGAGCTCGGAGTAGAGCAGCTAGTCCTTCCCATCGAAAGCAGCCAGTTGAGGTGATTCTGATTACGATGCCTCCTAGTCCCCTCCCTTTGGAGGTTTTCCTGGCACGCCCAACTGGGAGGAAATCCCGGGGTAGACCCAGAGTTCGCTCTGGAGGAGCTGGAAAGTGTTGCAGGGGAGAGGGAAGTCTGGGTTGACTTACAGCGCCTGCTGCCAACGCGACCCGACCTCAGATAAGAGAAGAAGAAAATGGATGGATTGACTTTAAGTCATTGACTTTTAAATTATAAGTTTCAGAGATGTTTTGATTCATGCATTAGAAGTGCGTGCCGCTCAAGTGTTTTATCCAACCATTTTTCTTTTTCAATGTGCCATCTTTGTGAACCATATACCTGCTCACGCCCCCAGAGGGATTGAAGTAGCGTACCTGTAGGTGCAGGTGAATCTGTAGCGGATCAAAGAGAGTGAGCGAGGGAGAGAGAGAGAGAGAGAGAGACATCAACTATTACATCCCTCCTATTGATGGAGTGACAGCGCCGTCACATCTTATGTTAAATATCTTCAACCTTCTTAAGCTGTCACTTTAATGGTTTGATACTATCAATGTTATTCTGCAGTCTATCAGTTTTGGATCAGTGCGATACGCTTCGATGTTCATCCACACGCTGATCAGCTCTTATAAGTGAACATTGAGGCTTTCGACAGATGACGGAGCTAAACACCGTTTTAAAAGAGACATCAAAACTTCAGGAAAAAAGTACGCTATGGTTTTAATCAGTTCAGCATCATCAGTTTTGGAACACAAAACTCTGTTCTCTTTGCAACGACTATCCTGGATCAAGAGACATGTTCGGAAATTCTTGCTTCAAAAAAAGAAAAACCCAACTTCTCGAGATGCAAATTCAGACTGGATTACTGTTATGAGAAGACCTCTGTGTTTGTGACCTCTGACAGACCTCCTCCACAAATATTACAAATGATCAGATGTCCCAAGGTTATACTAACCATATTAAAACCATGCGAATAGGGCTTTAGTAATGCAAATAGAACCATTATTCAGAGAACCTGTGAACACAAGTAAGCTCTTATTGTAACCAGTGCTAATAAATGTTGCATAGACGTATTAGAAAACACACATTGTATGCATCTTTGTCACCTTGACATCCTGATGAGTGATTTTATTAAGAGCCATGAAACCCCCTGTGTTTGTCATTGGCAGTTGTTAGCAATAAAAGGGTACAAAATGGCCCTAAACTGAACCCTGGTTGCTATATATTTAGTCAGATTTTGTGCTCAGGCGATTGTCTGCTGGATTTACATGATAATGATGATGATGGTGTCAGATGTGGTTGCTAGGAGATTTGAGATGCAGGCCTGTATTTTGTGTTTACTCGCCTCCATCATGAGCCAAAGTGAGGTTAGGAAGGACCATTGTGGTTACAGAAAAAGCTTGCATGAAACATCCGTGAACTCGGTGGGTTTACTGATTTACAGATGCATGTGATGTTTGTTATCTGTAGGTAAACTTCATCTGCATTGTGATTTAACAACAGTAGCTTCTTCACAGACTTGAACGGAGAAAGAGAATAAAAAAAGCCGTCTTAAATCGGGGAGGTACTGGGAATACGTGTTACACAGTATCCACTTTAAACCATGCACACAACACATCATGTCCTCTGACAGCAGCGGCCATAAATGCTTGATGTTATGTGCAAGTGAGAGCATGAGGATTAGCTTTTACCAGAGGTGCTGTTAACTGTGACAAGACAGGAGGTGGCAGAGAGAAGGTAACAGCATGACCACTGGATGGTGAGTGCAGCACTGAAGTGGAGTGCTCGCATTCAAAGGAAAAGATGATGTCTCCATACAAAGAAATGGCTGCACAAGTTCAGACTTGGTATGTTTAAGGGCTAGGGCTTTCAATATTTTGGGTCTGTTTTTTTTTTTATTTGCAAGAGGCAGACAACATTTGGCTCACACTAAGCCTGACGGACGCTTTGGCTCACATTCACAGGTATCTATACAGGGGAGGATATTTACACCAGTGCTTCTCAACAGGTCTGGCCTCAGGACCCACCACCAACTCCTTCATGAACAATCACGACCCAAATTTCTGACACGTTTTAACCGATCAGATTTATTTGATGCAACACTGTACAGTTTGGACCTCGGACGGTACAAAACACGAGACAGAACAAAGAAATGGAACCGAACAACATGTTTAAAAAGAAACACAAATTCGAGACCCCTGAAAACAGCAACACCCCAGCCCACCAGTTGAGAACCACTGTATTAAACAGTGCAAGACTGAACAAATAATGAACACAAATCCCAACCAACACAATCCTTTTAGTAAGAATATTAGATATTTTAGATATGACAAAGACCACAAAAGACTACCATGTTTAAAGATGTATTTTTGGGCTTTTGGTGCCTTTATTGGAGAGACAGGACAGTGGATAGAGTCGGAAATCAGGGAGAGAGAGAGCGGGGAATGACATGTGGGAAAGTAGGTAGGATTTGAACCCGGGCAGCCTGCTTGGAGGACTACAGACTCTGTACATGGGGCTCGCACCCTAACCTATCGGCCAACAGCGCCCCAAGACTCCCATGTTTAATGAAATAAACGATCTTTATAATGCAGTTATCTTTATAATGCAGCGACCATGAGGTACTCCAAAGAAACATACTCCCTGTGTTTATCAGACTGGTGCAACAGATGAAATACTCAAAAGCAGAATTAGGACACAGCAGAGAACATGGTTACATGATGCAGGGTTTGGAAGATCAGAAGATCAGTCCAATAATCAGGCAAAGGCGTCCAATCACTAGCCTATAGGGCTAAATTCATTTACACAGAAAGAGATCTAAACTTCTCTGAAGAACACTAACACTAGCATGCTGTCTGCAAAGGCTGCGTTCACACTGCAGGTAAAAGTAGCCTGGATGTGGCCTTTATCAGACTCCTGTGAGAATCCATATATATGAAACTGACTTTATTTATTTTGAATCCACTACTCTCTGCTCTACAGGCTTTTTACAGCTCTATTTCTTTAAAAAAATAAACACCCTGACACGTCACCTTTTCTGAAATTCAAATGACATGATGTTCATGTTCACAGTGCCGTGGATGTCAAACATGCTCTGTGCAACTTTTGGCATTTATGGACTAATTGTTTCTGCAGAACATATGTGCACACACAGATTCAGGGTCTCTGTGCTGAACTAGTCAAACACATTTAAATCTGTGCGTCTGTGACACGCCTTCAGACTGAAAAGCATTCAGCATGCTGACAGCACAGCTCCAAATTAAAAAGCAAACCTTACTTTTAAACTTTGTGTGAGGAATCTTTAGCAGGTCGAAACAGTCTTCAGACGATACTGATTGGGCACTATACGATGCATTTTATTGTCCTCTTGGAGAAAGTCCTGCCAAACATTCAGCCCAGAAAGTTTACTGTACCACGCTGACATGCTGTACCTAAAGATACTCTCCAACACAGCCTGATAAAACCTAAACCTTATGGTCAACACCAAACACCCTGAGTCTATGTAAGAAGTAGTCTTTGCTATAAACGGGAACACAAATGATCAACTTGGGTTTTCAAGCTAAACAGGTTTTCTAGGTGTACAACCAAGATACCTGTAGGAGCTGACCTGGTTGATTCTTGTGTCATGGATACAAACAGGGGTATGATCCTCCCACAGACCGAGGATCCAGCACCATCTCCTCTGTTTCAATTACATTTACAACGAGGTAGTTAGCATCACACCTCTGAACAAAAGTCTGTACCTCAGGGGGCGGGAGGGGGGAAACAGCTCTCTCCAGTGTTTTGAATTTGGACTGCAGTACTTGTTTTAAATGCTACGTGGCAGAGTTACATACTGCTCCTTTAACAAACCTTCACCACACAAGGTATACTAATTTTGTCCACAAGGGTCACAATATTCAACACAAGTTTAAATTCCCTCATAGATGTTTTAAATGTGTAACTGTCTTCATTCTGCCTTTTCCCCCAAACGTCACACAAGCCAAACACTGAGCATCATACATGCGCCACACGTCAGCACCACTCGTGTCATATTTCTGCAGTAGGTGCTCAGACAGTTTTACTTTGAGCAGCAGTAAACACACTGCTGGCATGATCAATATTTTAGGCGACGACTGAGTTCAGCCAAACCTCCAGAGGCAAATAATGGAGCTGATATTTGTTTGAACATCAGTGGGAGAAGTGTGTCTGCTAGAATCAGGTGTATTCTCTGGGTTTTACATCACTGTTGGTTAATCTGTCTTTGCAAAGACTGGATATGAGTATCCAGCACGTAGGCCAAGATATGTCAGCATCTGCTTCAGTCACTATGTTAATGAAAATATGTACGTCTTAATGTGAGAGGAACAGTATCTTCCATCCTGAGGTCAGAGTCGGTGCATGTCTGTGTGCTCTTCAACAGCTTTTCAAGGCAAAGCAGCCATATAGCCAGAGGGCAGCCGCCATATCCTGCAGAGATTAGACAAATTAAAGCAGCACTTAAAGTATATGGACCTGATTAGCTCCGGTAATGAAATCAAGCCTGACACCACAGTTCCCCTTTTACACACACACACACACACACACACACAAAACTTGTGCACACACGGTTCACTCTCGCTCTGATCTCCCCTCCCTTTCACTCTCCATCGAGCCCATAAAGCCAGATACCGGTTCTCTCTCTCTCACACTCTCTTTTTTCTGTTTCTCTCTCTCTCCTGCTTCTCTTTCTTTTCTTTCGCCCTGCAGCCCGTAAGCCACCTCCTTCTCTCTGAACCCCCCTGAACCTCCCCCATCCAGCCCTCCCTTTTTTTTCCCTCTCTGTCTTCCTCTTATTTCTGGAGTTAGTGTGCTCCCTAGTGTCGTCTCGGTCCGTGAGACACAGAGAGCAGAGCAGAGGAGAGACGGCCATTATGCAGAAGCTCACATATCAACAAAAAACACCAGGGCAATAGGATTTTCATTTTATAAAGGGGGGTTAGGTTTTTTCAGACATGTCAGTATGATATTTGTATTTGTCTTTAATCTTGAGTGGTAACTAAAAGGAAAAAACATTCTTCTGTTTAGTCTGTTTCACATCTGCATCAGAATCTTCTCTCCAACAGTGCATCGTAGATTTAAGGCCAATTATCTTTTTCATGATGTTTTAAGGGAACGATTTGGATTTTTTGCATTACTAATTAAAAAAAGAAAAGCTTATTCTTTCTGGTTTCTTCAGAGTTGCTCGTCTGAGTCACAGGCTGAACACCGTGCAAAATGTCCTAATGTCAACCAGCACCAACCCCACAAACATTACTGTGAAAAGAAATGGACGCTAAATTTGATTTGTGGAGGCGGGGCTTAGGTTTTGTTTGCTGAGGTTAGCTTTTTTTGCCAACAAATTCAGAGGAACTTGTAATTATCTGGAGGAAGAATAAAGTGTCATGAATGCGTAACATCAGTTTATTCATCCAGACTCATGGGATGATCTATACCTGCTATATTGGCTATGTCTATTTTATTGGCTTATATTTGGAAGAAACCAATGACAGATTAAAGCAGCACAGTTGTAACGGCTAGCTGATTAATCCTAATACGTTTGCTCCTTATAATTATTCCTAGAACATGGTATGTGAGTGGACATTTTTATCATTTTTAAGATTTCTTTTTGGGCTTTTTGTGCCTTTATTGGAGAGACAGGACAGTGGACAGAGATGGAAATCAGTGAGAGAGAGTGGGGACCGACATGCGGGAAAGGAGCCACAGGTTGGATCTGAACCTGGGCTGCACGCATTGAGGACTATAGCCTCCATATATGGGACGAGCGCACTAACCACTGCGCCACCAGCGCCCCCATTTTAGTTAATTTGACAGCAAAATGATTTAATCAGCTATGAGATTCAGAATATGAACTTAGCCAACATTAAAGTTGACCTATTAGTCTGATCCCCGTTTTAAAACTCACATATAGTGTTATAATGCTGGATGTCCAAACTAAACATGGGCAAAGTTTCAGATCATGAGGTAAATGTATGTTGGAGTAATCCCAGGATGAGTCTGCAGAGGGCGCTAAATGGCCGTTCTGCAACTTAAGCAATAGTTCCCCGATATGAAACCAAGAATTTCAAGAGGCGGCTTCAAGCCTCTAAGTGAGCCGTTGAAACCTCTTACATAGACTCTCTTCTCCCAGCACAGGAGAGCAGCCCTCCCCTGGCAGCCCTGCAGCGTTCGGCCTCCCTGGAAGGCTTCCAGAGAGCTGGCCAATCAGAAGAAAGTGGGCACGTGAGGAGGGGGGGCCTTAAAGGGACAGCAGCTGAAACAAACAATTTAAGGCAGAGGCTGAAATGAGGGTTTTTACTGACGCAAGCATCAGATAAATGTATTCTCGCTCTCACCTGAGTGTGGACAGTAACAACGAGATGCTGACTACATTCAGTTTGACATCTGAAAAACCTCGAATTTAGTAGCAACGACACCAAATCCATTTTTCTTATTCAGCTTAAATCTTAGTCATAGTTCTGCGATTGAAAAAAATCCATCAGAAGGCCGCATGTTCCTGTAAGAGATAACTTTTCGCTGCAGTTTGGTGTCATTCAAATCTGTCTACACTGTCCATCTCCAACAATGCAGCCGTTCTGTCACATGGGGATTGCTCCATGAATAATAATTAAGGATTTAATTACCTCCTTCAACATACTTACAGGCACATGGGTGTCATACTGAGATTGTATTACAGAATGCACAGAAATATAGGTGACTAGACATCCGATGATAGAAGAGATCGAATGCAAATGAATGTGGATTCTGTGGTGGAAATACAAATGAAGCTCATGAATAAAAACATGAACCTTGAATGGAGTTATGTGTTGAAATTGGCAGCAAAGCTTCATAATTAGCTCGGTGCAGCAGTGGATGAACTTCCCTAATGGATGGCACATAGTGTAACCGCCACTGTATATTATACTGTACATATATAAAGTCACACTTACACACGGATGCATCCACCCTTTCACAAACACACTAATAGGATCAGCTGTGTGAAATGACTGTGTGTCACATTGCACTTCAGGTTCACAGCTGCACTTGTGCTGAAAAGCTGTCTGTCGTCAAAGCTTTTTATTTGACAGCTGTTCCAAAAAGACTGCAGTCCTATCTATTGCTTTTTTATTATTAACATGCACTTTTTTCAACATGCTCTAACACTTGGAGGACTTAAGGGATGATGGAAATAGGGTATCAGTTACTCAAGCCCTGTGAAAATGCATGTAACGCTCTCTATAACCCTATTGTTAATGGAAAGCGATCCAGAAGCCACCCAGTGAAAAGCACATATCTCTATAACTTATATGAAGTGACGGTCATCCGGGTGCCAGCTCTTTGCAGGTCCCATCCTTTCTAATTTAATTCTGACCTTTCCATAAATTCACACCCATTTCGCAGCCAGAGATACAGAGGAGAATGATCTTTAGTATTTTAAATTGAAAGGTTGTAATTGAAACAGTGCCCGGAGCGAGAAGGAGAAATTATAGGATGTTCATTTTTTACACAGATACCCCTGAGAAACGCAGTGATAGCAGCGTGTAAGGACATCCTGCATGGCTCATTGCGAGAAAGAATCCTAGAGCTACCCCGGACTCTTCCATCAGCGCTCCCCTGACATGTAGAACATTATGTACACAATACAGGGAAACGCTCTTTTGTATTTCTCATCCGTGAAATTGTGCCCAATAAGTGCTGAGATTTAGGAGGGATGGTTCCGTCGCCGCCTTTTGCAATTAAGTAAAGCCACACAGGAGAGCGGCTGGCTCTCCTTTCCGCTTCCACACAGGAGTAATTTGAGAAAGCCAGCCTCGAGGCTGTCCTTTAACAAGCTCGCCCAGATCGCCATATAGTACACCGCTCTGGAGGCAGCTGGCTTTAAGTGACTGCATGTCGTTCTGAGGACCACCTGACAAACACACACGGCCCCACTTACACTGTGAAACTCTGACACTATACATCAAGATGCCATTTATAATGTAGCAACAGCAGCATGCGAGTCCTGCTGGTCCAACCTGATCCCACAGAAACACGGCCAATGCCCACAACCTCTTAACAACGTAGTTTGGTGCCAGTCGGTGATGTTCCAAAAACTGTGAGCAGGCGACACATAAACAATTTAAATGCAATGTGCAAGCAGGAGAATAAGAATGCTGATATAGCATGTGATACATGTGTTAAGCCACCAAAACCATTTGGTTCGTTTTTTTAAATGCACAAGATCGTGTACTTCCATCAACATGCTGATGTGAACACATGCAATACACACATTGCAAAAGACTGCCTGAACCACAATGAAGAAGAAACATCACTCTCTGTACTTGCACCTTAAATTCATTCTCATCATACATGCATGAGACACATCTCTGAACACAATAACCATGCGTTCACACAGTTTGACAAATCAGTCATTGCCACAGTTCGCTGTCAGCTACCCTCAGATAAGTTGGAGTTTGTTGAGAACTGCAAGGCTGCCTTGCAAAAGAGCTAAGGAAGGAGAGAATCATGAGAACATGTGGAGAGCAGACCTTCTGCCAATGCACATCGCAGATCTTCATGTCCTGCAGGTCTGGAATAAAAAGTTATTGTTTTGGTTTGGTTGTTAAATGGACTTGAGCTCATATAGCCCTGTTCTAGTCTTCTGAGTACTGAAAGCGCTTTGACACCGCAGATCACACCTACACATTCACGCACTGATGGCAGAGTCCATCTTTATTAACTGATCCATTCACACACATTGATACGCCGCCAATGAAGCAGCGAGAGCAATCTGGGGTTAACTGTCTCGCCCAAGGTGGCTGACATGTAGCTGCAGGAGCTGCAGATCGAACCCCCATCCTTCCGGTTGAGAGTCGACCAACTCTACCAACTGAGACACAGCCGCCCTGCAAGGAAGGAGAGAATGATATGAAAATGTGGAGAGCAGACCTTCTGCCAATGCATTTCACAGTTAATCTTCATGTCTAGAATAAAAGGTAATTGTTCTGGTTTGAATAAGCAATAACATCAAGAAGTTTATATATGTGCACGTTCTGTAAATTAAATAACTACTTCAGTATCACATTGGGCTCTAAAATATGGTCTCAAAGGTTTAAACCTCGAATGTGTTTGATGCCAACCGAAGATGACTGTTACATAAATTGTTTATCATCTATTGGCCTTGTTTCTACAGTTAATGTTATTTTAACACAGGACATGCCATCATCATGTGAAAGTGACACTTCTTGATTTCTGAGAAAACACAGGCTGGTCATGTGCAAAAGATGTAATTTGGAAAATGCTGCTATGCTAATGAAGAGTAAATGCAGCGAGTTTGGGCTCAGACTGTTTGCACAAAGACAGCCACTGTACTCTGAAGGCAGCTGGCTCTGTGCAGGCCTGTGTGTTTGTCAGCTGGCACTCAAGAGAACCATACATGCACAGTCACACATAATGAAGCTGTGTATCATATTGTCCTGTTTGCCTCGTTCCTGCAGCACGGGTTTCTCCACATGCAAAAGGAAATATCCTTCATCACAATTAGGGGATAAATGCTGCCGAAAAGAGGGGGAAATACAAATTGCAAAGAGAAAAAGAGAGTAGACGAGGAAGCGGCCTCTTGTTTGGCGTGAAAAGATAGACGAGGGTCCCTCCAAGCAGAATGAGGGCTCTATTTGATTTGCAATTACCCCCAAGATGATCAGCTGCTGTTTGAAGTTGATTTGCTTCCTGGAGTCTGCAGGGGGAGAAAGTTCGAGAGGAGCCGTGACCCTTACTGACCTCCAGGCAAGCGCCGGCTGACCTGGGAACCCTCGATGTGCCCCATGCGCATCAGTCATGCAATCCATCCTTGTCAGATGTCAGACAACAGATGTCACTTCCTGTTGGCTCCATCTTACCAGACAACCTCTGACCTCGCCACCAATCGGAGCAAAAGACACAGAGTGTATGTTAAATGGAAAATGGACATACATCCACGGTGGCCTACACAAACAGAGATGTCATAGACACACTTGTACATGCATGAGAACATTCAGACATGCTCAGAGAGTCGCACAACACACGATCAACAGACCAACACATACAAAGAGCTTTTAAAACCGCCTCCATCAAGCAGCTGCGTTAAAGACAAATCTAATTGACCCACCCCAGCCCGGCCCTGTAATGCAATAGAAACTTAAGCCAACAGATCACCACTGATGGATAACTAATGCTATCCCTCCAGCACAGCAGATGACCAGGGTGTGGATTTAAAAGGCAGATTTGATTACCCTGTGTTGGTAATTGGCTAATGTGTGAAAAAGGGAAAGTATGTGAGAGAGCGAGAGGGTAGAGACAAAGAGCAATGAAGGATGACACACATGGGGAAGCACAGAATACCAACATTAGGCCTTTGGGATTTCAGATTTATACTCCAAAACAAATGAAAATAGTGTGTGGAATGGGTTTTGTAGCTGTCATTCAAGAAATCTGGTAAGACAAACCTTAGAAATACTTTCTGTATCACTTTTCACCGCCTGATATCTGTCTCGACGGATTTCTTTTCAACCTTTGTTTTGACTTTTTTCACAAGCTCCAAAACCAGACTGTACTGGAGGTTTAGAGAGAGGCAGATTGGAAATGAACAAACTCTTGTTGCCTTTTCAATCTCGGCTGTCTAATATGTGCTCTCTCTCTCTCTCCCCTCTCGCTCTCTCTCTCCAGGAGCCTTAATTTCCCTCAGTCAATATTAATCTTTTACTCGTGACATTTGCAACAGCGCATTTAGATTAGATTTCTTTATTTGGTTCACAGTCTGCAGCACCGGGCTGAGTCATTCTGCAGTCAGTTTCCATATTTCTTTTTTCAACATTGATTTGTTTGTTCTGTAACGGTGCTTCTGTTGAAGGTACACCCTCACAGTAAAAGTTTATTCGTGAATAATGAGAAAGGATTATATGGAGAAATTGCAATTTTATAGCTATGATAACTAAGAGAAAAATAAAACTTCAATGTGTGCAGATGCAACACAATCGCCTGTAAGCCTCGTTTTAACTCTAAAACAAGCAACCTTTCAAAGTCATAATGACAGAACATCCATAAAGATGCTCTCTGGCAATCATTCTTTAAGTATCCAAATAAAATGTGATCAAAAATGATGTCTGCTCTGTCCGATTAGCCATCAATATCTAAAGCTAGCAGACTTAGAACAAATTCAGAGGTTGTTACAGAATTTTATTGACCCTATGTCATCCCTTGTAAGCCTTATGGCATCCTACACGATTACACTACACAATATATGGAGGCAATAAGTAGGCACTTACACAGGAACGATGCAGAAAACACATGCATCAGCCTTTATCCACTTGAGGAAAATAACTAATACGGCAGAACATAACGCTGACAGGAATCCGCCCATTCATCAAAATGAGGAACAGTGTAATTTCTCTGCTCATCAAGCACCAGTGACCCTCTGGATGAGAGAACTTTATTACAGCTGGCTCTTTGGTGAGCAGCTCAGAATTATAGCACGCAGCACACAGACGTAGAATTAATGTAGAGGAAGTGTTCACTGCTCTGCATAGAGACACGGACAGAAACCAGACAGACAGTACGACTCAATCCTATGCCCTCTACTTAGACTAATTCATTTTTTTAAACAGAACATTACATTTTAAAATTGAGAGCAGAGCTCAAACATTGGCAGAATATAAAAATGGACAGTGAATCTCAATCTTCTACATTGTCCACAAGTGAAGCCAAAATACCCTCACGATGGACGCTGACTCATTGCGGTGGTGACGTAATTTGGAGCCAAGACATGCGCACTTTTAGCTTACCTCAGCAGAACAGATTCTTGAGTCGGTTTGCAGCACACTCTCACATTTGCGCAAAGTTCAAAGACTGTATTGTTAGTTTTTCGTCACATTTTCTCTCGCTGTAACTCTTCTTCTCTGATAACCTGTTTGAGAACGCTGACAGAAGCCATATCTGAGCAGTCGATCAAGACGTTACATCGGCTTTTTTTTGTATGAAATTAAAACCGATTCAAACAAAACTACTTGGACATCAAATCAGCATGATAATGACTATCACTACAGACTGGAGGTCGGACAAAATCTTATTTGACTTTTTGGTTTTCTGTGCCTTAAGGCCAAAACTGGACGACAGCGCTTCAACCAAAGTTTGTCTTAATTAGAATATGGAGGGCATATAATGTCCTGTCCAAATTCAGATATTTTATATTTTCATTTTAAGCATAACAGGGAGACACACAGAACCCACACTTTGTCCTTACCGCCTGAAGCTGAAGGAAGGCAGAATTCACATCTTTGACATCGTTTCAGCGACGTACCCTCCAGTTTTGGATTGCATATTTATCTGTAGATTCACAGAGGTCAGTCAAAGTGTAAAGCGTTTGAAGCAGACCAATGGGTTTCTTCTGCATTTTCAGCACCTGCTAAATGTATTTGTTTCAGCAGATTTTGCACGGCTGAGTTCCTTAAATGTCTTGAGTGACGGAGAAAAGTGGGGCAGCCCTGGCGTGAACTTCCAGTTTTTCTCCTCCTTGTTTTAAGAGGTGATACACGGGTGAATAAAGTTCAATCAAGATTTCAAACTTCAGATAAAAAGAATGCTAAATAATTATGATTCATTTCATTAGGCTATTAGAGCAAACAGAACAAGACACAGTTTAAAGCAACGTCCAAAAGATGGAGGAGACAGAAACACAAACATGAAGTCAAACTGAATTTACTCTTTTTGTCCTCTAGTTCACAAGAATCACCGCTAACAGCACGACGAGTGTGAGCGGATAATCATACAACTTCTAACCATCTGAGACGTAGAACTGAATGCTTTTTGTGTTTCTGCTAACTCTTTATTTGTGTGTGTCCTTTTAGAAATGTAAATATGTAGCTGGGAGTCAAACTGTTAACATTGGAGCAGTTTATATTTTCTAAATGTGAGATGATAAATAGTTTTGGGAGGAAAGACGCAGATGTTGGCGAGCAATGTCACATTGTTTGAGCTTGTTGGTCCTGGCAAGAGTAACATCTTAAATGTTTTATATCCGTCCAATCATAAACATGTCAATGGGAAAAGGTCTTCTTCAGCTTTGTGTTAACCTGCACAAACCTTAATGAACAAACAAAGATATACTGAGCATTTTGCAACAACCCCCTGACAGTGGGGGGTTACCAGATGCTGCTGGGTTGATTATTACAGAAATCTTGTCTTGTTCAGGTGCAGGTAAGCAAAGAGGAGACTGTGCTCTTAACTCCATGTGCTGCAGATGTTTTCCCGGATCAGAACTGAAACACACACCAAACCCACATTTTGAGGGTATTAAACCAAAACTTTAGACACATCAAGCACACACAGATTGATTGCACCGCACACAGAAATCCTCTCCTCCAATCTGCCGTGCATTCAGAGCAGCAGTGGTGTGCCAGTGTGTGGGGTTTGTAATAATGGGTTGCTGGTTGGTTGCAGAGGGGGGCTGACAGAACGCCTCACATGTATTAGTGTGGTACAAGCTCACTGATGAGGCCCGCTGAGAAACCAGCAAACTGCCTCGTGTCTGTGAACAGGCTCACTCTGTGCAATGAGACTTGATGAGCGAGGTTACGATTCATGGTTCCCGTTGGCTTCCCAACTCCATTTTCCTCTCTTTGTCGTTTCCCTTTCGGAGGCTGATGGTGGAAGGACAGGGGGTCTTGGTTTTTCAAGTCGCACCAGATGGTAACATTTCCCTCTTTTTTTTTTTTCATTTGAATAGTTTATGAAACTGAAGAAAAACGGCAGAAGGATGTTTGACTTGAGCTGTAAATGAAGCAGTTGCGTTAACGAAACAGAAGATGTGTCTGCAAGTAAACCAGTGGTGATATTTTAACAAGAAAAAGAAGTTATGACAATGTGACATGATGTCAAGGACCTCTTTGGCAACAAACATATAAAGCTCAATCACATCCACTGTGTTGTAGTCTTCATGTACTGCACAACACGTTCTCACTGCAGAATAGTCACGCAACATTTGGTTAAACGTTTCAAATGAAGCTTGTTGAGAAACATTTCACTTTTTACATTTAACAATAAACACTGTAAATGTTTGGATGCAACATTACCAGAATCAAAAATAAAAGGATCATCCTTGGGGTTTGAATAAGCTCTACATCATTATTTCATGTAAAAAAAACAACAATTGTGGCGCAGTTAGCTTAGTGGTTAGTGAGCACGCCCCACCTTTACCAAACGACAATGTTCCTTTACAGCTGCAGAACAGGACTTGGATTGGTTTGATCATAAAGATTATTGGGAAAAGACACCAATATTGTTGGACGTTTAAATCAGCGTATATGGTTTCGCATGGTGTATTTTGATTTCTGGTCTTTTTTGTTTTGTTTTATTGGTTGTTGCTGATTTGATGACTCAGAACGGACAACCCTGGTCTTTATTAAAACTTGTTCACATAGGAGAAAGTCAAAGGGTCAAATACTTTTCAACCCCTTCCCTTCAGCTACCACATCACAGAGGTAAACGTCACGTCAAAGGTCAGAGCTTTGAACTTTAGCTGCCATCAGTGGACGGAGCCGAGCTGACAGCTCATTCATAAAGCCAGAGTGTGCGTGAGAGCTCTGCACGGTTACAGTCGCTCGTTTGATTTATTAGTGCAGCGCTAGCATCCGCAGCACATTTGTTATCCTGCTCTCCATTTAAAAAAGCCCATTCATTACACATTAATTAGTTGATGATAACAGTCCCCGTTCACCACAGGACAATGCCAAAACAGTGCAGAGATGGTTGGATCTGGTTGGTTGCCAAAGTGTGTATTAACTTGGGGGGTCTGTGAAAGTTGATCACCCGTACAGTTGACTGCGGAGGCGGCTCTACTGGGGCTTATACTGTAATGTCCAAGAGATAAACACAGGAACTGGAGGAATGCATTAGTCAAGCAAGTGCTAATGGTATGAAGCTTTCATCCATGGCCTTTGCAGAACATAAAGTGTATTGGAAATCATTTTGGCCAGTTGGGAATTTGTTCTAAATGTACTGTCAACACACATTTAGCAGGCAATTATACAAAGGGTGTTTTTCCAGGCCGGGTTACACAATACAGCTCAAGACTGAGCACTCTCCCCTTTAACAAAGAAACATGAACGTCTTGAGAAATATCTTGTTAATAGCAAGACTACAGTCGAAAGCCAAACAAGCAGCTCTGCAGAGATAGAGTGATCCGTGTACTTTTTAGGTGAACAAAATGTAGGACAGAGAGGAAAACTGCAATGGGGCTTTTGGGGCGAGCCTCAAGTGGACACTCGAGGAACTGCAGATTGTATGCACTTCTGTATTGGATTGACGATGAGAAGGCAGACTCAGAGGGCAGAACAAACACCTAGCTGTGGGAGTGTCACCCACCTGGGGGAGGGGTTACTGCCCTTTGTGATGTCATGAAGGGAAAATCTCCAAACGGCCTGTTTGAGCACACATTTTCTGAAAAGTGGAGCAGGCTAAAGATGGAGAGGATGGACTTTTCTCATCATTGGGGGGGTTTGTCGTCAGAGTAGTGACACATGTTAGTGTTAGAGAAACATGGTGAAGTGTATTTTGCACACTATGTGACCTTTAGCGTGGTGACAGCCATCAGTTTTGGGTGGTTTAAATATGTCTTTCCAAAAGAGATTAAACCCTCCACTCTGCTGATGCATCCAGCCAGAGTTTGGGTCAATTTATTTTCAGTACTCAGTTCAGTTTCTTCTAGAATAATACGAATTGAAAAAGGTTTGTCTTCAGTATTTGAGTATCATTTCGAACAATACATTAGTAAACGTCTGTCTTTTAAAATGTAATTTAATAAATTGCACACAAGAATTAAATGTCCCTTTGAGTGTCAGTTGCTGGCGGTAGTTTATTTGAGTGCTCTACCTTCATGTCAGTGTCGTAAATCACTGCAGACTGTGCGCACTCAGATCCCTCCATAATGAAGAGTATAAATACTCATCACATCAAAACATCAAATAGCTCTTTAAACGTCATCACTTACCCCCCCAACATCCCCTTATCATCTCGGTTTGAAATGTATGCAGGCTGACATGAACAGAAATACTGCTGCATCCGGGATGGGTCGCGGTGGCAGCGGTCAAGTCAGTATACCCAGACTCGCCTCTCTCCAGCAACGTTTTCCAGCTCCTCCTGGGGGATTCCGAGGCGTTCCCAGGCCAGACGGGATATATAATCCCACCAGTGAACTCTGGGTCTACCCCAGGGTCTTTTCCCAGTCAGGCATGCCTGGAAAACCTCCAAAGGGAGACGACCAGGGTGCATCTTAATCAGATGCCTGAACCACCTCAACTGGCTCCTTTCGATGCGAAAGAGTAGCGGCACTACTCCGAGCTCCCCCCGAATGTCTGAGCTCTTCAGCCAATCTCCAAGGCTGAGTCCAGACACCCTCCCGAGGAATCTCATTTCGGCCGCTTGTATCCGAGATCTTATTCTTTCGGTCACTACCCACAGCTCATGAACATACAGTCGGTGAGGGTTAGAAATAAATGAAGATCAGAGGTTTCTAAAAGCTCTACAGATTTCCAGACCATAAAAATTATTTTCTATCACGTTGCTTAATGAGACCTGCGAGGTTGGAAACTTGGTCGAGGTGATGTTTCAGTCAAGAACATAAGGAAGTTTGTTTACAGCCTAAAAATGAGTTTACGTAGTTCTGATGACTGAATGCTTCTAGTATCAGAGGGTAGTGATTTTTAGACACGAATACATCTGAGAACATCACTTATTATATGGTATGTTTTTCATTTCTCAGAGTCTTTTTCTACAGTTATCTAAAGTCCAATGAAAAATTCAATGTGATTAGTGAAGATGCTAACTTCCCATTTGGCCTTTAAATAAAATGTTCCTGCAGCTCCGTGGGGAATCAAGGAAAATGCAAGGCAATTATTCAAAAGATGACCTGGATTCAAAGTAAAAAAAAAAAAATCGTACAGAGGATGCGGCTGATGGATACTGGTTCCCCCCTCTGCCGCCCTCATCAGATCTCATTGTCTGGGGCAAGGGACAGCCACGAAGGTGTGATGGTGTTTGGAGATTTAATACAGGGTCAATTAAAGTGCGTTGCACACCCCTGCTGGTAAAGATCAAGGGGTTAAGTTTGATCAGAGGGGGGTATTAGATTGTTTGGGGACTAGTCTGTCACACCCTCAATAGGGAGTCCAATTCAAAATGTCCTTATGTCCCATTCTCTTCCGTTGGCTAACACTTGGCGCCTAGCGGGTTAATCTGCTTCCATTTCGTAGCAGGTTTTTTTTAGAGAACATGAGTCTGAGTAATAAATAATTGTACGTGCTTGACCCTCACTTCCAGAGGCTGAAGACGAGGTGTGAACATCAGCTGGCGGGACGTCTGCTCGCTCAAAAGACCTTTAGCTCGACATTGATGTTAAACGAAAAGGAAGTAAACGCAGACGAATTACTGCTGGAATCGGTCACGGCGAGGTTTTTGGGTCAATCTCAACTTAAAACTGTCCGATTTAGCTCAGCATATTTTGACAACAATAATAATAAAAAGCTGCTCGACTTATTTGTCAGGCGGTTTTTTGTTTTTGCCATCTGTGTGCTTTGACATGTGTACGCAAGAATCATTATCTCGTATTAACATGCTGTTCCTTTAGGGTTCATGCTGAGTTCAAATTAAAGTGCATGGTGAGATTATCATACCAACAAACAAAAAACAGGCACACATACACGGCGTGTTCCTCAGGGTTCAACGGGCTGGTTTGCCCTCCGTACATACTACACGTTCTGTTGCACTAATTTAAAGTGTAAAGGAGGCGCTCCAGACAAATCAGCAGTCTGATACTGACTTTGGTTACTTTTCCTCCGTTTCAGAGGGAAAAGATAAAGTAATATAATGTACATTTACTTTATTTAAGTGTGTACTTTATCTGTCGAGTTAAAAAGGGGGCACTGGTAGCCTAGTGGTTAGTGTGGGCCCCCATGTACAGAGGCTGTCGTCCTCCAAGCAGACGGCCCGGGTTCAGGTCCGACCCGAACACTTCGCTTAACACGATAGAAATCGTCATGCAGGACGACAGTTTTAAAATGTTTTCTCTGAGAGACCTTCAAAACAGAGTGCGTCTTATAAACCAGATTTTACGCTAACTGTTTTTGAGATTTATTTGCGGTGTTAGATGACAGGTGTTGTTGTTACTATCTTTTGCAGGGAGGGAGAACAATCCTGACCCCCAGGACTGAGGCGTGCACAGGCTGCCACTTAAAACAAATAAATGAGAAACACTGGACGACCTCTCAGGTCGGGTAAAGTGAGGGTAGAGTCTGACACATACTGATTGTAGCTGACATCTTAATACCAGAACATCCCTCATCAGAAAACATTGGATGGTACGTGAGTGAATTTTTCTGTCTGATGTTGGAATAAAAAATTCTCATAAAAAGGCACAAATGACTTACTGTCGAGACATGAAGATGAAAGTTAAAAATAACTGAGGTGAATCCTCACAGACAGTCTGCAGCACCCAGCCTTCACTCAACCAGACCAGTTAATTATGCATAAACTCAAGCCTTCATACGAATCAAACAGTTCAATTATGTATTTTACCCACATGCATTTCTTAAGATACATAAACTATAGGCTGGGGATTAAACCCATTTAGTACACTTTTAATTGTGCTGTCACGTTGGGACTTTTAACGAGACTCTGTGGGGATTGACTCAGTGTTGGAGCCTCAAGTGGCCATTCAAGGAACTGCAGTTTTTAGGACTCTAGCGTTGGCTAAATTTTCCAATTACTCTTCTTATTGTTTCCTTGCTGACTGATCCGCAGTGATCAAGATATGTACCAGTAAGAGAGAGGGTTTTACTGTGGACATGGAATACATGCATAATCCCTCTGCACCCCAGGTTGCCAGTTTCATGATCCCCTCTCTCCTCATCCCAGGATTTGGCTCTAACTGCCTCTCTCTGTTGGTGGCAGCAATTGGACCCCTCACACTCTCCACCGTGGTCCACATGAGGCCTGCAGGAGTTCAAGGCATGTTACATGTTCCGACAGCTTTGACAAATTGGTGAAAAATTTATGGCTGAGGGAAAACGGCTCGAGTGTGCCTGTCTGAGCTGCTGCCGGAGGACGGCCCGGGTCTTGTCACTCGCACTGTCCCACAATAGGAGCACAAGTGGCAGAGCACAGGCGGAGACAGACAGACAGGAAGGCTTCTGAGTGCTCGCGATTTATTATTTAGAGCTGTAATGTGGTGAAGAGGAAACTCAGCTCAGTATCTGCATGTAGAAACTCTAACGATGTTTTTCCTTCGGAGCTGAATTCCTCTTTCAGTGTTTTATGTTGATCAGGTTCAAACTTCCAGTCCAACGATTCAAATGAGTATCCCAGTGATGCCATTTATTGGTGTATCTTTAGGTGATAATTCCTATAAATCGATACATGATAAAGTAAAAGGTTATCCAAGACATATGAAGATAGAAGTTTTTAAATTCAGACATTTTTAAATGCACAGGACGTCTTGCATTGAAACGGTACAAAGACAGAATTTTCTGCTGCAAAAAGAGTAAAGCCTCTAGCAATCATAGTTTGATTTATATATAAGATCGACCCTCTGTGACAGCCCGCAGGAAGTCGTTTTTTTTTAAAGAGTTAATTAATTATTTCCTTTTTATCTGCTACACTTCAGGAGCCATATCAGCACAGGTAAGATGGTTGTTGTCGAGTGATTTTGTCTCTCAGTCAATTTTTCTGTCAGTGATGGAGATAAATCCCACGTTACGAGTCCGCTCCGATGAGTCAGAGCGATGAATCACAGCTTTACAGGTCGCTCAAAATGCTGGTTGAAGCCGAGCTCTCACGACCGGATGCACTCACATGATGAAGTTATCGTTTAACACGAGGAATTGAAAAAGATGACTACCGTTAGGGGACACGTATGATATATACATGAATACTTGTTCAAGCAGAGCTGCATCCACCCACACACAGCAAACACACACACACACACACGCGCACACACACACACACACAGGGAGCCTGTAGCTGCCACCCTTCAGGCTCGATTCAGCACTCTGTACAAATTTCTCTCACATCATTTATCTGGATTCTGTTTTTACGGAGAGTTCACATGCGAGCCGTCAAGCTCATTCCTCCTCCCACTAATCCCACCATTTTAATGCTTGTCCACATCGGGCTTGGCCACATTAAACCGATGATTAATGATGTATTGATTGGACTGTTTTCTACCACTGAGCCAAGGTGCTGAGTTGACAGCACACTTGCTTATCTGAGCCACCCAGCTTGCCAGAGGAGAATGTTTCCTGCAGGAAAATAAAAGGCCGGCTACATGCTGAAGCGCCGAGACACATTTGTACACTTTTGTTTTCCAACTGAGCATTCAGATAAACAGCATGTAATAAAAAATGTGATGGATGTTTCCTATTGCTTTGTCAACTGATTATCATCCTGTTGTCTTTCCTTGTCAGAAAAGACTTTACACAGACCAAGTGTCCAACACGGACTAAAACACAACACATCAGAGATTTCTTTGAAAGGAAACCAGTGATTTAATACATTATTCTTTATTAGCCACAGGAAATGTTTTTAAACTGCTCATTTTAATGTGTTTGCTCCTATCACAGTGTTGTTTTCTTGTTAAACTATAATGTACCTTAATGACCCGTTCTCGCTCTCTCTCTAGTCGAGCAAAAGCACGGGACAACTTCTGCTGTGCATCTCGTATACATTCAGTATATATCAATGTCTGTCCGTGACATAAACAGACTGAACATGACAACCCACGCAAGGGCCAGTAACACAGCTGACGATGGCATTTTGGGAAATACCAGCAACTTCGCTGCGTCCTTTTATGTCATTGCAGTCGACGACTATGGATGACATGTCAGGCTCTTGAAGGGTCATCTCATTTCGTAGGGGAAAGATTTCACCACTAGCCCTCGCTACTCTGTTCAAAGGGGAAAAGTGGCAATCGAAAACGAGGGGTAGGGGTAAGGGGTGAAATGGGACTGAGCTTGAGATACCTCACTTCAGTTGTCTTAAAGCAATATCACTTGGCCAACCGTAACCATGAGCAACCTTAAAGGCAAAGTGCATCATGTCAAACAGTTTCTCTTGCAATTGTATGCAAAGTACAAAACATAAATATAAACAAAGTTAGCCTGAAATCAAATCATCTTTATCATCCTAACCAGTGTGGTGCAGTGGTTAGCACTGTTGAATCACAGTGAGGAGGTTCCTGGTTTGAATCCCCGTCTGACAGGAGCCTCTCTGTGTGGAGTTTGCATGTTCTCCCTGTGCATGCGTGGGTTCTATCCGGGTACTCCGGCTTCCTCCCACAGTCCAAAGACATGCTCGTTAGGTTCATTGGTGAGTGTGTCTGGTTGTTTGTCTCTATACGTCCACTCTGTGATCGACTGGCGAACAGTCCAGGGTGTAACCCCGCCTCTCGCCCGATGACAGCTGGGATCAGCCCCAGCCCCCCTGACCCCGAACGGGAAAAAGCGGTATAGATAATGGTCGGATCTTAACCTTAGAAAAATGAAGATCTATAATATAAAACAACAAAAATAAATCATCTCCATCTTACATTAGTTTCAGGGACTTTACAAAGTGTTCAAACAGCTGAACAAATGACGGTACTAATGAAATGAAATGTGTTATAGCTTATCCCTCACCAAAGACCCACCCAGGGGGCATTACATGACCAGGGTGTTATGATCCGCCTGATGATGGACGCTTTAACCTCAGGTGCTTTTACCAAGCATGTGCCTATATACCGTCTCCATAAAGTAGACTGCAGAGGTTGGTCTGAGGAACATTGTGTTGCTGAATTCTTGGATTTATGATGGCAGTTTGTCTCAAGTTTTGAAGTATGCAGTAGTTAAGTTTTCCCTAACATGTTTTAAGCTGCACCGGCCTCAGCTAGCCATTAAGTAAGAAGTAATACATGCCACTGGTCAGATGTGTGAAATCTATGTAGAGCTCAAATAAACAGTGTAAGCAGACTTATTTCAGTCATGTTTGTTTAAGAATTGTTCTGTCCCATCGACTGTAAAGGGAAGTTTACAGGATGTGTGGAGTCACCAGCTAGCTTCTGTCCAGCTTGGCAGGTCACAGGGCGAGCCACATATGAATCATGTGCAGACTGGACCTGAACATACGACCTGCTTCATCCTGTATTCTAATCTTAATGAAACCATACGTTACTAAATAAACATAATGTTGTATACAGAAGAATCAAACTAGAGACTGAAATTGTTTACTGAGGTAAGAAAGAAGATTTTTCACAGACATCTACGCAATCTGACCTTTTTCTGCAACAAGTTGTCGCCCCCTGCAGGTCATTACAAATAATGCAGGTTTCAGACACTTGTGCATTGGACTCACTTTTAAAACCACGAGGTTACATCCACTTCTTACTGCCAATTTCCACATAGTCCGTGCACACTGTGTTCCGTCAGGTTTTGCTCCATCGGACGGCACACACCGTGCCCCTCTCAGTTTGTTTCTGGAGAATGAGCGCAGCAGCCATTAGCAGTTGTACACATATCCCAGGAGAACTACAAGGTCACGAGGGAATTTAGAGAATAACTTACATACAACATGTTGTCTTGCTGAGGTTGCTTTATTGTTCGTTTAGTGTCTGTTGTGACGTAATGTTGATAAAGTGCAAGTCCGCATATTGAGTTTTATTTTGAAATTGACCGGACGCTCTGCGTGTTTCCTTGCCTGACTTACTGCCCGGCTTGATTTTTTCTGTCCAGGTTGAAGCGTGCTTGCAGCGAGCTCCGTGGAAAATAGACTCGCAGCGTATTTGAAACAGAGCAGAGTGTAGTGGCGCTGCTGGCACGCTCCGGAGACGGACTGCGGCGCTTGATGTCGAAACAGGAGCATTGACTAGAGTGGAAGCGACAGGACCGCTGCGGGCACGGACTATGTGGAAATTTGCAGTAATGTACACTCCATTTCTGTTTTTACTGTCACAGCTGTCCCTGGATTGGATTCTGACGGAGTGATTTACTATTTACTGCATGCAGAGGTCTTTGTTGACCATTCCCCGGCTAGTTGGATAGCTAGTAATGCGTTAACCAGTTTAGAGGCGCACTGCTTCAACCAAAGAGGACGTCTTCATCGATATAAATGAAAGTTCCTCACAGCTGCTTTCATACAGAATACTGGGTTCTCAATAGCATTTGGGGTTTTAAAGTGTTTCATTTAATTTCTGTAGGGGGAGTATTTCATCTTGCTCTTCCCACTCATGATTACACCGTGCACGGGGCCGTCAGCCTCCTCTCTCCTGGCCTTTGCCATTTTGAAGAGCACTTTTTAAGCAGGGGAGAGTAAATTACCTGTGAGGAGATGACATTTTCATCTAATGTTCACTTCCAGGCCAAATTGGTATCTTCCCCAACTGCAGCCGGTGAAAAAAAAGAAGTGTGATGTTCTCTTTCCATTACACCCCTGCACCCCCTCCTCACTCACGCACTTTTCATCTGTCTGAGTCGCACTCTCTCTCTCTCCTGCACACACTCTTTTTCTTCCATGACCCACGTGTGCTTTTTCAGCATCAATCTATTACCCGGTCCACATCTCTCCCCCTCGATCTCCGGAACACCGTGCACTCTCTTGTTCCCCGTCGAATCTCTCAGCATCGCTCTCTCCTTCACCTTCTCACCCTCACTTCTCACTTCCTTGTCCGTCCTCACCTGCGATCCGCTTTCTCCCTTATCTCAGATTTCCTCTCTGATTGGCAGATAAGCATCATTTTGGAGGACCTCCACAAGTCGCTGCCTTCTCATTTCCTGCCTGAAATGGCTTTTCTACCTATTTCCACCATCAGTGATCATATAGAAGCTTCTGTGCATACAGCGGTGATTCCTATCTTCTCCACAGATACAGTAAAAGAGGAGGGGCAAGCTGTGAGAGAAAGGCAGTATAGTGACCTTCAAAACATGCTGCTTCTGTGTACTCTATTCCCCAAAGGACTGTGTGCTCCTTACTTTGGTTTTGGTTGAGAAAGGTCAAAGACTTCTTCTCTGAATGTGCTAAGAACGGTGGAGAATATACAATGTGAATACTGTGATATAAAACTGTCTGTTTGTGTACGAGGGCCAAGAGAAAATAGATTTAGAGAAGGCATACAGTGTTCAGCTCATCTTTTCAGCTTCAATAAAACAAACGCTGATGTCTCTATACGGTGAAAATATCAAAGTGCAAGAAGAGACTCTGAATCTCTGAAGCTGAATCTAGTCATGTTTGTGTTTTTGTGTGTAGCTCAAACTCTGAAGTAGTAGCAAAGTATTTGCGACAGTTGTTCGGTCTTCTTTCAACTAATAACTCCAGAGACAAAGTAAAACTATGGATAGAAACGTGGAGCTGGCCTAAACATGAGCTGGACATGTTACAGCGTGAGCTGAGTGAACATTGATTCGCTGCCGTTGTTGTTCCTTCTTCAGTTTGAAGTATTTATGATTTGAAATCGGGCGCCCCTAACATCCTTCCAATGAGATCAGATCACTCACAGTGATGGGCAAGGTACCATTCATTCAGACGCTACAGCCCTATTTACAGTGGACGCAGGTTTGACTCCTGACTAGAGACGCACCGATCCACTTTTTTCCAGTTCCAGATCTTGTCTGAACGTCGTCATGGAGACGATTTGTGGACACTTCTTACAGTTCAGTCTGAACGTCTTCAACGTGAGACTGTAGGAGATGAGAATTTCTGAAGTGTCCAACCATCTTTCTCGATCAGTGACGTGGATTGGCGCCGTCAGTCTGATATCCGATACATAAATTGCATCAATATCTGACCCGATACTGATGTAAGATTGGATCGGTCCCATCTATAGTCCTGACCCTGACGCTGCTTGGTGCACGTCATTCCCTCCACCACATCCTGTCACTCTATAGCTATCCTATCCAAATCATATTTTAAACATATTTTTTAAATCTCATCCTCAGTGTTTAATTGATCTTTTTTAAGTTAACCCACTACTTGGCTTAAAGCTCTATGCACGATGATTGTAAACAAAAAAACAAAAAGGAAATGGATGTGATGTTAAATGTGCTTTGGGGCATGTTGTAGTCAAACATGAGCCGTCACAGCCTCTGGAGACAGCTGCATTGTTTGAAATTAATGTGTTACATCTGATGTGCCTGAGACGGATGACTTAACGCTACAAACGTTCTGATGAGCTCCTTGTTACTGAAAAAGGAAAAGCTACCAAATGTCTGTTAGATGGGATAATTCAGGGGGTGCTGATGGCCCAGTGGTTAGGTCACTCTCCATGTACGGAGGCTATAGAGAACAAAAGTGATGACGTATTTTTGTAGGCCAACCCGGAAGTAGCATTGCCATGGGTTCTAACGAGAATTCACCTATGGGATTTTTGCATTGGATTTTGGATGATTGCAGAAAATAAGCTCTGTGGCTAACACACGTTTCTGATGCGTAGGCGTTTTGTTCAGCAGGATAATCTTTACAAATGAACACCACTTTAATGAAGTTTGAAGCGTTAATGCAGCCGAGAGAAGTAAAAAGCTAACGTTATGCTACAAGCGAACTACACCACGGTCGGTTGGTTTTGACGTCACTACCGTTATGCTTCATCGATCTAATCAGCGGTTTTGACAAGCTAGCGAAACCGTAGCTTAATAAGTTGTTTATTAACCTAATATTTGCAAGAGCACTGAAAAACACGACTAGATGCTGTAAGGCGGACTAGTGAGAGAGTTCCCGGCGTGATGACGTTTAATGTCCCCGACAACCACTGTAGTCTCATTTAGCCACTTGTTAGCAACCGCCGTTTTTAGTACGCGTAAAAACTTTAAAATTCACAAGTTGGGGTCTTATCTAACGTAGTTTATCTCGTCTAACAAAACGCCCAACATCTCTTAAGCTTGTGTTAACCACAGACCTTATTTCAGGCGTCTAACCACAAACCCATTCAAAATCCCAATTGACTTTTAGAGGATAGAACCCATGGCGCTAAAATGTTAACTCACTTCCGGGTTTTAGGACTCATTCCTGTGGCACTCTATAGGCATTCAAGCCGATGGCCAAGAGTGAAATCCGATATACGGCTCCTTTCCTGCGTGCCATTCCTCCCTCTCTCTCCCAATATGTGAAAATTCAATCATATTTTTTAGGCTGCATGTTGGTTTATTCTTGCACTTCTTGTTTATTATCATGTATATTGTACATATTTGGTCATTTACCGTTCACTGCCTTGTCCCAAACATCAAACTGTCTTTGCTAATAAATCTACTAACATCAGTTCAGGGTGGAGAGTATTACTGAGGACATTCAGGCCACGTCCTGGGATTTATTGTTTATTCATATTTTAAATTAATAACCATTAATACAGAAAATGAATGATAAGTATTTTTGAGTCCAACGTAGAGGCATATGTTAAGTTTTTGAAATTTGAATTAATTTTATCATGAAAACCAGAAAAACAACCCTGAATGTCTACAGGTTCAGAAATAGTCGCCACAAATATAACATACAACTGTTTCAGCTGTTTTCGTCAAGGACTAGAGAAAACAAGAAGAACAAACTCACTGCTTAGTAAGAGTGTTTAGATCACCGTCATTCTGTTACTCTATGTGCAATATGAAGCTACGAGCTAACTAAAGAGCGCTAACACTAGCCTGCTAACACAACGTCACGCACAGACACCTTGCACACTCAGTCTGATACGTTTATTTTTCTATTGATGGCAAAAATTCACATTATGAGACAAAATGTCTCGTACTCATCACGCAGAGTGATCAAGCAGTGAAGATGATTTTTGTGCTTCTTTCACTCCTTGAAAAAAAACAACGGGGTCCATACACATTAAAAGAAGACGAGAGCGAGGAGAGTTTTACCTGTGAAAAGAGGAGAGTTTTTCCCTTTGAGAAGGTGCTGCATAATTATCCCGATTATTCGAACCTGTTCAGAAAAAACTAATGACGGACAAAAGATTCAGTCAGTGTGCAAACATGATTGACATGACATGAGATCGATTCTTTTGCGTCACTTTCAGATGAAAAAAACAGACGCAGTGTGCAAAAGCCTTAAACGTACAGTAAGTAAAATCCACCGCTAGGGGCTCTCAATCAAAACAATAACAATAGATGACGTCGAGGCTCGCGGGGAATCATGGGAGTGATTCTCTCTGCTATTTTCCCCACAACCTATGTTCTGCATCATAACCTTGTTTAGTGCTCATTTCTGTAGAGGGAAAGTAAGATGTAACATAATTTACTTTTGTCTTTAATGAAGCTGTTTACTCATCATCTCATGACCGTCTCGAGGTCTACAGCCTGTCTCAGGTATGTGCTGTCTGTTTCTTTACGTCTGTTCTGCACTGTGCTGCTTTATTTCCACACTCCATGCCGGGTCTCCTGTGGGCCGTCATCATGGTTCCAGAAGTGGTTAGAACAAGATTTATGATTCTACTCAAACAGCCTTTACAGCCTTATGAAGCATGCTGTGCCTGTTTATTGGATTATTACAGTTCTCATTCGTACAGTCACAATTAAAATGCAGAGAATGGCCGAATCCCATCACATCTGCTCCCTCTAACTCACTGCTAATAAAGACCATATTGTGTTGTTTCGTCTGCGTCGCTGAAGCTGAGGTTTTTAGGAAGGTATGCGATGGATGTCGTCATCCTTCAGCCTGCCCGCCTTCATTTCCAGGTTCTCCGTGTCCTCTCTGTGCTCTGCCCCTGCTGAACTAAAGCTGTGAATCCTGTCAGCTTTCCAAATTGTACCGCTAAGCGCTCGCTCCACATTGTCACGCTGACACTAATGCCCGCTCAGCGCCCGGCTTCAGCCTGCCCCGCCCTGAGTGTGAGAAAGAATGGAGTCATCGTCCGTTCTCTCCGTCTACAGAGCTGCCAGGTCCGCTGAAATGACAGGATGTGATGGACAGAGACAGAGAGAGATGGATTCAGGGAGATGGGGAATATGAAAGTGAGAAGAAAAAGAAGAGGGGAAAGATAAAAGCGGACAGAAAGACAGAGAGTGGGTAGAAAGGGAGTTTAAAAAAAGAGAGATGAGAGACCACAGGGGAGATGGGACAGAAGAGAGAGAGAGCCTGTTGAAAGGGGAGTAGAGACACAAAGAAGAAGAAAAGCAGAGAGAGAGAGAGAGAGAGAGAAATAGAGAGAGACTCAGACAGGAAAGGGGAGTTATCTGTCATTTAGTCCCAGACGAGGTCTGATGGGTTGCTCTCTGTGCTTCTGTCAAGCGCAGCATCAATATAATGGCTTGTTGGATGCTTGGTCTCTGTGGCCCAGTATAGTACTGCTGTTATAATGGAAGACAGGCAGTCTGTGCCAGGTCTGCTGTCTCCTGTGACCTGAAAACATGGAGTCTGCAGAAAACATCCTCCAGCCTCATGAGTCAGCTCCATCAGCCATCATTTTATTTGACTTTTTCTCCACTTTTTTAAATGTTCTCGGCTCTTAATGTTCATTTATTCTCCTGAAGCACTTTGAGTCGCTGCAGATTTACAATCCATGTGAGGACTGGAAATAAAAATATAAAAGTTTAATTTCTCCTAATGATCTGGAAAACAAAACTATCTGCTTTACACAATTATTGTGCCGCATTTTCTTGGGTAATTAAACTCTTTGTTTTGCGTTTGTCATAAATCAAATGCATCCTAATCCTTAACAGCTTCTCTGTTCAAAGGGAGTCAGACAGACAACAGAAAAGAAAGGCTAGACTGCAATAATATATATACGTGTGTGTGTGTGTGCGTGTGTGTGTGTGCGCGCGCTTGTGTGTGTGTGTGTGTGTGTGTGTGTGTGCCTCTGGTTGTTCAGACAATTTGTGTTTTCACTCTGTGTGCAGAAACTATGTAACAACAGATAGTTTTCTCTCTTGTCTCTCTCTTCGTCCCCATGATATTCTGCATTAGCTCGAATATAAGACGACCCTGATTGCATGTCGGGCGATCTAATGGGCCTAGATAAAGTGCACGGGCTAAGAAGTTCTGTCATCTGCAGGGGAGCTGAGCCATTCAGGGCTTTAGAAACAAACAGCGCAATCCTAAAATGGATTCTGAAGTGTATTGGGAGCCAGTTATAATTTGCCAGACACAGACCTGATTTATGGTTTGGCACCACAGCAGCTAAGCTAAACTAGCATTAGCATAAAGATGCAACAATGGCATGTCACAATGTGGAAGTATCTCTTTTATTATGTTCACTCAAATTTAGTCTTCAGTCACAGGTGCACATCCTTCCTAAAAATGGATGTGACACGTTCTGCAGCTGCTGTTACTGTGCAGCACAGGTTGTGTTTTGACAGAGCTGTCGGTCCACAGGAGTCAGTTTTATCCATGAATAGATAAGAAGGTCTGAGGTTGAGAGTGAGGCCTTAGTTTGTTGGATATACTGAAACAAGAGCTCTTCTAATGGAGAAAATGAGAGTACATGTTTGTATTAGTCATATGTTTGTGACATCATGAACTGCTTCAAGGGTTACGTTTAAGAAATGTTTTACTGTTCTGGACTGTAAAATACAGTTTGGACGATTTTTTGTTACAGTATCTTTAATGCTCCTTAAAGTGTTTACGGTTATCTGCCCTGCAGCTACAATCATTTCAGCCTCTCCTAAAACACAAATCAGATCACAACTCGAACACAGAAGCTATTCAAGCTGAACTCATTAAATATTAACCAAAGATTCAAATGTGAGCACAATGAAGAAACCAGAGTTGGATAAAATGCTCAATCTGCCAGTCACCAAACTCACTGGATGTACTTCCACTTCTTCTTCTTTCCAGAACAAAAATAACTCCTACAGTCATCCCTCCACAGCTCCTAAAAACAGGCTGTATAAGAGCTTTTCATTCTCTACAGCTCCAGCTGGAGTTCTCTTTAATATATTGTTGCATGACAATAGCAGTGATCAAGTTTCTGGCTCACTAACTGGCTGAGGTTACAGACAGTTTAGTAGAGCGGGCTGACTGTTAGAGTGAGTTTTATGAAGCAGAGTTGATACACCTTTAACTCCGTCACTTATCTGGTCTGCTCTGGTCTGACTTGGTCGGTTTGACTTGGTCCTGGTGCATCCTGGGGAGGGTTATGTGGATGATTCAGGGGTTGTCTGAACTCCTCAGTTTGGTCTATGATCTGTGATCTGCTAGCACCTTTTTACCCTCACCCCAAATCCCCACATATTCTGTGCGCGCCGCGGTCCGTCTGCGCCACTTTTTTGCTCCATCGGACGTCACGCGCCCTGCCCCACTGGATCCGTTTCTGGAACATGAGCACAGCGGAGCGCAGCCATGAGCAGCTGTACACACATCACAGTAGAAACTACAAGATCACGCGGGAATAAAGAAAAAAACATGCAAACAACATGTTGCTTTTTCTTTGTGAGGATGATTTGTTGTTAGTTTGATGCCTGTTTTGACGTAATGTTGATAAAGTGATGAAAAATCCGATCCGACCGCAGTGTGCATGCATGGAGTATGTGGAAATTGGGGGTTACTCTTCGTAATGCTAGGTTCAAAGAAACACAATGTTATACACAATGTTTTAAAGATGCAGGTCTCACGTTGTTTTATTTACTTACATATTTTGTAAATTAAAAATCTTTTGTTAATAAAGCTGTTTTCAGATGTGCATTCCTGAAAATATCTACATATTTTAAAGAGGACTGCTGCTGAAATCGTCCTGACCTGACTGTTCACATATAATAAGTCCGCTATACAACGTAATGATAAGAGAATATTTGCCTTTATATCAATGCTACGTGGAGTTAAGCTCCTCCTGCAAATATCAGGAGTTTTTCTGCGAGTGTGAAAGCCGTTAATGTGTCTGTTTTCTGACGCACTTGTTTGTTAGACCTGGACTTTTCTATTTCTATTTCTATTCTCTGGGCTCCTCAGCTGTTTGCATGTATTTCAGTGTTGCCCTGTTACTTTGTAGCACTGCTCAGGATGAAGTTTGCCTCGAGTCTGTCACAACCAGAAATGGAAACTCGGGCGTTTTAAACAAAGGGAAAGCAGCAGAGTGGGGGATGGGTGTCAAACGACTGCAGCCACAAAACACCTGCTAGAATAAAACAAAGAGGGCATCAAGCTGATTAAAATCATAAATCAGGTGTGCTGTAAAACAATCCGATTTTTTATATGGCCACATACTACTCAAGTCTGCATCTGTTCAGCATTTTTCACAAACTGTGGTCAGACACTCTGCGTAGGCAACACCAGCTGCCATGTCACAACCAGACTGAAGCTTAATACAGGGAAAAATACAGGAAAGCCATTTCTCTACACATTTATTATGTTGCATCATTAAAGGAGCAATATGTAACTCTGACACCTAGTGTTTAAAATGGGTACTGCAATCCTTATTCAAACCCCTGCAGAGAGCTGTCTCCCCCCCCTCCTCTCTAGAGTGGATGCTCACGCAGGTCACCATGTGGTGGACACTGAAGCTTCAGTGTTTAGCCAGCTCTGCATCGGTCTGTAAACCTTTCTGCGTTCTAACCTCTCTCCATTTTTCAAAAGCATCTCCAATATTGATCCTAGTTTGAGCACGTTTCTGCTCGTGGAGCTTATTAGAAACATGCAGAGGCTTTTTAGGTCGGGTACAATCACTTCTATCTGAACCAGTTCTCTTGGTTCTCTCTCTCATTATTAGACACCAATGCTACAGTTGTTGACATAAGATGGAAGACAAATAAAACATTGTATGACGCAGTGCAGACGGTCCTTCACTAAGTAACGACGAGTTGGACTTTTTCACTCTAAATTGTAGCATTCATGACGGTGAACATTTTTATTTGTTTTTGTTTTTTGTGCACGCTGTGGCCAAGAATGCTTCGTCCAGAAAGCTTTGTTGGTGCTCATGATGTCGAGTGCAGAGCTGCAGGTTTAAAGGAGGGAACATATTAAGAGTTCCCTTTGTACTTTGTCTCTTAGTTAAATCAAAATGCAAACACTCTGACACTGTATAGTGTTTTAAGATTAATTTACTGTTTCATGCGTGGTCATTTATTGTCACCTCTCAGAATGTGTTTATAATCTGAGCTGTTAAAAACCCCTCCGTCCCCTCGAGGACTGGATATATACGTACGGAAAGATTACATGTAAGGAGCCTGAAATCACAGCGGGCTGTTAAAATACAAACTGTGCATCACTCTGAAACTGCTTGAAGTGAGACATAAAAGATATTGACCGTTATTTTCCACTTCAACATCAAAAAATGTTTCCTTTGTAGCATGCAAACATGCCGTTTTATCATTGAGGGAAAACGTCGCTCACTGAATAAATGTTAAATTGTGCAGAGAGCCACACTCCAACACAAAAGATGGACGCGTAGGTTGTCAGTACGAGTGTTTCACATTCATTCCAACACAACACACTTGACTGTTTAGTGAGAGCTGTTTAAAGGTTTAAAAAGTACACCTTGTTATTTCAGTTCTTCTAATGAGAGAAGTGTTTCTTCTCTCCACACGCGAGTGAAGAGCACATGGGAACATCATCATCTCTGAAGTCTTTTTCAGAAAAGTTGTAAATGAGTTAATAAAGCTTCTGTTGTTAAATCCAATTAAACAATAAAACTATATCTAATGAAGACGGCAGATTTATCAAAGACTTAAAGGAGTAATATGTCGATTTTTTACACTAAAATACCCACATTAATATAAAACGGACTAAACCTACGTTGTATATTTATTTAATGTTGAGTACTTACATCACCTCAAATATTTCCAACAGTTATTAAAGAGAAATATTTTATAGAAGTAACGGGACATGTCTTGTTGAGTCGGTTGCCATGACAAGGCACGTCATGTTTATCGTTGCCATGGCAACACCGCCTGTTACGTCAAAGACCGCTGCATAAGGAAGCGTGAGCTGCTACTGAAAGCTGCCGTCCTGTCGCTGTATGTGCTGCTGTGATAAAAACGTCATGTAAATCATACTCGGATACATTAGCTCGTCTGTAAACATATTCTCTTCCTCAGGTCGGTTTCACCCGGTCGTCATGACTACGGTCAACCCGGAGTTCATTTTCATCGGGGATGGTGGAGAGTAGCAGAGAGAATCGCTCCCATGATTCCCCGCCAGCCTCGACGTCATCTTTTATTATAGTTTTGTTTGAGAGCCCCCTGGTGGTGGAATTTACATACTATCAATTTAACTATATTCATAATAACAGCCTGTGTCACATCTACCAGCCACTAGAGCAATTACAAAACTTTTCGTTTTTTACGCATTGCTCATTAAGATCCAAGAATAAGAAAAAACATGGCTCTGGATCGAAAATATCCCAATACCCCTCCGATGTCCAACCCTAACTGTAGTGTATGAAGTTTCGATCAGTGATTTCTCTTGATTAATGGTGAAAGATAAAGACGACACCAGGAGAGCATAATGTCTCGCATATGGTGTACCAGCGTGGCAAGACATGGAAACATAAAGTGAAGTGAGAGAGAAGGAGGGATGGATGGAGGACAGAGAGAAGGGGAGGAAGTGGAGGTCAGCGTGCAGTCTGTTCCTCGGGCCTAATTAGTCGCCTCGCAGAGCACTCAAAGACGGAGAGAGCAATGGACGGAGAAGAAGGCGACAACTGAGGCAGAATTCTTGGGCAAATTTACTACAGAGCCTCTCACAATGACACAGCTTATAAAACAACCTTAACTGCCGCTATCCTCCCTCGGCATTTAGAGCCGTGTGATTGGAGCAGTTTTGTGGCCAAAGTAGAAGGCAGTTAGGGAAGACGTGCAGAGCTGACACAAGAAGCAGCCAGGAGAGGAGGGGGGGGGAAACTGCCATTTGGATCACATTTTAGTCACTGTAGCGTTAAATGTGGAGTTGTAAAAATCTTTTCCCATGTTCACCGCCGAAGAGGAAGGAAATATTGGAGCAGGAAGGGGGAGAAATAGAGGGGAAATGGAGGGAGAATAAATGAGGTCTGCTTGGTCATGTATGGTGTAATGTGAAAGGAGCTAAATCAGCAGCATTACTCCCCGATGAAGGTACTGTAAAGAACACTGTAGCCTACATACAGGCATCACCGTGAGCTCTTAGTACGGCCCAAAGCTGCAATCTAAAATTATGAATTAAAAGAATTGAATGCATTTGGCTCAACGGTCATCAAAAACTCGACTGAAATACACCCTGTATCACTTTGTTGACGGCTGATGATGATTAATAAAAGCTCTCCTTTTTATTTCAAAGAGAATCCGGGAATAAAAGCTTGAAGAGGATGAATATGAGAGCTGATTAATTAAAAGGAGTGCAGAAGTACAGAGTGTCATCTGATGGCATCAAAGTGCTTCAAACATCGCGGCTGATACCTTTAGAAAAATGCTTTAAAACACTTTATCGCAGCGTTATTATGTCACTCTATATCCACGTGAGGATTGATGAGGGAGGAAGCTGCATCACTCTCATTAATATCCAGATACAAAGGTATATAACATGGGAAACAAATGTAAGCCTAGAATAAATGAACCTATGATGATGTACTATGAAGCGAGCTACACATTCTGGGGTATTTTTTGGTTATCTGGCTTCACTGACCCTAACAAAGGAGATCATGCCAAGTGGTCACACATAGCTGGTTACTAACGCAAATCGCAAAGATGACAAGTGCGATCAGCAGACTGTCATATTTTGCAAACTCAGGGCCTGGTTCACAGAAGGATTAAGCAGCTTTTGCGACTGCTGAACCTGTGCAAATCAAAAACACTCAGTCTAACTCACAAAACAAACACTGGGGGTTAAATGCACCCATAACTGCGCTGCAGAGCAAACTGCGTCTCTGTGCGCCGGTAATGTCTGCATGTATTTAAATAAGCCATTATGCAGTCATTCGGGGAAAAACTGTCCCCTTCCCATGCAAATAAGCAACATTGCAAAAAGGCGTCACATTCACAAAGAGTTGGCGGTAACTGCGCCGCAGTATTTGTTAGAGATGTCACAGGCAAACTGTCCAGTGATTAGGAAAACAACTCTACATCTGTCTGACTTGACATTAAAAGATGTGTATTTAAAGTCTATGAATATCACTTTAACATGACTATTATTAATATAACCAGGGGTTGAATCAGTCCAGGGCTGTCAGCAGCTAGACACTTCTTCCTGTATGCATGGAGACAGTCTGGAGCGTGCCATGGATGTACCTTTTTTCCCTTTCCTTTTCGGAGTCGGCCTTGCTTGTTCCATTCAAAGAGCAAGCTTGGTTTTAAACGCTGAAAGTCATGTAACATTTGTCGAGTCTGGCATCAAAATAAACCCTAAACAAAGTTCCCCCTCCCTTCCTAGCTCATCTTAATGTGGACAAACAGCTTCATCAGCAAAAGATGCAGATCTGCACAGACTAAAGGTGCAGAATGCTTTTCTCTGTATTCAGACTCAGAAAGAGCAAGCTGCGCGGAGAAGGACAACTTTTTCGGCATATTTGCGCCTGAACATCATTAGTGCTTTATGCTTAGTTGATCAGACCTTGAGACGACTAGAAAGAGCGAGGAATCGGTGTGCAATTTTAGTGATTAGGCCCTAAGAGCACACTATGACATCAGAAATGTATGATTAAATGAAACACATAATCCAGACCAAAATGAACACGGCTGCATTTGCCAAATGCAGGAAGAACAAAAAATAACAATTATAATCCACCAACTGTGTGACTGCCTAAATGAAGGCTTCATATTACTTCCCCATCATTAGTGCACAGTGGATCTGAATATACTAACATCTGTTTACTCCATTACATCCTCATTGCACAGATGTATTCTTGGGCACTTTATGACAGGTATCACACAGAGCAATATGGAGCCAATTATAAACAATATAAAGACATAATTCAAAAGAATAAGCACCCTTACTTTCCCATCCTTTATCTATCACAAGTCCAACGACATCAGTCAGGCCCTCTCTACCGCCCTCATCCAAGGATAGTATTTTGGATGAGTAGTGTTCAGTGGTGTTGACTTGGCATCAGCTTTATTTGAAGTTCTAATTAAAGATATGTTTGTCAAGTCATGTGTCATCTCTTCTTTTCATTAGCTGAAGCATCGTTTTAATAAATCACTAATCTTCTCTCTGAGTCCACAGTGTTTGTTCACAGCTCATTATACAAAGTCATTTTAATACCAATATGTTTTTGTGTGTGAAACAGACACACAATGAACATCACCCATTAAGCTTTCCAAGTGATAACCTAAACCCGTTTTCACCCAGCAGTCCGGTTCAGTTTGTTTTGGTACGGTTCACATTTATTGGCGTTTCCACTGTCAAACGTTGGGAGTGGTACCAAAATAACTGATCGATACCGTCCTACTTTTTTGGTACCCTTCTGTTGTGATGCCAAGCGTGCCGATCCGACCTGTAAGGGTTGGAGCTAGACACACTGCAGTTCATTGATTGGTCGAAAGAATCTTCACTTTGCATGCAACAGCGGTAATAAAGGACAAACAAAAAACGCACCATGTTTAAATATCCTCTGGATTTGGAGAGAGTAATGTCAAGGCTTTTTTTTTTTTGTGCAACTGTCAGCGAGGAGCACCGCCCCATGGACGACATCGGAGATACAGACCTTCCTAGGAATCATTGATTTTTGTTTATTGTGTCATGTTCTTCCTCTTTGTTGGATTTATTGGCGGTCTACACTATGACGCGCCGCTGTGATTTAGTGATGAGTAAGGGCAGTGGTGTAGTGGTGCCTGAAGAAGTCAGTTTACTCTTTTTGTGTGTGTAAAGTTTCCCGTCCAGCAGGGGATAAATGGCTTATAAACTGTGACATGTAACGTCTTGCATATTTCATACTAGCCAATCAGAGACAGAGTACATCAACAGCATCAATTTAACATTGGTGTGAATCAGAGGAGATTTAGAAGTGGATATACTCGGTATACCTACATAAACTCTGCACTACACCACTGACTAAGGTTAAGGTTGGCTGTGGAAACACAAGCAAGATCAGGGTTTACCGTACCAAACTGTTCTGAACCAAACCAGACTGCTTGGTGGAAACATGGCTCAAGACAAACCTAGCCCTAAGGGTGGTAAACATTCTCCTAAAGCATAACAACAATCACTGATAAAGTAGTCTATGATGGGACTTGAGCCATCCTTTTTCTCACTCATTCAGTCTGCATTATGGTGACCCTAATATTACAGATGCCCGTTTACAGTACAGAAGCTTAACCGTGGGACGTTAGTGTGTGCTGAACCACCACAGCAGCCACAGTCAATGCATCTGTCAGACCACCAACAAAGAAACAACAACTTTTACTGCCTTTCCTCCTACCAGTTGAAGTTTTACTGTACTCTCCTGATCATAATATTCAAACAAAAATGGCGCTGATGCATCTGCAAGGGTCCCCACGATCCAAATTCAGAGAAAGATAGAGTCCCAACACATCACATCCATAAAGATTCACAGAGTGATTCAAGTTCCCCACAACCCCAACTGTATTTTCTGTAATTATTCAGTTTTATGAATAGGTCCTGGTCAGGTAATTCACTGTGAGATTGGCAGTCGAATGAGGCTCTTTTGAACGAATTGTAAAATGTTCATCTATTTGGGGTCACCCCTAAAAGTAATGTAAGCTTTGATTTGGCTTATTCCTTTCTTTGCCTTATTTAAACAGACAATGTCTCCTCACATTCAGTTTTGTGTCTCGTTTATAGATCAGAAAAACACAAGACTGATGTCAGCGTCTTGAAGAGAATCCTGAAAAAGTGCCAACGAGAGACACAGAATCATACAAATTGAAGTGACAGAAGGGGTTTGTGTGTAAATGCACACTGTAAGAGGGCTGCTTTCATCCACAGTGAGGTCAGAGGTCAGTAAACTGCAGGACAGCAACTCTGGAGGAGAGGTTCAGCGTTATGCTGACGGACAGTTCACCAATGTGGATGTTTGCTGAGTGCTGCTTGCTTTGAAGAAGACAGATCTGTTATAAATAGCAGCATTAGCTATCTCTGCATGTCCCACTCGAGAGTCGATACCTCACATAAAGAAGTACATTTCCATTCCATTCGTTTTCCACCACCATGTAAAAATGAATAAGTCATAAACAGAGGAAGACTGTGCTGATGTCAACAAGCAGAGACAATTCCCAGATGTGGTACAGTCCGATTGCTAATGGATTCGGCTGTCATGTGTTTCTTACAGTATGTTTTACTGTTACATAAGAACTTCCTTTCAGCAGCATAAGGATGAACGTACTCTGCTTCACAGATATTCAGAATATGGTTCCCCTGCTGCGTGTACATATTCCCCTGTTGTAAAAGTCTGGCACTGAACATTAAACAGAAGATATGCAAATGGCAAAGCTGCCAATCGTCATCTGCTGATACCCGTTTCCTCTCTGCGTCTGTCACGAGCCGCAGGAGGAATCATTTTAGTTGATTACTCGACTGTGTCAGATGTCGTCATTAAGCCAAATCAAGAGACACAGACGAGGGAAACCAATGGGGAGCAGAGTTAGAAAGGAAAGGAGGAAGAAATTGTTAAATTGCAGCAGAGCGATGCAGAGATGGGGAACAAGGAGTTTGTGTGTGTGTGTGCGTGTGCGTGTGATCAAGAGAAAGGAAAAAAAGTGATTCTGAAAAGTTCATTGAGGCAGGTTTTTATGACGAGCTGCGTTGGTCTTGACGGCGGGGGATCAAAGGGAGCTGTGTGTCATGGGGCAGACGGCGGCTTTTCAAGGCCTGTCAGGCTGCTAGCATTTAAAGTCATAGTTATTTAGTTTGCTCGGACAGACGGGACGCTATAAGAGAGCGAGGAAGAGACAGCACAACTGGCATGTGGATTGAATGGCACTGAAGTACAGCGGGCAGGGAAGATTTATGCTGCCATTTTTTGGAGAGGCTGTCGAGGGCTCGGAGGAGCAAAGTGTCAGTCAATCACAGACTCTTTTGGTGGAGTTTTTGCAGTTGTCTGTCACTGTTTTAAGATTTATGTGATCGGCTCATAACAGGCAGCGGACGCCGAGAGACCCAGAACTGTCTGCTTCAGTCACGCCTTCCCTGGATAATTAAAATAAAAACACAAGAGACTCGACAGGATACTTATAAGGCCAAATGATTTTTTTACAATTAGGTCAGAATAGAAAATCTCAGCATCATGTGCAATTTAATGCCACAGAGCAAACTGGAACAAATAGGGATACAATTATTTATTAATGCTGTGCACGGGGGTAAAAAACAGAGTGGAGAAGTTCTGGGATTTTTTTTCAGATTTCCATCTGCATTGAGCACACATCCTTGCTTTACATGAACTTGGGTATCCCTGTTATTATCGTTTAGGTTTATTTTTTACTACACTAACTGCGGCAAATTTGACATCTGAGAAAAATGAGACCGTTGGCTTATCGCAGGCTTAGCACTATTAAATGCGGACATTGCCTTGCAGATACCTGTACCCTCCTCATTTCCAGCAACGGTAAACAGTTGGAAATGTGTTGGGAAACTCGAATCCCGTAGCCACTTCACCACAGACTATATAGGTCAGCATTTTGACTTTCATTACAGAAAGACAAAACTCAGGTTCTTCGTCGCTCCAGAAGTAAAACTGTTGTTTTGCTGATACGTAACTTGGCTGAGGCGCCTGCGCATGTAGTAGTTGTAGTTGTTGTAGTTGTCAGCCGTCAGATACCGGGATAAGGCGTATACATTTCACAGTATCCTGTTTTTTTTCAGAGAACTACATGTAGCAAAATTAGGATTCTCAAAATCGGTATAAAGGCTTCTCCTGGTTTCTGAAAATGGGATCTGATGTTTACATGAACGAAACAGGATACGTAAATAACCTGATCAAAGCCAGGTAGTCGAGTCCTTGTAAACGCACACTCACTGTCTGAGAAGACAAGTTGTAGCTTTGCAAACTCATGGAGCACTGATGCTAGCAGGCCAATACTCAAATGAACACAAATCAGTGTGTTAAGTTGATTTTGATAAAACCTTTGGGAGGAAGATTGTATTATATCTTGAATTATTGGACTTGTTATTCATGTCAAAGACAGAAAGTGTGGTGTGATAGAACATATTTCAGTCTGCTTTACCATCGTTTAGCATCGACATACATTGAAAAACAAATCCCAGCAAAATAAAACCAAAGGACAGGAAACTCACGGGTAAGGAGGATAAGCCGAGAGAGAAAGAGCACATCATCTTCTTCTTCTTCTTCTTCCTCTTCTTTTGTGATGTTGAACAGCAGCCATCATGCAAAAAGATGCATTACTGCTCTCTGTCAGACTCGGTCACTTCCTACATTTTCCTGATCAATTCTCTTATCCATCCTATCTCCGTAAGAATTATTAGAAACATCTTCTGCCCTGTTTACCTTCATGACCATTCTAGTATGTTCCAGCTCTCTTCTTCTAGTCCCTTGTCTTTGCATTTCTTCCATCATCTTTAAATCTATTTATTGCAGGTGATAAAACGAGCACACGGCCCAAATAACGTCTTCAAATACTTCCTGGTCAAACCACGTTGCTACAAGCATGGGTTCAAGTCTGCACACTATTAAAGCTACTAAGAATGTTTGTAACGTTAATCTCTCTATTGAAGAATAAAAATGTAAAATCACTCTACAACATATTGTTCAAGTTAGAGGCAATTGTGCTACAGCTGGTTGGAAAATGAAACGAAAACAGAAACCATTGCAGCTTCCCCCATCCTCTAATCCCACTTAGTACAGTCCACAGTGCCACCACCTGGTTTAGCATGGGGCGTTCAGGTGTGCGTGTTAATGAGAGCACTGTTCTCAACCAGTAAGTAGCCTACACCTCAGAGAGAACAATGAAAAGAAACAGGAACACAAACACTTGAATTGAAATAAGTAAATGAAGCTTTGTAAAAATCAACAGTTGATGCTAATTTCATCTGACAGACATTTATTACATAACCAAGACCAAATAATCAACTAAGACATAAATAAAGAGGTTTTTCACCTGGCTGATGCTTTCTCACAGGGACTTGGCATCAGACACTATGAAGCACATCTGAATCTGACCTTTGAAAAAATGACGCGGAGAGTCCGCTATAGGATGCTATAATGAGAATATTTGCCTTTCTATCAATGATACAAGTAGTCCAACGGAATCACACTATCAATAAAAGAGCGGAGAAGAACATACTGAAGAACAGAACACATAATGCAGCTGTTAAATTACGTGCACGGAGATCTTAGCATGCTCGTGCATACTGTCTACGCACCGTGCATCAGTCACAGGATTTAAACGTCACTCCCCCCTCCCCCTAGCTCCAGGTGAATTCTCCTGATAATATCCTGCTGCGTTCTCACATCAGCTCAGTCGGACTTGCTGCGGAAAAAATACTAGGGGTCAGGCAGGAGAAACTCTGGATGAAGTCCGAATGAAAAATGTGCCTGTATGCGTTCACACATACATCTCATCCTCGAATTATCAGGAGTTTTTTTATAAAATTCTGCTGCAATGAACTGCCCTTCTCAAGACAGCCCCCCTGGGTGTTCAGTCGTAAATTATTTCCATCATTTCAATACTCTAAGCAATCAAACCCTGTATGGGAGCATCTCTATTCATTATATTTCTGTATCTAATAGATTTTTCTCTTTGTCAGTCATCTTTTTGAACCTCATAGCACCCTCACATTAACCACTTCTCTGGGCAGAGCTTTCTTTATTTCGCTCCGTATGTCACAGATGCATACATACAAGGACGGCTGCTGTTTAGAAAATTACATTTTCCTAAAAGCAATTGGTTTCTGCTGTGTTCTGATAGTTTAGCCTATATGATGGAGTCTGCTGCTGTGGCGTCTGTGCAGCACAGCAGGGGGAGGCTGTTAAGAGGAGGAAATGTAGGAAAGAGCTGGACGGTCATACAATACCAAAGCTGACCATTTTCCTCCTTAACAACATATTCTGTATTTTATAGAAGAGTCGTGTGCCCTTCATGCAAAAGAGGATTTCCAAACTAAAATCACTAAGTCGTTGCTTTGTGAAGAAAGTTCTCCTGTTGAATGTACAGTATAGAATGTTTACACTAAAATATCTAAATCAATTAAAAATGGACTAAACCTATGTTATATAGATTTTGTTGTTAAGTACGTTACCTCAAATATTTCCAACAGTTATGAAAGCCAGAGAAATCCTTCATTTTATAGTTGTAACGGGACGTGTTTATCGTTGCCGTGGAAACACCGGATGTTACGTCAAAGGCCGCTGCATAAGGAAGTGAGAGCTGCTTGTGAAAGCTGCCGTTCTGTTGCTGTATGTGCTGCTGTGATAAAAACGTCATGTTAATCATACTTGGATACATTAGCTCGTCTGTAAACAGATTCTCCTCCTCAGGTCGGTTTCTCCAGTTCGTCTTGACTACGGTCAACTCAGAGTTTGTTTTCATCGGGGATGGTGGAGAGTAGCAGAGAGAATCACTCCCATGATTCCCCGCCTGCCTCAACGTCATCTTTTGTTTTTGTTTTGATTGAGAGCCCCCTGGTGGTGGATTTTTCATACTGTGTGTTTAAGTGTTTGGTGCTTTAATCTCATGAGACTGCATATTATGCACAATGTTCATCACCTGTCAGAGAGGTTGTTCTTATCACTGACGATGTTTACGAGGTGGCAAAGGTTTACAATGCGACTTTCAGAGCAGATTTGCAGATCAAAATAATTGATATGCATGTCCGATTTGTTTCGCTTGTAATGTTTGTGGTTGGATATAGATAGAGTTTAGAAATATAAAACATGGAAGTAATGTTAGTGACAGCTAGATGTGGCCTTTGATGCTTTTTTTCATTAACCCTCTTGGTTATTGAAGCATTGTTTGTTTTAAGACTGACTCTTTGACATTAAATCGTCTGAGTTTACATAGCCAAGGTTTCCAGGGTCACAAAGCCTCTGTCGGTCAATGTTATCGTGTGATAAACATCGTACAGCAGAGCATCAAAGGAGGAGGTGATTTGAAGCAAGAAGTGAAAGGAGAGCGGCCTCGCTGCCGCCGCCGTATCGATAGGGTAATGGAGAATGAAATGATGTCTGTCCGAGGTCGTCGCACACAGAACGAGCACAGATAAAAGAAGCAATTCTGAGAGCAGCCATGTGAGGAGACGACGATGAGTCTTTCAAATTCATGTTTACACCTCTGCAAACAACTCATTTCATAAATCCAATGAATGAAAAGCTCTCATGTTATGTTTCAAATAATAATATCTCATCACATTCTGAAGATCACAACACTGCTCTCCAAATCACAGGACTTTTTTGAGTGTTTAATTTGAGGTCCGATTCAGACAAGCATCGAAAGTGTCAGATTTTGTCAACTTGCTCCTTTTTAGTTTAATAAGATAGAAATATATCTTTGAACGATAATGTGGGAGGGGCATGAGCAAGAGGAACAGAAGTCAGCAGGGAGAAAGACACATGGACTTTTAACTCTTGTTGTTCTGATGTTTGGCCATGTAGTAATATTTCATCAGTACCTTCCAAACGTGACCTGATTTGATCCGCTGTAAGTGTCGGGAAACCGGCGTCCTGTAGCCCCTGTACACTTGAACAGGTCAGCCTTTTGATGATTTCTCCCATCATACTTTCATTACCAGAAGACAAAACTCAGCTTCTTCATTGCTCCAGAAGTAAGACGCTCTCGTGGCCGCTGCCATGTTTGTTTTGCTGATACGTCACTTGGCTGAGGCCGCGTCTGCGCAGGAGTCAGAAACCGGTGTAAGGTGTATAGTATCTTTCGAAGTTTTCCAGGTAGCAATATCCGGTTTCTCAAATCAAGATAAGGGTTTATCCCGGTTTCTGAAATTGGGATATGATGTCGAACAAACACAAAAATGGGATACTTAAAAAAACGGTCAAAACGTGGATACTTCAGTCCTTGTACTGTAATCGCACTCAGTGTCGGTGGGGCTGCATCTCGTAACCTTCAGAGAATTGTTTAAAGATGCTTCACTTCTCCTCAGCCTGATCGTGTACTTTTGCTTCTCTTTCCCGCAACTTTGAATTGGCATGGGTGTATGTTTTATCAGTATCATAAGTAGGTATCAGTGTTCAAGGCACACACACACAAATTAAAAACCATTAAATACCAGTTTTGTCAATGGTGGGTCTGATGGCTTTAAAGACAGAGATGTGATGGCTCTTTCTGGACACATAAAAGCATCTTTAACACGTGAAATCCCAATGTGGACATGTGAGTGTTGTTGGAAGGATGCATTTACCTGAAAGGATCAGCCGTCACAGCCTGTTTAGTGTCTGCGAGCTGAAGAAATTCACGGGAACAATTCAAAACTTTTTGTACTTATAAATCATTTGGACCAAAAAGAACGGTAAACATGTTATCAGGGTAAAAAAACAACGCACTACAGTTACCATTTAACAAACACATTTCTGTCATGATTTGCTCATGTTTAGTTTGTTTTTTACTTAAATTGTGTCCAAGTTGTGTTTCCTGTTTTATTTTGTAGTTTCTTTCCCCAGTGTTTCATTGACTTCCTGCCCTTTAGTGTTTTCCCTCCAGGTCAGTTGCCCTCATCAGTTTCACCTGTGTCCAGTCTGTCACACCTGCTTTTGATTAACCTCCCGTGTTCTTTGTCTTATGTCTGCACCTTCCTTGTCTCCCTGAGCTGAGTGTGGATAGTTCTGTTTACTTTAGTGGTTTGTTCATGTTTGGACATTGTTTGAGTTGCAGTTTAGGACACTAGAAAGAGTAAGCTTTCATTTGTGTCTTTTGTTGTATTGAAATTACTTTTTTGTTAATCTGTAATTGGGTCCACTTCCTTTCTTTAATCCCTAATTGCGACTCATTTCAGTTCATTTTTTTGATGACATAAAAGCATCACCCTATGCTCGTATTGGCAAGTGTCCCTGCTTGCTGCGCTGATGTTTTCTTTTCTTATGGAGAAAATGATATTTTCCTGAAATGACTTCTGTAGGAGAGAAATAGAACATGAGGCTGGATAAAAGTCGTCTCCTGTGGGCTGCAATTATCAGAAACACTCATCTTGTCAACCACAATAAAAAAGCTAAAGACGTGAGCTACAGGGAATAACAGCAAAGATAACTTCTGCACCGACAAATGTGCTTGTTAAAAATGTACACTTCCTACGAACTTGAATCAGCGTTCTCCACAAAGCTTCTCAGCTCACTGATGTCCCCAACTTGCCACCCATGCTTCTGTAAAAAAATAAAACAATCTATTTCTCCTGCTGCTCTTGTTATTGTATTAATTTGGCTGCCAGATATCCTCGGTGTTTGCAATATTCCCCTGTCACTTTGCTCAAAGTCAGTGCATTCTTTGCTTTCTGTAATTTTCATGTTAGTCCCCATCACTTGCCTTAACAATAAATTAGACTTTCTTTCAGAGAAAACCCTACGCCTGGTAAATACTGCTCTCCACCCTTGTGAGAGACAAAGGGAGTATCTACAGAAGGAATATATGAGCATCGATCGGCCCTCGTGGCCACGTCTGCTCTCCACAATAGCCCGCTATTGATGTGCTGGAATTGCTTTTGAAGGCAGACAGATTGATATAACTGTGTGTGTGGATCCTCGAGGGCTGGGCTGCCAGTGCCGAAGTCTGATTCAATGACCTTGGGTCAATCCATCCATTTGCATCGGGCCTCTTTGGTGTTTGTGCTGAGGCCACAGAGCCTGCAGGGTCCTCTGACAGGGGCTGAGTCCTTCTCTGAACCAGGGCCTCAAACAGCAAAAGGACCCATATTACTCTCACTGTTGATTTTTAACTGCAAACAGGTTAATGCCATTGATTTTGTGTCTGCTGTAACCTGTAAAAAGTGATGTGAAGTTTCCGTTTGCCAGCAGTGACCATGCACTCAGGAACTGTGTTTGTGTGTTAACCTCTTTCCCTGTTTGTAGAGTTTAACTCCATATGTTAATGTCAAATGAAATCTTTTTCTCTACAACTTGGACCTTATTTTTGTGTGTGCCAGTGATTCTGAATGTAACCATTCAAATCATCAAATAAACTGCTGAAACCCTGCATTGACTTCAGGCCAAATATGATCTGAAGTGTTTCAAGGCTACACAAAAAAAAATCTCTTTTTCCAGATTGTGCCGAGGAAAGAACTTTAACACCTCCATCTGAAACACAGCTTTATAAATGAATCAAAGTTAAATGTTTCTGTTTGAACCATGGGCTGCACAGCGGTGCAGTGGTTAGCACTGTTTCCTCACAGCAAGGTGGTCCCTGGTTCGAATCCCTGTCGGACAGGAAAATTAATCAAATGTTCCAGCATGTCATTTAGCCAACATCAAACAGCGCCATTAACATGAACCACTCCCCAAATAATAAAAAAGCTGAATTTATTATTTATTATTAGAAGCACCCTGCAGCCAATCAGAAGCTAGTATTCAATAGTGTTGCAGTCAAGACCACACTAACCGAGACCAGACTTATCCGAGACCGAGACAAGACCAAGACATTTAGGAATTGAGACCAAGTCAAGACCAAGACCAAGACATTTAGGGATGGACACCGAGACAAGACCAAGACCAAGACATTTAGGGATGGAGACCGAGTCCCAGTCTGGGACCGACACAAGACCAAGTACAAATGCTTTGAATTTCGAGACGAGATTGAGACCTTCAAAAAGTGGACTTGAGACCGGTCTTCGAGTTATTCAACACTAGTGTTCACTCAGACCATTGTATTTCTTTATGAGTTATTACAAGTACACTTTGAATGGTAACTTCTCATCTGACTCTCAGTAAGAAAGAGAATAAATGTTTTTCCCCAAATGTCAAACTATTCCTTGAATTCTGCAGCCAAAGGAGTCTTTGACATTGAGCTAAATTCTTTTAGAAAGACATTTTACCCGCTTGGATCCAAAGGTAAAAGTTATGACTTATCATCACCTGTTTTCTTGTACTTTGGATAAAGTCTGCTGGGATATGTCGTGTCGAAAACATTGAACCTCAAAGATGAAAACTGTCAAAGTAGCAAAGGCTTGAGGCTGACAAAAGGGACACAGCCTCGCTGCTGCTGATGTCAACTGCATGTGTTTGTTTCTCTGAGTGATTGCCGGTGTGTTTGTTGCTCTCAGCAACTTTTGCTGTTTGTTGTTTCACTTTTCTTTGCCTTAGTTTTCAGCCAAGATGTGTCTATCTTCTAAAAAAAACAAAATCACACCAGGCAAGAACTAATATCCCGAGCGGCAAACAGTCATAGTAGGTGGTCCATGTTTTCCTCTCAAAATGAAAGCCGGGAATGAAAGCTCTGACCTTAGATGGGGACCTTGGCGGAACAGAGCTCATGAGATTGTTTTCAGCTTCGGGGCTTCACTTTGTCTCTGTGTATTTCTCAGCTTTTATTTTACTTTATTTACCCTTCTTTTGATCCCTACACATCCACCTCTCTCCATCTGCACGACGCCTCTACACCCAGTGAACAGCAGCCTGTGGCTCAATCCAATTCTGGACCATGTTTTGTTCCTCAGGGCTTGTTTCACTCGTGTGATCCTTCCACCTTTCATAGCATGTTATACATCTGAAAGGAAAAGAAAGTTTTATATCTGTTAATATAGTCCCCGTAAAGATGCTTCTATATAAACACACCTGCCATCTGTTTGCTATCACATCACAGGATATATTTTAAATTGAATAATTGGATGTCTTCCCACGTTAAAAGGCGCTGGTGTGCTTTTGTATGAGGAAATACCTGAGCAATATTCACTCACTGATACTGAGATCAAGAGCAGAGTCTCCTTGAAACAAAGTCTGCACCTGAAGGAAAGCTGAGATGTCTTCCTGCTGGCTTCTATTGTCCCCCGCGCATGTGAACGATTGCTTTTATTCCAAGATGAGAAAATATAAATCTGAACGTGTATGAATTCTTAGACAGGAGGCAACAAAAGATAGATATAAATAACACCTGCTCCAGAAGGGATCCCTGTGTTTTGATGCCAAGACGCGTCTGTGTCGGGCGGCTGACTTCAAATTCAGAGCAGGTTTCCTCAGGAACAGGAAATGTGTTTGTGTCAGTAAGATGCAGGTGCATAGTGTTTGATTAAACATGTGTTTCATTCACAGCTGTGATTAAAGTGTCTGCAGGTAATGCTGCCTTCATGTGCTGCTCGGAAATATCATATTTACTGTATTCAAATGGTAAATGGACTTGAGCTTATATATTTCTTTTCTAGTCTTCTGACTACTCAAAGTGCTTTTACAACAGCACGTCACACCTACACATTCACACCCTGATGGTAGAGGCTGCTGTGAAAAGTGACCAGATCAGAAGTAACTAATTCCATTCATACGCATTCATACGCCGCCGACGAAGCAGTGGGAGCAATTCAGGGTTAAGTGTCTTGCCCAAGGACGCATCGGACATGTAGCTGCAGGAGCTTATCTTACGAACTACACTGAATTACAGAAACCTGTAATTATTGATCCCAAGTATAGGTTCACTGTCCTCTAATCCGAACTGATGTGATTGGTTACAGGGTAGAATAAAGATGAGTAGGATCCCAAATGAGACACTTAACTTCCACATATTGAAAAGAAAAGATATACATTTTAGGCACACCAAAATGGGATTGAAGTAATTTCTGTTGGACGATTCAGTTATGCATTGTCTTTGTTTTTACAGCAACACTTGTTTAAAGGAAGCCAGAGAGTCTTAAATTGCACACTCAAATTTAGCCTTAGGAACACCATGCTTTCAAATTGCTGCAATATAATGATGTTTTTTTCTCCAATCCAAATGGCAGTGAGACAGTTGGCGACATCGCCTTCTGCTATAACAACCATAATTTCACCATCTGTCTCCCAATCCAATATTGGATCTACTTCAGCATTCTTATTATGTGATATTATTTTCTAACTGAGGGTATAGCTTGGACAAAGAGTGCAGGATGGTGCAGCACGTGGCTGCCATGGCAACACAGTGCCAGTGGTCATCGGGTCTCCAGATGTCTTTGAAATGGTCCGTGTGCATTCGCTTCAAACAGCACATCACACAGTGAGCCCTCTGAAGTATCCTGGTCTTACCTCATCCTTTCATCTCGGGCTAAATAAGTCTTTCCTTTTTCCCAAACGAAGGAGGAGAAGAGGAGGAAAATAACACTCAGGTACTGGACATTCAGGTCATCACAATTGCAAAGGGAACTTTGAAATGGGGTTCAGTTGAAAACATAAAATGTTGTTTAACTTTGATTGTCTTATGGACTCCCCTCTGACACCGTGGGGCATTGCTCCAGCTGGAGGTAAGAGTCCATATCCACATAAGTCACAGATTAAAGGTAAGGACTGTGTTTCCAATCCAAGACATTTCATGTGCAGTAAATATCTCCTCACTGTCCACTAGCTGTCAGTTCTAGTTCTCTGGTTGGGACATGTCGTTCAGCACTCTCTTTACCGATTTCTCCTGATATCCACTGTCCTGTCTAAATAAAGGAAAAAAGACAAAAAACACAAAGTTTATCCAACCGAGAAACATAAACCAATCATACACAAGAAGCAACAGGTGTTGTATGACCTGTTCGACAGACTTGCTCTAAAGGAACAGAGTTAGCCTACACCAACACTGTGCTAACCACATCGTTTCCTGGGAGCTCCTGAGCTCTCATGTCTCTTAGGTTCCTCGGGATCGTTGGTGGACAGCTCCTGCAGCCACATGTCCGATGTGTCCTTGGGCAAGACACTTAACCCCCAGTTGCTCCCGCTGCTTCGTCGACGGCGTATGAGTGTGTATGAATGGGATTATACGCTATACAAGCTCAAGTCCATTTACCATTTACAATTTACATCCAAGTTTGGAGTGAGAACGCTGAAGGGGTATAAGAAGGAGAAGTAAATGTTCTGTGTACGTTCTCAGTCATCCAGGTCATCGATCCAAAGGCAACTGGACTTAGTTGAAGATCTTGAAGATGGTTCACCTCTCCCCTGACAGATAAGTATATTCATTAATCTTTTGAGTTCAAATAGCAAGAAACTTTCTCCAGAATCGTATGTCCCATCTTTAATAGTTTGATATTCATAAATATGTCCTTTAGCAGTCCATTCCTCGCTCAGGGAGGCCTATGGGACTGAGATGGCACAGGACAGTCCATTCAGAATGAGATTATAAACTGAAAAGCACATTAAAACCATTCTGCCTCATTTGACTTTAAGCTTTGTCCATGGCTCACAGGTTATGATAATGGTTATGGACGCCTGGGCCCACTGAGTATGTGCAGCTTTGCATTCATAATGGCAGCCAAATACAGTCAGCTTTCAGGGCACCGAAGAAAGGCAGCTTGTTATTTCCCCTTCCTGTTAACACCGTCTACGTGTTTCTTTACAGGAAGGGCTCAGTGTCAACGCGGCTTTCTGTCGACTGAATGTCACTCGTCATTATTTTGGGGCCTTTACAGAAGCTCTCAGGCTTCTTCCCCACCTGTGCCCGATGCAAAAGGCTGTTAAATTGAAAACCACAGCGAGGAACAGCTCAGGCTGCCTTATTATCAGGCGCCAGCTGGCTTCATGGAGTGCCCACTTCACCTCGTAACACAGGCCTCATTCAGGTACAAATGTCCTGTAATGTGCACACACACACACACACACCTCCACACCATCTGCTCTCAATTATGCTGATTTGTATCATTTTAACAAGGAAGCTTAAGCGCTAGTTTGACTCATAGGCATGGATAACAAGAGGAGCGGAAATTAGGTGTCTGTGTGTGTGTGTGTGTGTGTGTGTGTGTGTGTGTGTATGTGTGTGTGTGTGTGTGTGCGTGTGCACGCAACTGAGGAGACAGAAGGAAGTGTTATATACTGCTAACTTTTCAATAAATGCCACTTGCTAAGGGTGAGGTTTGTCCTCGGTAAATGTCTTGAGATCTTAGTTTGAAAAAAGGTCGGGGCTGACTCGGTGTGTGACTTGAATCGGTGGACAGATGGCCGGTGTTTGGAAAAGTTCCTCTGGTGATTTGAAGCTACTTCTCTCGCTGCATTTTATAGATGGAGCGATTCATCATATTACAGAAACTTTACTTTAAAGGTACTGTCATAGCTATTAGTAAACTTACTTCATGAAAAGTGATTGAAACTAAATTAGACCATAACTGGGTTTGTATCAAAAGCTTGCAGCTGTCATGTCTTAGTGCACTGCAGTTGCCACTTCTTTTTGGTCACTTGGTTCGACACATAGCTGATTATAAATGCAGAATTTGACAAATGAAACTCTAGTTCAGTTCAGTCAGGGAAGACTATATTGCCTTCACGATCGGGTCTATCTCTCATTCACCCCTTTCCCCGGAGTCATTCTCGAGCTGTCATTTTCTGGGGCTGTGATTGGATAATCAGCTATCTTGTCAGCAGTACTCATCTAACCAATGGCATGGCGTTCCTTCCTCATTGTCAGCCTATGCCTTTTCTTTCTCTGCCTTTAGTTCCTTCATGCAGATGTTTTGTGCGCTCCTCTACCTCCCCATCACCGGGGTCTGGATTCGATGGGGGGGGATTTATTCTGACGACGCTCAGAATTGTCATTCTCCAAACACATCAACCCCCCCCCCCATAGAGTCCAAGCGCCAAAGTGTTTCTGTCAAGTCTGATTCCGTGTTATCCATTTTAATAAATCATTTTCTTAATTCACTTGTCTCTCCTGATTTAAGTTGTAGACACTATTTATGGGTCCAACATTCTCCTATGAAAACATTTTGGTTTCATGACAAAGACATTTGAGACCACGCCCTCTAGGGGGTGCATTTTCAAACGTCACTCCCACCGTAAAGGACATGCGGGAGTACAGGGACAGCGACAGATTTACAGTTTAAAACACATGTATCTATTTTCATACAGAAAAGGAAGCATAAATGAGCCTTTGACTGCAGGAGAAGTCTTGGTTCAAATATTTGTTAACACTTGACCAGATATCGGCTTACTACATCAGTAGTGACCATCTAACAAAGGCTAAGGTCTCCATAGATCACAACCTGTGGATTCTGAGATGAACTCGAATCAAACTCTGATGGGAAGCGTTCTTTGCTTTTATTGCCAGGTCAAAATTCATAAAATACACCCACACAGTTCTATGGAAGCAGCCACTGTGACCTTTAACCATCACATTTTAATGAGTTCATCTTGGATTCAGAGAGGAAGGTTTTGCCACATTTTATGATATTTCCCGACATTGCTTCAGAGATATTGCATTCACAAGAATGACACGGAAGGAGAGACACATACTGTAGGTTCAATTATTGTGTTCTTCTAGGTATTCAGTAAATCTTCTTTTTCTTACCACTGTTTCCTCTTTTGGGACAGCTGCTATAAAAATGGCTGCTGAGGTTGACTTTGGCTGTGTCTACTCTCCAACTGGAACAGAGCAGGAGGGGTCCAAGGTTCGGGGTTGCGAGGTTATGAGACAATAGGGACAAGGGATTGGTCAGGGGGAGCTAGAACTCCAGCCTTCTCCAGCCTTTGGATGACGTTATTCAGGCTCAAGAAACAATGGCCACTGCTATCACTGGCGAGGAGGTATTAAAGGCTTACTTTGATTGTTGCATACTGTGACGTCATCAAGAATTACTTATCTTTAAAGAGACAGATCCCAGGGAATTTAAACCATACTTAAAGGGACTGGTATTGTTCAACAACCAACCAGCAGTGGTGGACAGTAATGGAGTAAATTTACTTTGAGTATTGTACTTAAGTGAATTCTTTTGAGTGTCTGAACTTTACTTGAGTATTAATTTTGGGTTAACAAATGACTTTACGTCCTTTACATTTGAAAGACAAATATCCTACTTTTGACTCCACTACAGTTTTATAAATGTTCTCGTTCCTCGTTACTTTTGCTCTGAAGTCAGCTGATGGATTGTCCTTTCTTTTCTAAAATACGACCCCAAAGACAATAAACTGTGTTCATGTAGTTCTGCGTGTGGGTTGTCTAAACGGTACCTGTACGTTGAACGTAGAGCGAACGCTGAGCAAACTTCATTCAGATCAGTCATTAGTGGTAACTCTAGCTAAGGCAGAGAAGGAAGATTCTCCAACTGAGCGCCCATGGCCATATCGTAAGCCCATGTTTGAAACGTGTTCTCACTGTGTAAAGCCTGGCTGGCATTTTCCCATCAGCTCATCAGGTGTTTTCTGTTGTTCCTGTTATTGTTTCTTTTATTTTTGAGCTTTTCATCCATCTAATCTTGACTGCACTTATGCATTGTGAAAATACAACAATGTGTTTTTATTTTTTAAAGTAATACTTAAGTATTTTTAAAAGCGACTACTCCAGTACTTTAACTCAAATCATACTTTGACTGAGCAACTTTCACTTGTATTGGAGTTATATCAATATTTTTATTAGATAGGACAGCTGTAGAGAGACAGGAGAGGAGAGAGTGCGGGATGACATGCAGCAAAGGGCCGAGGTCAGACTCGAACCCACGGTTACTGCGAACAGGACTAATGCCTCAAGTCATGAATTTGTTTACTTTGACCTCCACTGTCAACCAGCAGCGTTGTGCATTAGCGACTCTAGTTTGTAGAGTCGTCGTCTCTCAACTGGAAGGTCGAGGGTTCGCTCCTGCAGCAACATGTCCGAAGTGTCCTTCGGCTAGACACTTAACACCGAATTGCTCCCGTTGCTGTTACTTTTGATGGTCACGTCTTTACACAGCAGCCTCTACCATCAGTGTGTGAATGTGTAGGTGTGACCTGCGGTGTAAAAGCGCTTTGAGTCGTCAGACGACTGGAAAATAAATAAACAAGTCCATTTACCATCTATTTATTCTGAACATCCAAATGTAGCTGTTAGATGGACATTGAATAGTAAATCTGCAGAAGCTATACAAGTTAAATGAGCAGTGCCATCTTATATCGCTTAGCTACAGTTTGTTGACTTTTTCTCCCCCCAGACATTTAAAATAAAAATAGTTTGATGTCTAGACCTCAATCTACTCTTTAAATAACAGCAGCTCAACAGAGACTAAAGGATGCTTTCACAAAGGTACTTCAGTCAAGTTGTGATAAAAGGACTCGTCAATGTTTGCCACTGAAAGGACACTTAAAGATGTTTTGGTCTGTGGTCGGATGCAAAAAGGCGTGCTGTTACATTTCTTTGAACTGATTGTGTAAACAAGACGTCACAGAGAGTGAAATAATGTGGAGGGTTGTGTAAAAATCTGCTCTTTCCTTTCTGTCTCTGTGCTTTTCTGAGGATGCACATCAAACTTACTCAAAGCCTGAATGCACACAGAGCAGCATGAATGAGAGAACTTTTATATCTTCCTATGGCATTTTATATAAGTTGTAGCATTAATGTCATAAAGTATAAGTCCACATAACTCTGCCATTAACATGCTGCTGCAGTACGATTAATTAGAACATCTTATTAAGGGCACACTAATGGGCAGAAGGAATCACATGCTCTGAACTAACAAGTATACTTTCACTGCTCATGTATTTCACTTAAAGGAGATCTATTGTACTCACCGTCACCAGTCATGATGTCAGTCTGGGACACCTTTGAGTAAAATTGCGAGATTACGAAACCTCCTTATTAATCGGATACTGGCGTCAGTAAAATCCCTCATTTCAGCCTCCCCCCCCCCCCATGTGCCCCCTCCCTCTGATTGGCCAGCTCTGTTTGCAGTTGCAGGGAAATTTGGATGAGCGTGTCCTTGAAAGAGTTGCCGGGGTGGGCGTGTCCTACAACTTTGCTCCATGCTTTGCTCTGATACGTTGGCAGAAACGGACGTCTGGTTCCCGCCAAGTCTCGCGGAGTTCTTGTAAAGTCTCGTTCAGAGCAGCAGGACACGACGTCCGGGGATGACGCCAACAACTGTGTATCTTGTGTTTGAAAACACTTTGCCCAGGTTTAGTACGGACATCCAACATTGTAACGTTATGTGTATGTATTTACATTAAATATGGATCAGCAGAATAGATCTACTTTAAGGTTTGTACAATATGGGTCTCTTTTAGCTTGTGCATTAAGACGGTGTTGGGGTGAGAATGTGTGTGTTATTTTGTTCAGTTTATGGAGTACAATGTAAAAGCTCTTTCCACAGATCTGGAGCTGTAAGTGCTAATATAATAATCAAAAACAATCATTGACAGTGCAGTGGTTATAATCAGAAAATAAATAAACAATCTCTCTCTTCAGACACAACAAGGCTGTTATTTAAAGACACAATATGTATGAACTTTGTGATTTATCACTATCATAATTCTCCCCCTGCGCACGCCCTTCATCTTGATCGAACTGTTGACCTTCACATGTCGACATCCATAAAGCATCCAGACGGCCTGCAGAAGCAGATGATGCAATCAGAGGAAATCTGCAATTTAAAAAAAGAGAGTCATACTTGTAAAGACTGTGAATTTGGAAAGGCTTTCTGCTGTAAGTTATGTAGCTCTCACTTTTTCTTAAATTGCGAGAGAACAGTATTTTTAATTCATGACTTTTTTTAGACGTCCATTACAGAGAATTACTTCAAGGAAGAATGTGCGACATTTTCCACATAAATAAAGCAGAAATAAATTACATCCTGTGTAAATGTCTCTCTTGAGTCATGACTGTCTACAATGAGGGAGAAGCTCGAGTCCCGCTGGCTGTGTTGTTGTCAGAGCCGTGTTTACACGGACGGGACGGCCGGCTCCTCCCCTTGTGTATAAAAGCTGTTTTAGTCAAGAACTAGAGAGAAGAAGAAGAAGAACATACTAACTGATTATTTAAATGTCACGTAAGCGTTTTCAGATCTCAGTTATTCTGTGTAAATTTACATGAATGTGAAGCTACGAGCTAACTAAAGAGCGCTAACATTAGCCTGCTCACACAACAATGCAGAACCACAGGTGATTGCAGCTCGAGCCGAGGACAGTTTTGTCCGACACATGCACTAAAGTCCTTTGTACGAACTTGAGTGGAGACAGGTTGTAGGTGTGGCGCAGGAGGAGAGCAGAGGCTTATGGTGGAGGTGTGGCCAAACAGCAGTTTTGCTGTCGTGCTGGTGCTCAAGGGCGACATCTACTGGATCACAAAGTCACACATTCCTCCTTTAAAAATGGTGCAGAACCATCAGCAGAGTTTAACCTTAATAGATTAAATTATAATCTATTAAGGATATATATTAATTATATCTTAATAGTCTTCTGGGACTGGGACTCCCCCCCCCCCCCAAACACACAAAGAAATACCAATTATAATTCAGTTAGTTAACCAATCTCCTCCCTTCTCTTCCTTTAGAAAGCGGCGGGTTGTTATCTATCCATCATGAATCTCTTTAATTGCACTTGAGTGTTTCTGAGAAAGCTGTCACAATCTGGGTCTCTGTGGGGTGTCGATTGTGCATCAATAACACACACGTCAATTGCACCGTTGACGTGCATTCAGCCGTAAAGCAGGCAGACCAGACACGAGTTGGGATGGTGTGGTTGAGTCTTAAGAGACAATTTAGTTTATAATTTCAATCAATTAGAAAAGGCAGAGTGACGGAGTATGATGAGTGACAGAGTGAGCTCAACCAAATCATCCCCCTTTTTAGCTCTCATATCGCATCCACAGCAGTCCATGTTTTTTATCTTATGAAGAGTCATGCATAACTTTTTGTGTGTGTGATCCTACAAATGGAAAAAACCTCTCCTCGCTGGTACTTCATCACTACGCTCCATCATACCCATCATGTTGTTTCTCATAAAGATGGATTAGATGGCGACTATAAGCATCTACTTCTGCTGTTTGGGAACTGCATATTACATACTACTATCAAACGCAGTATGCCGTATGTACTGCACACTGCATACTGTGTTGGACAGTAGTATGTGGTATGACTGCCTGTCGGTGGTTATTTTGCAGCATGCTAGTTCTGCAGCTAAGCTGACCTCCGGTCTTAGAAGAAGTAAGTAAACAACAGCCCAGCTGATGTCAAACGCTGCTACAGTGTAGCGTCCACTTAGAGTCTGAAAAAAAGCTGATTCATTTTGATTTCCATGATTTAGAGAATCTAAAAAGATGATTGGTGGTATCTTTGTGTGGTTTGTCTGATTGTGATTATTTCCTCTGTTGCTATTGCCGTTCCTGTCCGTCATTTCGATCTCTGATCTGAGCGCTTTGCATTGTGGGAAAGAGCCCCGAAAGACTGGTCTGATGCATACTGCAGATTATTCCCGAATCAGAACACATCCGAGTATTTTTCCGGCAAACTGCAGATCTCATGTTTGTTCCCATACTGCATTTTGGCCAAATCAGTGCATACCACTAGTATAGCAGGCTGTTTTGAAAACGGCCTAGGTTTGGCTTTTGGGTCAGTTTGAAGATCTGTTGTCTTCTTTTCCAACAGTTTGTCACAGGAATAAAACCTTGCTCTCCTGAGCCCTACATCCCTTGACCGATACCTCCTCACACTAAACCAAAACACTCTCACCTTTGTCTTCAACAGCTAAGACCTCCTAACTGGCCCACAATGATGTGGGTTATATACAGCGTATAATGCATTAGTGTCGTAGGTAGATGTATACGGACAGTAAATGAGAACAGCCTGAGGCATCATTTTCTTGACACTGATGAAATTGATAAAGCATGCATGAAAGCATGCTCACCTTGTTATGTATGTACCACAGAGGGATGATGACGAGGGTGTGCCTCAGATATTCTATGATTAGATGATGAAACACCGCATGGGATCTTTACGTGCAATAAAGACAGCACGGAAACACAACCACAGGAGCACATATAGAAAGTTAGAAGTACTTTCCTACCTTCATCATGTTGAATGCAAATGTTACATCAACACAACACAAATAAAAAACACATTTCCTTTTTGATTCCCACAATTACAACACCCAATATGTTGTTTTCTCTTCTCATTAAAGGAATCATTTAATGGTAACTCTTCTGAATAGTCTACATTGAAACATAACATTTGCCGTCAGATCTCAGGTGTGTTTGTGTATTTTTCAACATCAGTGTTGTGTAAATGTTTGTGACCGATGACCCGTGAATGACATCAATCTGAGAGGTGTGGGTCCATCTACTGGTTGGCTGTCTCTGGCTGATTTTGCTGCATTATCCTGACGATGAGTCAAGAAAGCTGCTGGTTTGTGAAGGTTAAGAAGTGGAAAAAAAACCTTCTTTAATTTTAACACTTGGGTGGGTTTCTTGAATGGAGAAACGCCAATATTTGTTTCCTTCCTGAGACAGATTCTGGTGCCTAGACTTGATTATTGTCTCAGTATCCTTCTGATAGTCAGTAGCAATGTTCGTTACAGGTTTGAAATCGCATCTAATCGCTGAATTGTATCCACCCCTTAACTCACCTGCGTGCTGTCATTGGCTGTGGGAAACACAGACGCCCCCCGCCCAGAAATGTCCAACCTCATAAAAAATATACACGTATAATAAAATATCAAGTTCTGTTATGACTGAAGCAAAAACTGTCTTTTTGGCTACCTCATCTGAGATGTGAAAAGATGCTGCACACAGAAGCTGTGAGCGATGGCACAGGAGGAAACATAAGCAACTCAAAGAACCAACTCTTCATTTCCTAAACATCTCTGCAGCTTCTACATGCACCGAGCGCACATCACAGCAGAAACACAGAACAAAGAAGCAATGTCTGATACAATTCTGCCACAACACCAATAAAGCGGGAGCAATTCGGGGTTAAGTGTCTTGCCCAAAGGCACAGCGGACATGTTGCTGCAGGAGCTGGGGATCGAACCCCCAAAATTCCGGTTGAGAGACAACCGACTCCCTTGGCTGTGGCTCAGTTGGTAGAACATGAAGGTTTTTTAGACAGTCCAGCTAGGACATATTATGCAAAGTTGTATTTTGCTGAGAAACAATACAAGCGCTCAAAGATTGAGGCAATATATCTAAACTCAGGAACTGTGGAATCCTTCAAACTAAGGTCATGTCCCCTAATAATAAGTAGCAGAGAAACAGTGGTACTATTACAATGCCTAAAGTCATAGAGGATGACATGCAACATCCACCAACTTTGTGCTTTTATGAAACTTTGGGCATCCACCCAGAAATACCTCACAGGCCTGTTTCTACAGACATGGGGTTTTTTTACACAGTGTAGTTCTGCATGAACACAAGCATTCTGCTCAAGTGAAAACAGTACAGTTTTGTACAATTTCCATTTCATGTATTTCCTACTACGTTAAGGTGAGCCAGGCTCAGTTGGAGAACCCGATGGCACATAATGTTCTGTTCATAATCTAAAGGTGAAATGGGGACCGGGCTTTTTCGGTTTAATGACAGGACAAACCTTTCCCCAACAATAAAGTCTGCTCAGTCCATAAGGATTGGATAACGCTTTTGTTAAATGATCATCTCAAACTAAATAGGAATACAAGAAACCAGTGTATACTGTTGTAGAGACGGTAGCTTTCTCAATGAGAAAATCACCAGAGCAATATCTTTACATTTCTTAAAGTAAGTGGTCGAGCTTTATTTTATTGTCAGAATTGAACACCAGCGAGAGCATCTATGTGTTGTGTTTTCTGGTCAAGGAAACTCTGCTGTCTACAATCCATTTAGATCTTTTGATAGTTTTCAAATATTTTTGTATTTTTATTCAAAGTTTGCCAGATGAAATATCTTTGTTGTAACTGTTGAGCATTGCTCAAAAATCAGCCATTTGTTTAAAGGTACAATATGTAGAATTTTATGAGGTTTACATTAAAATATCTAAATTAATATAAACTTGACTAAACCCATGTTATATATATTTTTTAGTTCAGTACTTTCATCACCTCAAATATTCACAACAGTTATCAAAGCCAGAGAAATCCATAATCTTATAGTTGTAACTGGATGTGTCTTGTCGAGGCCGCCGCCATGATGAGCCGCCATGACAGAGAGAATGTTTATCGTTGCCGTGGAAACCCAGGATGTTATGTCAAAGACCGCTGCATCAGGAAGCGGTAGCTGCTACTGAAAGCTGCCGTTCTGTTGCTGTATGTGCTGCTGTGATAAAAAACGTCATGTAAATTATACTTGGATACATTAGCTCGTCTGTAAACAGATTCTCTTCTTCAGGTCGGTTTCTACCGGTCGTCTTTACTACGTCAACACGGAGTTTGTTTTCCGTGGGGGGGGGGGAGTAGCAGACAGAACTCCCATGATTCCCCGCTAGCCTCGACGTCATTTTTTGTTATTGTAGTATTGATTGAGAGCGCCCTGACGGGGGAATCTACATACTACATCTTTAAGTTAAATCATCTCTGAATTCAGAGCTTGTATGTTGTTCCTAAGACAGTCTGAAGTCCGACTATTATGATTTTAGCCATATTTAATCACATCTTTGGGTTTCCACGTCAACCAGGGAGAGAAAACTAAAGAAATAAATGCACGATCAATCATGTTATCATGCCCGATCCTGAGACTGAGAATATTTCAGTGTTGTTAAATAAGTTGCCAGAGCCTCATTAAGTTGTGGATTTTTGTTTCCTACTAAACAGCCCTGCACACAGAGTGGCACTCTGCTTATTTCATTGGAGGAGCAGGCCTTTTAACCTGGTAAAACATTTAAAGGTCCTGGAACTTCCTCCATTAGCAGCATGTGAAATTTGAATGTGGTTGCATTTATAGATTTGTATGCAAACCATCTGCTCTGAGCTTTACTGGAATATAAACGACTCACCTTGAGATAGAGAAAGCGTGTCAGAGGTGCTTCTGTAAAACCTAATTCTGTGTGTAAACAGCAGCAGATAAACAGCCGAGGGGCGTTCAGCGTGAAGACTGAGAGTGATTATAAACAGTTTACAGCTCGCTCTTCTTTCCCTCCTCTGTTGTCTCTCCGTCTGTCTTTCCTCTCCTCTGTTTCGCTCTCGTACAGTGGTATCATTCTTTGGATGCCCTGACAGTGACTGATAGGGGAAAAGGTGTAAATGTTAAACACATGTACCCCTTGACCTTTCCTGTCTTTTGTAAAAGTGCTGTCTGTTTGTTTTTCTGGGATGGATGTTGATGTTTTGACAACTTGAGTTTGCGAGGGAACGTCTGGCTTCTGTTTGCACGCAGAAATATGAGGACAGTATTTCATCACATCATCTTTAAAACCTATAAAAAGATGTTGCAATTTACGGGCTAGCATAATGGAAGTAAGCACCTGTGCAGAAAAGAAGCCATTTAAAAGTTGTGCAGTCATAAATAGAGAATATTTATGATGCTTTTCCTTGTGTGTGTCAGGGAAAAAGATGCTGCTCTGCTGACGGACAGAGGGAAATGATTAAATGCAACCTGAGCTCAGGAGAACTTTGGCTGAACAGCGAAACATTTATCACAAACAGTAATCTTTTGACACGTATCATTTACAATAAAATAAATTGGACCTTCACTCCACTCTTGGCAAGCCCCTGTTTAGATTTGGTTTAGTGGTTATGGAAGCTGAATTGCTTATGACAGCAGAAGTGCCACGGTTGGCTTGTAGGAGCTGACACAGAGACATCATTTTGTGTGTTCCTGTGCGCATATATCTGCTCACGCTCGAGTGAGTACATATGCATGAGTCGGCATGTTCTGTGTGTCTATTAAAAGTCCATTTTCTTTGCAGATGCTGTAACTCCCTGCAGAAGCAGCGCTCAGAGCTCCTCCTCTGATCTTTTTTATCCATCGTGGACCGTTAATAGATGTGAAGCCGCTCTGCGGAGAGACGCCCGTTCTGTCTCCCTGACAGGCTGAGCCGCCTGCTGGGAGAGACACTGTGGCTCTCAGGGTGATGAATGTACATTTTCTGAACTTAACTGAACACTTCAGCTGTTTTTATGTGCCCTGCGTCTCACACTGATACAGAAACACATTTTAAGCCCCTGAAAAATGTAAGTTTCTGAATTTGACTACAAAGATTTATCTCTGACAGTGTCGAGAAGGATAGTTTAAAGTTAGGATCAGTATCATTGCAGAACAACCAATGATTTCTAAATTACACACAGTCTGCTTTCTTTGCCCAACATGGTGCCTACATTACCCACAATGCAACTGACAGCAGGCAGTTAAGCTTGGCATTTAGCTGTGTTGTGCTGTTAGCAGCTAATGCAGCCACACACTTTGTCAATTTTACACTTGTAGTCTTCAGACCTTAAGGACACTGACGCAAGTGACACAAGTGACACGCAAGTGACATCACACAAGGGAAATCATCAACATAGCAGCAACTTATTTGGGCAACCTGTTAAACTATGCAGTAGAGAGAAATAAGGTGTTGAAGGTTACATTTTTTTGGCTGAGGGGGGTTAATGCCTTTATTGAAGAGACAGGACAGTGAATAGAGTCGGAAATCAGGGACATAGAGAGAGTGGTTTGCCCTCTAGAGGTTTCCAACACAGGAGTGGAGAAGAACATACAGGCGAACAGAACACATAATGCAGGGGGAACTGGTAGCCTGGTGGTTAGTGTGTGCGCTCCATGTACAGAGGTCTGACCTGAGGCTTCTTCTCCACATGTCATTCCCCACTCTTTCTCTCTCTCCCCGATTCCTCAGTCTATCCTCTGTCCTGTCTCTAAATAAAGGGATAAAAACCCAAAAGAAATGTAAATAGAAAAGAAAACATGATGCAGAAGTTTAATTTTTTTCAATTCCAGGGAATAAAACGTCACCATGCCCTCTCACACGCTCAAGGTGAATTCTCCTGAATATATCCTGCTGCGTTCTCACACCAACTCACACAAAAATACTAGGGGGACTGGCAGGAGAAAGTTTGTCTGTTTGCATTCCCACATGCAGCTCACCCAAAAATCTTCAGGAGTTTTGTGAAAGTGTGAAAGCACGATTAGAGATGAATCAATCCTGTTCAATGCTGCCATTTTTCAATTTCAAGGAGAAAGCAGGAAGCAAGGAGTGAAATTCAACTCTTGCGTTTCTTAGGTGGAGAGAGGGAGAGGTAACACACACACCCCACCCACACACACACACCTGGTAGAGATCTGCAGTCCGCTGAGTGCACTTTTCTAGTTTTTCCTTGAACAGCCCTAAAGAAAAGCAGAGCAGGCAGGTGTCCATGTCCATTTTCAGCACACTGTGGGAGTGAAAATCAGGTCTTTCATTTGGGAAATGAACATTAAAAACATCCATGCCTGCACACAGCGCTACAGACTGGACAAAAAGAGTGTGTGTTCTTTGTGGGTACACAGAGTTTTTGCCGTGAGTCTACACAATGCTTGTAAATGTAGAACTGAGTCTCGCTGGAAAACAGGGACTTTGCTGTGAAGAATGCATAAAAGGATAAATGACAGAATCCCAACTAACCACGGGGGACAAGTACATCATGTACTTTTGGAAATAAAACAGGTTTACTGAGTCGACTGAGTGTTACTGAAAGAGAGACAAAAAGGACAGAGGGGAGAAGAGGGAGGAAGCGAGACAGCAGATAGAAGAAAGACACAGGGACCAAGTTAAGATTGTACTGAAAGTTTGTATTATTTCTCCTCTTGGAAAAGTGTTGTCAGAAACCATAGTTTGTGATATCTGCACACCTCAAGGTCTTTGGGATGTTGAGAGACATCTAAAAGATCCCCTCGGTATAGACCTCCCTGCTCATTTGCATTGAAACATCCAACTGGGAGAGACCTCAGGGCAGACTGAGAACACACTGGGAGGAAAAAATACCCCGCCTGATTCCCCCCCCCCCCCCGGGTCCCTGTGGAGAAGCAGGAGGAAGAAACTGACGTGACAAGTGTGTCTACTTTGCTTAACCTTCCACTAGTTTTATGGAGCAGGCTAAAATGAATGTCTTGGCTTTTATTATTAAAATAAAATAAAAAGTAATAGATAAACAGCTAAACCCGTCTTCTGCGTTGAATGAACCATCCCCCTGTCTGTTTCTTCTTTCTTTTATTTACACCCCTGACCTCCAAACTGCACCCCTCAAGGTGTAAATAAAATACCTTGCCCTCCTACCCCGGCACAAAAGCTTTCAAAGCCTTCGACTTGATGGATCGCTGAGATTGAGGGGATCTTATGTGGCATGACACACACACACACACACAACACGAACGCACAAATCTGTCCTGACAATCTGAGCTGTTTGCACGAGCGTGGCTCTCTGCTCTCAAGGTCACAGTGTGTTGTATCAGTGACAGAATCAAGAATTTTTAAACTTTCCTGACCGATTCGAGCCTCGGGGATATTTCTTCCTAAGCCGGAGTCAAGGGTTGTGTTCATGTTTGTGTGTGTGTGTAAGTGTGTGTGTTATCATACTAGAGTTATAGTGCTGACATGTGCAAGGACGCCCTCGAGCACATGCCTCGTGTACAAATCCATATAGAGATTAGGCAACATTCATTTGCCCACCAGGGGATTCTGTTTGAAGCGTACACACACACACACACACACACACACACACACACACTCTCTCTCTCACACACACACACACACACACACACACACACACACACACACACACACACACACGTGTTATCGTCAGAGTATAGGCACACTGTTCTCCTTGATACTCTAATGCAGTTAATGCAGCAGGACACCTTTGCAGCAGCATGTTGAGTACTAAAAATGTGTGTACTTTTATTCTCTTTAGGGGTGTTCTTTGTAATGCCAGGCTCATTTGAAACGCTTTCTTAAACATTTCAACACTCAGTGAATGGATTCCGTTTAACTTTCCTTTCTTATCTAGTACCACAGTCAGTCACTAGGAATAGATATGATTCAGTGAGGAGCAGATTTGTTTGACAAATCTCTCTCCCTTGAGTCTGCTCAGGAGCCTTTGAGAGAAACTGATTTTAAACTTGAAGCTCCTTTAGGCAGCGTTTTCAGGATTCAATTATTGGATTGGAGTTTTTTTAAAGAGAAGTAAAGCTCTTGGGCTCTTCAGATAGTTCTGCTCTTGTTAAAAAAAAACTCAGGAACAATGTAAGATGGAGTCTTTCCTTAAATCAAGCAGAGCACCTACAAACCAAACTGAGAACATGTTAGCGCAGCCTCTCCTACTGTGTGGTGTCTGCTGGAGCATCAGAAAAATCACTTTTAAACGCTACTGCTTTTGTCAGTGTAGCTCTGGCTTAAGGGATGGATATGGTGTGCACTACGCTCGCCGCGAGGTAGGCCACAGAGCAGGAGGGGAGCGCACACACGCACAAATAATCAGCATATGTTGCTAGGTGACTGAAGCGAGAAAAGCGGGAAAATAGCTACTTGTTGGATGGATATGTGTGTCCACTAATCAATAGAAATCCCTGACATTTCTTCTGCTGAGGAGGGGGAGGAGCAAAGAAGAAGAGGGTGCGTGTTCATGAAAACTTGAGGACACAACAGGAGGTGGGAGAGTTTCGGCTCGTCCAGGAGCTGCAGCTCTATAACGACCGCTTCACAAACACGACACACATTTCTGCTGCTGTTTAAAACACACCTGGTACGCCCCAAATGTTGGACGTTTCTTTCCAAACTAGAGCTTTCTTGCCGATGTCCCGACGTGGGAGTTCTTTAAACTGGAGCTCAGGAAAGTGGGATCTGATCTGGCGCTGAGGTCTCGTCACGGAGCGCTGGTTGTAAAATGTTAATTTTCGTGCACACCTTCAGTAAGCACGACCTTGCACTGAGCTCGGCGCTGCTGTTGTTTAAAATATAAACGGTCTCAAGCAGCATAACACGGCATCCTATCTGAAAGGCCCTTAAGTTCTCTGCAAGCACTGCTTTGTTTTTGTTTGCTAACATTGTGTGATAAATGAACTTAACAGTGGTAGCCATGACAACTCGATTGTGCGAGTACAACTCTTTTGCTTCCTGTTTTTCAAGAAGGTTCTTTGTTTAGTTGTGTTTTCTGTTACATTAACTCTCTTTCTTCTCTTGTTTCTCCCTCCTTTTGTGGACTTTTGTTTTCGTTGTATTCCTAAAATGTGCTTTTACTGTTTCCTGTTTTATTTCGTAGTTTGGACCCCAGTATTTCACGTCTACTTTTACTCCCTACTCTTGTGTGCTTCCCTCAGCTTTAATTGCCTTCACCAGTTTCACCTGTGACTTGATTGTCTCACCTGTGTCTTATAGGTGGGGGACTTGATTTAGGCTTGAGACAGATGACTTGAAAGGACTTTTATTTTACAGGTTGATTTAATTAGGGGTAATAAATTAGATATTAGATCTGTGAAACAAGCGAAGTTCTCAATAAATGATTCTGTTTTAGAATGATGTTTCTGAACAATTCTTGTAAGAATGTCTCCCCAAGTTTCTTAATTTCTCTCCTCCCTGCATGCCTTTGTGCCGCTCTCTATTTTTCTCCCCGTCTCCTTCGGCGGCAGCAGCGTGGAATTATTTTGATCGGGACGTCATCGCTGACAAATACCCCCCCATCCCACAGGGTCCCAATCTCCCCATCCCTCTTCCCACAGAGGTGCCCTTCATGTAAGTGGGAGAATTTAGCATCTCTCTGTCTACACACACACACACACACACACACACACACACACACACACACACGCACACACACACACACACACACACACACACACACACACACACACACACACACACACACACACACACACAGCATTCAAACCCCGGTGACAGATTCACAGTAAGAGTTGAGTTATTACATGATTCAGACCTTTGTCTCCTTGTCAGCTGGAATGATTCATGCCTCTGGGTGCCCCTCTTCACCGCCTGGGCTTTCGCCCCCCCCCTCTCCCCTCAGTTTGTCTCTTTCTCACACTAAATGCTTATTCATGAATGTACACACAGATATACACTCTGGACTGCCATATCTGCACCTCTGGATATATGACGGCGCTGTAAATCACTGCCTTGAAAGTGAGCTGAACCACCACTGAATGGAAAGGTCACAGTTAATATTAGTCGTTATGCATATAAAGCTGAGAGTCAAACAGAATGAAATCACTTCCTCTGTCCCCCTGCGCTGGTGATCGCCTGATTTTGGGTGTTTACTCCTTAAGTAATGATCCAACCAAATTCTGCCACAACCTCTCTCAATCAACCAGCGGGCGGCTGTAGCTCAGTTGGTAGAGTCGGTCATCTCTCAACCGGAAAGTTGGGAGTTCGATCCCCAGCTCCTGCAGCAACACGTATGATGTGTCCTTGGGTAAGACACTTAACCCCAAAGTGCTCCCGCTGCTTCGGCGGCGGCGTGTGAGTGCGTATAAATGGATTAGTTACTTCTGATGGTCACTTTACATAACAGCCTCTACCATCAGTGTGTGAATGTGTAGGTGTGACATGTGGTGGGAAAGTGCTTTGAGTAGTCAGAAGACTAGAAAAGTGCTATAGAAGCTGAAGTCCATTAACCCTTTACCATTTACCAATCATCCTGCTGCTGTCAAATTTTAAAATCTGTTCTCTCTCTTCTGCAGTCAGTTCGCTGATCGCTGTGACCCTCCTCCTGCGTCCCAGTCACCTCCAGTCCAGCTCAGCAGCCTCAGAAACCCACTCCTCATCACATCCTGCATTCTTCTATCACCACCACCACCAGGGTCTAGACTCCATCAGGGGGGGTCACCTATCCTGCTGTCGGCCTCTCTACCCCTCTGAGTGCATGAAGTCTTCATAACGGATTCTAATCGCCAAAGACTTTGCACATTTATATTTTCCTAAACTGTGAAAATTGTAAACTCTTAATTAAGTCTCTCCTGATTGAAATTAATGTTGATATTAAGTTGATAACTAGCACTCGCCAGTTGAAGATGTCTAATGTGTCTATATGCACCGAGATTATCGAGATAAACATTGTACACTTAACTACAGAGCACATGCAGAGTTTCCTATAATGTTCTCTTTACTCTCTCTTTATCGGCCTCAATCTGCTTTTCTTCTGCTACAGTGCACGTCTTCATCCTGTCAATCTCAGCTCTCCTCACCGCATGGCTTCAGCACGTCGCCCACATTTCCATATCTGATCGGCTCAGTACCCTCCCACCCCCTTATCTCTGTCCACTCGGCTGCGTACAGATGTGTCGGCGGTGTCAAACCTGTGTTAAATAAGCCTGTGGGCTCAGCGGGACGCTTCTCTGGCGCCGGAAGAACAGATGTAATCCCTCCTCTGTTTGAATATGGCTTACAAAGTGAAAGCTCCCCTGCACACCTGCCTCACAGATAGCCTCGTGCAAACAGCCAGGGCTGCGTTTGTTAAAAGAGCAGGCCGAGCTTATCTCCTCGTGCACAAAGTGGACGGTGGGCACTCGAACAGTGACGCCCTCAGGGACGCCGTCCAGGTTGGTTGTAATTCTGAATCAAAAGCTAACACATTGTTTCTTTTCTGTTCTAACACTTAACACATTCCTTGCATTGCTTATCACATACTGTGTGTAAAGCTGTTTTTTTTCTGTTCCTTTACCCCCAGTACTCATGTACTGTACATGACAAGATGTCTCGTACCAATCCAAACTATTTCCCTTTCTTTCTTTTTTTTAAGATTTATTTTTGGGCTTTTTTTGCCTTTATAGGAGAGATAGGACAGTGGATAAATCAGAGTGGGGAATGACGTGGGAAAGGAGCTACAGGTCAGATTCGTAACAGGGCCGCCCGCTTGGAGGACCATGGCTTCCATATATGGGGCGCGCGCACTAACCACTGCGCCACCAGCGCCCCACTATTTCCCTTTCTAAACCGTTTTCACATCTGCACTCCTGAAAATATCTAGCTAGTTTCAGGAGGTCTGCTCCAGATATTCTCCTGACCTGGCTGTTCACATGTGATCCTCACAGCAGGAGACTATCCCTGTCAGACAGGAAAGGGGGCGGGGGGGTCTCCTGAGGTAAGACGTGATGTATAAAAAAAAAGCTGAGAATCGGCAGCAGAGTCTGCTATACAGTGTGACGCTAAATCGAGTATATTTGCCTTCATATTCATTCTACGTGTGATTGAACAGAATCACAACATCAACAAATGAGTGGAGAAGAACATACTGACAAACAGAAGATGTAATGCATCCATTTAATTACGTGCACAAAGATCGTAGTGGTCGCTACAAGATGAATTCTCCGGAGAATATCCTGCTGCGTTCTCACATCAGCTCATGGACTTGCTCCAGGTGAATTCCGAGTGAAAAATGTCGGCGTTCACACAGTTTTCTGTAAATGTGTAAAGTCCCTTTTTTCCCAAAAAAAAGACTCTTGACTCGTTTGTGTTTTGTTCCAGACACTTATGGACCTGCATTTGCTCATTTTTTGCTCCATGGCAAACACAAAATGGGACACTTACAAGATTTATAAATGTGACTTGTGTGAGTCCAAATAATTCGCTGCTATCTGTTCACTGACCGCTTGCAGCCTCGGACTTTCCATTTAAAGAAATGAAATAGTAATGACGGCAAGAAACCAATAAAGGAAACAAGAAAAACGAAAGTTCAGGATGAGTGCTGATCTTTGACTCACATCCGCCTTCCACATAAAACAGAGACGTCAATTTTATTTCCGACTGAGCACTTCCCATGATGCTTTGAGGGAGATGTTTTTATAGTTTGGACGAGTATGGCTTCATAAAAACGGCCAAAATGAAATTCTCATTTTCTCCGCGATATTTGCACTGACCTGCAGGTCTTTCGATTAGTGTGTGCATTTCTCTCTGCCCTCCTCTCCAGCACATTTCCTAAGTCTCACTGCCCTTTCTTTTTATAATCCACATTTACTCTGCACTCACAGAAATATTAATATTTGATGGGAACCAGTTGGAGAAATGAAAGGGTAGACTCCACACGTGCGATAGTACGGATGCTCAGGAATAGACGGGACTCGCTGGTAGAGTTTGGAAAAATGCTTTGAGTGCTGAGCCTCCGGCAAGGAGCTTTTCACGGTGGGGACAGAGACGGTTCACTGGAAGAGAAAGTGAAGAAAGCCATCTGGCTGCACGTCTAAAAATAGACAAAAGACAGGTGTTTTTCTTAAGCTCAACTCATCCAGGCATTGATACGACCTTCATCTTTTTTAGCTCTTTTTAGAAGATTCTGGTTATTGATAGGTTAGTACTGCAATCAAGTGGTTAAGGATCAGAAACTGAGTTCTCCAAGTCGCAAAATCGTATTTCTTGTCAGGGCGTATCCCAGTTTCTGAAATCGCGATATGATGTTTACATGCACAAATACTTTAAAAACCTGATCACAAGCAGGACAGTCAAGTCTGTGTAAATACTCTCATTAAGTGGAATTCAAAATGCCAAAGTTGAGCTTAACATTTTATACAAAGATTTTTTTTTAAGCTTTTTAAGAAATTCAGGGGGAGAGAGAGAGAGAGAGAGAGAGGGAGAGAGAGAGAGAGAGAGAGAGAGAGAGAGAGAGAGAGAGAGTGGGGAATGACGTGGGAAAGGAGCTTTAGGTCGGAGGTGGTTAGTGTGCGAGCCCTATGCGTATACATTGGGCGCGCACACTGACCACTAGTCCACCGGTGACCCAGTGGATTGTCGACGTTTTGCTTTATATGAAATAGAAAACGTTGTTCTGTTTTTTCGAGGGCGGTAGAAAACCTTCACTCAGTATTTTTCTGTCTCTGATATTTTGTCTTTGATTCTTTTATGATCCTGTATTGTTTTTACCTGCTGTATATTTTCCTCTCTTGTATTCCGCCATTTTTAACCTTGTTAAGAAAAGTGCTATCATTCACAAATTGCATATTTTTCTGTCTTTGTTGTAAAAAAAAAAGTGCCACAATAAAATGTGATGATTTCATATAAGTGCAGTGTTTGCAGCTGTCATAACTTAAGTGCAGCTATGACTCAAATACAGGCTCATGGTGCAGAATATCGTACTGCACAAAGATGAGTGATGACAGAGAGAGTTTGAAGAAACAAACAGGTTTTCATATTCTAGTATAAGAAAAGTAATGTATAACTGTGTGTAATTCATCAGGAGAAGAGCAGCTCAAACTGTGTAGAGAATAACAAGCCCTCTCCGCTGCCCTTTTGTCTGGTGCTGAACAGACAGCTCCTATAAAGTGACATCATCTGCTCCTTTTAATTTGCTTCCATATTCTTTACTGTTGAAGCTGTTTCATTGTCTGCACTATTACTGGAGACAGACCAAAGTTGCCTCATCCCTCCCTCTCCCTCTCTTCATCTCCCAGGCTGCACTGCTTCGCTCTGAGTGTCCAGCATCATTTCCAGCAGCAGGCATCTTTTTTTCCTCCAACAAATAAGCTTTTATAAAAGCTACTGTACACAACCTTCCCAAACCCAAAACAGTCAGATGGAAATGTGAACATGTAGGGGTTGTTAAAAGGTAGAGAGGCACATACTGTTCTTATGAGTTATGAGACCAAACACTGAGCTAGCATTAAAGAGGATAGACAAACTTTCTTCAGGTGGAAAACAAATGAATTCCAGTGTTGCTTGTTTTTTAAAGGGTTTATTTTGGAGGGTTTTGTGACTTTATTTAACGACAGGACAGTGAATAGGAGAGAGAGTGGGGGATGCCATGCTGGAAAGGAGCCACAGGTCAGATTTGAACCAAGCGGCAACCTCCGGTCTTGAAAAAATGAAGCCAATGAAGTGCAAAATCCTGCAGTTCGTCCAGTGTCCACTTGAGGCTGGCTCCAGAAGTCACATGCACACAACAGGTGAAAACACAGTTTTTACTGCATAAATTAACATGTTCACAACCTGGTACAAAAAAACAAATAGGTCTGATTAGCTATTGTGATCACTGGCACACACTGTTTTTTAAACGGCTTCATTTTGATTTTGAGAACGATACGTGTTATCCACAGTTAGGTGCGTAGCTGACATGATTGACAGGTGGGCGCGATGTAACGGTTTGTCAAGAGGTTTAAAACCCGTCTCAGCTCCAGCTCTCAGCCTGTCGTTAGGTTGACTGAAAGTTAGACTGAGACAGGATTTACAGCATGGCGGCTGCTGCAGATGACCCTCCAGAGCCCCCTGCACAATCCTCCCCCCTGATGATTACAAGCATGAAAGTACTCTGCATTTTGAAGAAGATGTAATCCACATAGGTGTAGGTCTTATAATGCTTATAATCTTTAATGCTGATTTCTGGGTAAGCTTAAAGTCCTTACCATGTTGTGTAAACATATCTGTAAGTCACCTCACCGTGTTTGCAGCATGGATGTGCTGTATGTTTAGCTGCTCGTATAAAACAGTGCCCTGTCACAAACATAATGCATGCTGTGAACGCGGTGTTTCCCTTTAAGTTACACTGGTGATGTCATGCTGTAGTGGGCACCTACTGTAAAAGAAAAAAACCTGCCAAGTCATTTCAGAAAGCCTGGGCTTTGAAGAGATTAAGAGGATTAAAATCGGGACACAGTCTTTGTCCAAACAGCAGAGCTTCAAATGGACGACCCTGTTCGAACCGTGTTTGGACAACGTCCCCCGGGCCAAAATCACCACTGTTGTCTCTGCTCCTTCAAATGAGCAGCGCAGGCGTCTTAGTTTTCCTCAGACTCATCTCCAAGCTGCAGCGCTTTGTTGTGGATCAGACTGAAAATGCACCTCACGGCTGTGTCTGTCATCCTCTACTTCAAAACTGCCTCGACCACGCTGATAGGAGGCTGATTTCTCACAACTTCCAGGCCTAAACTAAGCAGTTTAATCAGAGTGTACATTAAATTAGAACACTTGGTGACCCCAGTGCTTTTAAAATGTTGGTTTATGACCCTGAGGTAAACCGTCAACATATCCCATACTGTCCATTTGAATGATTCTGATTTGAAATAATGAATCTCTAAGTGTGAACACACTTCATACAGTCCTCATTCTGCGCAGATGTGTCTGCACTTAACATGACTTGAAGCTTCATGGAATCCATCACCATAGAGACATGGCAGATGTGTTCCTCATGTTGTTGCCATGACAACCTTTCAGACACAGAACATTTATTTTTGTGCAAAAAAAAAAGAGAAAGAAAAGCCTCCCCAGCACTCACACTGTGCTTCTACAAAGTTGGAAGTGAAATAAAGACTTTTCTTCATGCTCCAGCTTCATGTGGTTCACTTCCACCAGTTTGTTCTCTTCTGCTCTTTTCCTTCGCTGTACCTAACAGCTCCAATCAGCTGCCTCCGCTGCTGCTAATTGAAGCGTTTGCGTTAAAAAGACCTGGGGAAGGTTGTGAGAGGCCCTCTTTAATGAAGTCTGATCTCATTAAAAGATACAGCCGCCAATGTAAGCGCAAAGGAGAAGAAAAAAACAAGTGGGAACAAAAGATGAGAGGCCGGCGAGAGCATCAGCAGGTTGTTCTGCACATAATGAAACGCTGCCATTTACAATGCAGCAATCTCCAGATGAATATGCACAGAAGAGGCATGCTCATTCAAGTCTCGGTTCTTAAGGGGTCGTTTGCTGCTGCGCTCGTGATGACGGCTGTTGAAGTTTTGATGATGATTAGATGTAGAGAAAGCCTAATGAAGAACTCGGACTTCTGTGTTGGAAAAGGTCTGAGATGGTCACCCTCACTCTTCAAACATGTGGATAAAAATTTACAAAAAAACTGCTTAGGCGATATAAAAAGATGGACGACATAGCAGCTCCCCAAAAGTGAAGCCAAAACATTTAGAGCTCCTCTTACACTTTCCATACCTGTGAATGTGTAACATAAGAATCTGTTCTGAGGGATCCTTGATGTTTTATCACGGGTTAAATTTGTGTTTTGGTTAGAAAAGAGGAAATGATGTCAACACTGAGGCTCTTGGCTCCAACATGACGTCACCAGCACATTGTTAGTGCTCGTTTCGGGGGGGTATTTTAGCTTCGCTCTTGTAGTACGGGAGGAGGTGGAAATGTGCCCTCCATATTTATACAGACCATTCATCATATAGGCAGGTACAGGGGCAGCTAAAGTTCTCACTTAACTGTTTTTGCCCTGAGCTCTGCCTCTCAGGTTTCATACAGGCAACAATACCTCCCTGGCTCTTCTAACTTCTCTATTTCGTGCCTCCTCATATCCTCTCACCTCCATCCTCCTGCCTGTGACCTGAAAATTGATGTCAGCGTGCAGTCTTGAAGGATGTCTTTATTCCTGAAAAGCTTCTTCACAGGAGAGGAGTGAGGGACGAGCAGGCTGCCTGAAGGCGAGCTATAGAGCGAGGACGGACAGGTGTTTCCTCAGCTCGAAGGCTTTTTGGCAACTGTGCAGACGATAAAGTCCAAACTCAGCTGGGACATGAACTGTAAATACAACAGGGTTACACCCATGCTTCACTACAAGATACTGTCCTTTTCCTCCGAAGAATGAATGACAAATGACGACTTATTTGTTTCATAAAATCTTGTTGAAGAACTAAAATATGATGCATCCTTGTAGAGTAAGTACACGGACAGTATCACAACTTACGACAATCTCAAATATCAAAATACTTAAAAATCTGCTCCACATCTGCAGCGACAACTTCAAGATGCATGCCCCCTTCCTCTGTAGAGTGGATGCTCACGCAGGTCACCATGTGGTGGACACTGAAGCTTCAGTGTTTATCCAGCTCTGCATCAGTCTGTAAACCTTTCTGCGTTCTAACCTCTCTCCATTTTTCAAAAGCATCTCCAATATTGATCCTAGTTTGAGCACGTTTCTGCTCGTGGAGCTTATTAGAAACATGCAGAGGCTTTTTAGGTCGGGTACAATCACTTCTATCTGAACCAGTTCTCTTGCCCGCTTCCATCGCTGCAACACCTGTTGGCTTGACCTGATAACTGCTCTCATATCTGGCAAACCGAGGGGCGTCCAAAACGGCCGTGTGGGGGTGCCTTAAAACCGCCTACCTTCTCTGGTCCAAACAAATCCAGACCATTCAGGACCAGAATCTAAAGTTAGAAGGAGGACATACTGGCTGCTGCATTGTTGTCAGAGAAGCCAGCACTTCAACATAGCATGTTTCCTTAATGTCTGATCATAGAGGAAGGTCACTTTATCATTTCAGTCAGGAGATATCTTACAGATTGCTCCTTTAAATTATCAGTTATATCTTTTGTATATATAACATTCTGATTCTTTAAAATGAACACCATTATAAATACTGCGTGGCACTAATACTTCTGTAGCCCTCATTTATTTGTAACATCAGACAAATAAAACGTTCTCTTTGTTCTTCAAGGATTATAATTGATATTTTTTGGCATGTTATATATCTCATCTTGGTTTCCCGTGCCTCCACAGATCCAAACTTTGCTCTTCTTGAGCTATACCTGTCAGAAATCTGAGGCCTTTGTACCCTTTATCTACTCCCTGTAGTGAAAGACAAAAACTGTTTTTATACAGTATTTACAGTCTGGTACCATGTAGAGTTAGGCTTCAGGAGGATTATTCTGTTACATTTGTTCTGGTTTAAAGTGAGGTTAAAAGAAATGCATCTGAGATGATCTGGGAGATCTCGAGAGCAGAGGAAAGAAGGACTCAAAGCTAGGAACCGACAAAAGAAAACAAAGAGACAAATAACACAGGAGAAGAAAGAGAGTGTTTGACATATCTGAACATTATCCAATCAGCCCGGACACGAGTGAAGGTTTCCGTCTGCTGGCAAAGTGGCCATGTGTTTTAGATCCTTCCTCCGCGTCTGTGACAAAGCCTGTCACCACCAACACTACCTCCCTATCCCTGTTTGACCACCCGCTCACACACACCGTCCTTCACATGTCAACGCTCTGACACTTGATCCTAATTGGCCACTACTGCAGCGAGGGTGTCTCGTCTCCGTGGAAGAAGTGTTTAAATTCTGCCTGTGAAACCTGAGCTCGCCCACAGGGTCACTTCTCCCTGGGTGGGGAATCAAAAATCTGACAAACACAAACAAGGAGAGCTCCAGTTTTGGTCCCAGACGTTTTATCTTAGCGGACACATCAAACAGGAAACCCCATCTTGTCCTTCTCCAGTTGAACCCGACCCCATTCCTCACGGGTCACGGGAGAAGTTTACTCCTCTGCATCAAACGCTCCCTCATTCCTATCTGTCAACAAACTGAGTGAAAGACGACCGGTTTATGTTCCCACATTAATGCTCACTCTCAGAAAGCTAAGCTGTGTAAATACTAGCAGGCTTACCTTCAGATTTGATAATCTGTTGATAGTGATTATGACCAACCTGGGAAATACGGTTAAGCCCTGGGTCTCGTCTGGGAGGTGTTAAAAGGCTACAGCACTAAATATGGATCAAACACAGAACATTTGCAGCCCCCGTTTTTATGTTGAAAATGTGCTTGTCCAGCACATTGGCCAATAGCATTGCAGATTGATCAGTACCAGTAATTTGATTAAGGGGGAATCATTTGATGGTTTCAGCACCAAAGATCATCATTGCATGTGTTGGTGTCAAAGCACTAATATAGTTCACGTTACACAGTCCTACACAGCCTGACTACGGCTACATGCACAGGGGAAAAATGGCTTCAAATGTTTTATCTTGCAAACACTTATAAGTGTGAGAGTTACTTAAGGTGATGATGTACACACCGTGGAAACACATCGTCCATGAACAGAACAGACGATACGATAAAATGTGATGCGATACAAAACGATGCGGTGCAGTAACATCTTTATCAAGTAACGGAGTATCATCGAAAATATACTTGCAGCGTGACATTGGTGGCACGCTCCGGAGACGGACCGCAGCGCTCGCTCTGGAAACACAATCATTGACTAGAGTGGCAGTGAATACGGTGTAGTTTGTGGCGTCGACGGACCGCGACGCGCACGGAGTATTGTGGAAATTGGGAGTGAGATAAGTACGACAGTAACGGCATTCGACGTTCGCGATGGAGGTCTTCCAATAACTTCCATTTTTCACTATTTGTTTTAATCATCATGTATTCATCAGCTCATTGGACAGTTCATCTGGACGAGGACGTCGCACTGTGTCTTTAAAACAGCACCACAGCTTCAGACTTAATAATGTGCAATAATCAGGGCGTCATTCACTGTGTAATAGGAGCTCTTTGTTTAACACCACAGAAGAAGAGTCAGTGAATGCTACCACAGGAAGTGCAGCTGACCTTGTGCTGGCCTGCAATAATGTGGGAGCAAATTGCCATATATTACAGGTGGCAGCGGGTAATTTACAACTCCCAGAAAAAGAAAAAGAAACAGGCTGGATGTGGACATAAACAGAGGCTGAGGGAATCGCTGCAAAGGATAAGAAGCCTAACAACATCTTAGAGCTGCTCAGTCTGTACCCAGGGGCAAACACACTGTTATTATCGGCCAAATGGTCCCAATAATTATACTTCTTTTCTGTCAGGCCGGAGAAAGTAGATCCTCACTACACTAGGAGGTTAAATACAGACTTACTCTGTTTTCGTTCTGTTCACCTTTAAATCAGCCGAGCACAGACGTCATCTTCGAAGCATACTTAGTTGTATTCTGTGATGATATATTTCAGATACTGTACATGTTTGATTATCGCCAATAAAGCACCTCAACAGGAGAAACTGTTGCTAAGCAGCAGTGCTGTTGCTTCCAAAGTCAGATAATCATCTACAATAAATATGGTATATTATATTTTAAACTGCAAGGTAGATAAGAAAGAAAAAACAAGACCAAGGGCTTTGATACGCTCTGTGAGGACACGCCTTTGTTTCAAGCAAATGTGTGGATAATAGGTCCGTCAGCGTTAACACGTTAATCACGTGTGCAGGTTTGTTAAGTATGTATTCAGGTGACTTATCTTAAAGGGCTGAATGTTGACTTTTGGTCAATTGCATGTGTGTTTGTTTTACGCATTCAAAGTCCCCTCACTTCCCACAAATACACTTCACTTTCTTTAATGTCTTTCTTCCAATTCTGTTCTTTTTCTCTGGTAATATTAAAGGAGTAATATGTAACTCTGACACCTAGTGTTTAAAATAGGTACTGCAGTCCAAACTCAAAACATTGGAGAGAGCTGTCCCCCCCTCGTCCCCTCCTTCCTAGAGTCTCCACCTGATGAAGCTCCCCACATGAGGAGTTTTCAAGGACGATCAAGACTCCCTTCAGACATCTCGGTAACTTAGAAACAGCAGGGACACACTAACCCGAAAGGTTTAGAGACGAAACCCTTCCTGATGTGTAGTCTGTCTTTTAGACGATCAGGAAGCTTCACTCTCTGAGTCGTTCACTTTCTTAGTTTCTCTGTTTCTATCCTTTAAAGTCAAGGTTCTTTGCCTCACTGAAGTCTCATCTGAATCTGTTTCCACTTAACAGCAGTCGTATGCAGATACTTTTCATTAAACAGACTTCAAGGCTACACAGTAGTTAAACTCGTTAAGCTGTTATTTCTGACTTTATGACTTTTTGTTGTGAAGCAAATCCGGCTGCTTCCTCGTGCAGTTCCTTAAGAGTCGTCACATTCGACAAGTTTGAGGTTTTATTCTTCCATCAAAGACATGAACTTCATCTGACTTTCCCTCTACTTGAAGTGATTGTTTCTGATGAAGAGATGAAAATGATAATGAGGAGTGAGATTCTTTCTGCAGAGAAATTCTGCTTTAACCTGGGCCTCATTTTAATATATCTTTTGATTCTCGATGACTAATACGAATTTATTTCCCCAAAAAGGGGCTCAAACTGTCAGCCTTAGATTCTCACAACATTACAGAAGACAGCAGTACACAGGTAAGACGTTTTTGTCAAGGTGGGATACTTTTTTTAAAGGAGCAGTTGTCTGGCTTGACTCAGTTATTCTCACTCACAGAATATGGGAGTTGCTGGTCTACCTCTCCCTCGATTGGTTTGTTTGTTCACCACCAACACCAATTGTACATTTCTTTAAATGTTTTGAACTAAAAGTCCTAAAATAAAATCTAAAGGAACGGCAGATCTGTAAGCCACAGACGACACAGTTATGACATATCGATGCCAATCAAAGGGACAGATGATGAACAGGAAAAAAGATTGGCTAAAACTCCACCAAAGTTTTCCTCTTCACTTTAGAGGAGCCACTGATGACTGTGACTGACAGTATAAGTCAGCCCACAGGCTCTTTCAATGCACAAAAAGTTAAAGTCAGAGTGCCCACAATGACAGTCCCTTAGATGTTCTCCCAGTGACAAGGACAAATTAAACATTTACCCTAATGGAGGAGGTATAAAAGCTGGATGATGGGCGTGTGTAATGTTAGAAACATCAAGTAGACCTCAGTCGGTCCTCAGAGAAGCAACCATAAAACGATGATAATGAGACGATGAAGAGGAACCAGCTGGGATCTTTACCCTGATGGACGAGGTTACACAAAAAAGTTCCTCCCGCCCACATAAGTCATTAGCTCTCTTCCTAAAAGCCCACGGCGTTGCATAAAGTCACCTGAGAACAGCCGTGTTGGAGTACAAGACAACAGTTTCCATTCATGAAAATCTCCAGCTGATGAATAATGTAATGTGATGAATTATTAAATAATGTGTCCTGGTTTTTGGGGCCGTTCTCAACGTGTGTTTCCTCACGTGGTGAAATTGCCTGAAGTCAGAAGCACAGCTAAAAGGTACTGGTGAGCTCATACATGTGTCATATGATCAGCTGCTCATCTATATTTGAATATTGTGACATTCAGATGAACTAGACCAGTGCATTTCTGCTGGTACGCTGTAAAACTAAGCAGGGCAATGAGCTAACTCTCACTACTCTCTTTCCTTTCTCTCTACCGTCTGAACTGACCAAACCTTGACCAAGCAGAACGCCTCGAACAACTTGATTTAGTCGCTAAAATGTGTTACATCCAGGACATTCTCAGAATCCTTCAGTGAATGTGAGAAGCAATGCTGAAATGAAGCTGTCCCCCTTGGTTTGGGACTCGCCTGGCAATATTCCCTGGAACCCTTGGAGGCCGGATATACCTTTATATATGATCAGACATTAAGGAAACATGCTATGTTGAAGTGCTGGCTTCTCTGACAACAATGCAGCAGCCAGTATGTCCTCCTTCTAACTTTAGATTCTGGTCCTGAATGGTCTGGATTTGTTTGGACCATGAAGGAGGCGATTTTAGGACACCCACACACTGACATTTTGGACGCCCAATAAATGGTGTTGCATAAAGTAAAGGTTACCTGTAAACATATGTTAAAGAGTACCTTTAAGGCGAACGCTAGAGTTGACCCTCGAGCTGACAAACGAGGGTATTGTGAACACACTTAAATGTGAAAATGAATGAATAATCTGGATTATCATTTTCTAATCGTGGATTCCAGAAATCGATCAGCACCTGAGTAAGTTGATTGGCTCTGCGTGGGGAACCCTGTATAAGTTGTATATTTAAATTAGGGCTGTTAAATGATTGAACATTTTCGATTGTGATTAATTGCTAAATTTCAATAGCATATTTGAAATCCCATAAAATAAAATATAAATGACTAGGCTTTTATTTTGAATTTTTCTACTGTCCTAAAATGAGAATACTTAAACTTGCTGTCCGAATTAAACCCAGCTTTTATTTTGAAGTAAAGTAAGGACCTTCTGGTAGATCGAAGCAGCTCAAAGGAACGGTAACAAAGGTCAATGTGTGATGTCATAAGGTGGATATTACTTTGGGCTCGTCAGCTGAGCTGTCTGAGAGTTTGTTAAAGTGAAATGAGACATTCAAAGATGCAGCAGTGTCCTTTTTCATCACTCTGACTACAGGGGTACCCTAAGGACCACTATCTCCGTTTTGGTGTGTGTGTCTCTTTAAATGCAATGAGCCCCCCCTGAGTTTTCCCAGTAGACATCACTCCTTCACTAGCGAGAATAAAAATGGCAGACCTGCGCTAAAGTTTTGCTTTAGGCTGGGGGTGGAGTCCATGGGTGGAGATACCAGGGGAGTGGAGGTTTTGTTTTTACCAGAATCCCACTGTGACATCACAAGGAGAGCAAATTTGAAACGGAGCATTTTTCTCTGTGTTGTAAGACTTATGCAGACCACAAACAAAGGACTGGATGGGTTTATTTCACATTTTGTGGGTCAGTAGACACTCAGGTTACCAACATATTTGTTCAAAAACACTGTGGAAGTGGAGTTTTCATAATATGTCCCTTTTAAATGTAATGATGCACTAAAGGGCGCCTCAACAGCCGTCAAAGAAAACCTTGAAGTAAATGTGAAAGATTTCTTCAAACTTTTTGATCTCTTTAAGAGAAGAAGAAAAAAGTAATGCATAACTTTTCTTAAGATGTCATTTCAACAGTCTCATAAGATACATCGCAGAGTGTCAGGGTTTTGAAACAAGGTGATCTATGTGCGGTAATAAAAATGATTTTCAGGACACAGAATGAAAGCTGTCCACTAAACGAGAGTCATAAGTGTTAGTGTCTATCTGATAGTCGTTAAATCTCCATGATATCAACTTAAAAGTATTACCGTGGACCTCCGGCTAGAACCAAACACTCACTTTCTTGTGAATGTCATTAGTCTGCCTTCCTTCCAACCTCAATGTCCCCATTTTATCTTAATGGTGCTTGGCACACTGATACAGAGAGTGTGATTGGATTATTAGCCACAATTAAGGAGAGGGGAGCAAATGGCTTTCAATGAGGCATTAACTATCAGAGGAGAGTAGACGGTCTGTGAGAGGACGATGTCATCTTTCAGAGGGTGACGACAGATGTGCTGTCTGGAAAATGTTGACCTTTGAGGGTCAGAAATATCAGGCACATGACTCCTAATACAACCGGGTGCACACACACATATGTGACATACAGTTTGTGCATATGCCAGCAGGTAAAACAAGCGCACGCAATTTTGAGCTGTCAAAGATCCAAATGCATGCTCCAGGATCGATGATGAATGTAGCTCGTAGATATCCATGCCAAGTCCTGGAGACTTTTAGGGTCTTTAGAAAAAGATACAGCCTGCCTGGTTTTACTCCTCTCTTACATCATAATCTTTTATCCTTGTCTGTTTTTTCTCTGCAAAAAAAAAAGCCCGTTTTCAGCATTCATGATGTATCTTTTCATTTGCACAGCAGACATTTGATATACAGCACACGTCTAGTGACTTACGTGCAGAAATAAAATGTTCCACATCGTTACCAAGTCAGTTGGCAACTTGAGTCACTTGATCATTAGGTTACACGCTGCACGGGTTGCTGCAGACTCTTTTTATGGAGCATTAGGGAGGACACATCCATGCACTCAAAGTATAGAAAGACACTACGGACTGGGTCTTTCATATAAATGAGAAATCATATTTCAAGAGGAGAACAGAGTGCATAAATCCTGAACGATAGCAGAACAGGGATATGAAACGCACAGGCTGTAAAGATGATCACTTTATGTCATTGAGCCACTGACACAAAGCACGTGTCCTTTTCAATGTAGCTCTATGCTGTATTGTAAAAAGAGACCTCTGTATGTCTCAGAGTTACTTCGCTCCCTTCTTTTATGATTGCTCTGCACCAAATAAAAGAACAGTTGATCTCTGGAAATGTGGCAACGTCCACCAAACACAGAGTGATGAGACAGGAATCACAAACAGCCAGGCGATCAGAGAGGTTGTAAACAAGCCAACAGTTTAGGCAAATGAAGTTGGATGCAAATTGTGAGTCTAAGTGTTTGAAGATATTTACCATTGATCTCTCAATCTCTGTGATCTTCCCAAACACAAACAGCCTTGTTTTAAAAAGAGAGAGAGAGCGTGAAAGCTAAGAGGGGGGAAGCATAAAACTGAACATAAAAAAAAAAGGATTTGGTTTGCAGTTCACTCTGGTGAGAAATAAAACGCTGCTCTGTCTGACATCGCTGAGTACTAAAGATGCCACAGTGTACAGTAACAGAATCTGCAGATCTTTAGCAGGTATATCATCAAGGATACTTGACGTGGTCAGACTCCTCAGTAGTACATGGGCCCTCTCACAGATGGTCATAACTAGTGTTGTAGTCAAGACCACACTAACAGAGACCAAGACATACCCAAGACCAGAATGCTCCAAGACTGAGTCAAGACCAAGACCATAAATATCACTGAAAAATCTTCATCTTGTTGCAGGGGGGCGTGTCACTCACTTTGACCGTTACACCGGGTAGGCTGTGGCCGTAACCGGGGGATACAAATCTAATTATGAATGAATTGAAGTAATTTGTTTTTATACAAATCACAGTAATGATGTGGGGAAATAGTCAGTGTCAGTGTTGGTCTTGACCGGTCTTGATTTAAAATCCGCCCAGTCTGAGACGAAGACAAGACCGAGTCAAAATGCTTTAGATTCCCAGACGAGACCTTCAAAAAGTGGTCTTGACAGCAAGACAAATCTCAAGTACTTCACGATTGCTTTTAGTAGTGTAATATGAAGAGTTCCATACTATGACTGCTGAAAACTTCACATAACTCATATATCTTTAATTTTTCTCTATGCATCCTAAAGGAGCGTCATACGAAAAGCTGCAGCAGTCCTAGAAGTTTTCAGGAGTGCATGTGTGAAAATGGCTACACTGTAAAAAAACAACAAGGAGCTAAAGTTTGTGTGACGTTCTGAAAGCTGTAATCAAGCTGTAAAATGGATGATTGGCAAAGCACACACTTTAGACATGTTTTCTTTTGAATAGTTTGCAAGCAGCTCCACATGTATGGTGAGTTTTTTCGAGGTGAAGTGGAATATTTTTGGCATTGAAAATCCGTGGCAGTGTGAGGAAGAGTTCCTCAAGCACAGCCTCTCAAAGTTTAAACACCTTTATTGTGCGACACACACAATGGGGTCTTTGTGCTGCAGGTGAATTTGAGAGGCAGACAGTGGAGGTGACGAATAGATGCCAGCGAAGGTGATGGAAGGGAGTGACACCACAGTAATGTCCCCTGGGAGAAGCAGGTATGGGGACTGAAGCGACTCTCTGTCAGAATAAAAGGAGAATAAAAACAGAGACGGCAGTAAGAGTGCAAACATCCTCGCAGCTGCATTTGCATTTGACATTTCCAGCTTTCAGCAGACACACTTAGGAAGTAAAAATGATTGCAGTTTGAAAAAGCTATGCAGCACAAGCAAAAATATATATACATACATTTGGGAAAAATCTCTTATTAACAGCCTGAACCAAAAATGAATTGTTACTTCTGCAAAGTGAATCTCCCGTTACCCCTGACTGAGATGTCACAGATTCTTCGTCTTTGCCAAAACGGATTCCAGAAGTCAGGAATCACCATTGAAAGATAGTTTCTCAGTGTGACACATGAAAGCTTAAGAGCAAAATACTAAACAGTCTCCCCATCAGCTGCAAATAAATACCCGATCCATCCAGAGAAAGATAGATGCAACAACAATGACACTACCCGCTGAGGAAGCTTTTTCCACCACACCACACCCTCTGCAGCTACCAACAAAAAAAGATGTGAGTGCAAGAAGTGTCTGACAGTACACGAGTGCAGCTAATTAAATCCTTAAAACTTCAAAAATGTAAGTTATCTCCTGCTGACAGTCAGCTCCACCAATTTTTGCAGCTCTGAATTCCTGATTACCAGCATGCGAGCAGGAGGGAGGAGGATGTAGAAGAGCGCCTGTGTTTATTTAATCTGCCTGGAGAACAAGATGGAGGGGCTGAAAATGGATGGATGTGGTCGCAATTTAAAGAGTTGCATCCTATTTATCATTCTGGATCAATTCCTGGATGCAATTTCAGTGTAATATTTCATTCACTTGACCTTTAATTTCAGTCCATGCCATTGATTTTTGTAAAGACGCAGCATACGTCAACACACTTTAAAAATATGACATGGAGAGTTTTTATAAATTGAACCCTGTTCTTTATAATGAGTCTGCTGTATTTCTTTATTTCATTTATTACTTTAATGTTTAAATGTTTGACTTTTGCCTTATGTTAAAAATACATATTTTAGTTTTGTTTCTGCAGCTCGGTCCTCTGCTTTCTTCGTTTACATGACAGTTACCTGAAGCCAAATTATCCCTTGACTTAATCCAAATTGGTGAGGATGTAAAACAAGAATGTTAATCCAGCAAAATAACATCAACTTCAATCATGAGAAGCAGCTAAACCCTATTCCCTTTTTGGTCCGACCAGGACTTGAACTGGCAACCCTCCAGGTGCCACCCCAGGTCCCAATGAACTGAGTTACTGCCACCTAGTTTGCAGTACCAAGCTGCAAAATACAATTTAAAAGGCCTTCTATGAGATTTATCACGTCTCTAATAAGCCTTTTGATTTACCATCTTTTATCTGTACGAACATGTGAGGAAATTCTCCCGAGAGGAGAGAGAAGTCACTTTATAGCTTCTATTCTTAACACTGCAGAGTCACTTTTTGTTCAGGGGGAGAAGGAGACAGATTGAACGTCTGTTGAGTTTTCTTTTCTCCTCCTGGCTCTTGGTTGTTCTCCAGCCGTGTGTTGGCAGGAGGATGTGGCAGGAACCATTAGGATGAGAAATGACAGTAAAGTCTGGGCCAACCTTCAGGGCTTGCGCAGAGGAGAGTTTTAACAACCACATGTGCTCAAACATCACACACACTAACACACACAGAGTAAATGAATATGCATGCTTCTCATGCAACAGCAAACGTCGTGTTCTTTCTCACTTCAGCAGCGTTCTCGCCGTGCTGGTGTGCTCTTTTTAAGGCAACCCTCACAGAACCAGTTGCAGGCGTATCCAAGCTTGAACAATTAAGAGAAAAGGTTGACCTTTATCTCTGTGGACTTCTATCTGCAGTGCCTGTGAGATCCGGAGTGAGCCGAGCCGTGCAGACAAAAGGAGAGCAGCACTTAGGGATAACAACCGCAGCAGACTTCTTACTTCACAGCTGTTTCAGCGCTATGATGAATTATTTCCAGGCCACGGTGATTCACCATAAAGCAGACAATGAATCCACTCTGACAGCCCTCTTCCAGGCTGTGCACTGTAAGCCTTTATTCTGGCGTGTGGAGCTCCTGCACTCATTATGGAAATTGAAAGCATCATCGCAAATCAGTGTTCAAAATTGCAAATGAGTGCTTTGAAAAGAATCATCAGGAAGGAGGGTAAAAGTTAACTCAACATCACACGCTGCATGTTAGAGTCGATTTAAAGGTTCAACAACACGTATGCAGCCAATGATAACACATCGTCTGTGTGTGCTGGATATATACATGTGTGGTTGTCACAGAGGAGCTGAGTTCATGTTATATTCTCAGAGACGTGCATTATTTCCACACCAGATGGCAGAGTACAATCCACTGATGAAGGATTTCTTTAAACCGTTCAGATCCTCCGACCAATCCGACGGATTCTTATTTTCTAGGATGTCTAGATCTATAATTACTAGCATCAGTCTTGATCCAGACTCAAACCTATGATTGATTGTCCATAGGCCTATTAGTGCTCCACATTATGCTAAACTGATTTTTTTAAGCACAAGATTGATTTTGAAAGAGAGATGGGACATAATGGCCGTAATTTGATATGAATCAAAGATCAATGCTTTGACTATTGGTTAAGGGTCATGAATGACACCTGAGGGCAAAGAGGGGAATACAGGGAACTACTTTTTTTGTTTTATTTAGACTCTTCTGGTTTTATTTCTCTTTATGCTTAAAATGCATCCTAACACTAATGAACTACAAATGGGGATGCCGGTAGCCTGGTGGTTGTCGTGCTCGCCCCATGTGGGGGGGGGGCCGTGGTCCTCCAGGCAGGAAGCTGGGTTAAGATCGGGCCTGTGGCTCCTTTCCTGCATGTCGTTCCCCTCTCTCTCTCTCACTCCCAGATTTCTGGCTCTATCCACGGCCCCATCTCTAGATGAAGGCAGAAAAAAGAACTACAACAGTCAACTCAGGAAGCTCTGCACATGACATTTTTCAATAAAATAGTGGAATAAAAGTCAATCTTACAGTGCAATGACTTTTGACAAGAGAATGGCATCTCTTCCATGTCCACAGTTGTTATGTTGCTATGCTACTTCGGTAGCAGGCCGCGGCCGTCTTGAAGTTGTATGTACGCCTTTACAGTACGAGTAAACACGACAGCCAGTTAGCCCTCCTCTGTACTGTTTGATACAATGGCTGAGGCTAAGAGACGGAAGAGGACGGTGACGAATGAGAAGAGGAATAGCGAGAGTGACCGAACAGATTGTGACGTACCATTAAGCTGTATCATTATCAGTGTCATCGTTGACTCAGGTTTAGAAGCTTTACCGGCTGCAGAAAGGCGCCTAACCCAAGTTACGTCTCAGGTTTGCATACAAGTAAATAAATAAATCCATCTCACACACAAAAAGTCATCTCTTTCCTTGTGGATCTTCAAGTTAGCTTTATAGGTTTATTAAAGATTGGTTTGAATGTACAAGCCTCATAAACAAATTCATACTAACCACAGACTGTAAATATTAACAGATGAAGCCTGAGTGACGTCAGCCATCTGTTCCTGCAGGGGGCTCCAGAGGTTCATTGGCAGCAGCCGCCATGTTGGAAATGCTGTCTCAGCCTAACTTTCAGTCAACCTAACGACAGGCTGAGAGCTGGAGCTGAGGCGGGTTTTAAGCCTCTTGATGAACTGTTACATCCCGCCCACCTGTCAATCATGTCAGCTACGCGCCTCACTATGGATAACATGTATCGTTCATAAAATCAAAACGGAGCCGTTTAAAAAAATGTCGTTTTTTGAACCAGGCTGTTAACATGTTAATTTATGCAGTTTAAGCAGCTTTTTTGCCACTCATGTGTATGTGACTTCCTGTGCTTCTGCAGCCCGCCTCAAGTGGAAACTCGACAAACTGCAGGATTTTAAACTTCTGCATTGGCTTCATTTTTCATGACCGGAGGATGCCGCTTGGTACAAACACCATAAATGTTCCTCTCCAATGTAACCATTTAGCCACAGCTTATAGACATCATGGCAACACATTAACATACTCAACATGCAACGAGCTTACAAACAGTGACTGCAGCTGAATTAGAATTAGCTGCTAGCAGAGTCATATTTGATAATCCAGTAATATAACTGACCCTCGTCAGTCGACGTGGTTCTTTGGCTTCTCACACCGTCTTTGGCGGTTTCACACCTCACTGCTTGTCAACAGATGCACGTTGTCTTTGAGGGGGAGGTGTTAACAGCTCATTGTATTATACAACACTGCAGTTGCACTTGCCATTTTAATCAGACTTTGTGCTTGGTGGTGGAAGCTAGATGATGTTATATTCCTGGTTAATTCTGACAAATAACTATTATTTTACAGCTTCTTAATTGTCCATAAACTTGAAGTTTGACTTATAATGTGTTTCTTTTTCCCTTTCTTCGCTGTGTTAATAGATTTCTTGTGTGAAGCGCTTCGAGGGAGATGTGTTAGTTTGATTTATACATCATGACTTTCACACACGATGCTCTTATTTCCTGCTCAAGTCTCACTGCAGATCCAGAGTCATGGCATCAGTCTGCAGATTCATCAAGTCGCTCTTCATGAGTGTGATACAGCGAGCTGTCTGACAGCGTGGCGTGCAGGACTTCTGACTCTCACACTGAACTTTAAAGCTCACTCATCCTCACATCGTGAAGAGTCGTCAGCCTCAGAGGCAGAGCCGGGTTATGCTCTGTCAGCCGTGATCATGTAATGGCCTCTCCCAGGAATCTCTGAAGGCCACAGGTGCAGGAAGAGGCAGAGGTCTCCGGTAGTCACACACACACACACACACACACACACACACACACACGCTTCTGTGGGACGAGGGATCAAAGGGCCTTGGCAGCCGTAGTTGAGGAACAGATGAGGTTGTGATGGAGCTAGTTATGTTCCAGTGGCTCTGAGCCGACATTGTTGAGTCTTGCATCAGTTCACAAGAATAGGAGCAGAACATCACGCCACCACCTCTGTAACAGTGTGTCCTAACAGCATGCAATGCTAGGGAGCGTCAGCAAGATCACCTAATTTTCATTGTTCTCTAATGGATTGTAACAGCCGAAACGCACTCCCTTGCTGAGCAGTGCAGTGCACGCTTTTACCTCAACTCCACGTTTCTCCTCTGTGTTGCTCGCATAGACCTGAATGAGGAACGACCAGTGAGGGAGTTGACAAGGCGCTGCAAGTTTCCTATCAATTTAAATGATTTCTTTAGTTTTCCTCATTCCACAGAGCTTGTTATCTTATACAGCAAAGTTGAGATTGCATCATGTCTCCTCACATCCACTGACAGCTGATCTGGTATAGACACAACCTCACATTTGTGGGGGGTATCATCCCTTTTCAAGCCGGACTCGGGTCATTTAGTAATGATGTAGTCATTAATACTATTAAACTGGGCGTATGGGCTCAGGCTGGATAAGGACACAATTCCGTTCTTGGGTTTTTAAAGTTCTCATTCATAAGGAATAAAGTGATTTCAGGTTGGAAAGTAAAACATCAGAGAACTTCATTAAAAGAAACTTTAGTCTTTAAGATTTAATTGATGTTATTAAAAGTCGCACAGTACCTGTGGGTGGCCACCAAAAAGCCTCTTACATCTTAACAAAAGTTCAGAATAATGAGCGAGTGTCCTTGGAAGAAAAGAAAAAGTGGAAATTGCTTGAAATGAGCAGAGCTCAGTGTTCTCAGTGTGAAGCAAAAGAAATACTGGAATACGTCTCCTGTATTTAGAAATGAGTTTCTTTGATGGAAAAGGGCGCCTTAATTATTTTTTCTTATGTGTCCAATTTTTGCTCGATTAAGCATGATGAGGGTGTGATTTGGAGATGAGTAATGTAATTACTGATAAAACTAGTCAAGAAGTACAGGGCCCATGTCTAATTTAAAATGCCTCAGCTTTTTCTTTGAACCTCGACAAGGCGGACCTTTCTAGCAAATGAAACACATGCATTTCTCTCTTTCTATTTAAGTGGGCATGGGCAGAGAATTACTGTTTAGCTTCTGTCTCCATTCTGTTACCTCTCAAGTCAATGATTACCATCGGGAATGTTTCAAATTTAATTAACTTATCGTTGTACATTTTCTTCTTATGCTTCCCAGCAAGCTTATTAAAAAAATGACATTATTCAGAGTACAAATGGATGCTAAACATCAGTGGAAATCAGCTCTAATAGACTCTGACAATAATGACATTTCTTTGCTAAACATGAAGTGAACGGAGACTGTGTCCTGTCACAGGCTGCAGGGGTTAGAGAAACAATAAAGGACAGCTGTTTCATTTGTTATTGCTCTTTTGGATTGATTATTGGGACATTATTAACTCTGGTACAGAGGTTTGGTTATGTAGAAAATAATTGATTATGAAAATAGAAGTTTGAGTTCTGTGACAAACAGAAGAACAAACGGTATACATTTGTTGCAGCACGTACTGCCAAGTCCCATCAGCGCCATGGTTTTCCTCCGTTTAATGGCATGCGCCCTGCCCCGCTTGGTCCGTTTCTGTAGCGTGAGCGCAGCAGCCATGAGCAGCTGGGTTCACAAGATCACAGGAGAACTACAAGATCACAGGAGAACTACAAGATCACAGGAGAACTACAAGATCAAACAGGAAAAAAGAGACAAACGTGTAAACAGCATGTTGCTTTGTCTTTCTGAGGATGATTTAGGTGCCTGTTTTGACGTAATGTTGATAGGTTGATGAAAAATACGATTTCCTTGTCGGACTTCCTGTCCGGGTTGTGATTTTCTGTCTAGCTTGACGCGAACCTGCAGCATACTCCAGTGTACCTTCCCGGTGTTAAAGTCTAAGTGAGTGACACGCCGCCTGAACACAGGATGATGACTTTCACTGATATTTATGGTCTTGACTCAGTCTCGATCCCGAAATGTCTTGGTCTTATCTCGATCTCGGAGCACTCTGGTCTCGGGTCTTGGTCACGGTTTGTGTGTTCTTGACTACAACACTAGTCTGATGTTTCAAAGTATACTGAGCATGGAACAAAGGTAGACTCAGTGTTGTGCAGCTTCCATCAGCTCATCATTGAAATAAAGAGGTACTGCAGAAGAAATCATAGTTCAGGATAATGCTTTAAGGTTTAAATTAATTTCAACAAATGACAAATCTTTTCTTCTTTTTTTTATTTGACTTGACAAACAGTCCTCTTCACTGGCAGATATATTGAAGACCTACAGTTAAATAAGAATCCACAGGTGTGCAATGAAGTGCAATAAACACATTAATGAGTCATTATTTAATGCACAACAGCCAGCTCCACTTGTGATGACTCAATGTGTCAATTTATTTTTTACAGTGCACCACAGTGAAAGTGCAGCAGAGAATAAGCATCATTGAAAACTTCATTTTAAGGTTTTTACGCTCCAGTTAGCGTCACTCTGGCAGTGTGGAAGCTGCTGAGGAAATCCCCGACACAACTCTATAACATATACATGACGAAATACACACACACACACATATACACACACATATACAGAGGCATAAATCACTGTGACTTCCTGTCTATGGTCTGTGAACAGACATGAGGAGAGGGTCTCCAGGCAGGGTCAAGGGGAGGAGAGGTTGGCAACAGGGCACAGATGAGCCATGGAGAGAGAGAGAGAGAGAGAGAGAGAGAGAGAGAGAGAGAGAGAGAGAGAAAGTAAGATGGATGGGAGGTTTGATTGCATCTGTTAATCACTCCAGGATGTGTGTGTGTGTGTGTGTGTGTGTGTGTGCGTGTGTGTGCGTGCGTGCGTGCGTGTGTGTGCTAAGCATGCTTGAGCCTTTTATATTTGATTTGCCTGACCAAAAAGGTATTTATTTAAATTCTTTATGAAGCTGAATTCAACACATTTTGCAAAACGTGTTGTTGACCACAATAAACATGAAGATCACTGTACTTACCAGCATCTATTCATCAAAGTACGTCTGTGCTGTGCTTCCATGCTCTACATTTGTTGCAAACTCTTTCTCTTTATTAGTTATTTCTTATCCACTGTCTTACTGTCAGTACCCTGAGAGGACTGTCTACAGCAAACATTGAGGTCAATAACCAAAATGCCTTTCACTCCTTGGCAGGAAGTGAAAACTCCATATCTGTGACAATATTTTGTTTAGTTTCGACGTTACGCTCTACTTGTTAAGATGAATATCACGTCTCTGTGGTAACCAAACAGTGACACTGAAGACCAGTGAAGTTAGAACCTAACTAGTCTCAACATAGGATTTAGTGTGGACTTTAGCCACCGTAGCTGGTTTCAACCAAGCGGCAACCTCCAGTCTTGAAAAATGAAGCCAATGCGGAAGTGCAAAATCCTGCAGTTCCTCGAGTGTCCACTTGAGGCTGGCTGCAGGAACACTGGAAGTCACATACACATGACTGGCGAAAAAGCCGTTTTTACAGCATAAATAAACATGTTTACAGAAAACAAATTGGTCTGATGAGTTATTGTCGTCACTGACACACACTGTACGGGGATGATTTTTTTTTAAACGGCTCCTTTTTGATTTTGAGAACGATACGTGTTATTCATAGTTAGGCACGTAGCTGACCTGATTGACAGGTGGGCGTGATGTAACAGTTTGTCATGAGGCTTAAAGCCCGCCTCAGCTCCAGCTCTCAGCCTGTCGTTAGGTTGACTGAAAGTTAGGCTGAGACAGGATTTCCAACATGGCGGCTGCTGCTGATGAGCCTCCGGAGCCCCCTGCAGGAACAGATGGCTGACGTCACTCAGGCTTCATCCATTCATATTTACAGTCTATGGTTTCAACAGGCCCAAGATCTGTGGTAACCATGGAGACAAATAAAGAAGTAATGGTGCAAGATATTATTTGGTTTGCTTGGCAACAGTCCAGTTGCAGTTTACTTGTGGACATAGGTTTAGTTATATCAATGATGATTTCATTTCACTGCAATTTGTTGCTTGTTTAACTCGTTGAATGTTTTACCAATACGTGTGTGAAACTAGAAACTGGTTTTCAGCTGTGTTTCAGTGTGTTTAAGATTGCCCGTCTGGAAATAAAGCAGAGGACCAGAGTGCAATGCTGTTTCCATGGCAGCGGGTAGCAAACTTAAGTCAGTCAAGTGAGTGTTTGAGCGACAATTACAGCGGTAGTTAGAGCATCAAAAGCCTCTCTGACACTGTCCCTGTCACCCTGACAGGCAGAGGAGGAGCTGCTGCTGCTTTGGTCTTCATCTCTCTTTAAGGAAAGGTGGAAAATGTTAAAGACAAAAAAACATGTTTTCAATTTAACGGCCCTGCTCCTGTCTAATTGCCTTTCTTCCTACAAGCAGCTTTAGTGTCTTTCATGTCACAAACACAGCCTCCGTACGAGCATTTTATCATCTTTTCTTTGTTTTGTTATTAATTAGCGGACCTTCATCCTCGTGCAGTGAGGTTGGAAGAGCACGAGTAGTCTATTAATTCATCCATGACATTAATTCTTCAACTCGCCTCTGCCCTCAGAGCCCAATCCACTTCATTAGTCATTCCTCACTTTGAGTAGCAGTTAATACTAAGGCCAGAGATGGTACAGTGTCAAGGAAAATTTAATCATCTTTGCTGAAAGATTTTTTTTGACAAGTTTTGCCATCTGTAAGTCTGATGTGCTCCCTTAGATCGAAGTAACTATCAAACCAATTTCGGCTTCTTCATTAAAACTTTGTAACAGCAGCTCTCTGTCACACTGAATCTTTTATGCCATGTGTGTTTTCAGCTGCAGCTTCACATCCTTTCTTCTGTGATTGTCTGGAGGCCTCACACTGATTCCAATAACTGATGCAAAAGAGACCCAGCAAGAGCAGAAGACAACAAGAGAAGCATTTGACTCGTCACCTCCGGGCCCCGCAGGACGACAGGTAATTTCGCAGAGTATTTGCCAGATAAACCGGTGTTGTTTTACCAGGGCACATTATCAACAGACGCCTCGGTGCTGCAATCTTTTCCCTGTGCAAATTACACTGCCCAATCTGTGTGTATCTGTATCCATCTGAGTGTGGGGAATTCAGTAGTGATAAGAGTTTGCAGCTACAGTCCCTGCCTGAAGGCAATCATCCAACAAAACTTGTTTCCATGTTAAAATCAAGTTGAAATCACATTTAGTCAAAACTTTTTTTCCGTTCCAATATGCCGTTTCGTATTTGATTTTTATAATAGGAAGCTAGAAAACTGCTCGTCTGTCTCAACCAGCTCGAGGGGCTAGTTGGTGTTTTTGTAAAAACTGGAGCACAAGTGGATGCGAAAGCAGAACCCAGATTGAGATTTATCAAAAGTTGTGATCATAAAATGACGCAATAGTTCAGAGGTGTAGAGACAACGCGCAGGTAAGTGAGGAGGCAATGCAACAGTGACAATGTAAATAAGTGACAGAATAACAATGCTACGTGAAGTTAGACACAATCTGCAGAGAAAAGGGAAAGGTCCGCACACTCTTCAGCTCCCAATGAGCAATAACTTCCTACGTTGCCCTTAATAAAGTTAATGCTCATTGGGAGCCGAACAGAACCGTGTGCGGACCTTTCCCTTTTTTCTGCAGTTTATACTTATTTTGTCCTGCACCTGTATGCAATTCGCTTGGATGTGCCCACACTAGTTAGACACAATCACAGTATCGACATAATAGCACAGAAGCACATACTGGCTAACAAAAACAGAATGCAGCAGATTAATTACGTGCACTGAGATGGCACTGGCAGCGAACAGTCTATGGTTGTGCACCGGTGCAGGACATAAACGTCACCACCTCCTCCCACCCGCTCCAGGTGAATTTTCCTGATTATATCCTGCTGCGTTCTCACATCAGCTCACTCTGACTTTCTGCAGACATTTTTTTGGCTTTTTGTTTTCACCCTGAAAACTTCAGGAGTATGGTGCAAGTGTGAAAGTGTTATTATTAACAGAACTCAGTAGCAGGGAGAAGCAGCACACTTAGCACTCTACTTTGGTCTTTTGACACCACCACTAAATGCTGAACTCAAAATATTGTGGACTAAAAAGTCACTACTGGGTGAATTTGTTTCCACTCTCATTAAGTGCTCGCTTATTGGTGGATTAATGTCGGGTCTCAGTAAATAATATAACCTAGAGAACTACACCTGCTGTAAAAACATGTAGTGTGTCATGAGATAACTACTGCTGTGATAAGGTGCTTTATAAATAAAAATGTGTTGATTTTGGATACAGACAATTTTTGCTTGTTTTGCGCCCGAGTAGGAAGAGTCATGGCATGTTTGGTATGACGGCATAGCAATCACAATATAATATCCCTTTGTAAAGACATTTACTGTTGTGTCCACATCTTGTAGTGTCTAATTGTTAAATGTATCTCTGACTTTTCTCCATGCATACGTTATTCAACCAGATCCTTAAATAGGTCAAGGGTTTTTTTAACGCGCTGCATGCTTCCTCTAGATATTTTTCATTAGGGAACACTGCGGTCCAAAAAAGCAGTTTCTTTGTCCAATGAGAAATCTACCATTGCTGTGGCTCTGTAGGCCAATGCACTATTGTTATTTATGTTGTCAGCCAAAAATTGTGAGGTTGTAGCCACTTACTTACCCTCCATTTAAACAACCCTATCAGTTCTCGATGTGTCGTTTCCCATCGCATGATACTCTGATACGCAAAATATGTGAAATGAGAAAAACAGGGGAAACACAATGTATGTCAGCAAGAAACATGAGTGGAAAACCTGGAGCAGCTTAACATTAGCTGGTTGAAAGTACACATTTGTGCAGCCTTTGGTGAGTTATGACTACTATTATCAGGATGTTGTATGAGTTTCATATATATGTTTTTCTTCTTCATACTAATTGTCATCATTGTTGTTTTACAAACAAGGTATTACGCTGACATGATAGAATGGTGACGCTTGGTGGTCTCACTTTGGTCTGTCCCTGTTAACTGCAGCCTGTCATTAAAACAAGCCTGCAGTCTGCCTGACATCCTCTGTCACCTGTGCTGCTCACATTTGTCCATGCCTGCAGCCTCCTCCCAACATCCCCATTACGTCTGAGCTCAGTTTGGTCCTGGGGAAACTAGTGATGAGTGAAGGAACCAGGGGCGTAGGAGCAGGAGATGACGACAAGGTCCCAAGACGCATTCTGAATCAGCTCCCCTCCTCTGGGAATGAACTTCTCAGAGACTCAGCTCTGCACCTCTAGAGGCCCCACGGCCCCTGGTGCTGACAGACGTCCAGGTGGTTGGCCGTGAGGGACGAAGGGCCCTGTAGCAGATGGACGAAGGACCCTGAAGCCTTCAGGGTCGGTGTGAGACGCAGCACAGCTGAAAGAGTGCAACTGGGGCTGTCATCATCAGCATGGCCAAATATGGACCTCATCCCCCCATGTTAATTACTATCAGACCATATGGGTTACAATAAAATACTGCTGATGGGAATGTTTCTGTGGTGGCCATTTTTTTGTGTCCAGTTGTATTTCATGTGTATGAAATGTAATTACAAAAGTTATAAGGATTCAAAGATGGAATCCCCCTGAAGATACTGGCCTTCTTCAGGGCTTTAACTTAGTAAGCAGAAGTAACGAGGTACATCTGAAATGAAAGGCATAAATCCTCCAGTGTGATTGTCCTTCGGAAGGAATATTTTAGTGTTCTTTACTCGTCTTTGTTTCATTTAGTCTAAGAGGACCACAGTGCCCTGGACTATACTTCAGCAATTTACCATCAGCAGCCATTTTAAGAAACCGAAATATTCACGAGGATAATCTTATATTAAAGCTTCCTTTGTAATAGTCAGTGTAATATCTGTAATAGCCTTTAGCCTCATGTCCTCATTAGCATAAAGCTTAAAAAGGCAAATGGAAATATCCACTGAGAAATGAAAACATGGCATTCAAAACTTTTTATTAAATCTTTCAAATTATCTTTATTTTGCTATTAAAATGAGATTTTCAACTGTTCGTATTTCACTTAATTTAATCAGTTTTTAGATGGGTACTTATTGGTAAATAATAACATTTTAAAAAGATGTTTAAAATCTTCATTTGGATCCAAAAACACCTTCCATAGCTAAGAAAGCTAAACGCAGTTCCCTTCTAGTTATGCATTAACTTGAGTAAAGATGAGCTCCAAAACATTAAGGAATACATCAGCGTATAAAGGGTTTGCAGTCTTGTTAGCCAACTTGTTTGAAGTAATTAAACATCTGAAGTTAGAGTTGAATACCAAAAGTTGCTTTTCTTCTTAAATGTTAGATCTTAGCTGTGAAACTAAACCTTGTTTGTTGATCTCTGGAAGCTTTTAATCTTTCCCTTTTCAGATATCTCCTCAAACCAACATCCAGCCGGACCACTGCAGTGTGAATTCTGTTTAGCAGGAACAAGTCACTGAGTCTTAAGTCAATGTAAACATGTTTGACAGCAGCAGCTCCCATCAGTAACATGATACCAGCAACAGGGAGCGTCCCGAACGCCCCTAAATCCCCCTACGGAGAACGTCTTTTCACACCTGCAGGCCATGAGCTCCAACACCAGGGCCACCATCCATCCACTCCTCTTCAGGCCAAGGTCAATGTCTGAAGGGGGGGCATGGGAAAACATCACTCAGCCCAGGTCAGGCCTCCTGGGAGGGGATAACTTGGGTTTCTTGGTACTCTCCCTTAAGGATGTTGGGTTTCTCGTTTGGTTAATGTTTTGAACACCTGCAGCTACGCTTTGGAGAAGAGGTGAGCTGGTTTCAGACTTCAAATCAAGAGGTTCTTTCATTCCTTTTTCAAATAACTCTTTGTTTACTTCAGCCAGTTTGATGAACATTCACTGCTGATTCAGAAGCTGCTAAAAAGCCTTTAATTGAATAACAAAATACTCATTAAGACTTGTCCTTCACAGCCTTGAATGCTAACCACATAACAACAATATCCATGGTTTACTCCCACTCTGACCAAACCCCACAGTTATCAATATCCCCGAGTACATTTGTCTGCATACATGTGCAATGCAATGCTAAATGATGGCTTTGTAGCCCTGCTATTACAGAGGTATCTGTAATAATGAATCTCCTTCAATGACAAACAGCTGCGACTGAAAACAGATCATCAACCAGCCACACAGAAAAACCCAAAAAGAGACAAACACAATTGATTTTGGTGCTGGGCGTAAATAAACAAATAACTGCTTTGTGATCACTCTGGGTCCACAGAATTAGTTTTGTAATTTTGTTATAATTGTCCAAGCTTAACAAAATCCAAACCCAATTTCAGGAGAGTATTCAAACCCTTAATGATAGTATTTTGAGATCGTAACTTATAGTCATAGTGGACAAGAAACCTCTCGAGAGTCTGCTGATGTAGTCGACTCTAAGGGACAATGAAGTCTGCTTTGGGTGGCAGTCACAGGCAATGAACGGGTCACACAAATACCAAAGATTTACAACGCTTTCATCTGGAGTGAGTTATTGGTGGAACTCTTCAAACTGATCTAAGCAATCCTCATTTGCTAATATTGATCGACTCTTTTCATTAAAAAACAAAACTCTGATTGATTCTAAAGACTTGAACAAAAGTAGGTTTGTTCTTGTTTGCGTTCTTTCTTGACAAACCAGAGAGCCAAAGGAGACTTTGTCTAGCCCAGCTGGTTGGCAGTGTTTATAAAATGTTGCCAACCTGTCGCTGACCTGATGGAGTCCTAGTCTTAGGCCCTGTGTCCACCTAGCATTTTTTTCTCAGCGCCAGAATCTTTTTTCAATGGGTATAGAGTGTTTACAGCAGAAAGCGGCCGCATCTTTTGAACAAGCGCTCTGCCGTTTTTGTGCGGCCACTCCGAGCGCTCAAGTTGAACATCTTTTAACTTTTCAGAAAGGCACTGTTGACGTCACCGGCACTCTTTTCCAAATGTATGACATTCCCCGTATTTTAGCCTCCTACGGATCGTATCTTGGATCCTCTTTGCTCAGTGTCTGCTGGGGCAAAAAACTATCTCAAATATAAAACGTGAAGTAAAAAGTAACGGAGCCGTGTCAGTCATACAGCAGCCGTTGTCAACAAACGGTTGTCATAGAGACAGGACGGATCGCTCAGCGAATAAACCCTTCATGCACACACTCCCCCGAGGGCACAGCCAGCGCTTTTCTGCCCAGAAAAAACGCTAGGTGGACACGGGGCCTTAGAAAAGACAAATAGCATATGGCTGTTTAAGTCAGTGTTTGTTTCAGCTAAGTCTACAATCCATTGAACAACATGGTTCAGAGGCTTCTTGTGAAATAGCTAACATTTTATTTTCACTCGGAAAAAAATTACCTTATGTTCGGGTGCAGGACATTTTTGATATGTAATCTTCCTTCACAAATTACCTGAGGCTTGTTGCCATGGGAATAAGATTTACTTCTTCTTCTTCTTGCATGAACACGAGAGAAAAACAAACAGTAAAAGAGCCCTCATCAGATATAGCTCCCCAGCCTCGGGTGGGTTTCATTATCACCCAAGTGCTCAAAAAAAGCTAAAAGAATCCAGAGGTGCCTCCCTGGCACAAAACAGACGGACAAAAAACATGCCAAACAACTTAGTACAGATACAGAACAAAACTGCACTTCATTTTGCCTCTAATTACACTAATGGAAGTCTCTTTGTAGGCCCCAGTGCTTCCAAACCGAGGAGCTAAAAGAGGATAGGCACTCTGCTAAAGGCCCCTTTGTGCTGGGTAAGCCCCCGGCTTAGACAGAGAGGGAGACAGGACCAGCTGTAATTAGTTTAGCTCCCTCGCTGGTTCACATCTTGCCAGGAGAGGGCTTTGCCCACTGAAAGGTGTCTCCACAGGGCTCTATGGCTAAAATGAGGGCGGATCATCTACTAAAGGTCCTATGGAAGAGGTGGGGGATTTCTAACCTCCTATCTGACATGCTGTGACTAAATTGGACGAGGGGGAGTCACACAATGTAGGTGGTTAGAGGGGTGAAGGGACCTAATTATGAGAGTAGTAAGAGAGAACAGTGAGATATTCACTCAACCACTGAGACCAAGAAGCGTCTTGTATAACTCTTGATATAAAGGTCAAGAATCCATTAAACAGAAACCTGGCTGGCTCTGGGCTCATGTGGCATGTGGTATTTGAAAATAATTGTTAGCATAATGAGCACACAGGAACAGATGAATGGGATTACCAACATCAGGACTATTCAGAGTTGTGCATATTTTCTATTTAAGAATTGTACACAAAATAGTCTTTAATTAAATCCCTCTCATCTGGCGCTTTAATAGGCAGACGGAAATGATAATAAACATATTTGCTATATAAGACAGTACCATGCTGACTGCAGTCCAAACTAAAAAAAAGACAAAGGCATCCATCAAAAACATAACACACAGGCCATAAATGAAACAAAAACCTTTGGATGTGTTTTTAGAAAGGAAACCTGTCTCCCTCCCGCCTCGTTGAATACAGCAGCTTGGTCAATGGCCCAACTCTTAGAAATATGACACTAAAGGCCATCGCACACTGAGTCCGTTTTTTTTCGTCTAAAATTGATGCACGTTAAAAAAGAAATAAGATCCCATGTTGTGTCGATCGTGTTTGCACACTGACTTTTTCGTCCGTCGTTATTTCTTCCGGAACAGGTTCGATTTTTTGCGTTTTTCGCATCCATCCCACGGTGTGTGTGCGTGTGTCTGTAGTGTCCCTCAGCTGCTGTACAGGATCAGATGCTTTGCGGAAATTGGTGATGTTCCTTTTTAATGTGTGGATTTCAGTATGGAGAGCAGCGTATCAAACTGGACCACCGACATCCTGAAATACACCTGGAAGTGATCGGGATAATTCTGCTGCTCCTTTATCGGCAGGAAAAACTGTCCTTGAAACTTTCCTCGCTCTTGTCTTGTTTTCATGTGGACGGACCCTGCAAGTTTTTTCAAGGACTGAAAGAAGCCCAAAATCATCTTCACATGAGTGATATTGAGTACGAGGCATTTTGTCTCATAATGCGAATTTTCGGAATTAATAGAGAAATAAACGCAGCGGACTCAGTTGTTGAGGGATTCAATTTGGTGTCTGAACTTTTGCACTTTCTTTTCAGAGTGTGAGTAGAAATATCTGATTGCAGTCTTGAGGCCTTGGTTGTTTGCAAAAAAACAGTCCAAAGGACGGGAAACATAATCGCTGTAATAAAATCCCAGAACACTTTTTTTTATCATCTGATGGCGCCTGAATATAAACAAAGATAAATCAACTTAATTAAGCTGAATAAACAACAACCAGCACTTGTTAAAGAAAGTCTTTGCATGACAGGTTAGGGTTGAGAACATGTTGGGACAGGCTGTCTTTCCCAATGTTTGTCTTAACCACAGTTGTTTTCCATTTTCATTGAGATTTTTTTTTCCCACTGTGGATGTTGTCTTTGGGAGGTGGGTTGTTCACGCCTCAGTGAGCAGCCTCAATGGTTCCCAACCCAGAGTCGGCCATTTTTCCCAGCCCTTTGCCCTGTTTGAATGGACACCCTCTCCCCTCATTTACCCTCCCCATGAAAGAAAAGGTCCTAAATAATCTCCCATGCTTTAATCAGGGGAGCTCAGGAGGATTGCACTGATCCAGGAGGTTTGTGCCTTTGTGCTGGCCTTGACCGTCTTGATTCCGTTGGCATTCTCTGGCAAGGTCCACCGCCCGGGGCCTTTTTAATTTGCCCTCTATTGACTCTGTGTTAATTGGGTTGGGGAGAGATGCATCCAGATTTCAACCCCAAGTTCAGTCATTTTAAACCTTCATTGTGTTTTTCACACTTTTCTCAAAAGATGCACAGACCTGCTGTGATGCAGGCACCATGAAGGAAGGGGGAGGAGTGGGAGAGTAGTGGAGGGGATGTATTGGAAGGAAAGGAGGAGTTTTGATTCAAGCTTTGAAATGTATGTGTGAGGTAGGTGGAGATTACAGCCGGTTGGATTTAGTCTTTAATCAACACTGTATTTCTTTTGGCTGTATTGTGATTGGATAGATGCATTGGGATTGTAAAGCCATAGGATTGGCCAGACCACATCTGAAGGTCTTACCGCCTGTGTCCACTAACACCCTTTTCTAGCATTGGCGGCGCCCATTTTCGACCCAAAACAAATGCAGTTTAGCATTTTGCAGCGCACATCACAATAAGCACATACTTGCCCTCAGTTTCTTGACGCTGTGCTCACAGCTCTCCCAGTTAGAGATAATTTAACTTTTGGAACCTTGCCATACTCGTCAATGTCACTTCTCCCTAACCAACCAATCAAAATCAAGAATGGTCGGGACTCCTGACATCAACTTTGTCAACAACAATGGCGAAGGAGAAACTAATTGGACTTGTCTAGGACAAGATTTCTTTATATTATTTTAATGTTTTCTTAGTGATGTGTCCTTCAATCAGGTTAAATATAAAGCTGTAGAGCAATTTAAAATAGACTTACAGTCATTACCAAGGGAAGATAGTAGGCCAATGTTCGACACAGGCTCTTATTCTTGCAACTGGATCAGATTGGTCATGTGATTGATGGACGTAGCTCGTACTAGTACTAGCAGTAGAATAGATCTCCACTGGATTATAAGACATCACATGAAGACAAAGCTTTTGCACGAGTATAAGACTATATGTTTTGTAAAAATTCTTCTTAGAAGGCTTTCTCTTTCGTGTCTGCATTTGCACGAATGGCTTTCAACAATCTCCAATGGTAACCCATCAGCTGCCGAAAAACCCCGGCTCTGGCTCTATGAGAATATTTTAACAAAATGCATCGCCAATGCTCTGATGTCATTCCTATGACAACATTTAATTGCAAAGAAATGTTGAATGCATTGTGAGTGGGGCCTTAACTGGTCTGTCCGTCTAAGTAACACGATATTTAAATAGTACTTTTTACACTTTGTTACTAAGTGCTTCACAAAAACTAATTTAAACCTACAAAGAAAAAACAATCAAATAAATCACAACATCAAACAAATGTCTTCAAAGAAATAGACAAAATAGAAACAGGAGACAGGCTTACAGATAGACAGATAGGCCTGTCTGTCTTTATGCTTGATACTGCTGCTGTCTCTCTACAGGAGGGTTTTGGGGTCTGACTGATATAAATGAAGTGTCCTGGTAAGAGCACCAAGGTGTTTAAGTGTGTAATCATTTGTTTCCTCCCAGGAGCCAAACGGAAAGAAGTCCAAGCTAAAGGAATCGTGAAATCCCAGCAATAGGAGAATGCACCCTGAGGAATCTCATTAAGGAGCTCCACACGTCGATGGCGCAGCCTCACACAGCTGTTTTTCTTACAGAGCCCGAGCGGTCCATGGAGGATTTAACTGGATAATGGTATTGGTTTCACATCAGCGAGGGAGCAGGAAGACCGCAGTGGATAAGCTGTGAGGACAGCCTCCCTCTCTCTCCCCTGTCTCCCACTTCTTGACTGAGTAATTATTCCTTAAGCCCACCTACCCAGGCAACAAAAATAGAATTGATTTCCCATTATGTGCAGCATCAGTCCTGCTGGGGAGGTCCTGTCAGGGTGAGTAGGCAGCGGGCAGACATGTCTAACCTGAGAGCCTGGGACGGGCTGTGAGCTGCTGCACGGGGCTATCGATGTGATCCTGTGCCTCATTTCCCAAAACAAAGCAGACACGCTGTTGTTACACCTCCCTGCCCCTGAACAGACACCCGACCACGGGAAGGAAAAAGCTGTGAAAGATGCAGCCAGGCCCTGACTCAACCACTCACTGCTGGGTTTATCGACTTTAAAGCGTGTATTTCTTAAAATATCTCTGTTTTGATTCAATGACAGAGGTACCAATAGACAGCACTTGGGTAAAGTCAAAATCATCAAGCCTTAGTCACAGGTTAAGGACGGTTTCAAGCAGATTTTTCTTGAATTGATATGACACAACATTTCGAGGAAATGAGAGACGACTACATGACTGACAAAAGCACAAAGTTAAAAAAAGAAAAAGTTAAAGTACTATACACTCACATTCTGAGTCAGCTTAGTTAGTTAGAGTTATGAAAACTTTTGTCCCTGTACAGAATGTACCAATAACAACATGAGCTATTCAGACCAGAACGTTGTTTGAACCAGGCTGTTAACATGCTTATTTCTGCTGTTAAAATTAGCATTTTAATATGGGGTGATAATAGGACCTCCAGGGCTTCTGCAGCCATCCTCTAGCAGGCACTCAGGGAACTGCAGTTTTTGCACTTCCGCATTGGCTTCATTGGCTAACACAGGAGGTTGCCACTTGCATAGACTGATAGGGTCTGGGGAGAAGGAGCCTACCAGAGGTCAGCTTACCAGAGCCTAATTTACATGAATGAACAATGATCTTCATTTTAAACATAAACAAGACGTTTCAGTGCAAGTACCAGGACTTGAGCCAGGTGAACAATTTCAGGCCGACTTAGACCAAGCAGGACCCCCGGTGCTGAAAAAGTGAAGCTGGTCCAGAAGTGCTGCAGTTCCTCAAGTGTCCACTTGAGGCTAGCTCCATGAGAACAGGAAGTCCCATACACACCACATATTAAAATGTATATTTTGATATCAGAAAGTAACATGTTTACAGCCTGGTACAAAAAAAATAAATCAAGTTGGTCTGATTAGTTAATGCCTTCATCAGCTCACAATGTAAGGGTTGTGACATATTTTATAACTCGTCCTTTTGATTTTGTAAAGGATGAGTTATGCACATTACAGATCTGACTGCAAGCGGCCGTGTTGCAGCAGTTTGTCAGGAGACTTAAGGCCTGCCTCAGCTCCAGCTCTCTGCTTGTTATTAGCCTTTCAAAAAGTTTATAGAGTCAGCCTTTCCAACATGGAAACCACCATGGATAGGCTTCCAAACCAGCCCTTCAGAATTCACTGGGTGATGTCACTCAGGCTTCGTCTATGTTTGTATACAGTTTATGATTTAGACTTACATTTTTGAGTTGTACGACTGATTTTGAAGTTGGGTCAATCACCAACGGGTTAGCTGTTCCTGACTAGTTGGATGATTTTCTGGCCGTAGGACTGCACACACTCACTCAGTAAGAGCAGAGCCACAAGCCCATTCCCCAACTTCAGGACGCTCTTTCCATTTGTGCCTGCACAAACTGAAAGAAAACGCCTGAATGACAACAACAGAGACGCCTGTTTAATCTGTCTTCTCCCTCCTATTATGAAAGAAACGCTGGCAGGACATATCTGTGGTCCTCCAGCTGTCGGGGAATATCTGTTCTGATTTAGCTGCTAGTAATCTTATGTTTATCAGTGATGCTGAGTGTATGTGTGTGTGTGTGTGGCTGAGAGAGTGAAAGCATTTTTTATTATTAAGCTTTGGTCGTGGGACATAAACGACTTAGTCGTACAGTGTGAGCTGACATTCAACCACGACTTTTTAGCAATCGTATACACTGTGCTTTATTTACCCAAACCTCCATGTTACTCCAGCCTCATGTTGGAGAAATTAAAGCTTTTATTTCAGAGAGAAGTTTTATCATTTCTCTTGCAGCAAATAAAGCCTGCTACATTTATATCGGTTCATGAGAATAGAAATTTCAGATGCATCTCTCCCATCAATGCACTTCAGGCTCTGTTTGCTATCATGCCGTTGTCTTTATTACTAAAGCACTGCCACTTCCCATAAGTTTGCTGAGTCACAGTGACTCACCCAGAGATGCACACTCATCTGTAAAGCTATTTCTGGGATATCACCTATTATGTGCAATGTATTCTCCAAAATAAAGCTGTGAAGTACTGCTCACACTTCTGGATCTCTCGTCATATCCTGCGTCAGTCTCTCAGGCTCATGCTGAACTAAAGAGCCTTCATGTTTTCTTGCACAACTTTGAGCTGTTTATTAGTTTTTTCACTGACACTGATATATCTTTTTACTTAATGTGTGGTGTAACCTAAAATGTTCTGCGTTCAGTTCTTATCAAAGTCAAATATAGACTCAAATAAAATAAAAAAACTGATTAAAAACAAGCTGAAAAGGAAAAGTTACAGCATCTTTATGTATACCCGGGAAATTCAGTTCATGTCATGAGAGTCGGTCTTTGGACATGTATAAGTAGACCCCTCTGTGTATGTTCGTGAAAATTGCCTGTTACACGAAGAGCGTCTGCCTAAAACGTCAGTGTGGTGATTAAACGGACAATTTGGAGCTGACGCTCAGTGAGCTGGACAATCAGGGAGACCATTCAGTTTTGAAATCATTTAAATCATTATTTATGGAAAACTGAGGCAAAATATCAGAATAAAGTTGACTTGACTTGAACAACAGAGCTCTGTGGCGTTGATGTAAGTCTTCTGATTGGATGTCAGCGAGACAAACACTTCCTTGATCTTCATTATTCTATAAAGTAAATAATAGCAAGCAGATAAACAGGAAAAGTACATATAGCTACCTTACATAACACTTCAGAGTGTTTGCACATCAAGCAGCTTTAAATCCTGACACGTTTGCAACATGAAAACTTAATCTCAGTCAGTCAAACGTGACCTCGCTCTGTTATTGTTGATTGCTGCAGGATGGACTCAGTGTTCCCTCAGCTTAAACTCTGCTTTCATCCCTTTTCACAGGCACACTGTCCTCCTTAAGCAGGTGCCAATCACAGCCGGCTGACTCTCCCGGAGCCCTGAGCTGGAACTCATTAGAAAAAGCTGGCTGTGTTTTGGTGCCGGCACAGCCCGTATCCACCCAGAACCCAATGTGAGACGTTCCTTGCGGCGGGGAGAGGTTAATCAGCAGGGCAAAAACAATGAGCTCAGGTCCTGCAGGTAGGGAGAGGGAGGAGGAGGGGGAGGAAAAACTGGAGGAGGGCGGATGATAGCGGATGTCCGAGGGTGTGCGAAGGACGGCGTGGTGGGTCGACTGTGAAATGAAGGAATGCATCAGAAATTGCACAAGGACATCAAGGATGCTTCACATTTCTGTGAATGCAGCATTTTTTTGTAATGCATACAGTACAAAGTCACAGCGTACTGAGTGTCTTACAGACATGGAGGTGGTTAGAATTCAACATATGTTCCAAAGGTCTCATGTTTTAGTAAGACAGCACAGTCCAACAATGACCCCTGACCCTGTAGTATGTATTTTACTCTTTTCATTTTCATTCCTTGACATGAGTTGGAGGATTATCCTTAGGCAGAGGAATGCATCTGTTCAGAGAAGCACAGTCCTTACTGATTTCTACTGGTGAGTTACTGCTGCATAAAGAAATACAGAAACCAATGCTGCCCTTACACCGAGAAAGAGGTCTAAGTCAGTTTTTTGTAAGCTTTCATATTTCAAAAATGTCAACATGCTTACTATTGTAAGTTTTAAGTTGTGGCTAATGCAATACAGTAAGTGGGCTGCACAATGATACAGTAGTTAGCGCCATCACCTCCCAGCAAGACGGTTCCTGGTTCTAATCCTCGGCTGGACAAGAGGCCTCTCTTTGTGGAGTTTACATGTTGTCCGTGCATGTGTGCGTTCCCTCCAGCTTCCTCTTCCACAGTCCAAAGACATGCTTGTTGGGTTAATTGGTGACTCTAAATTGCCTGTGAGTGTGAAAGTGAGCATGAATGTGTTTGTCTCTACAGATCAGCGCTGTGATTGGCTGGTGATCTATCCAGGAGCCCCGCCTCTTGCCCAATGACAGCTGGGAAGGGCTCCAGCCATCCAAAATGGATTAGGCAGTATAGATAATGGATGGATGCATTTAGTGGATTGTGGGAAACCAAAAGATGTATCTCTATTTCAGACCAAAGAAGAAGCAGGAAACTGAGTAGATAGTCAACATGGAGAAGAATCTGGTGAAGGCTGCTGTCAGTGTGTCCTAACTTTGATAATTGGACGCCTGCTTGCTTGTAGGTCAAAATGTGTTAGCAGTTGTTGTGCGCTCAGATGAACCAGTCAGTTTGAAAGTAATAAAAAAGAAGGCCTTACGAGCCTTGCTATGATGTAATGTTTACCCAACAAATGTGTCAGCCTCAAAAAGTACAGACAACAAAAAGCACGACACACACAGGAGCTGTGGGCTGAAGCTACTTCTGGTTCTGCTGAATATTTAGCTTTTTTTCTTCTTGTCGATTACAAACAGGAGCTTGATGGGAAATAATCTCAGCTGGAAAGTATGCAGTTGTCTTGCAAATATTTAGTGAGAAAGATTTCCAGTGTTTGTAAAATATTAAAGTCCATGACTAACCCCAAATCCCCACATACATGCCGAGGTCCGTCAGCGCCACGGTTTTGCTCGCGCACCGGGATCTGTTTCTGGAACGTGAGCGCAGCGGAGCGCAGCCATGAGCAGCTGTACACACATCATAAGAAAACTATAAGATCACAAAATAAAGAGAAAAACATGCAAACAACATGTTACTTTGTCTTTCTGAGGATGATGTGTTGTTCATTCGGTGCCTGTTTTGATGTAATGTTGATAAAGTCATGAAAAGATGAGTCAAAATACAAGTCCGTTCGTTGAGTTTTATTTTGAAATTGACCGGACGCTCTGTGCGTTTCCTTATCTGACTTTGTGTCCGGGTTGTCATATTCTGTCCAGCTAGACGCGTGACTGCAGCGTAATCCGTCGAAAATAGACTTGCAGCGTATTGGAAACGGAGCAGAGCGTAGTGATGGACCGTGGCGATCGCTGTGGAAACACAATGATTGACTAGAGTGGCAGCAAACTGTGTCGTAGTGCTGACGGACCGCAGCGTGCACGGAGTATGTGGAAATTGGGGGTGAAGGGGCTTTGGATGTGAGAGAGTGTCGGACTAAAAAAGTCCTATCAAAGTCTTCTTGTTCTGTAGTGACCTTTGCAGGTAGAATTCAATCTGAGGTTATAAAACTTTTAAAAAATTAAACTAAGTGGAAATGGAGGAAAAGTGAGAAAACATTCCACTTCTTTTTTGTGTTTTCGGATATTTTTTCCCACCCAATTTTTAATTGGAGGCTCCGACAGTGTTATGTGGTGGAAAAAATGTAAATGAGCAGTGAATGGATCGCTTGCACAGTTGGACACTTACACCACGTTCCATTTTAACCACGAATGGCTCAGGCTTGGTGTCAATTCAAGGCCAACTGGTATACTCACTGTGGTTGAGTTTTTATGAGACACTCAGTGGACAGGCCTTTGGGAAGACTCATGCCAGGCTCACCACATTTCCACGGCACCGCCACACTTACGGAACAAAAATATGTTGACCAGCAAATATGAAAAAGAAGGATTCTTTCTAAACACTCTGCTACATGTTGTCTCGGATGACTTTAGAGGAGATAATCAAAAGTGATAAAATTGATCTCTCTGCCTTCACCTGCTGCTACTGCTCGACACATTCATTAGCATGTCTGGCCTTTTTTCCCTCGTTAACATGTGCCAGGCTTATTAGTTTGTGCCTCAGTTATCAGTCTGCACCATATGCTGTGTAGGTGGCAGCAGAAAGTCTAGACAGATCCTTTAGTAACTCCATCTTCTGCCCCCCGAGACTTTCCTCTTACTTTGGCTGCATCACGACACAAGTTTATTCACCCCCTCCTAAGTCTGATAACCCTCCCTCCATAGGTCCTCTGTGTGTGTCTGTGTGTGAGTGTTTATCCGTTATCCTCTTCAGGCATTAGTCATACTTTGGCAGAAGTGCGAATGTGTGAACTACAGTCGCTTGTGTTCAGGTTTTCTTTCATCTCTACTCTGCTGACGGCTGAAAGAACGAGTATTACTCTCGTCCACTTTTCAAACAATTTTATGATTCCACCTTTACAACGTCTTTGTTGCTCTGTGGTTTCAAGTACAATCTTCCTAGTAATGTTAATAACACACATTTACTCTATTTAATGCTTTATTCTGTTGCAGGCAGATGTGTACTGTAGTTTGCTTCTTCCAAGGTTTCAGTGTTTGCAGTGAATCTTTTTCTCCTATGTATACAAACATCCACGCCTCCCCATGGTGAGTTTTGATCATTAATGTTGGATTCCATTTCACGCAATGGTTGGGTCATGTTTAAATGATCTAATACTGTTTATCCAATAATAACAAAAAGCAGATAAACTACTGCAGATTCAGCATCAACTGTAGTAACACGGAGCCACTGTGACATTACCCGTTGGTTTAGGATCTAATGTTTTGAAGCCTCTAGAGTTGACCATTGTTTACATGGTCATACAGGGACATGTACTGGTGCTAGCCAAAGCCAAAGTGCTTTAAAGAAAGGATGAAGGAGTTGGAAATAACTCTATGCATGTACTTAAGAAGAGAATTCTGTGTAAGGTGAGTTCAAAACCAAACACAGCTACTGTACCCCCCCACCTTAAAACATTGAGAGAGCAAAGTCTATTTCAACATGTGAAACATGAATTGTACTGGTTAACTTCTGTGTGAATACATGTACCTCCTGGTTACAGGGCGCTGGCCAAATAGAAGTGTTTGTAAATCCTTAAACTTCTGCCAAACAGGTGAGCCTAGGCTTCTCTCTTATTGGTTGGTCCCACCAGGCGTAGACATACCCACGTTCATTGGCAGTAAACAGACTTGGACTTGTGCTTGTTTAGTGCTTTTCTAGATTTCTGACCACTCAAAGCACTTTTACAACGCAGGTCACCCCTACCCATTCACACAAATTCACACACTGATGGCAGAGGTTTCTATGTAGTGAGACCATCAGACGTAACTAATCCCATTCATACAGATGCTCACGAACCAGCAGGATCAATTTGGGGTTAAGTGTCTTGCCCATGGCTGCAGGAGCTGGGGATCGAACCCTCGACCTTCCGGTTGAGAGACGATGACTCTACCAACTGAGCCACAGCCGCAGTGAATTGTTTCATTGAGTGAAGAGTGGAGAGATGCTAAGAAACTATGTGGAGAGATGCTAAGAAACTATTTTCATCTCGTAACGTAAGAAACAATCTGTTTTACTTCAGTTGATTGTTTGTTGAGTTAAAATGACCACAATCAGGATGCTAAATCTGTTAGCCCTTTAACAGTTATTATGTGTTAGCATCAAGCTAACGAACCAAAAATGTATATGCCGGTCCATCTGTGAGAAATCCAGCCACCAATGTTTTATAGTTTATTTTTTACAGCAGGACATCTAGCAGCACCCATCTGTTAATCTAATCTGTCATCTCCCTGATCACTAATAACGTTTAGCCTTCATGTAAAAGTTTTCATGAATAGTTTAAAATCTATAAAGACCATAACAATGTGTTTATGCCATTTCTGAACACGTACAGGGAGTCGGGTTCACACGGGCCTCTGTGAGGATTGACCAGCTTTCTGAGTTTGCCTCAAATGGCCTCTTGAGAATCAGTCACCTCCTGAGGGTGCGATCTCTTAAACGAAATGTTGCCATGGTTACAGGATGATGTAAGATGGTGAACATGGTAAAAAACTACCTGCTAATAAACACAGGTATGATAGATTAGGTGCTGAGTGCATGTAAGCATGTTGATGTGTTTAAGAGAGACTTCGATGTCTCTACATTTTCAACGAGAAAAGGTTTTGAAGAGAATTACTTCATGATAAAATTGAAAAACTTTTTTGACGTTAAATCCAACACAAATCTGAACGAGCGGTGAGATCAGGGACTAATGTTACACCGCCTACAAAACTTTTAGACTGGCTGGTAACTGTATCAGTGATCAAAGGTTGTTCTCATCGTTTGCACTGATTGCTTTTGACAATCAGAAAATGAGACAACACAATAAGGACACAGAGGTCATTTTCCCCTTCTATGTTTACGTGCGTGTACGTTTGAGGAAAGTTTTGCCCAAAAGAAAAGTTCTGTTTCTCATCTTAATGTCTGTTGGCTTACTGCTCTGTTGCAACGCTCTCATAAATCATTGAATTTAATCATCATTTTACTGCCAATAAATATGTTTCCAGTGACAATGTGCTTCATCCACAGTTCATCCAACGTAAGTAATTCTGTTTCCAAATGACCGCCCTGCCCTTGCGGGTTCCCACAGGGATCTCATTATGTTCTATATTTGTCAATTTTGTTCCGTCTCTGTGGTTAGTTTTCAAAAAAGCCTCCGTGGAGCTTTGACTAACATTGAAATAAATGGTTAATGACTAAATGACAGAGTTATTCCTTTGAAAGCATATGTCAAATATAGTAGAAAAAAAACACACCAGATGGAGCATGTGAGCTTTATAAACACTTGTGGACAGATTCATGTTTCCATTAATTTGTCCAAATGTTCTCCTGCAGCTAGAACAAGACTGATGTTTTTATTGCGTAGAGCTGATGGGGTTTTTCCTCAGTTTAAGTAATCACATGACCACACATGTCCATTCTTTACACCCTGTCCTCGTCTCCAGGGTGGGGTTGGAGCAGTTGGACGGGACCCACCAACAGCAGAGAAGTTACCAACGTGACATGGGATCTCACCTGCAGGGGCTCCATGCTCTCTGCTGATGCCAGATTTTAGAAAGAAGGGACGGGTTGCCCAGACAGGCTGCTTGGACGTGAGCCAGCCGCACAAGCTGTGCAAAGGTCCCGCGGCCTCCCTCACATTTCGCAAGAGTTACATTTGTTCTAGCTTCTCTTCACTTCCCCCACCATCTGTGGTCTTAATGAAGCTGTCAAGAAGCTGTCATTCACTCATGAGTGGCTGTGCCGCACAGCACGACGGCTTACATTCGGCCAACAGAGACTCTGCGAAGCCTTGAGCTGTGGCGTAAAGTTCCAGAAATGCTGTGTAAACCACTTTGAACGCACCACATTTCATCGCTTGGAGTGAGAAACATTTTACCTGTGATGATACAAGCTGGTTGAATTAAAGACCAAAGAGAGGCCTGTGCTTGTGCTCGCTCTTTGGAGAAGAAAGTCTCTGAGTGTATTAACTGAATGAGTAATGACAAATCACAGCAGGACATAAAGTTCTGGCCCAGAGAGAGAGATGGTAGTCGTGAAGAACAAAAGACAAACTCCTCCTGTTGGTGGTGGAGGAGTCATGGCAACGGCAGACCGCTGAGAAGTTGATGAATGACAGAAGGGATTTTGATTCTTGTTCACATGGTGTCACACACGGCTGTAACAGAACCGGAGGCTTTGTGCCACTCTGTGTATGCACGCCCTCTTGTTTATCGACTGGCAGTGCCCATTGTTTTACGGGCACAAAGGTCCCGCCCTCAATCTTTAGGTAATTCACCAAAGACAATCTGAGCTACAGCGTGAGGAGCATATGGGATCTGGGTTTATTAGACTTTGATTTGGTTCTGTTGTGGTCTTCTAAAAGAATGGTGTGGTTGTTTTTTTACAGAGCACTCACTGCAATGCCATGAGCTAAAATAAAAACATTATATCACAACATTGAACTGGATTATGATTATTTTCCTGCAGTGTTTCAATTCTTGTGCATTACAAAAATACCATCCATTATCTTTTGCCTGTCTGGGGCTGTGTCGCAGTAGCAGCAGGCTCAGATAAGTCATTTGGTGCATCCCGCGGGTTCTTCTAAGTTAAACCTGACCAAAAACCAACCAAACAATTTCTATTTGGAGTATTTTCCATCCCTGCAAAACAAAAGCCTTTATGAGATCTGGGGATGTTTAGCATGTTGTGCCATAAAGTGAGCCGTGGGTACGTGTTGGAGGGTGGTGACTGGGTAAACAAATACATGATGGCAGCTATGATTCACATCGATGCCGGTCTCCATGCTGGAAATGCTGCCTCACCCTAACGTTCAGTCAACCTAACGACAGGCTGAGAGCTGGAGCTGAGGCGGGTTTTAAGCCTCCTGACAAACTGTGACATGAACTCTGATGCTTTTTACACACAACACAACGTCCTGATTCATCTCCCCCATGAAAAACTGAAAGGACTACTCCAATTTCTTTTGCTGTCATTATTATTCTCTCAAAATGCTGACATTGTATAAAGAGCTTTTACAGCTACACGCCTTATTGTGAATAACTCTTATCCTTCATCAAATCAAAACGGATGAGTTATCAAAAAAATTCCCCCCCAATATTTACAAAAGGTAGATTTGTCCCCCTCAAAAAAAAGATTATTTTTTTTTAAATGTCGAAAAAAGAGGTAATGAAAAACATTTCGGAGGGCTCAAAACATTTCTATATCCTTCTGACCAGACAGCCCTATAGTGGACCATACCATCTTAACCTTACTCTTACTCTCGCTCACGCTTGGTCAATGGATCAGGTCCGGTCAGGTTAGGAGTCGTGGTTTTATACAGTCTATGGTCGCGGGCGCAGACAGTGACAACAAGACAAAGCAAGAGCAACAGGTTGGTGTTTGCATTAGTGTCCCATTAACTGTATAGAGGTCAATTGAAGTGCAATAAACACGGACAATATCAGACCTCATTTTTTCCAATTTGAGCGGTAAAATGAAACCTTCACAGGGTCCGAAATGATCACGTGCAGCAGGAGCAGTCAGAGATATACACGTCCACTAACCAGCAGGCTGATTATATTAAGTTTACAATACTGTCAAAGCTAAATCAGGAGAAAACTTGTTTTGAGCATTAATAATTCATTCTTCTCTGATGGACTTTTGTTTTTAGTCTGTAATGTTGTAATGCAGGGGAGCAGGAGGGGGAGTCTGGGAACTACTGCCTACAAATAATACAAAAAACAAAGGCCAGCAAATATATATTTTTTACAATTTCTCAATTTCCTGATCTGATGACATGATCGAATCTGTGACTTAAATGTGTGATTGATTCAACAGAACATAATGCTGAAAGAAGCTTCAGTGCCCTCAGGAGGCTCAAGACGTGGCTCCGTTCGACAATAGGACAGGGACGATTGAACCAGGTAGCTCTATGGCACATTCATAAGGCTAAACTTGACCTTGTGGATCGCAAAAAGATCTGTCAGGAATTCGTTGCTTTCAGTGACAGACGCAAAAAGGTCTTTGGTACATTTTAATATAGTTCAAAGACAGAACCTCCAGTACCAGTAGTTGTGTTATATCGATCTACTTTCCTTTTTTGTCATTTATTTTCTATTGGTAATTAAAACATTTCCACAGCATATTGTATACTGTGTGTGCTTACCAACACATTGTTAATTAATTAATTCAGAAAAAGCAGAAATTGTTGCATAAAAATTCACCAGAATGCAGAAATGAAGTGTTTGATGCTCAAAATTCTCTGGGGGGGAACCCCCAGACCCCCCGCTGAAAATGTGTCCCCCCCAATGTTCAATCCAGAGGTTGTCGCTTGTTCCCACCTCGGCTTTTAAGCCCCAGTGAATTGAGCATGTGTTCATATGTAATGCCTCCAGTTTACAGAAACAGCCTTCATTGTATTTCAGTGGGAAGTACTCTGAGGAAAAGAAAGCCTTCAAATTTAATTATTGTTGCTATCCAGTTTTATCTCTCTTGACCACAATTTTCACACTGACTCATATTTGTCTTCAGGCTGACGCTCTGCTGTAATAATGGACTGAGTAGGAAAAAGAATAATGACAAATACAATTGAAACAAGTTCAATGTCTTTGAGGGGACATTTTGAACTCTGAGAGAGTGTTTTGAGTGCCTTTTTTTTCCAGAGGGGCTTGTTTGGAGTGTGAGAGGTGGTGGGGTTGGCGGCTTTTTTGCAGAGTGTTACGTTGCCAAATGGGGATGAGTAAGCAGTCCTAGGAGCCAGAGGTTGTTCTGGGCTATGAGGAGTGTGGCCACACTGACGTTAGCCAGCGCTCCCCTTTTATGGAGGAGAAGAGTAGCAGAGAGCCAAAGATGCAAGGAGAGCCAGCCATTGCTAGCAGCACATCTTCACGCCTGTGGCTCGTTCTCATCCGCAGGCTGCTAAGCCTGGACTGACATCCACAACCGCAGATCTTTGAGCACCGCCGCTCAGTCCCTTTCATTTAACCAATGAGTCTTTCATTTCTCCAACTCCAGCCTCTCTCTTTCACTCTGTACACATTTGTCTCCGTCAGTTTCTCCATCCACCTTTGGCTCACTCTCTATCGGTCTTTTTCCATCGTGCTGTTTGTAGCTTCCCAACTTGTCAATCTGCTAAACCAATTCAGTATTACTCAGAGCCCAAAAATGTGGCGTAATAAGTAACACCCTTCTGTTGGTGAAGGTGAACTGGCTTATTTATTTTTGATTTAACCAGGTTTCACCCATTGAGATTAAGAACCTCTTTTCCAACGGAGACCTGGCCAAGACAGTCCGCAGTTAAAGTTACAGACAGCGACATAAAGGGCGAAAGTACAATTTGCAAAAACACTCAAATGTGCATTAGGAGAGAACCATCTAGGAGTCAAAGCTGGGAGTCGTTCAAGCAGTCAAGCTAAAAACATCAACATCCTGTAGAATCTGCTTCTGAGTCTTTCATTGTAGATTTAAAACCAGCTCCTTTAGTTTCAAGTCATTGTGCAACAGAATCCAGGCTGAGGGTGCAGAAAACCCAAAAGCCCTTCGCCCAATTTGTCCAAACATTTGGGACAGAGAACATGAAGAGGTCCTGAGAATGCGAAGAATACTGACCGATAAAAGCACATAGATAGTCTGGGAGCAGACCAAGAATTGTGAATTACGTGCCCAGACCAAACAAGATAGAATTAACGTATGTCCCGACTCTGTCCTCCAGAGACAGGGCCCAAAAAACAGAGTTTTATGTTAAATAAGGCTAAAAGGACTTACTTACTTTTATAACTGAACTCTTAATTTTTAAAGAACATTATAATTGGTTTCAGCTGAGCATTGAGTCTGGTCTTGTATAATATAGAAGCTATTCATTAACACGGTCAGATGCTGAGTCCTTACCCTTTTGTTTTGGGAAGTTAAACAAACTCTAAAGTGGTCCATTGTCTTGTCAGTGTTTTTACAGCTATTTCACGTTGAATTTGTACAATCATCAAATCTCAACTTCATTTTTGTTGTCCTAATGTCAATGCTTGACCTCTGATATTGCATTGACAGATCCACTTCAGGAGTAAGGAGAAGGTTGACCTCTAATATGGATTCTTAAAAACCCTTTTTAAAGCCTCAGGTGAGTCTTTTCCATCATGGCCATCTTTTTTCTTTAGAATCAAAAGTGAGAGCTTTTGATTGGGTGTCATATTTGTTGTTACGTCTCTATCCTGGCTGACAAGCTGTCATGTTGGTGTCTTGGTAGCTATGCACTAAAGCATACCTGGCTTTAACATCTATTTACTCTTAATGGGATCATAATTTACAACATGAACATCATGCTACACTGAAAAACTCTGTCAACAAGTGATTGAGACCATGTACTCAGTGAAAAAGAATTAACTGAGGTAGACATGTTTTACCATCTGGTTCCATGCAATCACACTTATTTTTCCGACCAGTGGAGTCGCCCCCTGCTGGTCACTACAAAGACTGCAGGTTTTAGGTACTTCGCTTTTAACACCAGGGGTTATGTCCACTTTCTATATGAAGTCTACTGCTGCAGCTGCCTTCACGTATAGATACACAAAGTGATTCAGTTACATTAAAGTTATTTGACAGTTACTCGGTTGGGCTGTTTGAACAACAAGTGTGTCTCAGCCTGCAGCATGTTTCACCCATTCTTGTATTTCTGGCAAATGTCAGAAATACAAGAATGCCAATCCAAACCTGTGGATAGCTGGCATACTCTTGGAGAGATACATTTGATTTTAGAGAAAGCAAAATAAAAGAGAAAGCTTTTTTAAGTTGAAACCAAATTAAAGGTTTTACTGCAGCTTTCTCTGCTTCCACTCAACAACAAATGTACCGACAGTTCCTCCACCTACAAATGTCAAGAATACAATGCAGCTGGACAAAAAATAAAAAGGTTCCTGCTGTTCTGTAACAAGCACCCTCGCTGCTGCTCTTTCCACCTGAAAGCCAAGCCGGGCATGTTCTCTGAAGATTGCTGAAAGGCATAATAAGAACAACTGGTAATGCAACATGAAGCGAAAGAACTGTTGCTATGGTTACCTGTAAATGCTGGTTAAGAACAGTTGGGGGTTTTTAATATTTAAAAGTGCTGGACTTTACTGGGAAGGGTCAACGTCACTGATCATGGCAGTGGATGATGCACAGCTAATGCAAAATATATAAATCCTTAATTATCTCCACATGTACGACCACCTGCTGTCAGATGACTAAAGTTGCACAGGTATAGTTCATGACATTAAGTGACAGCCATTCCCCTATAACTGATATAAGACTGAATCAAAATGTTTGACTGGAATTACAGTTTTCTATTGCAAACCTAAAATAAGCTACAGCTCTACAAACCACTGTACAGCTGCTTTCTTTAGACATCGTATCAGTACCTGTATATACGACCAGAAATGTTCAATAAAGATATTTAAATTATATAATATAAAAAATTGTTTTTTGTTTTTGACCAAAGTTAGGTCCTGTGTGACAGCGTCTTTTCAATTGATTTCAAGGAGGAGAGAGCGTTTGCAGCAGTAAGGGAGAAACAGCTCGGCGCCGAGCAATCTTGCTTTTTAATGCGGCCGGTCCGAGCGCTCAAGTTGAAAATCTTTCTGTTTGTTTCTGTTTCTTGTTTGATATTCCCCGTATTTTTGCCTCCGACAGATCGTGTCTTGTATCCACATCCTCTTTGCTCCGTGTCTGCTGGAGTAAAAACGATCTCAAATAAAAACATGCAGTAAAAAGTAATGGAGCGGTGTCGGTCATACAGCGGCCGTTGTCAACAGACTGTTGTCACAGAGACAGGACGGACGTGCAGCGCCTTTCTTCTCAACGCACAAACGCTTCATGCAAGCGCTCCCGAGTGCACAACCAGCGCTTTTCTTGCTGGAAAAAACGCTATAGGTGGAGACAGGGCCTTAGTCTTCATCTTCAATGAATCAAAAATGAACATTAAGGCATATACCTGTAAGATAAACTCAAACTATAATGACAGAAACCTCATGTGTATTTTCATTTTACAGTTTGACCCATGTCCAGTCTGGAAGCAGTGCTTATGAGCTATCCTGCAGTCAGTCAGTAGGGGGAGCTCTCAATGTTTTGGCTTCACTTTAGGGGAACTTTCACATTGCCTATCTTTTTGTCTACGATGCCTTTATCCCACTTTCTTTGCAGATTTGGCAGACTTATTTAAAAGCCTGCGAAAAAAAACTTCTATCACTACCTGTTGTTGTGCAAAAACTATTCCAGTTTAAATCTTCTTCACTTAAGTTATCCGTTTTCTAATCACATCCTAATACAAACTCTGTACTCTTCCCACTCACACAAGATAACATTGTTTATCTAACTTGCTTAAAGAAATATATAAAATCAACAAAAAGTTCTATTCTTGAACTATAACTCAGTTCTTAATCCGTCTCCTCTCCTCTCTTCCTCCCTTTCCTTTTTCTCCTCTCCTGTCTGCACAGCATCATCCCTCCTGAGCTGAAGCTCAGTGTGCCAGCACAGAGCTCAGGAGATAATACTTACAGCTACAGCACAGATTTATTCCAACATGGCTGGCCCTGTACATGGCCAAGAGGATCCTCATCTCCTCCGGATCGACGGGGACAAAGATGGGGAGCGAGTCACCGGGGGCCTCAGCAGCTCTAAAGTGTGCACTCATCAGCACAGCGAGAGAGATCAGACCTTTTCCACCGGCTCCTTCATCCTCATTTATGCACCTCCCTCACTTTGCTCTGAGGACTTTCTCCCTCCATCGCACACCGTCTGTCTCTCTCCACACACACACACACATATAGAGACGAGTCCTCTTCCTCTGTAACGTCCCTCTTCTGTCTCAGACACACTCTCAAAAATAGAGACCATTCCTCCACGCAGATTACAAAACTCACACAGGGCGTTTTGATCGGTTCGTTCGTAACACTGAAAAGGGTTCTTACTATCACACTGTTATTTTTGCAGCACGGTCTTATCATGGACAGAAAATGTGCTTGTAATACTCTCAACACGCTAGCCTGTACTGACTAGCTAGAGGCTTGCCTGAATACTAAACTGCAAACAAGTTGTTGCTCCTGACTCGTTAAATACAGCAGCTTGGTCAGTGACCCTACCCTTCAGTATATGATGCTCCATTGGTACTCTCCAGCATAATTTTTGTATTTGCACACCTCTGCAGTGAAGTTAGTAATACATAAGTATTGTTTGGTTAGTCAATCGAAACATCACAGTCGAGGTAGCAAGACCTGAATAAGAAACATCAGGTTGGACTCTCAAAATAAAGAAGACCATAAAAAACAAATTACAGTTTTAAAGATGGAGTGGAAGTAGCTCAGTCTGTAGGGACTTGGGTTGGGAACCGGAGGGTCTCTGGTTCAAGTCCCGTTGCAGAAATTGGTGTGGTAGCTGGAGAGGTGCTAGTTCACCTCCTGGGTGCCCCATGAGCAAGGCACCGGACCCCCCTCCACCAGCTCAGGAGAGGCTCACTGTGGGCAGCCTCCTCACTCTGATATCAGGGAGTCACTGATTAGCCAAAAAAAAACGATTTTTAGAAGTCATGAATCTATTTAAAATCTCTTATCTCTTTTTTTAAATACTTTATTAATCCCTGATGGAAATTCTGCTTTATACTTTGTTATTGAGAGACATGCTTCTCACACACATGCACAGACAGGACCTGTAGACAACTTCCGTATTTTGGTCCTCACCGGGACTTGAACCAGCGACCCTCCGTTTCCCAACCCAAGTCCCTACAGACTTGAGCTGCTGACGCTCTTTTGTAGTTGTAGTTGTTTTAATATTTTTTAATAGCCTTAACTGTCCTGTAGTATCTTTGGGTTCACATAGCTGCATGATAGTAACGCGTGCAGTAAGTACAGCAGTTAAATCTACAAACAGTGACTGTAGCTTTGTGCAGTCATTTAACCTTGGCACAAAAACGAGCTGTAAATGAAATGCTGCAACATTCATGGTAAGAGATGACATCTAAGAGTCTTTCTTTTTTTATTGCAGTTAGATCTTTATCACTCGTAGGTTAAGCACCACGAGGTAGCTCTGCTGACAAATCTAAAAAATCTGATTCAGGAAGTAGGTCAACATTAATCCCAAATCTTTACAACCGTTTTTGGCAGGCGAACACAAATTGAGGTCAGAGAATCGTCTTGGCCATCATATTTGAAACACATTAACATTGCTGTTTAACCCTTTCTGTATTTCACGCTGCTGTAAATCCTTGATATAAGTATGTCGGATGTATCAGGTGAGAACCCAAGCTGCTTCTGCTTCAGCAGCTTAACAACTGGTTTGCAGGCTGGTTGATTTTGCCTTGGCTTCAGTGCAGCTCGTAAACTGTTGATTTGGATTTTTCATTCCAAAATACTGCTAAGCTATCATTAAAATCAATTATGCGTGATGAAGGGTTTCTTTTTTTCCAAGTGGATTTTATTTCAACCCATTTTATTTTTCACCCAGAGGTTGTACAGGCTGTTAAACCTCCGCCTGCCTCAGGGCTGTGTAATTCAAACAGTAATTTGAAAAAGTGACCATAGAGATCAGGGCTGAGAACATGCAGAGATAAATAATAAAACAATAATAAAAAACTGGGATGAGCCGGAGTATCAGCTTTAGGTCTACCTCCCGCGTCTGGCATCTCCCGGGAACTCTTGCAGAGCAACAGATGGTAAACTCTGAATGACTCAGCCGCAGCTCGCTCATGCATGGTCCTCTACTGCCACCTGCTGGCCACATGCAGGATGGATCAAGAGCACTTTGAAACACAAATACAGAAGAAAAGTTAATTAAATGCATCTTGTTTGAAATGCTCGATTAAAATAAGTTTAATGAAGCACCTCTATGTCCTCAAGCAGTTTCAGGAATTGCTTAATAAATCAATTTATTTCAATAATTGAAGTTTAGACATCCATTGTGAGCGATGATGAAGAGATCTGCACACACTCTCAGCCTGATAATGATAAACACATGTGAGTCTTCCCCCTATCTGGGCCAATTATAGACAGCAGACACTAAACAATCTATCACAGACAAATAGAAAAATGACCCCCCTGATACAAAAGGAGGAAGAAAAATGACGAGGAATGTGAAGAGGTGAGAGCAGATGGATTATGAACTATAAATGTATAACAAATGAACCGAGCAGGGGGCTCAGGACTGCCAGACCCGCTCAATCAATCAGCGCTCTAACAAGACAGCGGGCAGCGTGCTGTCGTCTCGAAAAGAAAGACTTTCAGGCTTCTGTGCTCAGAGGATAGTGACACAAACAAAGTCACGTCCAGACAAAAAGCGTTATAATGGTGAGAAAACGTACAAAGACTACCTCTCTGTGTGTGTTGTTGATGTTTCTTTCTTTCTTGTGTCTCCCCTTTCCTCTGAGTAGCCACACCACTTGTGTGACTGTGTAGGGACACGTATCTGATGAATGATGGTTTCAAGATGATGCATTTAACAAACCTAGTGATATCCTGAATGTTCATCTAGCGTCACCATCAAATTAAAATGTATCCATGACTGCGATGAACTTCGAAATTCCTGCAAAACTGATTCTAATTGTCAACACTGTTGTCCCGTTTGACGCTGATCAGTATGCTATGTGTATGGGTGCTTTTTTTAAGTCCTAAAGTGAGACTTTGTAAAGTGTTTTTCAGAGTGTGTATTAATGTAAAAACTTCAAGTGATCAGTAGGAGGAACATTTACTGCTTTGCACAGCCAGCTTCCAACAGGATCTATGTCATAACTGAGCTCTCTCGTTGCCGTGCACTTTACGAGGAAAGCTGTAAACAACTCTGAGCTCTTTGCTAACTGTTAGCACAGTTTTTTTGGGTTGTGTTATTATGAGTGCAGTGGGCTACATGACAAATAAAAAAGACTCCTATAGGTAGTATATGTTTGCTGACATGGAAAACAAAGATGAGAACATGGTGGATGTGTCTTGCTTCATATGAAAATTTGAACAATAACACTGTTAGCACGTTAGCTGTTACTTCCAATATCTACTGAGGCCCGACAGGGATATGGACTAAAAAAAAAAAAAAAACAACAAGCATTTTGCACGCACCAGCAACTAACCTGTGCCCACAAGACAAGTTTTATTTGCTTATGAGAAGGGTTCTAGTGCTCATGAAAAGGTTTTGTGTGCCGGGGAAGTTTTACAGGCTCACGAGAAAGTTTCATGTGCTAACGAAGAAGTTTTCAAAACCACGAGAAAGAATTTTGTGTGCACATGAAACTCTTTCTGATATCTCCAGCTCACAGAGATGGCAAAAGACCAACATGGTCATCTCATGAGACTTGTTGAGAAGAGATATTCTCACATGCACGCAATATTTTCTCCTGAGCACCAGAAACTATCTTGTGAACACGCGATAGCACGAGAAACTTTCCTGTGCTCACGGAATAGTTTCTGGTGCACACGATAGTTTTCCATGCGCGTCTGAAACATATTTTTCTCCTTTTCTGCCTATGTCACCTAAGGGACTTAGCTGCAGGAGAAAAACAACAACGAACAATGAAAGTTCAGCTTTGCAGAGCAGATAGAATGGCTAGCTTCATCAAGACATTTTGATGGCACATGCACTAATCAGTGATTTTGAACCCATCATGAGGGGGATTTTGCTTGATTTTTAGCCTCAACTTCCCTAAAATGTTTTTCAATTCTGTCTTTGATCTTCCATTTGACCCAATTAAAGAGACACCTTGTTATCGGAAAATCTTAGCAAATCTTTGGTACTGATTTTTCTGTTTAAGTATGTTCAGTTTTTATTCACACAGGTGAATCAGTGGCATTCTTGCTGTCTGAACATATTTGTCATGTAAGAGGGGAAATATATTTTCTGCACCTCCTTCTGAAACCTGATTGACACTCCTCTCTTGTTCTCTGTGTTTACCTTCCCTCACCTCTCCGTTGCTTTAACGCACCTCTCAAACTAATCCTCTTTGCTCCCGCTGATAGACTCTCCTTGTTCTGTTCTACTCGGTGTCCAAACACACAAGATGTCTTTTAGTCGCTCACTTTGACCTGTATGCTCCCACTCTTCCTCTTCATTGAGCTGTAAAGATGACCTCATCTTCCAGCCTGGGCCCCCACCTGCCATAGGCAACCCACACAGACGGAGCTTAGGGGCCCGGGGGACTCGGGGGGTAGAGCGCCACATGTGGTCGTGTCCAATAAACACATTGTGAGTGCAGTCTGTGCTGTCAGAGTCCAGCGAGTCACAAAGGGCTGACAGCGTGCGTTGGGGCTGCTGTAAACCCTGTGAGAGGGGAGTCCTGTTGTCCAGGCCTGAGACTTTCTTTATGGAAGAAGAGAACAGAGGGAGTGTGACAGAGAGCAAGGAGGAGGAAGGGAGGACAGTGTGCCCCCTCCTCTCTCCATCCTGCACCCTACAGTCACAGAGTCACAGAGGTGTGTAAGAGGGAACAATGAGTCTGCAAACGTGAGTGCACACACACATACAGAAACTTGGATTCTTTTCCTCTCTTTTCTTTTTTGCTCTTAGGTTGAAAAAGCAGAATCTCTCCATTGAAACCAAGCTAATGAGCTTTTTCATGAGACTGGTGACCCAATACAGCGACTAAATGGAAGAATGGTTTGACTTTAAAAGATGCTCAGTATAGAAATTTGAAGCCGGTGAGCTAGATCCTAGCTAGAGACTTGAATTTGATATAAACACAATATACTTGTGCAGTAATGGAAGGCTAAGCGTGTGGTGAGGAAACCCCTCATCCCAGTAATGCCCTCTGCCCTACTGAACCTATTGCTTGTAGTCGCAACCACAACCAGAAACAGCGATGCAACCTTCAACAGACCCAGGCTCCGTTTATGAGAGCTAGCCAGGTAGCGTCAATGCTGATACTACCCTACCACATGGCCCCTTTTGGCCCCCACAAATCAACCGTGTAGACTGATGGGTAGCAAGAGCCAGGACATCGCCAGGGTTGTCAGGAACCTCCCTTTGCCGATTTGTCCAACAGCATTTTGGGAAGGCCGAACAGGGAGCTCCGGCATCCTAGAGCCTACCCCTTCCATGCTAGCTCCCACCGCCCACCATACCCACATGCAGAACTTCTTTACCACATGGCCATCACAGCCCAAACAGCATTGCCACCTTCAACAGACCCAGGGTCTATACATGCAAGCTCCAGGTTGTAACAACGCTGATACTACCTCTCCTACCACATGGCTTCTAATGGCCCCAATAAGCAAACACAACTATTCCTGGTGCCAACCTTACTACATGAAAAAGATGGCAAAGAGGATACGAGAGAAAAAATAGAAATAAACAGAGAAAAGTCTGAAGAGAGATCTTAAAAAGAGGATAAAGTTGATGGTCTACCACTTTCACAATCAATCTAGATAATCCTTCAAGGCCGTGGTAGACCAGCAACTCCTGTTGCCTGCTAGTTGGAAAAACTCATTTTGCCAATCCAGCAGCTTTTTATGTTTTTAAAAAAGGATCCTTTTCTTTAACAAAATGCTTCATCTCTGCAGGGATCCTGAAAAACAAAAACACACCACAAAACATACTTTCCATGCAAGTATAGAGATGGTATGCATACTGTTTGTTATTAAAGATGATGTTACAGCCATTGCAGTCTTTCTTAGGGCACAATCTACAAACAATCTATGGGAGTGATTCTATAACTTTTGTCTATTAGAGCCATACGACTGTTAAGTCTGTAAAATGTGCTAAACTGGATCCAAGGTTTAATAATACCAAAATTCCCCTTTAAGGTCTGAAAACCTATGTAAAAAAAAGCACATTTACAATAGACACATGCATAAGCATATGCAGATTTGTACGGACAGACACTTGTGCACATGCACTCTGGTCCCTCTTCCCTCTCAGCTTCCTCCTGGCTCTGCTTTTTCGAGTGGAGCTGTGCGAAACTGACACAGCTATTATCTGTCTTGTTGCTGACCCACCTCTGCCTCCTCCTTCCCCTCCTCCCTCCTCCCTGTGCACATCCCTCACACAACACGGACAGGAGCCTCTGATCAGAATGAAAGGATTGCGACTCCTTTGTTAAACATTCTGGTTGAAGGTCAACGGTTGGCTTGCGAAGCAATGCAAATATCAGCGTGGGTTCATGGTGGAGCTGGTCTCGGATCAATGGTTAGGCCTCTGTTCTCGGATTCTTGAATGAGAGAAGACAAATGTCCTGCATTTCACCAGATATTTCCACCGTCACTGTTCTTATTTTCATTCTCTCTGTACTAAAGAACAATTGTATTTTTGTCTTCATTACCCAAAATACCTCATCCGTCCTTTATTCTCTTTGGAGCCAGCAGTGACCTCCTATAGGCGAAAGAACCATTATTTTTGGTTATGTGAGAATGGAGCCCCAGGTTTCATTATTTTTATATTCTGCTACTTATATTTTTGTCTGGGGTCAACCATGTATCTTCCTTAGACGATTGCAGCCAAGTGGAAACCTTCCCGCCTGCAGCCGTGACACCTCCCAAGGCTCCAGAGCTATAACTCAGAGAGCCGCTGCCTTGCCTTGCTGCATCACCTTCATTAACCACCGCACTGGAAGCTTCTCGGTCATGCCTGCTTCGATGACTCTCTCCTCAACTCCAGCTTAGCTTCCTCAGTTTATTTTTCCACTTATCTGTTGTGAGGACTAAGGGGAGGCAGAGACAGAGGAGAAAACAGGGAGATACTGGGGGCTTGGGATGTGTTTTTTAATCTGTTATTCTCCCGTATTGGCACGGGCGTCTCCAGTGTGGGGATTAAGGAGCAGACAGAGTGATGGAGCTCGGTGCTGACCCTGAGGTCGGCTGAGGACTGGAGGAGGAGAGAGGAGAAACAAAATAAATCATCTCTGTGGAATGAAAGAGAGAAAGGGTTGAGGCTTGGAAATTGTCTGTGTGAGACAGACAATGGGAAGAGATAGAGCTGAGAAATTGAGGTGCCGGCAGTGGTAAGGGTCTTCTTGAGGTAGAGAGCAGTCTAAATCCTGAAACATAACCTTAGAAATCTTGGGGTTACTTTTACAAAGTTGGCCTGTAGGAGTTCAATTGTGCTTCACACCTCATTTCCACTTGAAAGAATACTTTAAACGAGACATAAAGTGCAAGGTTTGCTAGATTCAGGCCTATACGCTCAAAGGAAACACTATTTTCTTCTGCCAGCAGTTTTGTATTTTTCACATTGTAGCAGAGATGCTGCTGTGGTGTTCCTGGAGGAATGGTGTCCTGTGGTTTTTAATTGGTCTCGGATGCATTTTCCATACGACCCAGTGAGAGAAAGATCAAGTTTGAGCTTGTTGTTTCAAGTGTCATTTATTGTTGAAGCATGTAAACATAAGCTGGAGTCCACTTCCTCCTGACCTGTAATAGACTGTAACATCAACAGACTCTGAAATATTGTCTCAGCCTTAAAGGGTATGTTTGAAGTTTTCTATCTTTCTCTGATTTTACATAACACACTTTCTGTTCATTCAAAGAGTTATTGGTGGCTGTAACCACTCATAGAGCTGTGAAGCAATCCCTTTCTAACTGAAGTGAAGTTGGTGACTAAATTGAGCTTTAGCAATCTGAGCTCGTGGTTATCTTCATCTCTGAGGTCTCATGGAGGTTTAAGGGGACAGTACACTCAGTCAGAGCTGCTTGTGGGATTGGCAAACAGCTTTAGAAAACCAGCATGCTCACGAACTTTAGCTGAGACAATGAGAATGATTTCTCCTTTTGTTGTTAGCTGCATTTGTCATTCTTTTCACAACTATGTCTACCACTTGTAACATAAGAAATGAGTGCAAAAATATTTTAAAAAACCCACATAAAACAAAATTGTATAATTCTAAGGTGAATGCACAAGTACGACGTAGCTGCAGATTTCACACTAAAGCCTAACCTGCAGCTCCAAAGAGCAAAACTGTGTTTATTCTTCCTGGTAGAATTGCAATGACAGTAAAGACAACACTGTGCATGACACTGCATTGCAGCTAGCTGCTTGTACATCGTGTTGGTTTCCACCAATAGTGAAAGCCAGTCTCAATGTCTGCTATCTTTGCATATGTTTGGCATTACACTCATCATGTAAAAGCCTGAAGTCCTTTATGATCCACTAAGTTTCAGTTGCCATCGTTTGAAAAAGCTCAACACAGTGGTACAGAAGCCAACGCAAGTTTTGTTGCTGTAATTGCCAAACGATGCCGACAGAACAGAACAAAGTCTACATGCTGCAAATGTTTAGGCTAATCAGGCTACAATGCACAAGCATGAACCAGACTTTACAGGAAAAGCATGTTGTTACTAAGCTGCAACCTCCAGTGTTGAAAAAGTAAGCCAATGCTAAAGACGTAGCTTCCATAAACTTCATCGAGGTGATCTGGCACTACTACCTGACGCCCACCCACTACAAACGGACTGTATCGTCCCAACCATCACGCATCGCCCAACCAACACCATCGGACTGTGTCGTCCCCTAAACCATCGCCGTCCTCATTCACGCATGGCCTGCTCCGACCTCCACCTCAGTGGCAAGAAAGTGTGGACAACCGGAAAGAGAGGAATACAAAGGAGAAATCCTGTCTGCATTATTATCCCATATGCTCTTTTGTAAAGCGTCTCGAGATAACACTTGTTATGAATTGGCACTATACAAATAATTATAATTGATTGATTGATTGATTGATTGATTGATTGAAGTGCCTAAAAACTGCATTTCCCCGAGTGTCCACTAGAGGCTCCAAAAGCAGGAACTCCCATTAGGCCCAGACAGAAATGTCATTTTTTACAGCAGAAATAAACATGTTTACAGCCTGATTCAAATAATCGTTTTATTTTAATGTCTATAGCTCTTTTCTTTTGTATACACTTATGGGAGTTATTCATAAATTTGAATTATTATGAGTGTGGCCAAGTTGACTGACAGGTTGATGTGTTGTAGCTGCTCGTCAGGAGGCTTACCTCAGCTCCACCTCTTCTCGTGATGCTACATTGATTGAAATGTAGGTGGTGCCGGCATTTCCAAGATGGCGACCACCTTCATCGGGCTTCCTAACATCTCTTCAGAAACCAATGGGTTACGTCACTGCAAATTATTAGAGTCCATGTTACAGTCCATAGTATTTACTGACCTATTGTGGACTGCTGTGATTTACAGATGTTTGCTCGACTGTCTTGACTTTAAAATGTGTCTTTTTGCCTTTCACAGCATAGAGGAGTTTGCCCTTCCTCCTGCACACTTCTTGCAACTCATGAAGCCCATTTTAATCTTCTCTATGTAAATGCATCAACATGTTACTATGCTCTGTGCGTCTTTGGAGGACTGCTCTAAAATCAATAGCAACCGGAGGGAAAAGAGATTGCTTCAAACATCAAATACTGTGAATTCTTTCTCTGTGTTGTTCCCCTTCTTGTTTTTCTCCAGAGCTCATAGTGTCACCTCTGAGTCTCTGCACTCTGACATCTTCAGTGTTTTGTTTCCCTGCATTTCCTTCCTGGGTCTTTATTTGTCGAGATTGCTTCCTGGCTCAAGGTCATCGCTCCTCATTCACCCTCCTCTCCTCCACGTATCGATGCCACTAGAGCCCTGCTACTTGGCCGCTAAGGCAAAATCGATATCCCTGAGCGCTCAACGTTTGTGCTCTAATATCCTCCAAACTCCACCTGCCAAAATATTTATGTTGTTTTCATGGGAGATGCTGAGAGTAAGACAAGGAAAGACACATCTGGCAGCTCGCAAAGGAGCCTAAATAGAAGCTCCTGATTTATACTTTATTGCAATTCTTATTAAATGTTGCAAGGTCAGTACAGCTTTGTTTTTGAGGAGTGTGGATATTATTGATGTGTGGGTTACAGGCGGGTGAATCACCTCATGTGGAACCGGGCCCTTTTTCTCCTTTTCCACAAGAGCGAGGGCAGCTGTTCCTCCGATTGTTCTGTTTACTTAACGGCGACAGAGAGAGTAATGAGACTGGAAACGCTGGAGGGAGCAGGCTCAGACATGATTAAACGATACAGCATTTGCTTCCAGAAGCAACACTTCTCCGCACACTGACCGCAGGAAGATGGAGGATGTTTGCCACAGGTGTTAGGCATAAAAAGGCTCTTAGACCGGGCCAGATGGGCAGACAGAGAAAATACAGCTTGTGTTAATCTCTTGTTGTCTTTTTGCCCTTGAGGCCGAGTGTATGTGACAGCCGTGTGTGTTTGTATGAGGCGTATTGATGGTTTGACCTCTTGACTTGATAGACTCCTCTGTGCTTCATCCTTGCAGACAAACAAAAGCAAAGGAACAAGGGGCTTTGGTATTCTGCTGGCGCACGTCCCATTGTGCCCCTTGTCACATCGCTGCGGGGGGTATTGGAGGCCGAGCAGGGGCGGCTGGGCTGGCCTCGCTGGTTAACATGCAAATGAGAGGTTTAATGGGTCTGAAAATGTCATTAAGGTCAGGCTCTGTAATAATTCAGTGTCAGATTAAAGCACCATCAGTATGAATGCGTGGGTGAATGTGGGTGGCAAGTCAACGTTGCAGCTGGACCGTTTCATCTCGCTACTTTGTCAGAAATTAATCCAAATTCTTTGGAAATCCTGCAAGCGACGTTCGTTGTAGTGCTGCATCCAACTCAGGATTCTGATTTGAAAAAATGGAGATGCACCAAACTACGCTTTTAACCTACATGAGTACTATTTTCTTACAGTGAGATATCTGTTTTCCAGCATTTTCTATAAGCAGCAGCTGCAGGACAATGAAACATTTCAGACCACTTGCCCACTCACTATGTTTGTAAAGTTTACAGCCTGCCCAGCTGTTCCTTCTGCATTGCTTTGTGTAATCAGGTCAAAGCAGAAGTACAGAGATTGAACTTTCAAAACTGATTGTCCTCTCACCTGATGATTCAAATCTGGGACTCTAGGGGTCAGCACCACACATCAATCAGGACGGACGAAAGAATTGCAACATACAAAAAAAAGAAAAAGACGTGGGATTGTAGGGGGACAGACAGGAGCCAGGGACAAAGAGCGAATGATGAGCCAAACAACAGATAATGATGAGGGTGGGTGTGCAGGTTTTTTGGGAACAATCAATTTTGCATGATACCTTTTTTTATTTTATTGATACACACCCTGGGGAGCTAAATGCCATCACGGCGTGCTCTGTGGATGTCTGCTTGGTGGACGATTGATTGGTCTGGCATTTGATCCTCTGGCTCACAGTGAAGGATGGGGTGATGGAGTCATGAGAGCACCCATGGCCTCCCCTCCCACCCCTTCCCTCTGTTCTCCACCCCTGTCTATCCCTCCCACCTCCTCCTCCTCCTCTCAGCTCCGTCCATCATTTATCTCTCCCCTCCACATATATCCCTCACTGTCTTGTTTCCCACTCAAGTGCCTCTTAAAGCCTTGTTGCAGTGTGCTTGTGTGAGGTTTAAAGGTTGTGTTCAGGGTTCTATTGCGCTAAAAGCCTCATCAATGGCAGACAACTAAAAACAGCCATTCATTAAGCACCCCATCAGCTGTCCTGTCAGGATTTATTCTGTTCTTATCTACCTGTGAAGTATTGAAATGTTAAAGAAATGCAGCTACCAGCCTCAAACCTGGCTCGACTGGTGATCTATTTAGTGCCATCAGCTAACCATGGTCCTTCTTCTGGACTGGTGTGAAATATTGAAATATATATTTGCTTAGTAATCCAATCAGCACAGAACTACTCTTCCTTTTATTTCTCCTTTAGTTAATTAACTGCTGACACGTGTGCTACACTCATTTAATGATGCACAAGACACACAAGCAATAAAAGAATGAAGAAGACGGACAGAGACTTGGAGAATAAATCAATTACACGTTCAATTTTCTACTTTAATAAGGCACTTGATGCATGTGAAATCTACATTCTCTTAAACGTGTGATGAATGAAGAAGGAGCAGACATTACTATGTGACACGTAAGAATAAAAGACTCCACTGGAAAAAGGACGGGGAGAATATGAGAGCTGTAATTGGATATGTGTGAATTAATTTGTTCAGTGAACATGCGATGAATCACATCAGGTCATAAAGCCCAGATGGAGCAGAGCGGGGCTTGGCATAAGGTGGTGAAGGGAGATGTTTAGCATACCAGCCTGTGTGCAGTGACGCTTTGAGTGGTCTGCACTGCCACCATGTGGAGAGAGGAGGGACTACAGGCAAAGAGAGAGAGAGCCATGAGAAGATAAAGTGAGCCCACCACTTCTGTTTTAGCCTCTTTACATTTCCTCCTTCCTTGTATTAAGAACGTTGACACTGCTCCAGAATATGTTGGAGCTTTTTATCTTTTTTAATCTTTTTTTGGGGGGGTTAAAGACTCTGTGGTCTCCCGTGTCTCCCAGAGGAAAGGTCGAATACTGCTTCTGAAACAACTGAAATAATGGACGTCTAAGTCTATCTCTTAAGTCTCCTTAAAAAACGTTACCCCTCAGACAATATGTGCTGATTTCATCTGATTTGCATGTTTTATTTTCAGTGGTTTCACAAGGTTTTACTTTATATTTATCTCTATAATTTTGCCATCCATGTTCCTGTTATTACTTGTGTTTCAGACGTTGGCTGTGAGACACTCTGTACTTTGGTTTAATCCTCTATTAATAATCATAAGTTTACCAAGTATTCGAAATACTGTGAAATCTGTCGTCACAGCCTTGCACAGTTGGCACACGGATGTACACATATATAAACACATAAACAGTATCGGAGTAATCAAAGCAGCCAGAGCTACAGTCAGCGAGGAAGCTTGTTAAGAGCTTCAATAGCCGAGGGGACAGAGCTCTTTGTAAAGCGTGCCCTCTTCCAGGTCAGAGTCCTGGATCTCCGACCTGATGGCAGAAAAGAGACGAGTGGGTTGAGTGGGTGAGAGGGGAGCCTGGGCTGTGATGAGTGCTCTGTGTGTCAGGGCTTTGTAGCTGAGATGTGAGAAGTTTCGGGTGGGCAGTCTAATATTTTTTGAACAAGCAACATTTTGACAGAAGCAACATTTGTGATACGGGTGAGTTTATTTTTGTTCGCTTGTTGAAGAATCTGGGTGAGCAGTAGAGGAGGATGGGTTGGACGATGCTTTCATACAGTAGTAATTCTGTAGGAGGTGAAACAGACACGGCTCTGAGTTTGCATTTGGCCGAAAGTGTCACAGTTTTGCTCCTCTGCTCTCCTGCCTTCACCCAGACACTGCAGGATTGTTCTTCTTATCTATGCAAGACTTTCCAGCACTCTCACTTGGACTTGGATCACCTGTTGCCGGCCCTGTGAGCCCCTGACCAGCCAGCCTCATCGTATCCTGGAAATAGCCTCAGCCTTCTGTCCCTGACGACGAGTTTGGTCTCTGCCCTCCTAGTTCTTGTCTGACTCCCCCCTGGCTTTTCCCCAAATCACCTCCTACAGCGTGGATCTTGATTCTACTTGTTTGCTACCCGACAAGCCTTCCGGTTTTTCCTGAGTCAGCTCAAGGCCTCGAAAGCCTGTGCAGGTTTATTACTGAACTCTGTTACCTGCCGGTTAAACCTGTACCAGCCATATTTATCTGTAAAGGTTTTATAAATGATCTTGTGTTTCCCGTGTGCTGCATTTGGGTCCAAACACCACCCATGATAGAAAGTCTTTGCAGCGTTTGAGTGTCAGTGGTGTGTTGATCAAAGCTGAGTTTAAAAACTGGAGCTCAGTGTAAATTCAAGCAGGAAGACCGGTTATATTCTCTCACACATGCATTCAATTTCTTTATTCAATTCAGCCCCTCCCTCTACCTCTTCCTCCGTCTCCCTGCTCTGGTGATCAGCTGATTTGGGGCGTTTACTCTTTAAGAAATAATCCAACCCGATTCTTCCACAACATCTCTCAACCAATCATCCTGCTGCTGTCAAACTTTAAAACCTGTTCTCTCTCTTCCACAGTCAGTTTGTCATTTCAGTGCGATCGCTGTGACCCTCCTCCTCCGTCCCGGTCACCTCCAGTCCAGTCCAGCTCAGCAGAGTTCAGATACAGCCTCAGAAACCCACTCCTCATCACATCCTGCATTCTTCCATCACCACCACCATCAGGGTCTAGACTCCATCAGGGGGGTGTCCTATCCTGCTGTCGTCCTCTCTACCCCTCTGAGTGCATGAGGTCTTCTTGACGGAGTCTTATTACCAAAGTCATTGCACATTTCTCTTTTCCTAAACTGTTAAATAAATAATTGCAAACTCTTACTTAAGTCTCTCCTGATTGAAATATCTTAACATTCGATAAAAGTTGATTCTACAACACTGTTAAAAAGAGAAGAATCAACATTACAACCGTCTCCTCCTCTCCTCCTCTTTGAGAGAAGCTCTCCTCTTCGTGTTCCTGAACCTGTGAAACCCCGACCACCGCTTTCTAAAGGATATTGATGAAAGTCTGTGTCCTTGTGGGAGCCTCGCTGTAAAAGAATGCAGAGTGGGAGAGAAGCCCGGAGTCGCTCCTATCACTGCCACCTCCTATAACACAATTTATGAAGACTTTTCTTTGGCTAGTCCACATAAACGTCTGTATCATAATCCTCAATAATCCCCACCAAGAGGGTGACGGAGGATGTATGTGACAGCTGGAACTGTACCTCTCCACGTGGATAGTTTTCCACCAGAGGACCACGAAACACACAAGAATGTTTCTGTACGTTTCACCGGCCGTTCATCAACGTGAAGAATGTGTCTGAATCTAAAAAAAGGATTCATGATCATTAATAATGCCCCGATGTTACATGAGGGAGAGATGTAACCTTAGCGCCCTTACTTTCACCTCCTCACAGTCTCATCTGGGTGTAGGCCTATGCTGCAAGTTCTCCCACTTCTTCTCTAATAAGCATATCTTCAGATGAAACAGGATGGACTACAGGACTACAACCAAAGTGTTTAAACTTTTGTTTCTATCAAATCTGTGTCAAATTAGTATAATGCATTCATTAAAAAGAGGGTAGATGAAGTTCCAACATCTTAAACGTGAACGCGATCACACAGAAACACGCCCACCTCGTTGCTGATGTGTTTAAAAAGCTGCAGCCTGAGTGGAACACATCACTCCTACTTCACTTCTCGTCACTGCATCTCGGTAAATCAAATAATTCATTTTGAAATACTCGTTGTTGTTTTTAAATCTCTGAATGTCTTAGCTCCTCCTTACCTCATTAACATGCTCACTAAACACACAGTTAGTTACATGTTAGGAATAAAACAAATGTTAATTCAATTCAAGACACAGATTCAAAATCTCAGAAGAATAAGAGAACGATTGAATATAAAAGATGTTCTACTAAAGATTTCTGGGGGTTAGTTCTATCGGATTTTACTTCAGGATTCAGAAGATCCACTTTATTTATATTATTATTATATTAATGTGTAAAAAAAGAAGTAAACATTAGATATCTGATCTGTCCTCCACACCAGCAGGTGGCGGAAATGCACCAACTCGTTCTTTTCCAACCTCCAATAAACGTCGAAGAAGAAGAAGAACTTGTTGAGGCGGAACCTTTTAGTAAATAGAACTCGTTTCCAGTCGGACTTCTTTTCAGCGCTGCACCAAACATGGAGGACTGCAGAACATGTTGATAACAGTCAGAACTACTCCTTGTTTCTGCGATGTGGAAATGTATTCTTCTAAATGTGTGTTGGCAGTAATGTTTAACAGGTAAGTCGTAAAATAGATCTTCATTTTTAATGGTTTATGTGATTATAAGTCCTTTATTCTTTGTCTTTACTGGTGCCTTATTCTGTTAGTAAATGTGTTACAGATAACTGTTAATGTTGGTGCTGTTTGTCAAATCCTGCTGGTGTTATGAGCACACATATCTGATCAAAGACTTCAAACTACAACCCCCAGAGGATTTTGTTCACAGGCTTTTTAATTAGAGATGCACCGATTGTGAAAATCAGGATTGATGAGGATGGAGAAGCTGGTGCAGCTAGAGAGAAGCGAAGGAATCCCTTACTCCTCTCTACCAGCTTCTCCAAATGTTGTCAAAGCATTCGTGCATTTTTTAACATCTCCTCTCTTTGTTGAAAAAAGGACTGAAGATCTGAAGGCAACACACAAATGAAGTCTTGGACACCAAAGAGCGTCCAATTCTTGTTTTCAATCATCAAAAATTGCAGGCAAACTCCTGCACACTGACTAAATTGCACAAACACAGCGGCAACATTTCTGTGCGGAAACAATCGCAATGTCTTTGTGCAATTGAGATAGTGTGCAGAAGTTTCTCTCCTACACCCCTGTGTTATATAAAAAAGAGGTTTTACTTTTTGATACTATGGATCATTCAAAGAACAGAGATCGTTTTAAAAACACGTGGTATTGGAAAATATTAGAGTGACAACCTTTCTGAAGTGTTGAGAAGTACAAGCAGACGTTGCATCAAAGGAAATATTCAAGTTTATAACGAGTGTCTCAAAAATGACCCAAACACCTGTCGTCTGTACTCAGTTATTTTTCATACAGCCTTTCCTCGTGCCGCGTTATTTACCGATGTCTGTTAGCAGGGCTGATATCGTACAATACCGATGTTGCATCCCTACTTTGAATGCTTTCACACATACGGAAGAGTGTTGTATGATTTACATGAGAAAATTAAATCAGCTTTATGTTTTTCTGAATGAACCAGATCATTATCTCAGAATTACAAATCGTGTTTTCATGGAACATAAAGACTCTGCTCTGGTTTTCTGAATTAACGAGATACCGGGACCTCAAAATCCCAGCGTTCAGGCTGGCTACGTGCTGACTCAAGAGACAATCAGGCAGCTGAAAATACTGGATCCCTACGTAGTGCAACTGAGGCACCGATCTTGTGCCGTGAAATGCGAGCACTTGGTAATTCTGAGATAATTATCTCGTTAATTCAGAAAAACAGAGGGGAATGAAAAATGCTTCCACACATTCATAACTCCTGAAAGCTTTGGAGACCTCAGGAGTTTGAGATCATTAAGAATGCCCTCATGAAAACGTTTCCCTTACATAATATCTTAATAAACATACAGCCAGGAAACTAAGAATGAATCCATTGAGGCTGCACTCGTATAAAAGCTGTGATTGATAATGGACTTGTCCTCTGTCCGCTGCAGGTCGATCTGAAGTCTTCAGGGGACGATGATTTGTCTCCGGCTGCATTCGTGGCTCCAGCCTGGGTCTCGGGTTTGCAGGTCTCACCTGCGACGGGTCCATAAATTTGCTTCTCTTCAAAAAGCCACAGCACTTCCTGCAAAGAAAGTCCAAAGCTTACTTTACCCCTTCAGTGGTGTGGAGGCTTACCTGGACAGGTAGCGTATCTTGTTCCTGCATCTGAAGTGTTGAGCTGGATTCTGTCGGGCCGGTGTAAATTAAATACTTTTCTTTTATTGACTTGTTTTTTTATATTTTGGGGTGACGTGGGATTCCATCTTCAGGTCTGTGGACAGGACGCCATTCCAGCTCTTCCATCCCAGTTTGGAGGACATGCTCAAAGCAGAAAACCTTTTTCATTCTTCACCGTCTCATAAGATCGATTACTACGTCTCTGCAGAGAGGATGGACCATGTTCCTGCACTGAAGCAGCCCGAGGTGAGCCGGTCGTTGTGTTGGCATGTGGGTCATGATACATGTGATGACAGAGGAGCTTGGTTACGGCTTCCATGTTGTGGATTTGCTCTCTGAGAAGGGCTTTACGTCAGATTTCCTCTAAATGGGAGCATCATTTTCTCACTGAACGCCAGGCTGTATTGACACATTCAATAACTAGCATACGGGGCTTTGTCTTGCTGGGCGTTTATGAGACTGCAGGTTTAAGGTTCTGTTGCAGAGACTTCTGAATCCAGCGGCTATCGTCTCGGACTTTTTGGGCTCCAAACTGGAGCAAACAAATCAAATCAAAAATATCTAGTGTAACCCAGAGTACCACGTTTCCACCATTACACAGTGGTTGTTATTGGTCAGTGTAACACAAAGACAAACAGAGAAGTGAGTGCGGATGTTTAACATGAAGGTGCTGCCCTCCCTCGATGAAACACATCGACCCCTCAGTCTCTGAAAGATGAAGCCCAGTGTCTCTTTACCGTGCTGCAGCCTCATACATAATGAAGCGAGGGATGACACTCTGTTAATAAATGAGCAGATTTATAACCGTATAGACAGTCGTGTTCACCAGAGGGCTGAGAATGGAACATTGTGCTGAGAGGACACTGCGCTCTCTTTGGCATGCGGGGTTAGTTACCGCTCTGCCGCTCTGCTCCGTCACACCATGATGTATTCTCAGCTTTCTGGCAGCGTCGGCCTCCATCCATCTGTCTCGTGTCGGAGAGATGGATGAGCCGGAGCCGTGTCCTGTGGGACTGAGGGGTCGTCGGGACTGCAGGAACAAAATGGGAACAGCTTTGAAAAGTTAACGAGCGCCGCGCTGGTCAAAGTGTTCTCTTAATGAGGAACACGAGTACTGTCTTTAGAGGAGGATAATATTCCAGATCACACTTTGACAAATGGTCAAATAACAATTAAGAAATTCAATTATTTAAATTGTTAGATTATAATTCAAAACAATCTTTCAGGACATGAGAACACAGACACTTCTGTTCCCCCCAGGTGTGTTTCATTGGTAGAAGCAACGTGGGGAAGTCGTCTCTCATCAAAGGTCTTTTCGCCCTGACACCTGAGGTCGAAGTCCGAGTCTCCAAAACTCCTGTGAGTAGCCTGAACCAGTGACGGTCCACTGGTCTAGTGTGTGTGTTTGCAGATTTATAATGTTAGAAATCGGTTCAAACTGTCATCATGTCTGTGATCTCCCACATTTACAATATCTGTGAAGATTTGAAGATGTGTCTCGTGTGTGGCCAGCCGAACACGCATTCTGTCTCTCTCAGATTGAAGGTCGAGCCAGTGTGTTTTTACTAAAGAGTTAAAAAAAAAAAGTGATGTTTTGATTGTTATTTTGAAAGGAAAACTTGATTTTAAACCTTTATTTAAAAGTTTAAAGGCAGGGTTGGTCATTTTCTCCAGATCCACTTTTTAAGATTTTGGTTGAAATCGTCTTTAGGTCCTGACAGAAATTAATAACTCATGTGCTCTGAAAAAGGAACGAAGAAAATCCGTCATCTGTAGCAGTTGTAAGCCTGTAAAAACTTCGACCAATGTCTGCCACGAGGTACCAATCTGATGAACCAATCACGCCTCCCTGTCTCCCTGCTCGTTCTCTACCTCTTGCGTGCTCTAGCTCACACTCAAAGCGCGTCACCGTTGACGGAGTTTATACTGTGAGTTTACTTACCGCTGAATGAGACGTGAGACGACGTAGTTTCTACACAATGCAAGAGATGAGCTGAGGTCCGCCTCTGGAGCAATGGCGCTCGTGCATGTAAGTGAGGGGCGTGGCTTTAGAGGGAGCACAGAGGGGAGGGGTGGGTGTAGACGGAGCACTGAGGGAATGCTACTTTCAAAATCATGCTAGTTCTCGAAAATTACCAACTCTGCCTTTAAATGAAAGAAAGCACAAAATTCTGATGGTGAGCTTGTGTGCAGCCTCACAAACAACGTGTGTTTATATTGTTGCTACAAAGTCAGAGTAGGCTGTTTATTATAAGAAGCTGTATCTGTTGACATATCTGGACAACAATGACAAAATCGACTTCATGTTCAGATGTAAGTGTCTTCTGTCTGTGTGGTTCCCCCTCAGGGTCACACTAAGAAGATGAACTTTTTCAGAGTGGGCAAAGCGTTCACCCTCGTGGACATGCCGGGCTACGGACACAGAGCACCCAAAGACTTTGTGGACATGGTGGAGCCGTACCTTTACAGCAGGACAAAGTGAGAAACGTCCGTTACCTTTCCTAGATTAATGTATGTGTGTGTATAGAGCAGCAGCAGAATAAAACGCCCTCATACACATGTGGTGGATGTGTGAAGGGTCGTTAACCATCTGTCCCGTGGAAAATACTAAACAGTGAGGAGTGAAGTGACCTCACTGCTAATTCACTCTTAATGATACGTTCTACAATAAATCAACTTCAGATATTAAATTATTCAGCAGGACAGAGCTGCAGGAGCACAAATCATCAGTTAAGCGCTCAGTAGAAACACTTCACTCAACACTCAGAAATGTTCCTCAGAGGCCAACACGAGATGAAAACATGAAGGCGATGAAGAAAAAGACCTTTTTCATGTTTGATGTTCCAGCCTGATGAGGACCTTCCTGTTGGTCGATGGCAGCGTCGGTCTGCAGAGGGCTGACCTGATCGCTCTGGAGATGTGCGAGGAGATCAGACGACCGTATGTGGTAGGACACACACACACACACACACACACACACACACACACAGACACACACACACACACACACACACACACTCACACTCACACTCACGCTCATTCTTCTCATAGAGTGGCTGTAGCCGTAGGGGACTGTAACTGTTTTCACACATACACTCTGGATAATATCTAGATAATTTCAGGAGGACTGCTCTAGATATTCTCCTGACGTCTCTGTTCACATATCCTCACAGCAGGAGACTATCCCTGTCAGACGGGAGGGGGGCGGGGGGTCTCCTGAGGTAAGACGTGACGTTAAAAAAACTGCGCGGAAGAAGTGGAGCGAGCAACAGAGTCCGCTACACGACGCTATAATGAGAATATTTGCCTTTATATCAATGCTAGGTGTAGTTCAACTGAATCACAATATGAACCAAAGAGACATACAGACGAACAGAAAACCTAATGCAGCAGGTTAATTACGTGCACGGAGAACGTAGCGGTCGCGTGCATACACTCTATGCACAGTCTACGAGTCCCAGGATATTAACGTCACCATCCCCTCCCATTAGCTCGAGCTGAATTCTTCGGATAATATCCTGCTGCGTTCTCACATCAGCTCACTCAGACTTGCTACGGTAAAAATATTTACAGGAGAAACTTGTGAAATGAAGTCCTAGTGAAAAATGTGGCTGCTTGTGTTCACACATGCAGCTCCTCCTGGAAATATCAGGAGTTTTTCAGGAGTTTTCTTCAAGTGTGAGAGCCGTATCGCAAACAAAATCGTCTTCACCTCAGGTTTTAGGGGACTGTGATAAACAACTGGATCAGGAGGATTTCAGGGTCAGTCCTCCTGATTTCTCTAGAAATGTTGAGGAGTGCATATCGTAGAAACAGCAGACAGACCGTTTACTGTAAACGATGCACACAAGGCTTTCTGGCATCTGATGGTAAGTTGAATACGATTGGTCCTTTTCCACATTTTCCTCATCCTTCTTCCAAAGCCTCCTCATTATGTCCACAGCAAATTAATACTGAACGTTCTCACTCAGCTATTTAAAAGCTGCTGTCCCCTCTGAAACGCCACCGCCGAGAAGTTATAATGAAGCACCCTCCGCTACTCTGTACGCACTCTGCAGTCAATTATTCATGCTCTCAAGTTATTAAACACTTTGGCCATTATTAAAGCTCTGACAGCTCAGCTCTTAAAACTCTCCCTGCTGAAAGGCAGGAGAAGCATCGAGCCGGGAGCTCCCTGCAATGGAAGTGTTGACATTAGCAGCTTGAACAAGTTTGACAAGTACAAACACTTCATTAGTAACGCACTAAATTAAATCATTTTATATTCAAATAGAGTATGACGAGACGGAGAGCTTAAAGAGAGACACTTAAAAGGTCCGTGATGTTAGATCTGTAGTGACTGAAATGATAAAGTGACCTTACTCTATGAGCAGCCAGTATGTCCTCCTTCTAACTTTAGATTCTGGTCCTGAATGGTCTGGATTTGTTTGGACCAGAGAAGGTAGGCGGTTTTAAGGCACCCCCACACGGCCGTTTTGGACGCCCCTCGGTTTGCCAGATATGAGAGCAGTTATCAGGTCAAACCAACAGGTGTTGCAGCGATGGAAGCGGGCAAGAGAACTGGTTCAGATAGAAGTGATTGTACCCGACCTAAAAAGCCTCTGCATGTTTCTATGGACAGAGATACATGGTTTTAAGAGTGTCGTATCCTCGTCTGTCCAGTAGATGTCAGAATAAATCTGCTGAGCTTGATTTCTCTCACATAACAATGAATGTGTTCAAAATGAACCAGAGCTCATCCTGAGTTTGTCTAAAAGGCTGATGGCTCATACTTTCTGAATGTGTAGATAAAGATGTACAGAATACTGTAACGTGCCAAACGTTTCTCTCTGCAGATCGTAGTGACAAAGATTGACAAATGTACACGTGGAACGCTGCTGACGAACTTGATGAACCTGCAGGATGTGGTTAAGAGTCAGACCACCAGCTGCTTCCCGCAGCCTTTCCTCATCAGGTGAGACTTTCTCTTTGACTGTTAATTTAGCAGACGTACATCAGCGTGTAAATACAACACAAGCTGGAAGGATCTGTTTCTGAATGTGCTGCTACGAGCGTACGCTATGTGTGAATTAACTGTTGGACACTTTGACTCATCGTCTGAGGCGCTGTGTGTCAGCAGGCAAGGCAGGCAACTGCTTGGGGACCTCAAATTGTGAGAACTGCAGCAGTAGCTCAAAATGTGCACATTTTTGCAATGACAGTAGGAAACCTCCCTAATGGGGCCCCATCTGACAGCACTCACTCTCATCGCCCTCCTTAGCATCTCATGTATTGTTCCTGTGAAAACCAAAGTTCTTCACTGAAGGAACATGAAGAGGAATAATCTGTCTGGGAGTGAAAAAAGAAAGAGGAAGAGCATCGGGACACTGGCACACAGAAAGGGGGTTAAAGGGGCCCCCATTTAATTTTGCATCGGCACCCCAACAGACTCTAGAATCGTCACTGCTCATCGTGTTTCCCCGAGCTCTAACAGAACTATTGATTGTATTTATTTCCTCACGTCAGAGTCCAACATGATGTGTGTAGTGTTTAAAATCCTTCAGCTTGAGCTGTTCTTCTTCTCCTCCGTCTTTGTTGGTACGTCGCTGAATGTCTTTGAATGTTTCCCTCCGCTGTAGAGACGCGTAGAGACCATGTGTCGTGTGTGTCACCCGGTGTGCACAGAAAGTGTGCCGGAGATAAACACATGGGGCACACAGTGATAGAAAGAAACAGCTCTGTGGTGCTGCTCGAGGTGTAAACACTCCACAGGGAACCTTTAAATAAAGCTCGACACCTCTGCAGACTCCGGGGAACATCCCAGCTAACAGCAGCAGTTTGACAAAGTTAGTACAGTTTGCACTTTGATTTCCTCAAGCAGCTTCATCATGTATATTTAATTTGTGAAGAAAAACGTATACATGACATTTCAAAATAAAAGCGGGTTAAATATGGGGACATGTATTAAATGGATTATAGACTCTTCCCAGAGACAGTATCACTCATTCTTTAAAGCATCTATAAAACATTAAAGTACCATAAATCTAAGCAGCGATAAAGAATGAGTGTTACATAACCCAGGACTCGGATTGGTCCGTCGTTTCCTTCTCAGGGGGGTATAAAGAACGATGAATACCAAACTTATTAAAATGATGTAAACTCTGTAAACTTAACATGCTTTATAAAGCTCTCTTACGAGTTCGCATGCCTGATTCAAACTTTTCAAAAAGTAAATTAGGTCTTGGTCTGGAGACCACTTCTTGAAGATCTCGTCTCGGAATCAAAAGAAACTTTTACTCGGTCTTGTCTCCGTCTCAGACTGGGTGGACTCCGGATTTTAAATCAAGACCACCACTGACAGACTATTTCTCCACGTCATGACTGTGATTCGAAGGAAAACGCCTCTTTTACAAGAACGAATAACTTCAATTCATTCATAATTAGATTTTCATCCCCTGGTTACGGTCGCAACCTCCCCCGTGTTACAGTCAGACTGAGTGACAAACCCTGCACACAAGATGATGGTATTCAGTGATATTTATGGTCTTGATCCCTAAATGTGTTGGTCTTGTCCTGGTCTCGGAGCACTCTGGTCGCTTATTTTGGCAAAGTTTTTTGGTAAATACAAACAAGAATCTTCCCAACACTGCGAGCCAAAGACTTTTATTTTCGTAGAATCGAAGCAGGCATCGATATCCTTTGAGTGAGAGTTTACAATTCTGTTACCGTGACAACCCTAATGCACTCTTTCTTTCTCTCTTTGTGTAACAGCGCCCTTAATTTTTGGGGCATCTACCTCCTGAGATGCTTCATCGCCCACGTGACAGGGAGCATCAAGTTAACGGACACCTGTCAAAGCTGACTTCAAGCCAGTTCATTTATTTATTTATGCTCCTGGTGACCATGGTAACAAACAGGACACACAATAATAACAAAACAAAGCAGTAACACTCGGCATGGTCAAAATATAACAGACGTATAACATCCACATACATGCACATTTTTGGTGTAGAAGAATAATCTTCTAACGCTGCTTCAGATTATTTAATTTTTTAATAAAATGTTAAACACATGTTGCTCTTTGTACTTTTATTCTTCTCTATTTCATTATTCTCTTCAAATGCAAACAGACAACTTTTAAACGACACTAAAACATGGCTTTCATTCATTTAATGACTAAATGATCTAAATGAGGGCTGCAGGATGGTGCAGTGGTTAGCGCTGTTGCCTCACATCGAGGAGGTTCCTGGTTTGAATCCTCATCTGACAGGAGCCTCTCTGTGTGGAGTTTGCATGTTCTCCCCGTGCATGTGTGGGTTCTCTCCGGGTACTCCGGCTTCCTCCCACAGTCCAAAGACATGCTCGTTAGGTTAACTGGCGACTCTAAATTGCCCGTAGGTGTGAATGTGAGTGTGGCTGGTTGTCTGCCTCTATATGTCAGCCCTGTGATTGACTGGCGAACAGTCCAGGGTGTACCCCCGCCTCTCGACCCATGGCAGCTGGGATCGGCTCCAGCCCCCCACGACGATGGATGATACATGACCATTTGTCAGGGTTTTTAAGGCACCCCCACATTGACATTTCGGAAGCCCCTCAATTTTCCAGGCAAAAGTCAAACCAACAGGTGTTGCAGCGATGGAAGCGGGCAAGAGAACTGGTTCAGATAGAAGTGATTGTACCCGACCTAAAAAGCCTCTGCATGTTTCTAATAAGCTCCACGAGCAGAAACGTGCTCAAACTAGGATCAATATTGGAGATGCTTTTGAAAAATGGAGAGAGGTTAGAACGCAGAAAGGTTTACAGACCGATGCAGAGCTGGCTAAACACTGAAGCTTCAGTGTCCACCACATGGTGACCTGCGTGAGCATCCACTCTAGAGAGGAGGGGGCGGGGGGGGGGGAGACAGCTCTCTACAATGTTTAGAATTTGGACTGCAGTACCCATTTTAAACACTAGGTGTCAGAGTTACATATCGCTCCTTTAATATCAGTATTGGCTTTCGGTCAAGTTTACATTTTTAGCACACACACACGGGGCGGCTGTGGTTCAGTTGGTAGTCGGTCTTTTCTCAACCAGAAGGTCGGGGGTTCGATCCCCAGCCCCTGCAGCTACATGTTCCATGTGTCCTTAAGCAAGACACTTAACCCAAAGTTGCTCCCGCTGCTTCATCAGCGGCGTGTGATGGGATTAGTGACCTCTGATGGTCTCTTTACACAGCAGCCTCTACCATCAGTGTGTGAATGTGTCGGTGTGACCTGCGTGTCAAAGCGCTTTGAGTAGTCAGAAGACTAGAACAACGCTTTACAAGCTCAAGTCCATTTACTATGTGTTATATTTCCCTCTTTAGCGCCTCTAACCAGCAGATTGTTGTCGAGGTTAAATCACTATTTTAAGAAAACTTCACTTGTAGGTGCAGCTTTCCTGGTTTTTGTGTTTTCCACTAACATTGTGTTGGATCAGAACTAACCATTAAAAACACTGAAGTCACACGATCATGTTGATTTAGGAAAAACAGAACAGACTTCTTATTCCACCTGGAGTCAGAGAGAAATAATCAAAATGACACTTTAATACCACAAGATGTACAAACGAACACTTCCAGCGCGCGTCACACGTGTTTTTATTTCACATATTTTATCATTTTATTTTAGTGTCCCGTCATGGTTTATCTTCGTGGCCTTTCTCTCACTCTTTAATTATGTAGTATAACTTTCTTCTTACACAACTAAAGTGTATTATAATCCTATGAAGCAGACGATAGAGAGCAACCGCCGTACTGAAGGAGACTGCAGACATTAGAAACTACTCCAGCTCAGACACAGTTTGAAACATCCTCCTGAATGTGTTCATGTTGCTCTGTTTCTCTCTGCTCGATGACCTTGAAAGCTCATCGAGCCTTATCTGTTTTATCATCTGATACTAAAGGCAGATTACTCTTCACTGATGTTGTTTTGAGTACGGTCAGGCTGTCTGCAGCATAATGAAAAGAAAGACACGTGTATATTTATTCCGAGGAGCAGTGTAACAAATCAAACGAAAATTAGAAAAAATGATCAGAATAATGTGATTTCATCTGATATAAAATATATTGACTTGTGCCCGACATCATGCAAACTGATGAAATGTGAGCAACAACTTCCGTTCATCCATTCATTGTGTTTAAGCTGCTGTTCTCCATCTCTGCACATCGGAGAAGAAAAGCTCCAGACGGAGAGTTTTGGATATCGATGTTTGCTCATGAACTCATTTCTGTTTAGAAAGAAGTTTTCATTTAATGAACACATCCGGCGTCTTCAGCTGCACCAGTTGTGGGAAGAAAAAAACTTGCACTAACAAAGCTGGCTGTGTTGCTTTTGGCTATTTGTAAGTTTCTTTTTTATTCCAAGTGATCCGACCACATGGATCCAATTCTGGCTGTGTGTCTACACTCATAAAACTCTAAAATCGCGATGAGATTAAGGTCTGAAATTAACGCTTAAATGTTTTCAACTGATTAAGCCCCCCACCACATCTTCCTGCAGCCGCAGTGATGGAAAATAGCGACACCACAGCCCTTCTGAATGGCTCAGTTCACTTCTGGGAAAAACTCAGAGGGTGCCGGTAGCGTAGTGGTTTGTTCGCATGCCTCATGTACGGAGGATAAAGTCCTTGAAAGCGGGTTACCTGTGCTCAGATCCGACCAGTGGCCCCCTTCCCACACGTCATTCCCCACTCTCTCTCTCTCACCCTGATTTTTGACTCTATGTACTTCCTGTCTCTCCAATAAAGGCGGTAAAAAACAAACCCACAGCTCAGTTGACGAGTCAAAAATAATATTAACATCAAACATTTACTTTTTAACATTTCCCTCTTACTTTTCATTCACTTTTTGATTTGTAGCGAGTTCTTTTGAACTATAACTTTCTTTCAAAATAAAAGCAGGTCTAATTATACAAACAGGAAGTAAACTACCTTAGCTAAAAGAATGAAGTATACAAAATAAAAGCGTAACCATACTGTTTTTAAACGCAAAGTAATGGGAATTCAAAGACATGATTAAAAATGTAATTAATCGCGATTAACCATTAAAACAGCAAATAATCCCCATTAAAATCAGGCCCCAAAGTAATACATGTTTATGATCATGTCCTTTAAATGTGACTCCTCAAAATGACAACTTGTTCAAGACCTTTTTTTTTGTCATCACACAATTCATTTTGCAAAAAGCAGTTATAAGTCAGTTTTCTGCAGACTCGTTATTGCAGGTTTCTGCATAAGCACACACCCAAGTTATCATTGCTAAATATAGTTTGATGCTTTCTTTGCACATTGTTAATATACACGTTTTAAGTTGATGACTTACACGCAGGCTGCAGAGAACAGCGAAGGTAAAAGGTTTAAAATGTACAGCGGATCAGCAGACATGCACTCATAAACATTTTATAGAAGTTAGTCAGCAGCAGGTCAAGGTCACATCGGAGAATCTCTCATTGTAATCTCGTTTTCATCCCCCTGTTAACCAGCGTGGGACACCTTCCCAAAACTCTCCTTTGTCTTCAGTTCCTGCTTTTACAGCGGAGCACAGTGTGAAGAATGGACGTATCAGATCAGATAGTTATCTGTTATCAGATGGACTGAGATAATGGCCTTGTCACACACTCATTCACACACCGGGAGCAAAAAGATACTTAACATTTACTGCCTGCTGAATCAAGGACGAGCGCTATGGAGAGAAAAAGATAAAGATGATGGCACTGATAACAGGAACCGATAAGAGTCCGCTCTGAAGAGCTACCAGGAGTGTATCACAGACCCCTTCCTCATACCACAGTACTCATTTACACAAACAGAACGATGACACACACACCTGTAGAGTCCATGAGGCTTTAACAGGACTGTGAGTCAATGCAAAACGATTTAAATGGTTTATCTGAAATCAGTGCAACTCACTTTTATTTTGCACTATTGTTAAATAGAAGTTTTAGACACAAACTGGAATGGCGGTCTGCCCTGCAACATGTGAGCCACGAATTCAAAGTAAATCTTTATCTCATGAGGAGCTGTGAAACTGGCATTCTTAACCTTTTTGCTTAATTTCTGGGGTGGAATTTTTTTTAAACGGCTCTGTTTTGATTTTATGAACGATTCGTGTTATCCTTAGTTAGGCGTGTAGCTGACATGATTGACAGGTGGGTGCGATGTAACGGTTCGGCAAGAGGTTTAAAACCCGCCTCAGCTCCAGCTCTCAGCCTGTCGTTAGGTTGACTGAAAGTTAGGCTGAGACAGGATTTACACATGTACAGTCTTTGGATTTCCGGCATGGTGGGTGCAGCCTCTGGAGCCCCCTGCAGGAACAGATGGGTGACGTCACTCAGGTTTCATCCTTTAATATTTACAGTCTATAGGTAGACCCATTCTACTTTGTCTTGACTCCAAATGGTTCAAAATGCAGCTGCAGACAGGAGGAAATAAAAACACGCTATGCTGGCTCTGAAATGATTGGATATACGTTTCAGTATCAGTCTTAAATGATATTCCCAATCTTATATCAAAGAATTCGTAAGTGATTTCACTGTGCATGCTGAATGATTTAGGAGAGGTGAAAGTTTGAAGCAGCATGAAAGGACACGAGTCAGTTGGGGCCTGCTAGCTGAAAATTCATACCAAGCTAACGTACGCTACGTTAAGTTATGTTAAGCACCACCAGCCTTTGGTCCTTCTTGCAGGTTAACATCCACATACCTGTGCATTGCTCAAGTTGATTGGTTATAAGAAAGTTTAACCTGACACAGCAAACATGCAACTTAATGTCCATTTGATCAAATGACTGCCAAACCACACAAATCAGTCACGTCCCCAGTTAAAATATAACAGACCTGACTTTAAGCCAAACTTGAACCCTCGTGTCCTGCACCTCCTGCTTCTTTTGACACATCCAATGTTCCCCTGATGGCCAACTCAAGCTAACACTATCCCCCTTTTTGTTACATCACTAAGCAGCCGTCACCTGATTAGTGCCAAATGTAACAGCCCCCACAAGCTGCAGGCTTGAGCAACCTGTTTTTTTTAAACAAAATATAACCATGCCGCATTCTTCAGCTGATGTTAAGAGGTTGTCCTTCAACTAAACAGTTAAGCATTACCCATTTAAGACAGAGAGAGACACTGACTCTTCAACGGGACCTGAGACAGTAAGAATGTGTTTTTTTTTAACACTTTAAGCTAAATGATTGAGATAAATCCAGAATCAGACGTAGCTTTCTCAGTCCGAGCTGGTTCTTTTCGTTAAAGGTTTTTCTTATTCAATCTTTGACTCTGTAAACATCATCACATCAAAGTCTCGGACAGTGAGCTTCATCACTTTAGGATTGTTGTTTACCTGAATTAAGACACTGGTTATGTCACTTCATCATTTTTTTATGGCGTCCACACTTGGCTACACACGTGCAACATGTTGATGTTGTGTAAAACAAAAAAATCACTCCCTCTTTGGCCTTTTTATGTGTTATTGCTTTACAACCAAATGTGGAGGACATAAAAGACAATGTCTGACGCTTCAACCAAAGGGGGTTTACATTTCATAACTTGAATAAATCACTACTTCCTGATCGGGTTCTAAAATCCCTGCAGACCCCCTCCCAGTCAGTGATTAGCAGAAGAAGCATGACTAGAAACCACAGCGGTGCAGAAGCCATTTTAATATGGTTAGTTTAGTTTGAGAATTCTGACTTCAGTTGGTGCTAATAAAGCATTTAGTTTGGATCATTGGAAATAAGAATGTCATTTATGGGAAGTATTTGGTTAGAAATGGGAACCTTGTATTGCACGTTGATTAATGGATTTATTTGGGCATATTTTTGGAAGCTGCAGAGGTTAGCGCTGTCCCCTCACAGCGAGGAGGTTCCTGGTTTGAATCCCCGTCTGACAGGAGCCTCTCTGTGAGGAGTTTGCATGTTCTCCCCGTGCATGCGTGGGCTCTCTCCGCGTACTCCGGCTTCCTCCCACAGTCCAGAGACATGCTCGATAGGCGCCATGCACAGGTGGCGTTAGAAAATGAGAGCGTCTTTGTCTGTGCTGGAGGGTGTAGTGTCACGCCAATAACAACATATCTATTTTATTTTATTTTGCATTTTAAACACTTTATTTTTCACCTGTTATTACAAGAATTTAAAAGGCTTTTGAATTTTTAAAGGCAATTATAAAAAAAAAAAAAACATGTAACACCACAGAAGAATATGCAGTGATTGGTGATGATTGGTGAATCATCTCTACAGAGGTGGACATTTGCAGCATCTTCCTTCCATAAATGGTAAAAGAAGAGACAGCAGTGTCTTGATTTCTAATCTCCGTGTCCATCAGCTTTGAGTTGACGGCGATATTTCCCCCCGAGAGTGATGGCCAACCTTTTTGGGGCTTCAGGTGTAGCCAGCCTTTAGCGATAAAGGACTCCGACTATGACTGCTTTTTCCATGTGTTGCCATTGTTTATAGTTGGTCTGACAACTTGAGAGTTGTCATTGAGAGACGACATCCAGGAGGGGAGTGTTAGCTGCATCTGCATGTAGATTATCAACATTATTAAAGCTAAATTGTTAGATGACCACGAATAGTTTCCAGGGTTTCCATTATGGCTGATACATTTCTTACCTTTTGCTCTCCTGTTTCCCTGCAGCCTTGCCCGTCTATTTACAGATTCTGCATTTTTAAAATCTGTAGATACAGGACTTCTTGTTTTGATTTTAAAGTAGTAAAGCCTTTTCAGAAGTGGCCTAAACAAGCATCTGTTTCAAATAGCCAGCAGGGGTCGGCACCAGTGGTCTTAAAAAGTGACTGATTGTATGGAACTATACATCAAATGATATCACATATCATGATGTAAACAATTTCCTGTTTAGTTGATGGTGGTGTTTGCCATTTTAAAATCTTCTTCAATGCGTGTGATGCTCATTCAGTAAAATATGGTCCTATTAAGAGTCAGATAGACCATCGGGAAGGTTATGCTTTAGGACGGGGCTTTATGTGATTGTAAAGGCATCACTAGAGCCGCCTGTCGTTTAGGACAGTGGGGGTTGGGACCCAATTAGGGGGTCGCGAGGACACCCAAGGGAGGGTTGCGAGATGCCTTAAAGAATGTATATATTTTGAATGATTTAAAATTGCATATTTTACCCATTCATTTCAAAATAAATGTAAAAAAGAGTTCAATTTAAAAACCAAAGACATGAAGTGAGATTTATGCTTAAAGGAAATGAATGTGTTAAAATACTTCAAATGTAAGTTTGCCCATGACAGCAGCAGTTTAGGTGTCTCCCACTCTGTACACATGAACATGAACACACCTGTGTGTTTATTTATTAAGTGTATGTCCACTCCGTGCACACATGGACATTTCATGTACTCTTCTTCTAGCCTTTCTTACAATAAATTACTTTAGGCTGTTGTATTCTATTGTGTTGTTCTTTTGTGTTGCCAGTGTTTGAATAGTCCTAGTAGTCCAACTCCAGGCACAGTGGGGGTCCGCAGTCTCTAGCATCTTTATTTTGGGGGTTGTAGGCTGGAAAGTTCGGCGACCTCTGATCCAGAACATATAGCTGTAACGTGCAAATCCATTCTGCAGATAAAATAAGAAATTAAAAAAAGGATGATAGCATGGACGGTGAAAGCCAAATATCTATATATTAAAGCTTTGAAAGAGGGGGTTTACAAACCAATGGGTGACGTCCCAGTGGCTTGTACACTTTTTATACATGCATCTTTTTTTTTCATCCCAGGCGTTGAACCCTGTACCTCGGTAAATGTCCGCTCACACGCAGTCAGTTTCTGCATCTTTACAGCTGCCCTGGTCGACCTTCCACGTCTCCAAGGAATTATCGCTGCATTTAAAATGTTGCATACCCTTTAAGTAGTTTCTACTTTAAGACCATCGTTTTGCATTTTCCTTTTCTGTAGTTTTTACAGAGAAATGGCTCACCAGCTATTATGTCAGAATATACATCCTGTTATCATTTCTGTGTTTTATATTGAAGTTTTAACCATTTTACAGACTTGTTTTACTGTAAAGACAAGATTTAATGTCTAAATATATGAGGCCGATTAGATTTTTATAGGCACTGTGCAAAGAAGACCTTGTGCGTACAGGGTGTTCCCTGTATAAATGAACTACAAGCATCTCCCCCCTGCTTACTGGCATGTGAGGATGATGATGCTGCATAGCAGAGCCGTCCAATAAAGTTTTAAGAGGCCAAGGAGCAATAAAAGTTGGCACTGTTGTGCAATCATTTCCTCTTCAGAATGAATCCCTTTTTTATATGCATGTTCTTCTGAACACTGACCCCATAAAACACTAAGTATTGGTTAATTTTTGATTTATTTCTTTTCACCTGATGATTTTCCCACCCAGTGCTATTTGGCTGAACCAGGTTAGGCATAAAGAGGAGGGAGTTGGACACTTCTTCTCACTGTCATCTACAGAGAAGCGGATACGGGAGCTGTCTTGTGGAATCTAAGAAATACCAGATCTCAGGAAAACGTCCTTCCATCTTCTCTCAAATTGAGAAGCCCCTTGATTCACTTCTTCTGCTCCCATTTAACTGTCCACGATGTCCGCGTTCGAGGGGACAACTGCGGTGCCGATCACCTGTGACTCTCTTGCAACAATCTGTTCAGGAACAGACTGCCTTGTTCCTCCCAGTAACTTCAATGAAATTCTGAGCCTGGTGATGAGCGTGGTGCTCACCGTCATGCTCTCGTTGGTCATGTTCGCCATGGGCTGCACCGTCGATGCAAGTAAACTGTGGGGCCACATCAAGAGACCCTGGGGCATCGTCATCGGCTTCCTCTGTCAGTTTGGCATCATGCCCTTCACAGCCTTCGCCTTGTCGTTGGCCTTTGGTGTGCTTCCTGTACAGGCTATTGCCATCATTATTATGGGCTGCTGTCCTGGTGGAACCGGATCTAATATCATCTGCTACTGGCTGGATGGAGACATGGACCTCAGGTAAGAAACCAGCTGGCTGATTTTAGGCTCATTGAACTATCCAATGTGACTGAAATATGTCAATCTATTGAAAAAGCCATCCTCCTGGCACACTGGATGGTTCTTCTTGTTCATGGACAAACTATATCTAGCAGCATAAAGGGACTTTTGGTCTCAGTTTAAGAGGAACACTTTCCAGCACAACACACATAACTAGTGGATGACCATGTTTCTGGAGAGTAAGGCGGCACATCAAGCAAAAAGCAGCTTAGACAATTAATGAGTGATGGATATTTTGATTTCCCATTACCATATTGCCAGTACCTTCAGTTGAATACATTTCTGTTGAGTCACTACCATTTGCAGATTGTTTACTATGAAGGTGTTTGAGACCAAGCCAAATGTATTCAAGCCTGCAGCAGATGCAGTTTTCTCTGGTCGTACTTTCTGGCTGTTGAGTCGACAGTCTTAGTATCTCAAGCAGAAGTCAGAAGTTCAACATGTCCGCTGAGCTGAGCCGCAGAAAAAAGCTTATTTTGGATAGACACACAGAAAATATAAACGGCAGATAAACTTGACAGATGAAGTTTAAGTGGTGCATAGAAAAAAGAAACTAATCTGACTTTAAGAAAAAGACAAACAGCAGGGAGGTTGCTGAGACAGATTTTTTAGATCTTCTCATTTGAACATTGTGTATGCCCAAAGTGGTTTGGGGAATTGGAAACATTTCGGCATCATTTTCAAGTATTTGTTAAATGTTTCTTATAAAACCAAGATGTTTGAGACCGTGTGAGACTTCAGTTGAGTTCAAACGGGGACAAAGTTGTCAGAACAATCATTAAACTACAGTTTTGTGCTCTCATTGGCGACATAGTGGAAAGTATGCGCTAATGATTGGCCCCTAAATTGGCAAATTCCCAATTTGGACAAGACAAGGGCTGCTTGAAATATAAAATGTCATGATATAAGTTTGACCGATACAGTTTTCATATTTCTACCTCCTCAGTATCAGTATGACGGCCTGTTCCTCTATCCTGGCGTTGGGGATGATGCCTCTCTGTCTGCTCATTTACACCTCCGTCTGGACTTCCTCCAACACCATCCAAATCCCATATGACAGCATCGGTATGTACACTATAATGGTTCAGTACTAGCATATAAAGACGAGCTAGATTGGTGTAACTGGTTGTCCTTCAACTAAACATCCTTTGACATGAATTAAGTAATTTATGTCTGATTTTAAAGATCTCCCGCCTCTGTTGAACCATCGTGCTTGATTATGAGATGTAACATAATGTGTGTGTCCTCAGGTATCACTCTGGTGTCCCTTCTTGTCCCGATTGCTCTGGGAATTTATGTCAAACGCAGGTGGCCCGAGGTAGCAAAAAAGATCCTGAAGGTAAGAGTTACCGTAGTGTCCTTATGAGATCTATATGTGAAGAGTAACTTCTTAACCTTCAACTCTTTGTCAATCAGATATTTGAGAAAGGGATTTATTGTGACATTTACATTTTGCGTGGCTGATCCAAATGGACATTTCCTGCCTGCTGTTCACAGGTAGGGTCCATTGCAGGCTTTTTGCTCATTATCGTCATAGCTGTGATTGGAGGAATTCTCTACCAGTCCTCCTGGACCATTTCTCCATCCCTGTGGATTATCGGAACGATATATCCCTTCATAGGCTTCGGTCTGGGGTTCTTCATGGCCCGTTTTGCAGGTCAACCCTGGTACAGGTAAGGAAACAGCATCCTGCTTTCAGTCTTAACATGTCAAACACTCATCTTCGGCAGTCGTCTGACACTTTTAATAATATCCCGTGAGGCATACATTTATGGTACAGAGCAAGCTCATTGTGTTGTCTGCAACATGTTACATTGGTCCAGGACAAATCTACTGTATATCCACCTCTTTTGAGAAGTCTGAAACTTTCAGAGTTACTTAACATTTACAAGTTGTGTTACACGTATAGTTACTAACTTCCATTATTTATCTAACTTAGACACAAGAACGTCCTCAGGAGTTATTGTGCTTGAACATTCAATTCAAACCTTTATTTATTCTCTAAAGGACAATTAGGTTTCTCTCATTTCCAATGCACTTTCTTACATTAGGCCTGCTTCCTTAGAGCTGACTTCAGTTCTGTTTTGACAGAATAAAACCGTTTTATTATTTTAAATTCTGTCTGTTTGTCATTCCCCGTTTGTTCAGATGTCGAACCATCGCTTTGGAGACGGGTTTCCAGAACTCCCAGCTGTGCAGCACCATTGTCCAGCTGTCCTTCAGCCCCGCTGAGTTGGAGGTCATGTTTGCATTCCCCCTCATCTACAGCATCTTCCAGCTGGTGGTGGCAGTCTTGTCTGTGGGAGGTAAGAGCCAAAAAGAAAATGAACAGAAGCAGCAAACACAGTGAATCCCAGGAGAGACTCTCACAAGCCAAATACAAAACAGCTCAAGCACAGGAGTGGATCTCTTTCCTTCAAGATTGGGAATACATTTCGGTCTGATTTTTGTACCTTGATGTGTTAAAATGACTCCACCTTTATGTGGGCTGCTTCCTCTGATTCCTGCATTTCCCCAGAAAAAAACAGGATTTTCCAGCTCCTAGTTTACTCAAACAAGACCAAATTACAGCTAGAAATAGAACAAGACAAGCCCTTCAATTATTGACACAATAGTCCTTTAATAGCTTGCGTGGCTAATTTCGAAAAGTCCCTGCTGTTTGGATGCCAAGATCGCCGATCAGTGTTTTTGATTCTGTTTTTTTTTTCCCCTCTGCAGGTTACCAGGTATATAAAAAGAAGTGCGGCAGAGGTTCAGGTGATGAAGACAGTGAGGCATCCCTGGAAGCTGATGACAGTGAAGAGAAGAAGAAGCACTGCGCTGTTGACAATAATGCCTTCGAGTTAAATGAGAACGTTAGCATTGAAGAGAAAGGTAAGAGTGCTAACAAGAACACCAAGCTGTGAAGTTGTACACCTGCCAAGGAAAGACTTGTGACTGGCAGGACGGAGCATCCAGGACCTCAGCAGCCTCATTCGGTTGTGAGCCCACACTGCACTCTGCAGGCTGGAGGTGTGCACTACACGTCCTGATCTCATCAACTAAGGAGGATAACGTAAATGTATAATAATAGGGGTGCAAAATATTTTTTCTAGTGTGGCAAAACATTTATTATAAAGGGATTTAACTACTGTATTGTATTTTGTGATATTACATTGTATATGAGGCACTTCTTTCTATATTTGTGCTTTTAAACCAGAGCCCCATTTTTACACTCTCAGGGCCTTGAATAGGTAGAACAAAAGAAGAAGATTGCTTCAACTCGCAGCAACAACCGGGACTTTGATGGCTGCACAAAAACCCCCACAGGAAATGCCTCGTATCAAAGTACTTTCACTAAAGGTTTTTTTTGCAACTGAGAGGCAGAGATTGTCATTCAAGGTGTCAACTCCATCGACAAAAACAGTCATTTAACTTTGCATGATGCTTCTTCTTTTATACAAGAAACTTAAAATAACTGATTATCCCTGTCAGTAGCAAAACAAGCACCTTTAGCTGATGTCTGGTGCTTTTTCTTGCAGGTACAGCTCATTTTGTAGCTGCTTGTGTATCTTGGAACAGGTCGATTTCCGCCTCCATGCTGAGGGTTTTAAAAATGATATCAATGGTTAGACCCTGAGGTATGAAAACATATCCCCCGGGTCTAGAAGTTCTGGAAAAATGCATGAATATATGTGTGTTTAACTATTTAAAACAATCACTCTGTTCACAGTTTTGCTCATGTTCTCTCTTCTCGTTATCTAAGTCCTCTGTTTGTTGTATGAGCAGGGGCGTGACCAGACTTTTTTGAATGGGGTGGCCCAACCGGGGTACTGACTTATGGAAGGGTGGCATAAAGTTTGTATTTATTTATCCTTTCTTCTCTCCACTTATCATATCTACTTTTTAGTTGCAAGAGAATGACAAAAATATTCTTATCAATCTTCTTAGCTCAATTCTTTAAAAACTAGCCGAGCATCAAAATGGAAAACCTCTTTACAATATTCATTTCTTTCAGTTTTCTTTTTCAAACAAAAGAAATACTACCAGACTGTTCCAACACTGCCCAAATACTTAACCACCTCTGACAAAAGGCAAAAAAACAATCATACTTTAAGATTTTGGAGCGGCACCTGGGGTGGCCAATCAGATTTCAAAGGTGGCCCACGCAAACCCTCGCAACCCCTCTGGACACGCGCCTCTGTAAAAATGATCATTCAATAATGTTAAATACAGACTGTAGTCGTCTTGGTGGAATATGTTGTTGTCAAACACTTAGACTTTAAAACATTCTTGATTGATAAAACTTTTTTATCTTTAACCTTTATTTAATGCAGCGAATGAAACTGGTGGTTATTACAGACCAACTTTGGCACGTGGTACCAGATGCAAACTCCCGCTGTGTGTGTTCCTTTCACTTCTTCTATACCTCATATGCTTTGTGATAAAGAAGTAAAAAAGAGACGAGTATTTATCACATTCGTAGACTCGTAAAATTCTCATATGTCGGGAGCTTAGCTGATTGTTAACTTTTTAAAGACCTAAGCTAGTGGTGGTACAGGGGTCAACCCCATGTTCCCACAGCCCAGTGGTCCCACATTTCTAGGACATTTTCAAAATGAAGTCTTGTGTTCCTACATTTCCCTTCAATTTAAGCCCTATCCTCCCACAACATTTTTTGGAAGCACTTTATAGTAAATGAATGAGTCATTTTATTTCGATCAGCAGCAGCAGAAATCGTCACAATCACAATCATTACAAGACATATATTAGGGTTAGGTTAAGTTAGGGGCGCAGCGTCCTCTGGGGGACGCTACGAGGGGCACGGGCACTCGGGGGACTGTGGGTATTAAAAAATACTTAAAAAGCTCCTTAAAAAACACACAATAGTGTTTCATAAAACCCCATAAAGACACTGTTAAAGTTGGATAAAAAAGGTGACCGGACCACCGTGCAGGAGAGGCAGGCGGAGCTCTATGGTTCATTAAAATCCTCCGGTGTCCCAGGACCTCTGATAAAACCACCTGAGGAGCGCCCGGGCGACGGCCATTGCTAAATATAAAGAAGGTTAAGGTATAAAAAGGAGGTTAGATAAAAGAAGGATCTTAGAAGTGCTCTGAATTGAGTGAATTAAAACTGTCTAAAAAGGGTCTGCATATCAAAAAGTGCTGATAATAAATAAACACGATAAAAACACGTCAACCAATAAATAAGTGCTAAAAGATAAGTGCTAAAAGAGACACACACACAACAACCATCGTAAAATATATGCAGACCGTCGTTAAAATCAGCTAAAACCCATGATTCAATTCATAAAGTAAGATCTGTTAGAAATATAAATATATATAAAAGGAATAAGAGGAGAGATAAAAGTGCAATGACTCGTCACCAGACACCCCCCAGGCTTTTCTAAAAGAGCTTTATTTATAAAATGGTTTAAGGAGAGGACTCCCCCCGGACGGGACCCCGAGCTGAAATAAAAGAGGAGTAAGACATTAAAAGACCAGCGGATCCTCCCTGCGTGGATTAAAAAGTGCTGTGGCACAGAGGTGCCGTTAAAAAGTGCTTTAAAACCACATCTAATAAAATCATCAAGCATAAAATCATAAGTTAGTGTAAAATATATACAAAGTTAGTAAAACCTCTATAAATAAAAACATAAATATACATAAGATCCAACACAGGGGGAGAGCCGGGTAAAAGAAAAGATGAGTTAAGAATATAAGTTAAAAGGTAAAGGATAAAAAGGGTTTCCCGCCAGCAGAGGGAGCCCCCCTGATTAAAACCTGTAGGAGAGGCCCTGGGAGACCAGGAGGTCAGCATTTCTAATAAATACTAAAATCTATATTAAAAAGTAGGAAATGGATCCACCCTAGTATTTTTCATTTAGACCGGTTGGGTCTATGGTTTTTAACAGGTGGATCCATTTCCTCTCCGCCGCTCGTCTCTGGACAGTGGTCCAGTCCCTGTTACTCTCCAGGCCCATGCTTTCTACGTTGTGTTGGCCGTGGAGTTTAAAATGTGCATACAAGACACTGGTACCATTCCCGCTGTTCATTTTATAAAAGTGTTGTTTTATTCTTGCAGTGATATCATTCCTGGTCTCCCCCACATAGAGTCTGTGGCAGGCCTTACATCTTAAAGCATACACTGCGTTGGTCGTAGATGGTTTCAAGGCCTGCCACGGGTTGGTGCCGACTCTAGCATATGGGTTAAAAATGTGGGGGAGACGGATAAAACCAATGTCCGAGCCTCGAGACGCTTCCCCATTCCGCTCACCTTTATTTAAATTGGTGTGAACCAGAATATCTTTTAAGTTTTTGTTCCTGCGGTAGGCGGAGATCAGCCGACAGTCGCCCAGCACATCACAGCCCTCCCTCGCCCCCTCAAAGTTGGTCTTTAGAGACGATAGAAAAGTCTTTAAATTCTCTGAGTAGGTGGTTACCATGGGGAGTTGGATGTAATTGGCTACCAAATTGGGAGAAAGGGGGATAAAATCTGATACAAATTTATGAAAAGGAAATGTGGGAACATAGAAATGTGGGAACATAGGCCGTCGTACAAATCTGCAATGGTTGAAAAAAACACAGATGTACATTATAATCCCAGTTTACAGATATTTATGAAACTTGTTCATTCATTAGTCCTCTGTATTGTGCAAAACTTTTTCAGGATGAAAAGGCTTCATAGGAAGTTTGTTCTATCGATTTAATTACAGTCTACTATTGCAATCTTTTATGACTTATTGTGTAATGCTGTTTTACAACTGAGCTGTATCGTTATCCAAAAGGACTCTGACATGTTTGTATTCTTCTTTGTGTTTCGACGTGAGTTTGAGTGTAAAGGATTCAGCTCAATAAAAATATTCATATTTGGACGCTTCGACTCATTGTTGTGATGTTAGTAGTTGATGCAGTGACTGTTAGGAGGACATAAGGAGGACTGAATAGTGATTTCTCAAGACGCTGACCCTGATGTTCTTGTGTCAAAGATGACCACATGAAATGTGGTGAAATGTTAACAGTAACAGACCACATGGTTCCAATAAAGGAGCATTACAGTCATACAATAAATGTAATTATTACAGTTGTTTAAAGTCCAAACTTAATTTACTGCACACACAATAAACTGCAGGTCGTGTCACGTGACAGGCAGGAATAACTGTGTCCAGCAGACTGTGGTGTTAATTCAGTGCTGAGCCAAACGAAACCTCCTGCGTGCTCAACCAACACCCTTCCACACACTGGCCCCGCCCCCTGATGAGTGCACTGATGCTGCCTTCACTTACTGCTCAGGATACTGGGAATTTCGAGATTACAAATGAAAATGTGTCCCCTCGTTTTCTCAACATACTGTATATTTTTGAGATATGGCTCTTCAGTTTCCTCATTACAAATGTAGCTCATGCTTTTTGATCAAAGCTTTGCAGTCTATAAACAGACCTGTACAACCAACATGGCCACCCAAACATGTGTTAAACTTACCTCATATCTTGGCCCTGGAGGTCAGAACATGTGGATGAAAACATGAGCATACATTACTACTGAAGGGACCAATTTGAACAAAAACAATATTCTCTAAAAAAAAAGTCACTTGAGGGAGTCCATTGTTCTTCCAGTTTGGAGATCTCAATCTGTTTATGTATACAGTTTTCAAAACAAGATGTCAAATCGACCTCACTCTGCGTCCAGAATCAAATAATAAACAACTTGGTTACTTCTAATACTATCATGTTAAACTCTGACAGGCTGACAAGGTTGACAACCTGTTTGCTCTCATTCAAACACATGTCCCAACTTGAGCCCTGACTGTAAGCACAGCATACACACAGCTCTGCAGAGTGCCCAGTAGAGGGAATCCACACACACACACACACACACACACACACACACACACACACACACACACACACACACACACACAGAAAGGACAATATAATGGCAAAAAATAACCCACATTTTGGCTCCAACAGCTCCAATTAAAGACAACACAGGCGAATTCAAAACACAAACATATTAGTCCAACAACACACCAGAGCACATTAAAAACACAACCTAAAAAAACACGACCAAGTGTAGACAGCTTGTGCTGCAAGAGGCACAAACTACAGCAGAAGTGTTTCCATGGGACGATAAAGCTGATGAACTAAGCCGAGGCACAACATTTGACCTTTCAGGCATTACAGTTTATTACCAAATAAATGTTACAGAAGTGGCCATGAGTCCTCATAAAGGGGTTTTGCATTTATTATAAAAGTGAAACTATAAAACAGAGCCATAGAATGCTAACAAATAAAGCTACTGTCCTTTAACTTCAGCAACAGACATTGCAAATAGAGAAATGCGAAATTTGGAGAAGTGTACAGATTATGTGGTAAATGTTCATATCTCTACACACAAGCTGTCCTCAGAGGAAAATGTGGTCCCTGTAACACAGTTTGAAGATTAAATGCTACGTGAGAAGTTATGGTGGGGGCGACAGCAGTGACACCGTAACTCTCCTGGTAGCTTTTTAGCTCCAAACAGTGTCCAGGGAACCACATGTTTCCTTTGAATAAAGTTTGTGTATTCAGTTCAGAAAATATAGCATAGAATTTTGTCACTTCTCCAACTTTTCAAATTTCACTACCAAATCTACATGATGCATAAATACATTTAAGATGTATACAATTCAATTTAATTTAAATTGAATTGTTGGGCTTTAATTATTGTTGAAGTAGAGTAATTAAGAGATGCTCAAGGCACTTCTTTTTTTCAAACTTTTTCAAAGACTGAAAAAAGATTCCCAAGTCATTTTTACATGCTGAGTAAATAAGGAAGTAACGGGCTGTTTAAACGACATTCACAGCTAAGTGTTCCCAGTTTACGAGGAGACCGTGAACGCAGCAGAATCCCGTTTGCTCAGAGACAGCAATCAGACGAAGAGGAGCCGAAGACGCTTTGGTAAGTAACAAACTCATCTTTAGTACAAGTTTGTGTCTGTTTTTGACTTTCACAACGTCGTCATTTATAAAAACAAACATGGGGCTGAAACAGAAGAAGCCTTTTTCATTAAATGTACAAACACTAACAGTCGGCAGGAAGAAGTTCATCTCCTCCTTTCCTCTTCTGCAACTTTACCGTTATTAGCCTGCTACGATTTACTTTCTCCTCCATTTGATGATTTGAGAAACTGAGAAGTGACTGTAAGAGTTTAACTTCCTTATGTTCACGCTTGGTACAGAAGTTATTCATCTAAAGATAAGTTACGTCTTCGTTGTTCCCCTGGAAACTTAATTATAGGCTACACTGACGGTCTCATTCTTGCTGAAGTGGTTGTCATGCCGTTTACAAGCCATTAACAAACGTTAGTTAACTTACGTAAATGTTACGTTAGTTAACTTACGTAAATGTTACGTTAGTTAACTTACGTAAATGTTACGTTAGTTAACTTACGTAAATGTTACGTTAGTTAACTTAAGTAAATGTTACGTTAGTTAACTTAAGTAAATGTTACGTTAGTTAACTTAAGTAAATGTTACGTTAGTTAACTTACGTAAATGTAACGTTAGTTAACTTAAGTAAATGTAACGTTAGTTAACGGTAACTTACGTTGTGCGTATGATTCCTGATTCACATTGTACGCATTAAACGTGGTTGGAAAAGTTGGACGTAGTAGCTGATACAAATAAATCATGTTAAAAGTCGGCTAGTTGTGTTGGTTTGTTAAACTTACAGTAAGTAAGTTTGTACGGAAGCCCAAAGCGACCAATATCCATTACTAGGCTGCGTTTTACATGACTCAGTTTTACTGCGATATCGAGTTCATTTCAGTTAAACGCACAGAATTTAAATTCCACCACCAGGGGGCTCTCAATCAAAACTAACACAAGATGACGTTGAGGCTGGCGGGGAATCATGGGAGTGATCCTCTCTGCTTCCCATTAATTAACTAGACTGTGGCGGCCGCCATAGTCTAATGAGCCCCGCTAACGCAGTCAGGGACATTTGGAATTATCAGCTACGAACATTTAAAGCACAGTTTACCCCGTTAAATGTGACGTGTGGATTGTTCGTTAAATGTGACGTGTGGATTGTTCGTTAAATGTGACGTGTGGATGCAGTAGCTTACACAGTAATGTGTGATTGCTTTTATGTCCGTTCCCTAAAACGGTCTGTACCTTGTTTATAATACCTCCTGCAGAGTGTTACGACCTACAGCTGTTCAGAGCTTTTTAATCGATGTGCATACATTGGGGTGTTTCGGAGGTTTTAAACACAATCAAAGATGTTTGACCATTCTGTCAGACAAAGCAGCATAACTAGTTGTTATCCTAGATTTCGAAATCCCAGCTGAAAATTCTTTTAGAACCTGCAAAACAACTTCTTACAGAGCCGAACAACTGCACAAATCCACGTCGCCTAAAGAAGCCGCGGAGCTCCGCTGCTCACCTGTGTGAAAAACTGCATTAAAGTTTATTTACTAGTCTAAACCTTACTACAAGAGCAAAACATTTTTAAAAGAGAGTGTTTCATATATTTAACCTCTTCATTTTGCACAAAATTGATGCATTTAAAATGTTCACATTTTTCTCCTGGGGGTGCATGCCCCCGGACCCCCCTAGAGGGGTTCGGTGTCCCCCCAACCATAGTCTCATGAAATTCTATTCACAATTAAAATGCACTTTATAGAGAGTAGTGTGTGATTTTGGACACAAGCAGAATGTGGATGCATGTCCGCTTCGGGCTTCCGTAGTTTTGATAAAGTTAAACATAATCACTGTTGGAAACATATGCTAAGGGTCCCCTCTAATACAGGAAGGGGAGATTGGGGACGGTCAAACTGAGCATGTGCGGTGTGAGTGTCATATCTCCTGCATGTTTCTAATTGCTAAAATTGGAACTGTTGCAACCGTCCCCGGTCTCCCCTATAAGCCGTAAATGAAGCTTAATGATAAGATAGCTTTGCAGGTTTAATGTGTTTCATCAGTAAGAAGCCGAACAGACGGGATGACACTTGTTATTATTAAAGTATTATTGTAGGATTATAAATATGAAGGCACTGTTTGTCTGCCATCTTGGTTTTTATTTGGTTGAACTTCATTTTCCTCACGACTTGTAATAAGGAAGAACTGACCGACATGAAGAAACATCCTGTTTCAGTGTCGTCATCATAAAGAGGATCAGTCTTTGGCTGAACAAGCAGAAACAATTTATTTAACATCAGATGAAACAATCCAGTCTGTAGAGATTGACCTGTAACCTGAAGACACGAGTGAATGTAGTCGTCTAATAAAACAAACACAATAACATTCAGTAGCTTCGAAGTAAACATGCTTTAAGAAATGATTCAGGTTTGTTTGACTCTTCTTTTAAAGATCACATACATCAGGAAGTCCTAATCACTGACGTCTCAGACTTTAACCTGCAACTCTGACTCATTGAGAAGCAGAAGAGCTGACCAATAGGAGACTCTGATGAAGATTTTAAAGGGAAATAACTCACAGACTACAGATATGGCTCCTGATAAAGTTAAGCTTCCAGGATGGACTGTGCACAGATTTTACCCCTATAAGATTTTGCAAAGGTGCTCAGCAGGCTGGTTTTAAAACTGGTACCTTTATAGAGGAATAATAAAGGGCACCTCGGCAGTGCTCAGGACGTGATCTGACCAGAGTGATTTCCAGACTTGGTCCGACAGGGGCTTGAACCAGCGCCCCTCTGGTTCCCAACGAAAGCCCCCCATTTTTATTTTCAAAATAAACCAGAAAGTTCAGTTTTTAAATGATAAAAACATCTTTTCCAGTTTTTCTCTCCAAGATGACTTTCTCGTTAATTCACAAAACATTCGATTTTTCAACACTCTTCACATCTGTGAAACAATTACACATTCACATTTTTATAACTTTTAAAGGACTTATTCTCGCGTTACTTTAGTCCTCTCACTTGTCAATATTTTTTCAATGGGGGGGGGGGGGTCTTTGACTGCCCACATATCCAAACAGCCCCAGATTGCTTTATATAACTAACACTCAGGTGTTTGAACAAGGCCGAGCGATGTGGTGTGTCGTGACCTCAGAGCTGTTTGCTCATGTGACAGCTTGATAAGAAGTTGTAGAGAGGCCGATACCAGTGGAGGTGCAGAGAGAGGAGAACTTCAACGCAGCGTTTGAGAACGTCCTCGTTCATGGAAAAGTACTGTGGAGTGAGTAAAAATGATAAACCTCCTGACTCTGTTACTTCATGAATATTGTAAAAGGCTGTTGGAGTGAGTCATCACGGAATATTTCCCTTTTCTTTTTCTGACAGCTGATGACTCAGTCCTCATCAGTTATGGTAAATGGACTTGAGCTTGTATATTTCCTTTCTAGTCTTCAGCGCAGGTCACTCCTACACATTCACACCCTGATGGTAGAGGCTGCTCTGTAAAGTGGCCATCAGTAATAGCTAATCTATTCATACACATTTATACGCCGCTGACGAGGCAGTGTCTTGCCCAAGGACACATCCAACCCCCAACCTTCGGGTTGAGAGACGACTGACTCTCCCACTGAGCCACAGCAGCCCCCAGTCACTTACAGCTTTTGTCTTATCAGGTCAAATGCAACTACACAGAACTACTGCCTGGTTTGTTAAACCTGACTTAGAGTTAAGGATACTGATACCTGAGGATACTGCAACAATTAGGCCAGGTGATCAGAAATAAATGATTCTGAATGTAGAAATAAAGTTCTCACCTGTGAGAGAACCAGAGAGTTTCTCCCCAGAGAGAGAGAGAGAGAGCAAAGCTTCACAGTCTTCGTGTTGCAGTCCGCTCCCTCCTGACACCACGGCCTATAGCAGCAGTCAGGTGCTCTGTGAATCACAGTCCCTGCTGAGCACTTAAAGAAGCCGAGCGCTGCACGACCATAACAACCGACTCAATTCTGTCCTCCTTTAGCACGATGCCTTGATATGCCCGTCTGTTTATTGTAGACAGATGCAGCAGAACAGCAGCCTCCCTGTTCTTGTTCTGTCTCTGTGATTGTCGTTTATAAGGTAGTGATTTCTGGAAGTTGTTTGGTGGTCTACATGGTGGGTTTTAGCCACATTATGTTCTGGATGAGCAGAGAGTCAGAGCTGTTTTTGAGTAATAAACTATTGAGCAAAGATGTACTGATTAAAGTAGACGCCTGGGTGATCAGGATGAACCTTAAAGAGAAAGTAAACCCTCAGACCACATCTTTCAGCTGTAAATCTGTGTATAAGTATTAAGTAGTGTTGTTGATCAAATCTCGATGATTGAGCACTTCCATCCATCCATTGTCTATACCACTTTTCCTATTCGGTGTAGTGGGGGGCTGTCATTTGGCGACAGGGGGGGGTACACCCCGGACTGATCGCCAGTCAATCACAGGGCTGACACATAGAGACTGAAATCTTTGCTGTGAAATATGGCGATTGTAAAAGTTGTGAAATGTCCCAATGAAGAAAACAAGAACTAAAAAAACAGACCCAAATCACAGTTGTTTATTGTGTTTAAGTTCAGACAACATTTGATGACTTGACTAAATACTTTGATGTGTCTCCTTTTAGAAAATGGTCCGTTAAGAGCGGGCGATGCTAGTTATGAGTCAAAGCAGTTCGTCTCTGTGGACTCGGCTCCCCCAGAGCAGACCGAGCCCAGGTGACCGCTACAAGCACGCCTGCTGCAGCTATGATGGACACGTGTACATCCTGGGAGGACGAGCGAACAGCTGTCTGAGGGACTTCTGGAGGTACAGCGTGGGTAAGGACTATGTTCCCAGTGTTTTGTTGAATGCATGAACAGAATAAGCAATGACTGCTCTGTTTGTAAGTTCCTCTAAAATACAGAAAGAAAAGAAACGTTTGTTGTGTTGCATCCTCAAACGTAACGTTCATTCTGTTTGTGAGTTAGTGTGCAACGAGTGGACGGAGTTGAACTGCACTGGTGAAGCTGCCCCAGAAGAACTGGAGGAACATTCTATGGTGGCTCATGAGGTAAAAAGTTATTGTTTTTTAAAGATAGAGTATAATCGCTTTTTCCGTAAAAAATGTAATATAGACTGATACACAAATAATGCTGCTCCATCATCTCTCTGGGCCTCCATACATGTGTGGTGGTGACTGTGTCTGCAGAGACTCTGTCCTCTCACTGGAGTTTACTGTCCTGGTTTGTTTTGGTTGACTCTGGACGTTTGTGGGCGGGGAGCTGGTGTGTTTTCTCCAGCCAATGACAGCACACAGTTGAGTTTAGGAGTGGATACAATTCAGCGACTGGACGCGATTCAAACCTGTGAATATGACGAACGAGGACGTAGCTGCAAAGTCCTAGTGAGGCTGAACGCCAAGCGGACGAAGCTCGATCCAACACGAGGGTGAACATTGTGTTGGATTTTACCCGTGGACTCGGAGTTGGTCTGCTTTCTGTTTGACAGACAGGTGCCAAACACCGGCGGTTAGCTTGTGCTAGGGTGCTTAGGGTAAAGGCTTTTCATGCCTTTATTTACAGGACAGTGGATAGAGTCAGAAATCAGGGAGACATGACTGGGGAATGACATGCGGGAAAGGAGCCACAGGCCAGATGCTGGCGCCCACACGGATTGTCATTGGTACACCACTTCACACAAACTTCTGGAACGAGTGAAAGATATATTGCACAAATATTTCAGAGTTTCTTGTGGTCCAGCGTTTACGCTTGTCTTTGCATTGTCTAAAATGTCGTCTGCATTTGGTCTCAACACCTTCTTTATTGCCCGTCTTTCTGCTTATACCACACTGCTCATTGTGTTAAGAATATATTCACCAGCTTGTTGTCCCTTTCAGGGCTTCCTGTATGTGTTTGGAGGCATGCTGGATTCTGCATACACCAAGTGGAGATGTTCTCTCTGGGTGTTTGACACTGGTGAGTTTCACAACCGAGGTGTATGCATGGTACACCTTCTATTGGCAGCCATTGAACTGCTCAGACTTGACAGACTAATCTTGTTCCTACTTGTCTGTTCTGGTCTCAGGCTTCAAACCTCTGTGGAAAGATTCAGTGCTGTAGATCAGCTGAGTGTGAAACACGTGAAAGCTTTTAAAAACAATTTCTCTGTTATTTATTTTTCAATGGAAAGTGTTTGAACCAAAAGGAATCAAGGAATTTGAAAAGTCAACATAAAATGTAGAGAAGAGGATGTACTCGTAACGGGGGTAAGACTCTTCTTTGTATTAGATCAAAGACCGGGGAGCTGAAACTAACAGGACATGTTTCCTGCTCTGTAAATACCCCGACTTGTTTGTTCATGTTTCATCCTGGTAAAACTTTGATTTGGTTCTTCTTCATTCTCTTGATTCTTCTGAATTATTCTTTATGTTTGGGTAAAAAAAAATTCTGACAAACCAGGGAGGATAGTCCTGCTCAGCTCTTCCCCATTAATAAAGTCTGAATTTAGATTTTACAGTGAAACATTTAAACATTAGTCTCGAACTCTGCCACTAGGGGGCAGCATAGAAATATACGAGGTAGTGATTCAATGTTTATGATGTTAATGAGAGATTTCGTCTTTATTCTGACGTTATAAACTCTTCAACCAAACTCTATTTAAAAAAAAGCTTCATGCACATCTGCGTTTAAAAACGCTAACTTGTGAAAATGGACGATGACTTGACTTTAAATGTCGGTCCATGATTCCTCCATGTAACATGACTGTAAATAACAAAGCCAGCGCACGCTCTGCAGGAACACAGGACGCTCTTTCCTCACACGTCTTGTTCTGCACTAAGGTGTTTAAGACTTCTATGATATACTGTACAGGTGCACACAGGAGAACATGTATGTGAGTTCTGATGTATAGTATTACTACTTATAGCACTTTCTCTAGCACTTTGTTCCTGTTGCTTTAAGGCTGAGTGAAGCTGATTGTCCCAAATGGATCTGCTCATAAATCAAAACTTTTCTTCTGTATAACTTTGACCTCATCGTTTTGTAGTTAATTCAACTCTGGCTTATTTTTTTTTTTTTTAATCTCATCTCTCCATTTAATTGTCATTCTTCTTTGTCATGTTGTTTCAGCGAAGCAGAAATGGATTCACTTCCAGGGAAAGACGAGCTCCCCTCAGGTACAGAGTGTGTCTCCTCGTGCACCTACCAAGTCTTTATTTAGAGAGGTATGACAGTGGATAGAGTGGAAATCAGGGCGAGAGAGAGAGAGAGTAGAGAATGACATGCGGCAAAGGAGCCACAGGTGGGATTCAAACCGGCCTGCTCAATTTGAGGGCTGTAGCCTCAGAACATGGGGAGCTCAAACTATAACCACTAGTGGTAATATGAATGACCCTGTTCTTTGTTTGAGCAGCATTTTTAACCTCCTCCTGAAGTCTGGAGCTCCTTTGTACTTTTAACAAAGTGATACGTTACGTTACTGCACACACATCAGGGACAAATTAATGTATTGCTTTAACACACAAGTATTCCATTATTTGTTTTTCACAGGTTCATCAACAATGAAACATGTAGAGACTTTGTTAGCGGGCTTTATAACCTACACAAAGAGAAACTTAAACACAGAAGAGTTCAGATGATCTTTCTGCATATGAATCAGAAACTTGTCAGCTCCCATCTGTGGTGAACACATCAGGGTCGTTTCAAGGTCACGACCGGTTCAGCTGTCAGTGTGAACTGACGCCTGACGGCCCAGATTTAAATACTGCAAAAGAAACGTGATAAACCAAAGAGAGGGTTGTTTTTAAGGTGGTGATAATATGATAGTGAGGTTTGCAAACTCTTTGAAACATGTGTGTGTGTGTGTGTGTGTGTGTGTGTGTGTGTGTGTGTGTGTGTGTGTGTGTGTGTGTGTGTGTGCGTGTGCAGACCCAGATGCCATCCAACAGAAAAGGACACAGTGCTGTGGTGCTCGGCTCTGACATGCTGGTTTATGGAGGTTTTGTAGACATAAAAGGATCCTCGCAGGACTTTTGGAGTTTGGATTTCGGTGAGTTCGACATGTCTTGTTTTGCCATGTTAAAACAATTAGTAAGAGCCTGATCACACAGATACGAATCGCCCTAGGCTTGGCCACTCCAAAAACACTTGGGTGCATCTGGGGAAAAAAAGAGCTGGTAGCGCTTGTGGTGCGGGGCTGCATGTGCACACGGGCATACCAAATAAAATAAGTGTGAAAAAATGGACTTGAGCTCTCGTCGTTGCTTTACTCTAAGAAGAGGAGGGGGGAAATGTCCTGAAAAACCAGCAGCAAAAGTCTGATGCACACCCTACATACAATTAATGGATGCTGATTGACGTTTGAATTCCAATTTCTCCATTTGTGCAGAGAGCACCCCACGTCTCCACTATGTGCATTAACTCTAGATTCTTACTCTTGTTGATATGCTCCACAGATACCATGGCGTGGTCTCTGCTAAATGGATCTAAGCAGGCCTCAATCGGACCAGGACCCAGACACAGTCACTCTGCCATGGCCAACCAGAGCTGCATGTACCTGTTTGGAGGCTTGAAAGGCTTACAGGAGCAGAGAGACTTCTGGAGGTGGAACTCCAGCAACCATACATGGAGTTCCCTCAAAAACAAGTGAGTGATGGTTTCATCTTTAAGGACCTTGAAGACTGATTCTCAAATGCTGACAAACTGGTCCTGGAGAACGTGTATTGTGTTGAAAATGGGAAAAAATACAAATAAAAACAGACTTTATGCTGCAGCAAAGTAGGTTTCATCTGTGATGCTGTTTTACAAAGCCATGGCATAAATACATCAAAACAACGTGAACATCATCAGGTGAATAACGTATGTGTGATGATGACGTGGTGCATCATGCAAATTGTGTTCAGGTGATAATCAGCAGCCCACGCCACTGCAGCAGGTGAATGCCTCATCAGGCCACGCCCACATTTGTTTGGTGTCTGAAGAACTTGATCCTGCTGAACTGTCAGGATCAGTTTTCACCGTGTGTGCAGCTCTAACACCGGGTGACATGAGGAGACTGTGTCAGGCTGCTCGCTTGATGTGCTTATAGAGAGGAGGAAATGTGAAATGATCAGACTGTGACTCTGTCAGGTAACAGGAACAATAAGAAGGTTTTTCTTTGGAGTAAACTGCAGAGCTTTGTGCTGTCTTTGATGAAGATGAGTTACAACTATAGATATTAATGACCATGCAGTGTGAACACGATGATTAATAAATGACTTGCTGGAGAAGAGAAATGGTTAATGATATGTTGTTAAAACCAAAATTACGGACTCATTTTCAAAGCAAGCACAGTTGTGTCACTGAATCTTGTGTCAATGCAAACTTAACAAGCCGTCAGAGATCTGTGGTCGCTCAGGTGAGAACAGGAATCCTTCCTCTCGCTCTTGAAGTCGGCAGATTGAAAAAAGTCCCGGAGGAAAACCGACCGTGTGAACTGTGGGACTTTAGGACAAGTTGAGTAGGATCTCTTTTTATGATGAGTTAAGAACGCCTTCGATGAACGAAATGTACGCTCAGAATCCTGAAGTGTTTTGGAGCTCCAGTGATGACGACAGGATGGAGAGGTTGTTTAATTTCAGTGTTTATAAGTCGGACACTTTTGTCTCTAAAGCCTGGAAGAAACATCAGGATGGTTAGTTTCGTTAGCATTAGCTTTTGGCTTCTCTTTGTGTTAGTGATGGAGTCTTGTGAGCCTGTTTTGTGCTGGGCATGTTGTTTATGCATGATGCAATAATCCAATCAAATCAACCAAGCAGTCAGCAGTAAGTCAGTGGGGTTACCTTCCTTGTAGTATATAGTACAACACTCATATCACGTGTATTAGATTTAAGTTAGCTGCACTGTTAGCTGTCACACCACAAACACACCAGTTTGGATGAGACTCTACAGCTCCCCCTGCAGGACGGCAGAATCTTTGCTCTTTGGGTTTTTAAGTAAAAGTGAAAGATCTTTTCAGTGAAGCACATGTTTGTAAAGTTACCTCGTGTGTGTTTTCTAATGAGTAAATTATTGGTGAAGAGGCCTCCTGATAAGAGCCGTTGGATGTGCAGCATTTGTGTCTAGTTGCAAACAAAGCAGAATCACAAACGACTTCTTTACCCGGATGATCGATGTTTTCACAAAACTTCATAAAACACACAAAAAAAGAATAGCCCGGGAATAAATGAGCTGAATTTACCCTCATGGGATCGACAAAAGATTATCTTTAAATCATCTTCAGGCTGATCACATTTTAGGTACTTGAAGCATTTAAATATACTTCAGGAAGTGACATCACAATAAGATGAAACACCACTGTAAGCGCTGTGTTTCTAATGAAACTCACGTATGTACCCTGCTCATCAAAATGAGAAGATCTCAAAAACTAGCAGGATGGCTGACTTAGAAAACGTCTTCCAAAAACATGTGGAAGAAAGTTTAGTGAGTGACATTAACTCAGAGCTTCAGTGGCACAGATCAGGAAAATTCCCTCAAAATGTCCTCACTATGAAGTAGTATGAAGAATAAGCACACCTTTTCTAATTCCAAACCCCATCAGAGTCACAGCTGGACTCCAGATAGCCACAAAGAAAAACAGGCCAGGGTTTACAATAGACATTGTTTTGTGTGTTCCTTCCTGCTGACACCACCTCTGGGTGTTTCCTCAGGTCCGGTCCCTCCAGACTGATGGGACACTCAGCTGTGGCCTATAAGGACAGCATGCTGCTTTTCGGAGGAGGAAGGAGCCAGAACTCTCCAAAGAACTGGCTGTGGAGGTACAGCTTCACCTCTCAGACCTGGGGGCAGGTCCCCATACTCCTGGGCTCCAACCCCCCAGACAAGATTCACCACTGCTGTATCGGGCTCGGCCCCAGCTACACGTCCAACACCAGTAGTTCAAGCTTAGAACTCCAACCTAAACTGCTGGATGAGAAAGTAAGGCCCTTTAAGAACAAGTGCTTCCCTGCCCCGCTCACTTTTCTGGGCTCAGACGGAGCGATAGAGCTGGAGACGTTCAGCCCGGACAGATGCTACGCTAGCATACCACGCACACAGTCGTCAGAACTTTACAACAGCAAAGAGTGTTTGATGAGGAAAGAAGCACAGCAGATTGGAAGCTGTCTGAGCTTTGAAAACAAAGCCTTCAGGAAACAGTGGAGCTGCACGGAGGAGGACCTGCTGCAGGAGGAGGACCTGCTGCAGGAAGAGGACCTGCTGCAGGAGGAGGAGGAAGAGGGGGATATAGCTCAGCATCTGCCTGATCTGCTGCTGGTGCTGGGGGGAAGACCCTGCAACACACACAGCCCCATCTCTATCTGGCAAATGACTCTGACTGAATGTTAGCAGCCTACCACGATCAAACTTTACTAACTTCTAATATATTTGTATGAAAAGCATCAGTATTAAAGTAGAACTTCACCTTTGTTTAATGTTTGAGGAGTTTACAAACAAATCCTATTTATTTAGTGACTTTGAATATGTGTATACATGTATCACACTCGGCCTTATCGCTGTAGTCAAAGAAACGAGTGGAAAATGTCAAGAAAAGCTATCAAAGCGTAACAGACAGTAACGTTTCCTCTGCTGCTCACATGGTTGAACAGTTGTATACTGAGTAGTGTGATTGTTAAGAACAAAAGGGACAACATTAGTTCATATGGTCATGTCCAGGTTCTGATCTGTAAAGGCTCTTCATGAAACGTTAACATTTCTGTCTATACTTGTTTATAAGAGGAGGAACGAGATGATGATCTCATGCTCACTGCTCAGCACAGTACACTAGGGGGCGCTGTGCACCTGTATATTTTTGTATAAAATAAAGGTGGCATGTTTTCCATGTTTACTTAACGGATTTAATTTTGTTGTTTTGTCCCGTGAATGTGTCCAACGTGAAAAAGATGTTTGTTTCTCCTCAAAGTAAGAGTGACACGAGCTCTCAAGGAGAGAGAGTCTGATCTCTGCTAGAGGAGGAAAGATGTGTGCATTTACAACCCAGTATTCTGATATGGAACCGATTGGCTTACTGGATATCTAAAAAAAATCCCAATAATATATACAGCACACATGAGCATGACAACAGAAATATAACAGTTTGGATTTTTTATACTTAGGGCCACTCACACTAGCAAAGTTGCCCCGTATCGTCCTGAAGCACGATCGTCCCCCTCCCCATTCCCCGTTGTCCTGCACTCACACTGCTCCAGGACTAACCGGGCCTGAGCACCGTTACCTCTTGAACATAACGTCGTAATACAACACACATGCATGGCTTCACGGGACCATGAAGCGTGCTTAGTTTACAAGACAAGCGGACTCGTGGGGAAAAAATGAGCTGTCATTTCAAACAGATTCTAGATCATGAGAAAACACATTACACAACATGGAAATGATCAAAAAGAAACATACTAAGTTATGAACTGGTAGGGCTTTCACTCCTACAGAAAACTCCAGAAAATGTCCTGAATTGTTCTGGCTGAGCTGCATGTGTGAACCCAAACAGCCACATTTTTCACCCAGACTTTCTCCTGCACGCCCCCGAGTATTTCCCCCTCCCCCACCTGTCCCTTGACTGACAGGGGAAACTTCATTCTGTGGGGGACACGTGTGAACAATCCAGACATTTTCGAGACATTTTCAGTTCAAAGTGGATCCACCAGGCAGTGTGTGATGATTTTATGAAAGACCACCACTTGGAACTCATCTACTTGTATAAAATCTCTCGTTAGCAAAAGTACTTCTGCTTAGAAATCTAGTTTTTAACTCGAGCTGTTTTAACATGAGCGCTGCTGCATTGTTGCAAAAAGAGGAGATTATATTTTATTAGTGTTCTAGAAAATAAGCTCACGTCAACTCATTTCTCGTCTTCTGAAGTCACCAAATCATGATGTTCATTTTGTGAATGATGGTCCCACGTCAAGTCAAATACATGATGAACCTAATAGAAGCTTCTATTAAGACCTGTGAACCAGGAAAGAGACGACCTGACCTCCAAAAACTACAAGATGGCACAAATAAAAAAAAGAAATGTCAAACTGAGTGTTAAGAACTGAAGTCCAGGAACGTCAGAGGGGCAACGTCACTCTTCTTCTGGACTTCCTCTATTTCTTCCTCTTTGTAGCTTTTGCTCAAAAATACAGAACTATTTCATCTGTTGAAGGCGTAACTGAGCATCTTTTAAAAAGTTCAACATATCTGTGAACTTATATGAAGATGAACATCTCCAGTAGGATTCTATGTGCAGACAGGGACAGACGTCAGAGAGTATCCACAGAAAGAGTTCTTTGGTTTTCTGGTTTTCTCACTTCATGCTCTCCAACATCATCATGGCGTCTTTGCTACGGCGGTTTGTTGGAGGAATAAGGTCATAATTTTCATATTTTGTAATTTAACTTTTATTTTCTCCTCGACAAAATTAGGAAATGTGAACCTAATCCCCGAGCGGTTAACCTTGTGACTCTGTTGGAAAGTAAACTAATCAGTTCTTACCCAGCAGGCCGGGCTGGCAGCCTGCGTTTGACCTGTTGACCTACATTCAGCTCCCACACCGGACACAGACCTGCTCCTCAAGACTTCCACGAGTACTTCCTCCAGAACTCAGACGAAAGATGATCAAACTATGGTACAAGACGTTCACATTATAAAAGGTGTAAACCACTCAAAATCCAGCACCTAATATTTCTATTTTAAGATGTTTCATCTAAAATACATGCTTCATGAATATATTTCCGTGTCGTCTCTGAAGCACTCAGTAGTGAGACGTTGTGACCTTGTTGTTCGGTCCTATGAGACCTAAAGACCCACCTCCAAGTGTGACCCAGCGACCGAATAATATCCAAATGTTTTTTCAGCAGAGGGAAAGTAAAGTCAGCCTCAGAGGAATATTTATGTAAAAAAAACCCAGCAATATTTAACAAATATATAACTGAACAGTCAATTAGAAAACATAATCAATATCAGCTGTAAGGTCTGTACTGTCTACCATATTATGTGTGTAATACATTATATTTGTTGCTTTTGTTACTTAGCTAGTTATCTGTTTTCTTTGACTTTATTTTTGTAAAGCGTGGCCTGATCAAAATAAAAGAGGGTTAGGTCTTCATCCTTTACACCCTGTCCGAACATGCCACTACAGAAAGTACGCTCTGACTGTTTGAAATGCATATTTTTATTTTACTTTTAAAATATGTTGGAAATAAATGAAAGAAATGAAATGAACATTTCTGTTATTTTCAACCAATCAGATTTATTTGATGACAAAATGTGCAGTTTGGACGTCAGACGTTACAAAACACGTGACAATGTGGAAAAAAAGAGATCAAGTGTGAGGTGGTGAAGGAAAAAAGAGCAGAACATGATAGCAAGACTTCTCGTTTTTAAAACTAGCTCCATCCATTCATTCATCCATCTATCAGATACATGGGCGGCAGTAAATCAGTCTGCAGGGACTTGGGTTGGGAACAGGAGGGTTGCCGGTTCAAGTCCCGGTGTGGACCAAGTCTGGAAATTGGTCTGGTAGCTGGAGAGGTTCCGGCCCACTTCCTGAGCACTGCTTAGGTGCCCTTGAGCAAGGCACCAAATCCATATTTATCATCCATCCAGCCTCATCCATCCAAGTCAATCAATCCTTATCTGTACAGCATAGCATTCATAACAACTGTTATCTCGAGACGCTTTACAAAAGAGCATATGGGATAAGATGCAGGCCGGATTCAAGTGTTCATCATGTAATGATAGAATGGAACCAGTAGATGGCGCTGTTTATCTGTTATGCAACATCACAGCCAGATCCAAAGTCTTTATGACTTCTGTTCAAAGTTGTATTTATCACCACAACCACAATTTTAATCTTCTATGTTTATCTGTTTTGTACTAATTGCCTAATTTAGCCACTAAATCTTGAGGTTTTTTTTATTTAAATGTTTTTGATAACAGGAAACCCAGACGTGTTTAAAGCGACTGAAGGAGTCTTTGTGTGTCCTTTAATATTAATCAAGATTAAGTTTGATTTCACATGTTCAGCCTGACATCCATCCCACTGAAACCACCCGCTGTTAACAGTCTGCACAGAGAGCAAAGTTTCCACACTAAACCTGTGCGTCTCTGTGGTCTTTAAGATGTATGATCAAATTATGCTTCACTCTATGAGTCAAAAAAAACACGCCTTTGGGGTAGAATTATGCAACCTCTTTAGGGTCGGCATGTTACCATAATAAAGCCTTGTTTTATCCCCGTCGTGGCTCTGAGACGTAGTAGTCTTAATAATCCCCGGCGTCCAGTTGGTGGAAATCCCCACGTGGTTTCGACTCCTGTATAAAAACTTTGGGTGTGCGGAGCCCCTGTTGTCGTGATTGCAAAAGGCAGAAAGGGTCTCAGTGAGCAGCAGCATCTTGCAGGACGCACGGAGCTGTTCATCTACTAGAACCGCGCGCACCGGACACGGTACCCAGCAGCAGGCGCAAACACAAAAGACGCGGGACTCACGGAGACTCACTGTGTTTTTATCTTTTGGAACTGCAGTTGTAAAAGTTTCTGCATGCTTTGTGTTGAATGGGAAAGAGCGGAGTGAACGCGTTTGGACATCGGAGGGGGGGTTCATTCAGAGACCTCGTTTGTTTTGGTAGATTACACGTCTGACCTGAACGGGCAGTGACAGAAGCGCGTCAACAATCCAAACTCCTGAGTGCGCTTTGCAATAACAGACATGAACTTTAATGTTGGACAGAGAAAAGAAGCATTGTTGGATAACAAGCTGAATGCATAATGACTGGAGTTAATTAGCCTCGTATGTTTGGGAATACAAAGCTCTCATTGGCTTCTCTGGATATCTTGAGGCGTCTCACTTTTTGGAGCACAAGTGGAATTAAATTTAGCTTTTACCTCGGTGTGTATTTGATCTTTTTCATCCTTCTCTTACTTAGGATTCTGACTGTAAACTTAACTGTAGAAAAATGAGCGTATACAGCCTGGCTTTGTCCTGCTTGGTCGCGTGCGTCCTTTCCGCGGGCTGCAGCTCGGTGACCGGGACAGACACTCAGAGCTCGCCCCAGGAGTCGTGCGCGTCCTGCGGTCTGAGGACGCCGGATCAGACAGAGCGGGTGAACATAGACTTCCTGGAGGCGGTGAAGAGGCACATTCTGAACCGGCTGCAGATGAGGGACAGACCCAACATCACCCACCCCATCCCCAAAGCCGCGATGGTGACGGCGCTGAGGAGGCTGCACGCCGGGAAAGTGCGCGAGGACGGCAGAGTGGAGATCCCAAGCTTTGACGGACAGGCTGCGTACAACAACGAGGTTCAAGCGGAGACCTCGGAGATTATCAGCTTCGCCGAGTCAGGTAATAATCAATAATGCATTGACACATCTAAATCGACCCCTCCATGAACCCTTTACCTCTGACTTTATGTAAGAGGCAGCCAAGGGATACAGGTGTCTTAATAACCTGAAGTCATGGATGAGATTTCAATCTTTCAAGCTTTTCATGTTGATCTGTCCAAGCATCATACTTTACCTTTTTTTTTAAAGCCATAAACTAATTGGAGTCAGGGCAGTTTTCATTTTCATCATAATATTACATCAGGATTCGCTGCTGCTTGATTTGCAGTAGCTGGTGTTAAACCGTGCTGTTTTAGTCTGATGAAAATGAAAAAGAAACTAAACTCAGAGTCCTTAAATTACCCCTATGTGTGTTGTCTGTGGGATAAAAGGAACCTCTGAATCCAATTTCATCACTAAAGCCGTGCTCACACTCAATACTCCAATGTATAAAGCCCTCTTTTAAATACACACAAAAGTCCCTCAATTGGCCATTTATCCCTTCCTCTAAGAATGTGTATCTAACTAATTCTCACAAGTCCAAAGAGAACACCCTTTCCTCTCTCTATGCCCCTCTCTCTCTCTCTCACACACACACACACACACACACACACACACACACACACACACACACACACATAAACACACACGCACCTAAAATCATCCAGCCTTGACAGAATCCAATAATTGTCAGTTACCGCTGTGAGAACGACGTCTTTGACACAAACTGTTAGTTTAACAAAAAGAAAACATACAATTAAAGACACCAAAATAGGATGGCTTAGACACATGCACACACATACCATCCTGTATTTTCCCATTGGCCCTACTGCTACAATTAGCCTGAATGGGGTCCCACCTTCCAATGGGAATGATCTGAGCGCCCTCATGACAAGGGAACAAAAGCCAGGCAATTATTATAAGAGCTCTATGTGTTTCTGCTGAACGCAACATGTCAACGTTACGCAGGGAAAAAAGTGCAGAAAACAAAAGAAATCAGAATAATGCATGAGACATTTGAGTTTGTGCGGGGGAGTTTGTGTTGGGGGAGTGAGGAGGGGTATGGGGGTTGATGTTGTGTGTGTCAGTATGTGTGTGTGTGCCCATATTGCAGTGTTGTAAAGAATGTTTTTGTAGATCCAAAGTTTCGCTGGGCTCTCTTTGCTTCTTCTCCTTCTGTTTTTTCCCCCTAGTTCTATTCTTCCTCGCACCTTTGAGCCTTTGTGTGGCATTGTACCATGGAGCTGGCTCGGGTCCCTGCTCCCTAGACCCGTCTGCCTCCTGGCCAGCTGGCTCACGCCCCCCTCTAGATCGGATGCTGCCAGCCAGGGGGCATGGCTCGGAGGCAAGGTCTCCAGAAAGCTCTGAAGCCAGGGGAGCTTGTCCCCCAAGCATGAGGGAGCCTGAATTGTTGTTGTCACAGTTTAGGAGAAGGCGGGTTTGGGGGCCGAGGTTGGCATATGTTTAGCCAACAGCGAGCCAACAAATGGATGTGGATAGGTGGTGTTGTGCCTTAGGTCACCTTATGTCCCCTCATCTCAGGGTTAACTACGTGCTCACAGCCAGGGAGCCACTTTCTTATCTCTGGTTGCCGTAGTGCAGCAGTTAGAGTTCTGCCAAGCAGCTCTGGGCAGGTGAGGAGGACGATGCCAGTCTCCTTTCTCCCCTGACATGCTCCCATGGGTCCATGCTGGGGGATTCGGTGTCCCGTATCCACAGGAGCGAAGCGGGGAACACAAGCAAGGGGAAGGAGGGAGGGTGAGAGAGAGGGGCGTAGACGTGGAAGTTTAGATCAGCACTTCTTGATTGCTTACTATGGCCGTTCGGACCCACTGAACTCCCGGTGAGTGATCCAAGAATTCAGACTTCATTATGGGAGGTCATTAACTCCAGTCCGGTTCCTCCAGAGGATCAGGTTGGCAGGTTTACTTCAGGACACAAGTCTTTCATGAGGAGCTGTCAGTCATGGCCATCCTTGACATGCTCCAGACATTTTCCACATTTACTCACAAGTGTGTGTTTCACTCCTCAATGGCTCCTGGCTGCCTCTGTTTTGCTTCTGATCTTATAAATTATTAAAAAATGGCCTTGTTGAAAAGCTTAAACATCAAGAAAGTATGTGCCACAGTGGCTTTAACCTCCGGCCAAAAGTCCAGCGACCTGCCTCTCCATCCTCTCCTTCCCTCCCTCCCTTCCTCCCTCCTCGCTCTTTGTGGAATTCCTGGAGTGCTGAGACTCTCGGGCGTGAGGGATTGCTGCTGCGATAGGCACGCACACCTCTCTCTGTTCATGTAAGAACCACAAACGCTCCGTGCCGCACCCCTTGTCCTTCCACGGCGTGTGGTCTGTGTCGACAGCAGATTTGAGTAATGAGCTCTGGAGCTGCCTTCTTCCATGGCTTCTCCTCTGACTTGGTGGCGCAGGTGGGGACACGCTGAAGCAGCTCCTTATCCACAGCAGCCCACCCAGGTGTCCTGGCTGCCGACGCTCTCGAACAACATTTCCGTTGGCGTGTCGGGGCCAGCTTCAAATTGTTTGGAACACTTTGGATGTAAAGAGAGATGTGTTTCTCAGAGGGGACCTCAGTAGAAATAAGTGATTTGGTACTGATGTTTCTCTGAGCTTCTAATACGATTGACTGAAACATATCAGAGTCCTGTCTTACACATATATCTGTGTTTTTATATATTTAACCTTCTGAGGTGTTGACTAAGTTGAAACAGTGGCTGACAGAGTAGTCTCCTGGAGGTCGATTTTGCCAGGACCACAAATTATACTAGATGTGTTCAATTTATTCATGAAAAAGATTGATCTGCAAGGTGTCAAACTCACCCAGAGGCATTACGCTGTCTGCATTAAGGGGAAGTTTCTGCATAAGCTGTAGCACCTGGGAGAAGATGTATCCCCAAAAGAGCCTACAGAGAGAAGAAAGAAACAGAAGTGTGAAAGAGTAATGGAGGGTTAGTGAGTATTTATAAGATGCTGAGAGACATTTAGGTTTGGTCCTACTCCTGGAACTTTGTTAGATAGCTTCAATTGGTAGCTGGTCTGGAGCTTTTGACCATATCATACAATCTTTCAAATCAATGCTAGTTGTCCTGGCTACAGTTTCCTCTGATACTTCAAATCTTAGCAACATATTTGACATACAAGCTCTCAGAGTAGTTTCTTCTTTGGGTCCCTGATGATCTGAGTTACACCTTTTAAAGAAAAGTGTTATCTTATTACTTTACGCAAAATCTGAGAAACTCTGCTCTAGATGAGAGTAGGTGTGACACGAAGGAAAGCTCCAGAGTAGTCACCAAAGTAGCCCGGAGGTGAGGCTAGTTTTTCATCGGGAGATGATGGTGTTTATGTTGCTAAAGCAGAATTCCTATCCTAAATCACAGCTCTGCACCTGTATTTTTCCAGCCAACCATCCGTCTATTCTATTTTGTTTATCTGGGGACATCGCTCTTATCTGCAACTTTCCCCAGCTCCTTCTGAGGGATCCCGTGACCTTACAAGGTCAGATGAGATATATTATCTCTCCAGCGAGTTCTCGGCCCATCCCAGGGACCCCTCTACCATTGTAGGTGTCCAAAAACCTCCAAAGAGAGCCCCATAGGCATCCTCATCACATGCCCGATGCATATTTTTAGCATTCAAAATCTAGAGTTTGTGGCGATTGCAGAACGTTTATCTTTCTCGCACTTACTTTGCTATATCTTTACCTTAGCAGCATGTCTGTTATTTGTGTGATTCTCTCTGCAATCTTGTCAGGCAACTGAATAATAATGGCAAAGCATGCACTTTTAGTGGATGTACTGTGATCAAGCACATTTGATCCGGAAAGAATTGGTTGAAGCCATTTCTGCCAGTTTGAATGCTGCCAGTTCAAGTGATCTACTCGAGCGATCCACAACATTTTAAACCCTAAAAAATGCAGAAATATTTCTCAGTTTTAATACTGGAATTCTCTTATCATGCATGATCAGTTTTAATTTGAGGCTGAATTCATTGACTTGTTATCACTCTGCCTGTGTGCTGGTAAATGTAAGACTCCCTCTTTTCTGAGTTTGGAGCTGTTGAGGCAAGTAAGACCTCACTGCACTGAAAGAGGAGAGGGTGTTCAGCTGATTCCTTTATGTAACTCCATTCAGATAGATTTCAATATAAACTCACAATGCACTTGATACTTTACCCACAGGCCTTGGTATTGAGAAGGCTCATATTTGATGTATTGCTTACTATGGGGCAGGGTGTGTGTGTGTGTGTGTGTGTGTGTGTGCGCGCATGGATGGATGCAAAGGTGTGTGTGTTAAGTGCTCGAGCTCCCAGCTGACATGTTTGAGTGGAGAGCTGGTCTGAACAGGTTTCTGAGTGAATGTAAAGCCATGCTTTACAGGAGGAAGAGGCGTGAGGCGCCTTCAAGAGGGGGGGGGCCGTCTTTGGTGGCCACCTGTTGACACTGACACACACTAATCAGTCGGCAAACAAAGTAATTTAGCCGCTTTCAAAGGCGCTGCTCTGCTTGGGCACATTGTACCAAATCTCCTGAAATAGAAACCTTTCAAGTTACCTCGGGGTAATTTGGAAGACATCATTAGGCTTAGAAAAAAATAGTGCCAGGGAGAGCCCATCGCCACCCTAAGACTCCCGGGATCTCTTCATTGTGCTGCTGCAGAAAGTGGCCAGTGTCATGTAAATGGCTTTTATTTTTGCCTCATCATGCTTTTTGCTGGAAAGCCACGCGTTTCAATGGCTTGCTGCAGCGCGGCTGTATCCCAGTGCCTCACAGGGGGCTTTGTGCTGTCACTCTCAGGGTGCTCACACTTGGAAGGAGGGGAAAGGGGTGGGGTAGGGTGGGGGTGGGGTTTCTTGGGGGGGGCACTAACACTGAACTCAATGAACCCCCCGGGAGCCTTGGCCATGTCCGCCAACCCTCCCACCTATCCCACTTGCATCCTTCCTCCATTCCTTGGTCTTCCTCTTCTCTGTTCTCCTCCCTGTCCCTCCCTCCCTTCTCTACCCCACCTTTCTCTCTCTTTTCTGGCCCCTGTCACTTACAAAGCTGGACCTGAGGCCAACTGGGCCTGATCCCAGAACTGGCCTGTCACAGCTGGCCTATCAGGAGCTGCCACAGAGGTCACCTGACACAGTGATTGAGAGTGAACAGAGAAAACACCAGGGAAAACAGCCCTTTAAAGACAGAGCTGTGCCCTTTGTTTGGCCACTTTCTGCTTTTTATGGGAGAACATGTTGTGTTTGTGTTTAAGACGGGAAACAATCTTAAGCCTTTTTGTGTTTTTCACAAAAAAGTAGTAGAACAAGGTCCACTTAGCGGCAATGTCAATTTTTTCTCCCATGGCCTTCAACGTAGGCTATGCCAGTGTGCTTTGCTGCCATGAAGACGGTTCAGTCATTAAATAACTTGTGTAGAAGCGGTCTTGTAATCTCAGAGGATTTTAAAGTGAGTTGGACTGTCTCTGGAGTTAGAGGTATTTTTTTACTTCATGGCAACAGAACAAACTTCGTCTGATAATGAGGGGAGAGAGCTCAAGAAGTTGACCCTGTCACACATCTACCTCATCCTTCAAAGGATCACCTTAGGGCTGTACATCTTAAAGTGTGCTCTCATTGCTGATGACACACTAATCTTCTGCAGGGAGCAAGCCCAGCCCGGACCTTAATGAATTTGTTAAGTTTATTGATTTTTCAGTGGGAGACCCTACCCTGTCTCCCTGCAGCATGTGTGATCTATACAGGCAAAGTGGAAGCAGCTGTAATAGAAGTTGGGCACTGTTCAAGAAAGCAAGCTTAAGTGATTTGCAAATAGAGATGCTTGGGGTAGAAAGACTAAGTTTGTTTTTTAGAAAGTTACAAATTTGTTTGTGGACTGCCTGAAGGAAATGTTTCATTCTTCTTTTATTGAGTCAATCTCTTCTACTTTATGATTCGCTGGTTTGACCGTCTTAGTCAGAACAAACGCAAGAAAATGTCAATCTTTGTTGTAATAATATATGAATAGGCCACTGAGAATTAAACCATTCCTTTTTTCTGTCTCCAACAGATGAGCACACATCCTCCAAGACTGGTCTCTTCTTCTTCGTATCCAACGAGGGAAACCAGAACCTGTACGTGTCCCAGGCTAACCTGTGGCTCTACTTCCGTGTGCTGCCAGCTGGTCCTGAGAAGGGCCTCCGGAGGAAGGTGACAGTCAAGATCCACTACCAAGAGGCCGGTTCTGCCAGCAGTGCAGAGGGAGGCCCTGGAGGTGGTGGTGGTGGAGGGGGAACAGGTCGTTGGGCGCTGGTGGAGAAGCGGGTGGATCTGAAACGCAGTGGTTGGCACACATTCCCTCTTTCTGAAGCTGTGCGGGCTGTGTTCGGAAAAGGCAGTCGGCGCCAGGACCTGGAGGTTCACTGTGACGGCTGTGAGACATCCGGCGTTTCTCCCGTGCTGGTGGACCCAGGTGACCCATCCCACCGGCCGTTCCTGGTGGTCCGTGCTCGGCAGGTGGACGGGAAGCACCGTATTCGCAAACGGGGGCTGGAGTGTGATGGCACTAGCGGGGGCCTTTGCTGTCGGCAGCAGTTTTACATTGACTTTCGCCTCATTGGCTGGAATGACTGGATCATTGCCCCAGCCGGTTACTACGGCAACTACTGCGAGGGCAGCTGCCCGGCCTACATGGCAGGCGTACCGGGCTCGGCTTCATCCTTTCACACCGCAGTAGTTAACCAGTATCGCATAAGAGGGATGAGCCCCGGCTCAGTCAACTCCTGCTGCATCCCAACCAAGCTCAGTACTATGTCCATGCTCTACTTTGACGATGAGTACAACATCGTAAAGAGGGACGTGCCCAACATGATCGTGGAGGAGTGTGGCTGTGCTTGAGTCCCCACTGACCTCTCATGAACTTGGAACAATCAGAAAGGCCTTTTGTACAAACAGGACATTGTTGTACGGTACACATATACAATATATCTTTACCTACTGTATGTGCAAGCAACATGCACACTGGTACAATCAAGCAAGTATCAGTATTGGTCCATGTGTGCATGGCTGTGTTTGCTAGTGTGCGTGCGAGTGTGTGTATTTATCAGAGTGACATGCTTGCTGTCCGAGTCTTGTCCATTTGGCGACGGCCGGTCAGTAACAAGACGAGAAGGGAATGATAATCACCAAATGATACTTTGCTCTAGTTTGCCATTTCTAGTCAAAAATAATGGCTCATCATCTCCTCTTGTATGAAGATAACAAGCGCTTAAGGAAAGTGACAGGATCAGCCGATGGCATTATTGGCTTCACCCCCATGCTCCCAACACTGCTCCCCCAAACCTCTTAAGTACTTTAAGCACATGACAGACTTTGTTTTTATAAAGCACTGACAATACATCAGCTTATACAATTCAGAACACCAGCACTTCCCTATATTATGCCGACAGACACAGTCTGACTCTCCTCTCAGATGGAATTAGACCGGCAGCGCTTAATGCCTTGCAGGATTATACCATCCGAAGAAAGGCAAAAGAAAAGTCATCTGCAGAGCTGCTGCTGTCACTCTTGCTGTTGACTATGGGCCTCCACCTCAACTTCCTGCCTAAGAGTGCTGCAGGCCCTGCTACCATGACAACCAGGTGAAGATAGATGTCATAAGTGCACTTCACTTGTGCACTTGGAGCAACAGAGAAAGAACTGCTTCTTCCCACTCCCTTTATGCCCAGTAGGAGTGGGCTTGTGGATGCAGAGACTCTAGTTTTGGCCCATTTGGGTCGCCACAGTGCAGTGCAGCACTTGCAGAAACTGAAATGCACACCCTGAATAGCACTTGTATAAAGAATTGCCTTCCAAGGGGTACTGAGTGTCCTGTCCTATCACTAAATAAGTGCCACATGAGCTATGCAATGTATAGTAACCTATACCCATACTCGACATGCTCTCTTAGACTGAATCGTCTCTTCATCTTTCTCTTTATCTCCTTCTTTCTCTCTTAAGTCCTCGACTCTTTATCAATACTTGAAATGTAATCTTTCGCCTCCTTTCCAAAGCGAATGATTGTTGTGACGTTTGCACTGAAAAGTTGCGGGATTAGTGAAACAAAAACTGCCATTGAAAAGTTATTTTTATAGAAGAAAATTGAATTTTGTTTCAAATGTATTTTACTTAATTAATGGAACCAAAGAGGCCAAGATTTTAGCTATTGTACTAAGATGGCAAGGCCATTGAGTTACTGTGTACAATACTGTTTTGATCATTTGCAATAGGCCTACCACTGTATCAGGGTACGATATATGATTTCATTTCTTTGCTCTATTTTCATTCTCTGTTTTGTACAATAAGCAACGCTTCTTTTTCATCTTTAATTCTATTTTTGTTTCAGTTTTCTATTTAATAAGAAAGTTATTTTTAGTTCCTGTCTAAGAATCATTTAGTCAAATAAATGTCATCTGTACAGTTTATGTAAAATAAAATGTTTTCTTAATGATTTTGTAACTTTACATTCTTTCCTGCATCATGTTGTTGAGACTTTGTGTTTTTCTCTGCATGAAAAACGGGTTGGGCACTATTCTGTGGAGTTTCTTTTTTCATGGTAAGAGATGCTTTGGGCTCATTAAAACCAAAAAGGTGGGGCCAAAATAGCTGCAACCAACATGCAAAACACATGCACACCCTGGTCCTCGTCCATTCTGGTCGAGGCATAAAACATTTCTCTCTTGCTGTCTGTCACGGCTGATTGTCTCTCATACGCTGAAAGTGTAACAGTAATTACAACTATGATTAACAGCTACAGTGGAATCCACCGTCGCTGCCAGCTGACAGACCTTCACATACCTGCTTGATTCTTTTTGGCTGAAGCTTCAGTTAATGTGTGTTTGCAAGAGCATGCACATAATTGTATATCACCATCTGAAATTCTGCAGCTTCAATATTTTTTGAAGGTTTTTTAACAGCTCGTAAGCTTTTACTATCCATTCAAATCTAATTACAGATCATTTAATTTCAACGTGTGATAACTACAAGTCCACATATGGCACTTTGATCCGTGTGTTTCTAATCAATGATGTCTCCAACTAAATCAGTACTGCGGATGAATACACTTGATTTTTTACACTTCAGATATCGTTAATTAACTTTTGCATGTAACAAATTCAAAACCTCACTCGTCCAAATTACATTTTTGGTACTTCGGCTTGGAATTGCATCACATATCTGCAACACAAATGCAACGAGTGATAATTATGCTCGCACTAGTACAATTTAATTTAAGATTGCTACAGTTCTTTTTATTTTAACTTGAATTCAAGGTTCTACCAAATGAATTTCTCAATCAATCACTCAATCATTATTTGTATAGCGCCGATTCATAACAAGTTTTATCTCAAGACGCTTTACAAAAGAGCATTATGGGATAATATGCAGGGAGGATTTCTCCTCAGTATTCCTCACGTTCCTGTTGTCCACACTTCCTTGCCGCTGAGGTGGAGGTCGGAGCAGGCCGTGCATGAATGAGGACGGCGATGGTTTAGTGGACGACACAGTCCGATGGCTGTTCCAAACGTTGTTAGGAAAATCTTAAACATGCTACCTTACAGTCATTCTCTTGGGTGAAAAGGAGTAACTGATATTAAATAACATACAAATGTAAGCAAGTTTTAACTGGTGAAATCTCATTTTTATATTCGAAATATATTTTTTATAGTTTAGGACGTTCCTTAATCTGGCATGTTACCTAAGTTCACACTTGAAACTGTTTAAATGAGCCTTCAATTAAGAATGTAAAAGGCTCCTAATGGGTCATAGATGGAGCCATGCAGTCTGTTAAATCAGCGTGCTGTTCCTCCTGCAAAATCGTGTTTCTCAAGTTAAGTCTACAGTTGCAATAATGTAATTGTGTCAAGACTTTGTGCAACAGCACAAGGCTTGCCCGGCTGAATGTCTGCCTGTGCCAACACCTACCAACGGCAAGGTTTCATGTAATGTTTCTGCAAGGCTCCATCAAAACACCTCACATGTCCTCGTAAAATGTCAGTCAGATAATTGCTCTAAATGTATCTATTAGGATCTGCCAAGAAGCGCAATGAGATTTGTTTGCCTGGGGGACAAATAGCATGTCAGGGAGGGATCAGTGAGAATAACTCTTTACCTGTTACTGGATGGTTGAGTCAGCAGCAGGAGCAGCAGAACATGTCTCTGTAAGGGGGAAAAAAAACACAGTACAAACAAATCACTGTAACGGTGCGTTTGAGTGACAAGCAAGCAGACAAGACGAGAAATAATCTGTCAGGAATGATCTGAAACCACTCAGGTTGTTTTTAATCTCCTTGGTGGAGCCTGTACCTCTTCAGAAAAATGACAGAGTGTGCAGAGAGCAGGGAGAGAGATGTGTAGCTGTCTTGTCATGCTTTTCAATGCATGCCAAAATCTCCACAGCTGGAATGTTAATGACGCCGAGCGAGAGCTGCTGCAGGCCATTAGGCTCGCTGCTGCTCACTGAAGGCCACACATGCATCAATACTCAGAGTACCAATAATCAGCAGAGCAGAGGAACAGATCCATGACCTAGCATGCTCTCCTGCAGACTTGCAAACACAATCTCTCACATGTTGTCTTTCCCAAAGTCACACGTATGCACTATAAACAAAACACAAACATGTATGCGCACACACACAGAGACACACTCAACCTCTACAACCCCTCGTTATCAGCTTAAACAAATATTGTCCCTCAGCCCTCCCTCATCTAATACAACCCCAGGTTGAGGTCATGACAGATGCCAAGTTGACGGGGTCAACTGGTTTATCAATGCACCAGCATTCATTCTTCTACATCAGCCCGCTTCACGTTCACTAATGAATTTATGACTGCTCATCACCTGAGGCCAGGCATTCCTCTGCTTCACCTCACTCATGTTTTGCTTCTGCGGCCTGCAGGAATGCTCAACACGAGTTAGTGATGATTTTTCTGATCCCTGGATTCTCTAAGAGATTTATTTTGCAACTTTTTAAGCCACTGGAAACCCAAGCAGCGCTCTTTCTATGCAACATGTGGTCTGGTGTACGTAACAGTAAATACTAAAAATGATAGAAATTAGTTTAAATCCCATTTCCAATGATTGCATTTCTTGTTTTGAAAACCTCTTCTTTCTTTTGTGAAGTAAGTGAGTAAAGCTCACATATTTATTCTGTAAATTACGATATTAATTCTCCAGACCAGTCATAAGAACTGCAGATGGGCAGTGCACAATTATTAAGTAAGTTTAGTTCACAAGCTAAATATTGACGCCCATAGGTGTCAAGCGTCAACGGTTGTTCATCTGTTCTCTGCCCTGATGAATAAAGTTTAGTTCTGTTTTTGTTTTGCAGCTGTAGCTACATACAGTTTATATAAACTGCTGGCACAGCAAAGCATTTTGTAACTAATCATTCAGTGACTAATTCAAACAATTACGTTTTTAATAGTAGAGCTTCCGCCTCCTTCTCTGATTCAGACTTCAGACGACACTGCAAAAACTCAAGAAAAATAGAACTTAAGGGGGTGCAGATGGCCTAGCGGTTAGGTTGCACTCCGTGTAAGGAGGCAATAGTCCTCCAACAGTGACGCCGGCGTTCAAGTCCAGCCTGTAGCTCCTTTCCCGCATGTCAATCCCCATTCTCACTTACTGGTTTCCTACTCTAGCCACATGTCCTATCCTATTGTTTGCTTGTGATATCTTGAAATAAGATGTGGATCTGATTTTTCAGGGGAATGTGGCTTACAATAAGTGTAAAGAGCTATTATAGCTAGAAATTAGATAAATGCACTAGATATGGTTCTAGTTTTTACAATGATTTCAAACACACTGTTAAGGGCCTCACTTTATTGATTGTTAAATGCACCAGTGCTGAACACAACCAGGTGGCAGATGTCTGTCAAAATGTGATTTACCACTCGAGTAGTTCACCCACATTTCAACAAAAGCTTAACGTGGATCTCCACTTTCACATCATACTTGCATTCTCACTATATCCAGCCACATTTCCAGAGGCTTTAAAGGTATAAGACTCCATCAAAGAATCTTTTCACCAGTCTCCTTCTAATCACTGATTCCACTGAGCTAACACAACAGGATTTCTATTACGGGCGATTAACGCCTGACCCGTTGTTTCAGCGCTTTGAGACCATGTAGAGGCCTTCTTATTCTAAGGATTTATGGCATAGGCCCCCTAAGACAGAAGGCTTATTCCTCCCCTGTTTACTTCTCCCTACAACCCAAAGTGACATTTTGACCTCTGGAGCAACGTGGACTGCGCTCCCTGCTCGCTCTCTCTCACACGCAGATTACTGGAGGAGTAAAAAGGCTTTTCAACTTGAAAGCATATTTGTGAGCACTAATGAGCAAAAAAACGTCATTAATCCCGTCATTCATATGGGCTGCTTTCTGTATTAAATGCATTTTTCTCTTTCCTTTTTGTAATTCTGCTCTGAGAAGACGGCGAGAACGGAAATGTCAAAGATTTGGATTTAACCTGCACAACTTCTGTAATCAGTTTATCAAGATAATGGTGCAACCGTGGCTTTATTATTGACTTCTCGGCATGGGAATAATCCACTTCAGGAAGAAAAGGTCCCTTTAAAAGACAGGAAGCCCATGGACATGCTTTACAAACTGTTACTGAAAGCTGAAAGACACATTCAGGTTGGCAATCATCGCCATTAACTCAAACTTTTAGGCCAGATAAAACAGCAATAACACTCTTTTTTAAATGTTGTCAGGGCCCTTTTTCATTCTCTCTCTCCTGAAAGTGTTAGCTGAGAAGGTGAGGGGTTCAACATGGCACAGTTCAGTGTGTGTGTGTGAGTGAGTCCACATAATGTCATGTCATAATGTCAGGGTTGTTCCTCCCAATTTTAGCAAAACAACTGAAGCCTTGTCACCAAAACTTGGCCGCCCCTCTCCACTATGTCTCCCCGTCAGCCAGCCCCCCCATACCCTCTCACCTCCTCACCCCACCTTCCACTATCCTGACCTCCTGACTCCCAGAGTACTGAGGCACACTCAGGGGCCACAAAGCCCTCATTTGTGTTGTGTTTGGTGGCGAGTGCTGCTCTAAGGATGGTCTGCACTCACCTCATGTCAGTCAGTGGAGTGCACATGGGGATTGGAGGAGGCGCTGAAGGTTTGGAAGAAAAGATGGTGCCGTTTTCTTTGTAAAACCAGGGTTTTTACACAATGTTGATGGACTTTATCCAAGAGACTGTTTCAGCCAGCAACTACGAAACACGCTTTAATGGCTGCAGCATCATCCAATCAAAGTCATGTCTCTTTAACATTTCCTGCTTAAGACAGGACTGTTACACTTAATGTTGCACTTTGTCCACAATGTAAAATGTGTGGAGGCAGAGGTGAAGTTATCTCGCCCTTGAGCCGGCATCGGAGGCAGTAACAAAAGCGAAATGCAGTCACTGTAAACATCGGTGCCGGCATAATAGTGCTTAGTGAGTGTGTGCTTGTGTGTTTAGCTAGCCCTGTTTGTGTACCTAAAACTAATAACACTGTAGAATAACACGCTGGACACCAACGTTACTGCAGTGTGTGGTTCAGCGTAAAGATACAAAGGCAGAGTAATGGCGGAGCTCCCTAACATCACTGTGGCAGTATCTCAATGTAACAGAGCTTTGATAGTGATCATCTTATTGTCTGATACTATCAAGCAGAACTTGCTTGTGCTTCTTCAAATTACAGGGTCAACATATATGCCACATTTTTCTCCAGTTATTACGATAATCTTCAGATTCTTGAGTTTTCAACAGCGGTCCATAACTTGTTCCCATGTACACCGGTTGTGTGTATTTCTTTAAGATGTTGGCTAGACATAAGTAAGACTCACAAACACTCAGGCACTGCCAGATTAAAACACAAGAGCATCAGTTGTTCTTCTATTATTGAAACATCTGTCAACAGCTCCTTTGTTGTGTTTATTCCAGACCAAAAGGACTTTCCCATGAGGTCATACAAAGACACGCACACACACACAGTCCCTCACACAGCAGGGGACGTTAATGCCCTGAAAACAACACCCTCATTTCTGCAGCCACAAACCTCCAACAATACAAGGTAAGAAAAAACACTAGAAGTGGCCCAGAAAGAGGCCAGCTGTGGGACGCCTCTGTTGCATGAACTACAGCTGTTTGTCTCATCATGCTTTCATTCATAAAAAACAGTCACCCTCACATCAGTGTGTCAGACATGTTCCCCTTTAAAGTGGTCACTATCACCACATCCCAGCGCTGCAACCCGCAAACATCTAAACGGCTCCTATTCTCTCTGAACAAAGGTTCCTCTCTTCTTTTGATGCACACAGTTTTTCCGAGTCTTCTTCACTTTGACTCAGGCCATCATCCCTCCTCCCTCCTCTCCTCCGCCGCCTCCTCCTCCCTGCATATTTCGGTGTTGTGTTTTTGGTATGTTCATGAAAAGGCCCGCAAAGACGGGACAATAGGGCACCTGCCAGAATAATGAGCCCTCAGAGAGAAATGCAGCTGGGGCCGAGAGTCATACAGGAACGCCGATGATGGCCCTGCTTTAAAGTGGTCAGAGATGATCCTCGGCCACACCTTATATCCCCCTGGCTGGAATTTCCCCTCTGACACACACTCAAACACACAAAGCAGTCATGCTCTCAAGGTGCATTTTCTCAACCTGCACAAGGAAGCTGTGTAAGATAAACATTCAAGACTTTTATTGTATCCTGTTTGTAACAAAGAAGTATTCGTTTTTCTCTTTTCCCCTGAAAGCCACCGTTACTTCCCGTGTAGCGCACACACACACAAGACGTCACATGAATGTGGACAGAAACTCTGCACCTCAGAAACAAAAGCCAGACTGTTTACATACTGGATCTACATTTAACTCCTGAGAGCGCACGGCACATTAGTCACCAGGATTCCTTTCCCTTTTTAAGGTGGTAGAGAAAATTCCCTCATCAGTCCAAAATACCAGCAGAGAGCTAAATTTAGCCGGTCAACAGGTCCAGGGGGGGAGAACAACAGCATGAGTAATGTGTGGAAGTGGTGGGGTGACAGAGACTGAGGGGGTCGCTGATTAAAGAGCCACATGTTGTGTTCACACCGAGCATGTTTCTCAGACCACTTGTGTTCGCTTCACTTCACTTCTGCAGATGAGAATGAAGCATTTCACACACAGCTGCACTCAATAACCAACACAAACCTACGTGAGGATTCACAGCACGCCGAAACAGCCTCTCCGCGTCACCCTGAATATCATATCATCATCATCATTGTCTTACATGGTTGGAAAGTTCTTCACTTCTGTTTTTAAGGCTTTAAGATTATGCTTTATCGTTTTAATGCTTATTTCTAATAATATGTCTGCACTCCATGTGTCGACTTCAGTTGAATGGTGCCCCGTGAGGTAGTTTTAGGCCGGTCATGTAATTTATGCATGACACAGTTAGCACAAAAAACATGTTATTACAGAAGCCCTAAGAGGACATTCATTCTGCGATAACATGTTAATATCAGTCATTTTCTCAAGATCTAGGGATATCAACTCATCACCGGAAAACAAGCGGTCACCTCGAGATAATATAAGTGAGTCGATGTGTCTAGAAAACAACCAGAAATGACTCATTGTCTCAGGAAATGCTGGAAATATGGAGGTATGTACGCTTAGGGCTTACGAGAACAGTGAAAATGTTAATGAGTCAATCTTAAGGTACGTAAAGGTTGGAATATTTGGAATAGAAATATGTTGTTGTTTTTAAGGTTTAAGTTTTGGGCTACTTTTGCCTTTATTCTAGGATAGATGATGAGAGACAGGAAATGTTTGGAGGAGAGAGAAGGGGATGACATGCAGCAAAGTGCCAAGGTCGGATTCAAGCCCACGGCCGCTGCGACGAGGACTACAGGCTCTGTACATGGGGCGCACGACAAAGCCGCTAGGCTATCCGGAGCCCCAGAAATATATTTTAGAAGATTCAAATAATACGTTTAAGGCTCATTGAAACCTACAAATATACAGGTATTTTCTAAATATTACAAATGTTCTCATAGGCTCCTGACTTTTCCTCCAATTCACTTTCCTCATAAGAAACTTTTTTCAAAACATTTCAGCTCCATTTAAGATCTTAAATGTGACTTTTTCTTCTGAGTGATTGTAGATCTACAAAATAAAAATGTTTTTTCCTTTTTCCAGTTGAGTTTTGGGTAGTGGTTGGACACAAACACGATGTGTGTGTGTGTGTGTGTGTGTGTGTGTGCGTGTGTGTGTTAAGCAGATACGTAAGGCTGAAATACTTCAGGTTTAAACAGCCTCCCTGACAGTGTGAAGGAAAACAATGCTCCTCTCTTCCAAACACATGCCTGGCGCCAGCTGCCAAAGGAGATAAAACCAGGAGGTGAGGAATAACACAAACGAAAAAAAAAAAAATCCCTCGTATCTCTGGGTGATGAACAGTGACGGAGAAACTTTTACTTTGCTTCCTATCAGATTGGATGAGTTCACAGGCGGTTGGATTTATTGACATTCCTTCATATTTATCCATCTTGTGAGTGAGAAACATCTGAGGAACAGGGACTGTAGTGATTTGGGGTGTGGGGTCTTCTCTGGGCGTGGACACATGGCTCAAGCTTGTGGATATAGCTCAGATCAAAAATTAATTTTGCTGCGCTTTGGCTCAAGATCAGGGTGAGCGAGTGTGCCACACACAGTCTCTGATTGTCTCTGATGGCTCAGATGATGCAGAAGAGGAGATAGCATCTGAAGTTACCCACCCTTTAAAGGCTTTTTTCCCCTTACACTCCTCTTTTTTTATCTCAGATTACACGGCAGAATGGGATCCCTGTCCGTGCTGTACCTCTGCGGTGAGCTGGTAGTACACACAACAAAGGCATCTGTTGTACTAGGCAGTCATTGTGTGCAATTTAATGTCTCCTAAATACTTTTATTGTTGACTTTTTCAGGTGCATTCTGAACATTCCTTGTGGCCGTGCCAGAGAGCAGCACAGGTTACTGTCAGAGAGGGAAAACATTATTTATTTTGAGGATGAAACAAGACGAGGCAAGGACTCCGAAAGAAACAAATTCCATCGATTTCAGTAGATGTATCTCAGCCTGCAACCCAACATGCAAAATAACAAATCAGCTACTTATTTAAGCTTCTGGAAAAACAAAGTGTGAAGTCGCTTGACAAATTGACACACACACTTGAACAAGTGCAGACATGGCCTTTAATTACACACAAAAAACAAAAACGAGCCTCATAATGTGGGATTATGAATCACGGTGTTTTCTCCTACAACAGCAGACAATCATAATAATGATCGGAGCCTGCTGCCTAAAATAGGTACCACCTCCAGGGAGTGTTTTCTGGATTTAACTTTTTTTTTTCTCTAGGCAGTCAACACAACAGCGGCTGGTAGGCCTGGAGACTGAGGTAATGCCCTGTGTGAGATTCCTGCTGCCTTACCTCATGGCTGTCTGACTGAGAAACGCCTCGGTTATCTCAGCCACTTCCTTCTCTTGACCACATGTATATCAGCTGAGGTAAGGACGCGGTGGCCTGGTCCTGGAGCAGCCGGCCCGGCTGTAGTGACCTGATTAGATTGGGCCTCTAGAGCCAGGTCGCACATGGGGGGTAAAGTGGATCACATGTATGGAGTCAACGTTCTATTTTAATAAGACTATGCTCATTCGGTTCTTATCTCAAACACCTTATGTAAGATTAAAAGAGGTTAAGATGGGTAGTGCATCAAATCAAATCCGTCCCTGTGATTTCAGGTCATTCAAACTTCCGATTTGTCAAATACAGCAGCTCGGAAAGTGGCCCAAAGCTTCAAAATAAGATACTCTAGGTGACCCTCTGGACGCCGTTCACAGCTTATTGTAATTAAGTTCCTTAATATTAGTTGACAAAGTGTGAAGAAGGCAAAAGTCTGCTTTATGTTGCGTTTGGGAAGGATGAAAAGGTCAGACAACTTCTATTTCTTTAAATTTATAAAGCATACGTCAGTTGTTTTTAAATGGACTTGGACAGCACTTTTCTAATCTTATGACTACTCGAACGCTTTGACACCGCAGGTCACGAAGCAGCGGGAGCAACTTTTGCCCAAGGACACATCAGACATGTGGCTGTGGGAGCTGGGGACGACAGACTACTACTGAGCCACAGCCGCCCCAACATCGACATCATATTTAACTACTTATTAAAACCTGTACTCAATTTTTTTCCCAAATCACAGATGGTTATCATGTGACGAAAATAAAGCAAGGAAGGTCCCGTATGTGAGGCTTCTGGTATAGCCAGGGGTTAGAGCCTGTGTCCACTAACAGCGTTTTTTTTTTGTTGCTAGCAGTGACCAACACCTCACTTTCAGGGTGCTTCTCACCAGCGCTTACAGTTGCTAGGTTACGGAAGTTGTCCCATGGCACTTCCGCTTCCCTTGGCAGTCAATATTAAGATAATTCACTGGCTTAATATTTGCTTTTATTCAAGGACAATGTACAAAGAATATGGAAATTGTGTACTAGAAGTAGCAGCAGCTCTCGATGTGGAAATTGGAGCCTTAGAAAAATAACAAATCCAAGTTGTTTTGGTGCCTAAATCACCAAATGTTCACATAATCAATGTTGCATATCCAAAGCTGAAAAGTCGAAGTGGATGTTTATTTACTACTGCTCGACTTTACTTGTCAGCAGAGCCCTCCAGGTACAAAAAAAAAAAAGATTGTAGAGATGTACCAACATTTTGATAATTGAGTGTGTGAGGCTTAGTGTCACCGTTTAAGCTGTCCTCTTTGACAGATTGGATGTTTGTGTTTTTGTACAGCAGAACAAGTTGAGTACCATGTTTCTTTTGGCGTATATTGCATGTCTGTGTCTAATCTTTCAGTTTAAAAACACATAACTCCTCCTCACCTCTTCCTGATTTGTCCATCACGAAGTTAAAAGGCCCAAATAAACATTTCCTACTGAGCGATTACTCAGAAATCACAGACAGCCAACACACAGAAGGCCAGGTAGTCAGTCTTATCAGAGCTGAAACCCATCGATTTTAACTTTTCCCTTCCTTGTCTATTTTCATCTCCTCTACCTTGTCTACACCTAAGGTCCTTACCTGACCCTGTCTTCCTCCCTTCCTGTCTGTGCCTTCCCTACTTCCTCCCTGTCTTGTCTCATCTCTTCCTCTGGCTCCACGTCTCCTTTTTTTCTGGGTGTGTTTATCTGAATGTTCATTATGCGACCAGCAGGATTATTGACCATGAGTAATAGGGCTCGCCGGGACAGTCTCAAATGCTTTGCATGCTTTCCCAACACCAGCAGGATCAGTGGTAACTGTAGCTCGATCTGGATTGGCCTCATTGAGAATCCCTTGCAATAACAGGGAAGGGTTGTGTTTAAGTCTAACCAAGCAGGAGTAAAGCCATTGGGATTTACCAGAAAATCCACATCAGGGGTATCATCAACATATTAAACAGCGGCACTCAGTTAACACCAGCACGCTCACACATCACAAAGTGGACCTGTGTGGAACGGGATGTGTTGGTCCTGAGTGTTTCCTGATTGGTCAATACAGCTGTCCATCAAGATACTAATAGTCCTGGTCGTTAAAAGCTAAATTAGCCACTTTTCAGTTTGCTCCTTTGGTGATTCAGTGAAGTATTGAGCAACAACGTTTGGTTGTTTACCATTCTTCAGAGTTCATAAAGGCCTAGGTCCATTGACGGCGCTTTTTATGATCACATATATTGAGTGCAACAGGTAATTTGTCTTTTATATTTTAAAAGATTTGGTTATTTCCAAAGAGAAAAAAACATAATTTAAAAAACACAACATAATTACTGCAAAAACAGTTTTTGTCCTTGTCTCTAGTGGAGAACCATTTCCTGTGACGCGTGTTCACTGTCTGAAGGGATTGACACCATTTTTTAACAAAGATTCTCACCGTGTTTGAGATCTTTAATCGATCTTAAGGACTTTCAATGCTGTTGTCTTTGAAGCCAAACGCCAGATCAAGCTAGAGAAAATTCTAGTCAAGTTTTAAGGAAGTTGTTAGTCATCCGAGACATCTCTGAAGTAACCAATACAAACTCAAGTCAAGTGTAAAGTCTGTCTGATTGTGCCTGAAGCCCATTAACCTACAAGTCAAACAAGTAGAAGCTACATTTTCACTCAGTCAGACTAAGTCTCAGGTCAAATCTGGAGTCTGAGTGCATGTCCAAGCAAGTCCTCATTCATTGAAGGTTTAATCCAAATTATGTCTCGTGGTTGATGAGTTGCAAGCCATTAAATCCATCTCTTAAGTAATAAATACAAGTTTACTCCAAGTCTAGAGTCCTACCAATTCTAAAGTCTGAAGTCATTGTGGTTCTTAATTACTCCATCCTAGACAAAACTCATGAAAGCTGACGTCATCAAAGGAAAGCCACGTCTCAAGTCATCAGAGTTTCATGTCAAGTCCAGTCCAAGGTCATAAGAGACATGTCGGAGATAAGAAAGTCTCAGAGCAAATCTAAAGTATGTAAAGGCAAGTCAAAGTCAGCTCTCCTTGGAAAAACTGACAGAGTCATCCAGTCCAGTCTCGAGTCTGGGTCTTTGAGGTTACGGCACCTAAACGTTGGAACTGTTTTCCTCCCGGGGTGATAGCTGTGAACTCTGAGGACGTTTTTTAAAAGCAGTTAAAGATCCATCTGTTTAGATCTGTCTGTGTCTGATTTTAACCGTCTGTTTAAAATGTCTCTGCTTTCTCTTTCATTGTGAAACATTTTGTGACGTCTGCTCTTGAACGGCGCTGTATGAATAAACTTTACTTACTAAGTTACTCACTTAGTGGGAATACACCCACATTAAATCTCAAGTCATCCGAGCTGAAAGTCGGCCAAGTCATTTCCAGTAAAACCAGACAAGTTCCAGTCCACCAATGAGGCTGCAGACTCAACTCAAATAAGTCACATAAAGAAGAACATCTTTGATGGCAAGTCAAAGCTTATTCCAAATCTTTATCAGTAATTTGAAAGTCTAATGCAAGTCTTTCGAGTCCCTGAATGCTCACTATGAGAATTACATTAATATCTCATACATTCCTGTTTAAACTAAAGTGACGTTATTTCAATGCACATGCTGGATGAACACGTTTGAAGTCCTGTCGTTCACTGTGTAGTTTTGGTTTTATGCTCAGACTTTGTCCAGGTTGAACCCTGACTGAATGTAAAAGTGATTTAATTATTATTGTTTAATGTCTTAGTGTGACTCAGATGCTTAAAAGGAGACAGCCATTGGTAATCCCAAAGCCAGACAAAGTGTGTATGTAACTCCACCTCATCTCTGGAGGCAGCTGGCTGAAGCAAGGCCTCAGACATGAGTCTGGCTGCATCACCAACCCACACACACTTACAGCGGCTGAGGTTGCAATATGGCAACTACTTACTTACCTACTTAAGCAAAAAGTAACTCAAGGGATAGGGAGGGGTTCAAATCCATGCTACCGCAGTCATTTCATAACTCAGACGTGGTGGAAGCAGACTGGAGCTTTTATCTCATAATGACATGGCTACAAATGAAGCAGCCCTTATAAGGTAATACTATTAAACACACACAGGACTGACACACACCTGACACAAGACACAGGTATGCCACGCATTCGGCACCAGCCGGATGTTTTTAACCCAGACAGCTGGGGCTTAATCACACCTGTAGGGCATACGTGTAATCATTACAACAATGGTTTTCCATTGCAATCTCTGTTTATTGTCTCTGCATGTAGGCTGATTTCACTCACTACAATAACCCATTGATGACATTTTTCCACGATTGATGGAAACTGCAAATTGGAGAATATCCCCTAATTCCTCTTCTGATGTATTAAAAAGACTCTTACCTTAATGAGGATGAATTTATAATGTAGGGTGACCTTGTAGTAGAGGGACCGATCGTTAAGGACACGAAGGACCAGGACAGGAGATGAGTCTCTTTGACGAAGGCGGCTCTGGAATCATGTCCTCTGCAGCATTAAGGTAGTAGAAGGCTGAAGGCTTCAATCTGCCGGAGGAAAGTGAAATAAATGTTGACTTTGGATGAAATGAGACCCAAATTATTACATGAGCTGTTTAGTGTAAGTTGTCATTGAACCCTTAACATCCATCGAGTGAAAGTTTAAAAAGAAGCAGATTAATGAAACACCATAAAGAGCACGCTATTGGATGCACGAAAAACAACAAAAACTCACAACTTATTTCTTCTATTAAGTCAGATCAAAAACAGCCTCATAAGTTTCACATATATTGCTTTCACACATACGCAACACTCCTCAAAGAAATTCCCCAAATGTTCAGGGTAAACGGCATGTATGAACGTAAACCACCAAATTCTTCACCCCGACTCTACGCAGATTTTTTTTCTGCCAGCCTCTTATAAAAGTCTACACGTGAAGTCGAGGTGAGCGGTTGAGAGAACGCAGGGGGAAATATTCTGAGCTCATCGTGAGCGAGAACAAGTTGTGGTGACAACGTTTATATCCTGCAACCAGTGCGACCTCCGTGAACATAATGAATCTCTGGAGGTTATTTTCTGTTCACCACTATAATGTTCTTTGCGGCTCTGTTGTTGATCGATACAAATGCTTAAAAAAAATACAAATAGCTTCGCTGTAAGGGCAATTATCATCATTGTTCTTTTTACATCATATCCTGCATTTTAAACCACCCCCCATCCTCTCCTCCCCCCATCTGAGAGGGACAGTCTCCTGTTGTGGGGGACATGTGTGAACAAGTGACTCAGGAAGATTTCTGGGGCAGCCTGCCTGATGTTTTCTTGAAACTTCGAGGAGTGCATGTGTGAAAACGGCTAAACTCAGTCCACTTGCTTCAGTTCTGGAAAAGTCTTCACCTATTGGACTTTGAGGGAAGATGTCAGCCTCCCTATGACATACAATTCATTCATCCATTCTTCACCAGTAGGTGGGTCAGATTTTAGCCATGTCCTTGAGAGCTTTTTTCTCACCTTCAGCATGTCTTCACACATGACTTCTAGTCTATTTCTTGTGTTTATATGTTGTAGGAATGCATGTGAGCAGCAGTACTTGTTTGTGGGGTTTACTAAAAATCCCCTGAGATTTTAAAGAGTGGCTTTATGTTTCCTCGGGAGCATTGTTTTCCTAGCCTTCCACGTATTAGATGGAGAGGTCAGCAATCAGCCAAGGACTAAGCCGCTGTGTGTACCAGCCACCTGAAGATTATCTTTACATTCTTGTTGCTGCAGGGGCAGAACAAGCCTCCCTCCTGATTCATACAACACAACAGAGATATACAACAAGCAGGGAGGGGGAAGGAGGGGGGGGGGAGGTGAAGAATGGACGGAGGAGGAGGGATGGTTGAAGGCTTAAAAGGGACATAGAGGTGGAGGGCTGTGGAGTGCTGGAACTAGCTGCTACATGTTGCAGCACGTCCATCATGGGCACATTACAGACAACCTCTGCCATTTAAAAGTGGAGGGCCCCTGTGCAGCCTGCTAATCCTCTGCTATGAGTGACTTTGTCAGTCAAGGAGGCAAGAATGGGAGCCAGACTGTACGGCGCATTATCAGTAAGGGGCTTATAGAAACCCGTGGTGGTGGGCCTGGGAGCACCGTCGCATGGCTTACAATGACCCCCTTCCATTCTCTGATCCCCGTCCAGCTTGTTTTAATGTGTGTTTTTAAAACTTCCTGTAAGTCATGTTCTAAAGCCGGCCACTTAAGAGACCTTTTAGATAAGGTTGTCAGAGTGCGCTCCTCAGAAAGGCACGCTGCCACATCTTGTAAAAGGTTTCAGAGAGAGTAACATGTCCTGACACCCGTGGCTTTAAAGGAGCTGCCGGAGAATGTGCCGAATGCCAAGTTTGTGTTGTGTCCTTAAAGAGAGTGTGCTTTAAGTTTCCTCATAGTTTTCAGGGCTTAAGATTGCCAAGTACGATGTCTGGGCCTGGATCCCGTCGTCCCTTCACACAGACATGTCTCATTGGCTGCGATATACATGCTATACCATGATACCAAGAAAAACCCGTATAATCGCAGGCTCTTATCCTAAACTGAAAGATATCAGAGCCAATTTGATAGAGTTTCTTCTGATAATGGTTGGATCTTATGTGCAAATGAAATATGTGCATGTCAGGGAAACATAAGCACAGCATTTATCAACTTTTATCTTTAGTTTCTTCAGAGAAGTGGCTTTAAAGTGATCACCGATTACCGTCTGCAGACTCTTAACACTCTTAACAGACACTGTTTACACAACTGTGGTTCATTTAAAAATCTGTCAAAACCCTTTGGGCCTGATGTTACATTCAGTCGTCCCCGTTCTCTCAGCTTTCTCCTAAACTGAGGTTTTAAGACTGTGACAGACGCCAACGTAACAACAGCCCTCAAATGTAATAAACCACAAACGTAATACATTTCCTACAAACGTAAAGCAGTTGCATACTCCAAACGTAATAAGACATTTCCTGCAAATGTAATAACATTTATAGAAACCCCTAATTGCATAATTTCACCTTTGACCCTGTTTATATGGACTTGAGTATCCCGGTTATGAACCTCATCCCCGTTTTGACCATATTAGGGATATGGCGTGTACATGCACACAGAGAAACCTGGTTATTCATGTCAGTTTCTGATCAGTGCATCTTATTTGAGCAGGAGCCTGTGATGTTTAAACCTCAGCAATTTTGAAATCTGAGAAAATCTTGATCACTGTGGCTTGCGTGCTTAGCACTGTTAAATGCCAACATCATGTTGCAGATATGGTGTATCCACCTCATCTACAGCAACGGGAGAAGAGAGCAACAGCAAGTAAGATGCTCTTGTTGCCGCCGCAAACGTTTTGCTGATACGTTACTTGGCTGAGGCCGAGCCTGTGCAGTTAGTTGGCAGCTGTTAGAAACTGGGGTAAGGCGTATGCATGCCACAGTATCCCATGCACGAACACAAAAATGGGATACTAAAAAACCTGATCGAAACCAGGATACGCAAGTCCATGTAAATGCACTCCTTGTTTGGATTTGAGCAGGCGTCATCCCCCCTTGTGCTTCATCCTGACTCACACACACCTACTGTACAACGTGTCATGAAGGGAAACTTGTCATCAGGTGAGATATATTTCAGTGCAAACATGTCAACACAGTCAGAGATAGCGGTCTTAGCTTTGTTGTAATACTCCTGTTCCCCGAAATGTGAGTTTAGAGTATCCTTACTACTGCAGGAAGCTTTCCTGGCAGTTTGTGTGTGTGTGTGTGTGTGTGTGTGTGTGTGTGTGTGTGTGTGTGTGTGTGTGTGTGTGTGTGTGTGTGTGTGTGTGTGTGTGTGTGTGTGCGTGTGTGTGTGTGTGTGTGTATAGGTGTGTGTGTGTGTGTGTGTGTGTGTGTGTGTGTGTGTGTGTGTGTGTGTGTGTGTGTGTGTGTGTGTGTGTGGTCATCTGGACATACAGAACAGCTCTATTGTCTCCTTTCAAAGGTGAGGGGGACGGGGACCTGAAAAGCACCTCTCATCCAAACCCTTCCTTCTAATGGCTACACTTGACATGCAGGGGACAATTCCCCAGGCAAAGATTGAAAAGGTGCTGGCCAGCTGAGCGGGACACTCAGCAAAAAGGAGGGAGAGAGAGAGAGAGAGAGAGAGAGAGAGAGAGAGAGAGGCCTGAGAAAGGAAGGATGAAAGAGAGAGAGGGGTAAAGAGAGGGATATATGGAGAAGGTGGAGTAGGGGGTGTGATTAAAACACATATAATAATGATCAGAAAGAAATTGTGTTTGTTTTGTTCCTTAATTGTTTCTGTCGATAAACTCACCATCCGTCCTGAGGTGACTTGAAGTTCAAGGGTTGTGTTTGTAAAAAAAAAATTGTGAGTCAGGGAGGTGAGTGGGGCCATTGCGAGGGCATGGGATCTTTAAAAGCATATCCTCTAGAGGCCGGGGCATGCTATGAGAGGAATACCAAGCTCTGGGAACAATGAGGAGAGGGCCGAGTCACCCCTGCCCACCAGCCTTTCACCGCGGTGGCCACTCAAAGGGCAACTACCAACACAGCTCTGCAATCCAGCCAGGAAAGAGCTGCCTTCTCTGCCGCTCTCTTTGCATTAGCAGCAATTCATACAATCGGAAACAGGAAAGAGTAGAAGTGCCTTCATGTATATTCAGAAACATGCTTCACAAATTAACTGCAAGAGTGTTGTTGCTACATGTAGTACCACAATCACAAAGGATAAATGATGATTTCAACAGTGCAATTTTTGAAAGCCTCAAGCAGATTCCCTTTGAACTTCAGTCTGAATGTTTTACAGCATAAAAGAAAAATGAAATATTGTTACAAACGTTACCTGACCAGGAACCACCCATGAAGTCAGGAATAAACTGACAGAGCAAATCATTTATCTGCCAGTCAGCCAGAAACCTTCCCTTTGGGGTGCATGGTGGAGACCAACACACATCGACTATTGAATGGAGGGTTTCGAACAATCACAAATGGAGCTTACCAACTCCCCCAAATACAGCTGCATGTTCAGTGGCCCCACTCTTCCCAATGTGATGGTCTACCATTCCCTGTATAGTGGAGGCAGGACTGAAGGGCTCTATTGTCAAGTTAGCCATCACAGTATTCAACATTCAGTCAGCATTTTGGTAAAAAAAAAAAAAAAAAGCTGTCAAGTTTGCAATAATTAAAGACCAGGTTCCTGTTTGACTTTGCTAATGAAGCTTGAAAAAACACAACAGAAAATCAGGAAACATGTGGTTAAGGTTGGAAAATGGTCCCAAACTGAGACCATTGTGAAAAACAAAGGAAAAGATCATGGTTTGGTTTGAATACAGTAAGTAGTGATGAGCACAACAAGCACGCTCCAATACTAATCTACATCTGTTTCTTTACTTAAAGCAGCTGTGATCCCATCCTGTGCATGCTTGTGTTGCATTCACTGACAAAACAAATCTCCTGCTTTCTTTTAGCTGTCAGATGTAGCCTATCACTCACTGAGAAACCGTGCTGAAGTAAATGTCAAATGAGGCGCTTCTCGGCAGTACTTCTTCGGTTCCAGACCATATTTTTAAAGTCTGATCAGTGACAGACTTTAAAAATGTAAAAGAGTAATAAACTCTCTCTCTCAACATCTATTTATTTTTACTGGTGGGTTGAGCCCAAAAAATATGCCAGTAGAAACAATGAGGGCCATATTCCTTTATTGGTGTTTCTATAAAAAAGAAACTGGTCACAAAAGTCACTGAATCGAGTTAAAGGAAAGTTGTGACCAACATCAGGCTTTAATGGTGCTGTAGACCAAAGTCGTGCAGGCCGTTACAAAAAGAAAACGTTGAAGCCTCCCTCGCTTCATCCCTTCTTATTTTAGCAAAGTGCTCTAACTTCAGTTTATAAAAATCTCCCTCATGCCTACTTGTTTATTATCCTTTTCTTTCTCTTTTATAACCTCCCTTCCTCCTCACTGTAAACTCAAGACACCCTGTCTTTAAACTACATCAATGGCACGCTGCTTGGAACGATAAGAGCCGCTGCAGACGAGCCCTCAGTGCTGCTTCACACTACAAAGGCCTCCTATTTACATACAAGCCTCTTTATCTCTGCCATGGGCTTGTTTTTTTGATTTGTGGTTAACTCCTCAAAGCCTCCGTCAAGATCCAAGCCTTGTACAGCTTGTACTTAATGACTGTAATTTTCAACATTAAAAGCTTATGGGTTGCCACTGCAATAATAAAAAAGTGTGCTTTGTCAGTCAAGCCTTTTGATCTTGACACTTTTAAAAACCGGTCCCCTAGGACGTTAACAATGAAGCCAATTGACAGGCTTGTTTGTAGGCCACCAGAAAAGAAGATTATTGCCCTTTGTAGACGTGACCCCATTCGTCTTTTGGAGAGGTTGGAGCCGTCTTAGAGGAATTTGGGGATGTGAAGTTCTACCCATGTTTCAGATGAAAAAGAACACGCTTTTAAGGGGGGAAAAAGCCACAAGAAACAAGGCGGTTTCTTTATTCTGGTGTGATGAATTGAGGCGCTCTCAACACAAGAATCAGAGTGGAAACAAAGCAAAAATGTCCTGTGTATTTTACAAGCACTGATAAAGATCTAAAGCAAACACATTTGCGCTACATTTGGAAGATTTATGAGTTAACAATTTGTACACAACTTGAGTCCTTTTTCTCCATCCGCACATCTCCTCGGGCGCCGATTGTCACAGGAAGACGAGCAGCTTTTGTGAAAGTCGCAGCAGAACGGAATTTTTGGACTGAGCAGCTGTCATTTCGCTCATTGACATTATGCATGCTAGATTTTTGCCATGCTGTTTTTCCCCTCTCCACGGGGGTAATTTAGGGCACAATGAAGCACTCTAGTGGGTAACAGAGCTCCCTTTGTGGCATGGGCCCCTGGGGGCCGCTAATCTCTGCCAAGGAAAACAATGGCTCACTGCTGCACCAGGGCCCGGTCCTGTCAGTAATGCTTCAGGTTCAAACACAAGCATACACGCACACACATTCACTCACGCACACACACACACACACACAGCTGATCAGGTTGCCGCCCATCCTTATCCTGACTATACTTAGAATTGAGCATCTGGCTGACAACGGAGCGGTTTGACAGATGAACAAAACAGAAGAGAAAAACAAATATGCCTGTTGCTAATATTTTATGTTGTTGACCGTATTAACCTGCAATCATTATTTCATCCATAGATCAATCAGACGGTACTAAAACAGTCAGGGGAACTCAGATAGTTGCTGCATGTTTTATGAATAAAGATGAATCAATGCACAAGACATTTTTCAACACAGTTATGAAAGATCTCTGAAATATTTCAGACTGCTGTGCAGACGTGTATCATTGGGTACCGACTGTTCTAAAGGTCAAGTCTTTAATTCACTGATTATGCAGAAAACATTAGAGTGTCTTTGTAAGGCTTTAAAATATGAACAGTGGAATCCTCATTTCATTATCATTCTAGTTTCTAACGTTAATCTGTTATCATACTTTGTTGTTACTGATAATACTACACACACTTTTACTCTTACTATTGGCATTGTGGATATACATCTATTGTATTCATTGGTGTTATTGTTGTTGTTGCATTGTTCGTCCCTTTTCTTCTCTCTCAACACCAGCACAGGTTCAGCAGATTCAACATGAGTCTTTGTTCTGCCCAAGGTTTCTGCTTCTTATAGACACTTTTTCTTTGCCACTGTAATGAAATGTTGCTTAGTGCTCATGATGGATTAATGTTGGGTCTTTGTAAATAAAATAAGACAGAGGAGTAGGGTCTAGCTTCATTGAACCAAAGATGGAGCAGTCAAAGAAAGACTGAAACACAATTTTAGTGTATGTATGCATAGAGCAAATCAAAATAGGCATTGGTTGTTCTTTGCATGTCTTTGGGGCATGGTACCTGGTTCAATATATGCATGTTTAATTATGATGACACTGCACAAATTCATTCTATCTTCTCACTGCTTGTGTCTCCTCCCTCTCCGGCTTTTTTTTTTTAAGCAATTGTTGAGGTTCCCAGATCTCAGTGTTCTTTGCACTGAAGACATTTTGATCCGCCATTGAACAAAGGCACAGGTGGAATTAATAACATTCAGGGAAGTTGCTCCAGTAAGACATCCTACATATTACCATGATCTACTTCACTACATAGAAAATGCACCTGTACTTTTCCTGCCATGGGATTGCATCATCACCAAAATGAATAATGACTTAAACTAACATATATTTTTCTAATAAACTCAAACTATAATTTAACAGAACCCACTTCATTGCGTCTTGTCTGCACTTGCTGTACTTCATGAGAAAAAACACTGAGTTCATGCTAATGGGAACATGAAGCATGACATAAACCTATTTAGAAACCTCGGAGGTCCAATAATGACAAGCTGCAAAATATAACTGTCCTCTGGGGTTATTTCACCAGCCAATGACAATGTAGTGAATAGAATTAGACCTGGAACTAAAGCCTGTAATCTACATGTCCTTTCTGCATGTAACCTCGATTTGTTCTTCATTGGTTAACCACATGTGCTACAATGGCCAAACCACATGTGAGGCATTGTATCAATAAGAACAGGTCATCAATCAAGCTGAGCGCCCAGCGTCGTGTTTGCTGAGGTTTCCCCTGCCTGCAAAATGAAAGTTGGGATCAGCGCCTGTCACTGCCAGAAAACATCAGAGCTTTTTTTTTTTTTTCTTGCAGCCTGAAAGAGTTGGAAGAGCAGCCGACTGTGACATGCTAAACCAACAGTGCAACCAACATTGAGGGAAACGTTTGGAATCAATTCACACAAAGTAATCCTCCAAGCTGAAATGAAGTGCACTAGTATTTCATTAACAGCTGTCTTTTCATATCTTTTGAAATCTGAGATGACAGATATGAAGCTACGTGTGAAATCCCAAACTTGAAGGCAATCCAAAGAGAGGACAGCGGAGAAATTTAAGTATATGACAAAGCATAAAAAATGGAGAGAGAGAGAGGGAGGCTGGAATTAAAGGTGAATCTGGTTATTATACAACCTCTTGCTTTCTTGTGTTTATGACTTATACGTTCAAACTATTTTGCAACAGAAGTATTGAACTTCTGAAAGTGATTGTTTTTACCACGTTTAGCTTTAAAAAGTATTTTACAACATTGGTTAATGTTAAATGGACTTGAGCTTGTATAGTTGTTTGCTAGTCTTCTTACTACTCAAAGTGCGTTTACACCGCAGGTGCTGGTCAACCTCTACGTTGCTGGTTAGATTGTTGGCATTACAGTTTGACTTTTGGGTTAAAATGATCTGAAACATTAGGCGTTTTTGGACTGCAGGAACTTTTTAATAGTTCTAGGAACTGTACGATACCTTCCCCTCTTTATTGAGTGTGCACCGCAGGAACTATGAACTATTTTAGTTTTTAGAACCCTGATTAGAGAAACCTTTGTAGCTCCTGCTTCAGAGTAGGTACCATGGTGGTGCGAATGTAGATAGAAAAAAGTCCCCATGGTGTGTAGTTCTCAGGGAACTCCCGAGTGCTAAAAGTCCCCAGAACTTTTTAGTCCAAAAACACTTATTATCACAGAAACACCAAATAAAAGTATTTTACTGAGTCAGTGGTAGACAAGCAGCTTCTAAGTTCTGTAAGGTGAAATGAAGTCTTTCAATTCAATTCAAATAACTTTATTTATCGGTTAGGAACTTGAGTTGTGTAAAAAGCATCAGTGTGCAGCATGAACACCAACCACACACACACGACATGATTTAAAGAATGTCCAATAGGGGACCTCAAAAATGTTCCCTTTTGACCGGCAAGTCCCCTGTTGGTGAGTGTGTAACAACGCTCAAGTCCCCTTTTAGAGAGGTATGCATGTGCTAGCACGCACGCACGCACGCGCACACGCACACACACACACACAAACATCCAAAGTGCAATCGAAGGGTGCTAAGTGGTGTGAAGCTTGTAAGCCATAACAAATGATTCATGACAGGTTAGCAATAAATAATGCTTAGAATTATAATGTGGGTTAAAAATGAATAAACATTTAATTTACAAGTATCCCTGTAAGTGGGCTGAAAGAGAATGAAGTCAAGAATGTTTTTGGTTTCCAAAAATCCTGTCGTCAGAAACTTAAAATCCCAATCTGAGTTTGTGAGAGGAAAACACAAGCACTTTCAGTCGACTGGTTTTAATGGGCACATTTGTCTGAAAGGTTTCCATTGCATCCATTACAGCCGGTTCAATGTCAGGCTGAAGTGACCGAGCGAACAAATGTCAATACTTATTGTACTTTTCATTTACACCTCGGAACATGTTAGATAGGGCCCAGGTCAGGTCAGAGCCCGTTGTTGGGATGAAAAACAGACAGCAAATTAAAAATCAAAATGACATCCAAGAGACCCCCATTCAAAGAACTCTTCACACAGAAAGTGCTCTTTATTGTTTTTTAGAATACTATTACTCCAATGAAATGTGAACAACATGCCCCCATCACTGACCTACACAAGTCTTTCATTACCCTCTCCATCCCTCACTATTCTGATCCATAAAGAGAGCCCTGAAGTGGGTGGACAGTGTTTCCCTAGGAAGAAATAACCAGGTCGGGGGCAAAATAATAACCTACCCTCATTACCCACATCTAACACACACTTTAGACCCTCGTATGTGTTGTCAACGAACATTCAATAGAAGGGATTAAACCCCTCTTTGATCCCCTTCTTTGGGGTTTTGTGTTGATTCTACGGGTCGTCACATCCAGCTGGGAGTCCTCACTTTGCCCAGAAGGCCTCCCTGTGTTGTGACACAGGCAAAGTGCAGAGCGAGGAATCAAACTGTTGAGCTAACTTTGAAGATCAGCGGCTATTATGCCTCAAGTACCCTCATTGTTCTACGCTTGAATTAGCGCACCTGAATCCACTAATCGATGGCTGTTGGTTCTGTGTGCACATGAATAGAGTATGAGGGCTGTTAAGTGATATTTGAGTGTTTTATGAGGATTCGCAGCTTGGGGTTCATTGTGCAGAAATGCCTTTGTGAGGTTATGAGTCCATCAGGAGCCATATTTCAAGCCGTCCGTCATCACTCTCTTCTTCTTGTCTTGACTAAGCAATGCTCAAACTGTTCAGGGTAGGACAAACCATTTTCAGGGTATCTCGTTCTGAGAAGTTGTAATCTACACTGCAAAAACTTAAATATAAGCAAGAGTATTTTCTCATTTCTAGTCAAAATGATGTCATGGCACTTAAAGGAAGAATGTGCGACATTTTCCACATAAATACAGCAGAAACTCTGTAAATGTTTCTCTGAGTCATGACTGTCTACAATGAGTAACAAGCCCGAGCTGTGTTGTTGTCACTCCTTGAGTGTCCACTTGGGGCGGGCTGTAAAAACCCCTGAAGACCGATTAATGCCAATTTAAAAATCCAACCATCAATTTTTTTTGATGTTTTCCAGATCCTCCTGGGGGATTCCGAGGCGTTCCCAAACCAAACAGGATATATAATCCCTCCAGTGAATTCTGGGTCTACCACGGGGTCTCCTCCCAGTTGGGCGGACACATTAAAATGTCCATCTTTGAAGCAGAAGTAAACATGTTTACAGCCTGGTGTAAAAGACAGTTTATGTTTCTATAGCTCACTTCTTTACAGGTGAAAACTCTGCAGGGGTGAATTTTTTATCTTAGAACTTATCCATTGTGATTGTATTAGGACTGAGAGTTATGCAAACATTAGCATAATTATGGGTGTGTATTTTTTTTTTCTTTACAGGTGGGTGTGTAGTCGCTGTATGCTAGGAGGCTGAAGGCCCGCCTCAGCTCTACCTCTTTGCCCATTTCTAGAGTTGACCTAAAGTTAGTTTGAGACAGTATTTCCAAATTGCCGATTGCCATCGTTGGGCTTCAAAATTCTGCTTCAAGACAACATGTGTGATGTCACTGAGACTAAGCCAATGTTTTATACAGATGCAGTACAGATCAGAATCTATGGAGGACTACAATTCATATTTAGCAATCTTGATAAGTTGTAAGACAAGTTTGGTAAATTCATCAGCAGCAGTTTTACAGCTGCTAAGAGATAAAAGAAGAAGACAACAAAGCAGAACCAAGAGACAGTAACAAACACAAAGTGCTGGACTACAAGATCCTCAAATTAAAGAAGCACTTAAAATAGACAGCATTCCCAATGTAGATTCTAATGGTATACATTTAGGGATAAGATTTTTGACCGCTGCCCTCTTGAGAAACATAGAAGCTGTCTGCAGGCGGACATTGAGCAGCGTCCCTTCAAGGTCTTTACAGGGGATCAGCAGGGGTCTCGCTGAGTAACGCACAGTTTAAAATCTGTAACATGGAGCTGAAATGAGGAAGTGAGAGGGACAGACCTGAGCTGTGGGAGGAATGAGGGAAAAGAGGAATGACGTGTTCAGTCTGAGAAAAAGGAGATTTGGTCGCACACCTGCTCCGGGGCTGGTTGTGATTTTATCTGAGGGGGCTGACTTTGTGTGACCCCCCTCCTGAGGGGACTATGAATAAACCGCATGAAGAGACACACTCTGGTCCCAGTGGGAGGTCTGAAGTGTTGGCATATGTGATAAACTGTGTCATGCTATTACACAATGACACGGGGAGTTATGAGATGTCAGCGGCTCAGCGTGAGAAAGGTCCGACAAGATACCTTTACCTTCAGGGTATTTATGATCACTCTACTGTCAGATATATGGAAAATACAGGTTTCAACAAAGTAATGCATGGTATTATCATCCAACAACTTGATTCTTTGCTGGTTTGACTTGTCACACATTTCCGACTGCAGCAACAAGTGTTTTTGTACCTACAGTGCAAACTGGACCTCCGGTGTAAGTCATCCATAAACGCATTGACAAAGGAGTCAACATGAATTTATGTTGGGGGGGCGGGGGGCAATATTGGACAGTGACTTGTACAGAGAGGTTTTGATGATATATGCACTTCACCTCTGAAGAGTTGTACATTATTTTGTTGAAAAGAGATTCACAAGAATATGAATCAATCTAGCTTCTCATGAGAGTTCGTAGGGGAAAATGCTACCTAGCTAAAGCTAAAGCCTTCTTCTCTTCAAAGTAAAAATAACAAAAGGCTTCTTTTAGGCTATTCTATATTTTACTGGGTTTTTTAGTTATGGGAGAACTTAGACAAACAAAAATCTGTCACGTTGTTCTGTGCAGCATTGCTAGCTAGCACAAGTTGCATGTTATGGACTGTAAGAACAGAAAACGTAACTGTTAAAGCAAGATTTACAATTGTAAGCTAACCACAGTCACGGTCACTTTTAGCATGTTTAGCATGTTACAGGTCACTCCAGCTTAGAGCATACATTTAAAATATCTTATTTTTGTAATAGGAAATGTAAAACTGAGCTGTACAGATGCTTACACGGTTTATTTCCCACTTCAAACAAAGACTGAAGGTACAGCAACTTTCTTATAATGCTATGAAAGTGCGAACAACTGCAGTTCCTTGAATGTCCACTTGAGGCTGGCTCCAAAAGTCTTGGAAGTCCCATTCACTCCCATGTTAAAATGTTGCTGCTTTTACAGCAGAATCATCTTTACGGCCTGTTAAAAACAAAAGAAAGGTAATTTCTTTAGCAGTGCATGTGTACAGGTTGTGATTTTTTGGTCTTTTTATTTTACGACTCATCAGATTTGATGAGTTATGCGAGCTGGGGGCATGGCTGACTTGACTGACAGGTGGGCAGGTTGTAGCTGTTTGCCAGGTGAACAAAAGCCCTCCTCTACCTCTTTGCCTGTGTTAAGGCTGAATAAAGTCTGAGAGAGCTTTACAAACATGGCAACACACCATCTTGGGCTTCAAAACTCTGCTTCAGACACCAGTGGGTGATGTCACTGAGTCCACGTCCATGTTTTATACAGTGCATGCTCTTACGCTGCCCCTAAGGCACAGGCAGAAAGTTAAGAGAAATCTTCTCCTCTCACTTTGAGGATGTAAAGTTATTATACAGAAATATTGAACAGCTGCTTTGTAAAAGACATTTTTAAGACATTTTCAACTCGGTTTTAAGGCTTAGGTGTCGTAGCTGGAGGGTCAGAGAGATCGCTTTCCGGCCTTAATGCTTGAGGAACGTTTCCTAAAAAATTCTAAAGAAGCTTGGCTAACCCCTCCCCTTTCAGATTCTGACACTGTCTTGGAGAATGATTTTTCCATCTCAGACACAAATTAAATAACACAATGTTACGTGGGAGCATTACACCTTGACTTTGAGGTAAACAAACATGATGGTTCATTGTGCTCTGCCAGTCATATCAAGACTAAAGAATGAATCATACCTCATGTGTTTATGTCAGAATCAGCGCAATGTTGTCTGAGCTTTAACAATGGACAATAATAGAAAAAACGAAGCCCCGCCCCCATCTGCTGTCATTGTGTAACAGGCCCAAAATAATTGGGGGCATTAAAAAAAACGATTAGTCTTGATAGTGTCAGCACATTTCTGCTGTGTGTGTGTGTGTGTGTGTGTGTGTGTGTGTGTGTGTGTGTGTGTGTGTGTGTGTGTGTGTGTGTGCGTGCGTGCGTGTGTGCGTCTGTGTGCTTGAACAAACTGGTTTCCTTCACACAAGGTGATGATTGTTTTCAACCTCTCTGGATAATCATCCTCAACACGACTGACTCAAACCTTTCAATAAACGGGTGATAATATAAAATAATGAAAAGAGTCACTTGTTAACGGCAAAGAGAAACTTGAATCATACTTCCAGTCTGTTGATGACTGGAAGTATGATTCCAGTCATCTTTTCTAAATACAGCTGTCTGATTGTGTCGGACAAAAACAACCGCCGTGAGCGTCACGCGTCACTGAAAGTAAACAGCCAGCAGAGGTACACCGAGAGAGAAGAATAGACTGTTTATTCGTTTCTTCTCGGATGTTGCACAGTGAGAACAGTGTGACGGGCTTCTTGAAGGCGTAATCTCATGAAATAACATCAAGGGGTTATCTTTAATTTGAGGTTGTGCCCGGCACACAGAGACGTCTGTCATCAGAGAGCAGCTTCTCGTGATCTGCACTGTCATTAGATGATGTCAGTGTTTCTGATTTGAGATCCTCCTAAACTGACCAGTACCCTTTTATTTATGAGGACCTAAACAATCTCTGTGTTTCTGAAGACGTTGAATCTACTCAAACTTTTGTTTCCGGATTTGCAGTCATTTAATATACTGTATGATTGACAGAATTAAAAATAATTGTACTCAAACAAAGACTCTGTTTCTACGGAGGCCCTCAGAGGAAATTAGAAAAAAAAAGAAGTTTCTTGTGTGCAACAGAAACTATCCAACGAGCAGAAGTTTCTGATACAAGACAAAACATTTCTTGTCTATCTTCACATGAAAACAAAAAACTTTCTCATGCTCACAGATAGTTTCTGTTGTGCACTAAACCTGTTTTTTTCCTGCCCCATAACCCCTTAGGTCAAGCTTTCCCAACCTTGGGGTCCCGACCCCATGTTGGGTCCCATGCAATTCAAATGGGGTCGTCTGAAACTTTTATTTATCGATCATTAAAAAATATATTGAGAATAAAAATATATTGAACACAGCCTACTGTGGACCTTAGCCAATGCCAAACAAGAAACTTGCAGAGTCGCTGTCTGTCTGTCTGTCTGTCTGTCTGTCGTCCTCTGTGCAGAAATGTCAGCCCAGACTTTCTCCCAAGAAACTCTGAAACAAGAAAAAGTCTGAATGTGCTCTTAGATGAATGTTTACTTGTAACACAGTAGAAAAACTTTTACACAAAAACGAGTTCATTTTAACAAACAGCTGTATGTGTTTTGGATGTCTGCGGTCGCCAGAGTTTTTAGTCAAAGTGGGGTCACGAGCCAACAAAGGTTGGGAACCACGTCCTCGGGGGCTCCACAGGTTGCCGTTGCTCATTCTCAAAATGTGAGTAATTGAACAGAAATGTTAAATGGACTTGCTGTATTTGAAGCGTTTTTTACTAACAAGCAATCCAGGCCATGTTTTCTTGGATTTGTCAGATGAATGTGGCGAAAATGACACATAATTAAATATGTTTGACTAGAATTTACAAATAACACGCGTTAAGATTTGAGTTTCTGCAGTGTGGCTGCTTATGGATGACAATGTAACTCTGACAAGTAGTGTTTAAAATGGGTACTGCAGTCCAAATTCAAAACATTGTAGAGAGCTGTCCCCCCCCCACCCCCGGGGTCAATGTAGACGCAGGATGTTATGTCACAGACCCTGAAGCTTCAGTGTCTAGCCAGCTCTGCATCGGTCTTGAAACCTTTCTGCACTTTTCTGCTCGTGGAGCTTATTAGAAACATGCAGAGGCTTTTTACGTCGGGTAGAATCACTTCTAGATGAACCAGTTCTCTTGCCTGCTTCCTGCAACACCTGTTTGTTTGGCAAAACAACAGGCGAGGTGCTGCCATAAATCCGTCTACCTTCTCTGGTCCAAACAAATCCAGACAATTCAGGACCAGAATCTAAAGTTAGAAGGAGGACATACTGGCTGCTGCATTGTTGTCAGAGAAGCCAGCACTTCAACATAGCATGTTTCCTTAACGTCTGATCATAGAGTAAGGTCACTTTATCATGTAATTCAGTAGATACCTTCCATGATGGACCTTTAAGGTTGTGATGATATGATTTATGTACGGGCTACGACAATCACTAAAACATAAAAGTACTAAAAAGCAACATTTAAAATGATGACAGTATCAGGAGCTCGGATGACTACATTTGTCTTGTTTCCTTGTTATAGAACTCGAGGAAACGATTATCTGTGTCGGATGGTTTTATGGTAAAAACCTGTTGGAGGCCTCGAACATATTTCTTTCCTGTCTGGTTAGTTCAGGTCTGTGGTTTGAGCAAAGTCGATTTCACAGCACATTGTGAAAAATGTTAGAAAAACCATGACACATCGCGTGCAATACTGGAGAAAATCCCTGAGGGAAAATACAACACTTAGTCCAAAGATGTCTAACGCATAAAAGCAACAATACCAGTAATATAAAACCTCAATCACTTGAAATACTTGAACTGCTGAATATGACGATGAGTGTGTACTGTATCTGATTCAGCCAAAGGGCAGTGCGTGAGGTGTTCTCAGAGTGTTCCCACTGTCTGTGTGCCAACCCTGAAGCTATGTAAACAGCCATTACAAAATTACAATCTCTAACCCAAACATTAGGAGCAGTGATTTAAACAGAGAAATGCACTGGAACGCACTCAAGCAACAGATGACTTTTAGCTTTCTGCTCTGATGACGTTATGTATCATTCAGTGGCTGAGACGGGGAGTTTTTCCCCCTATTAAGTATAAACATTGCAAAAAAACAATAGCCTGTGTGTCATCCGAGGCTCGTGATGGATGTAGAGCTTTAACATCTGACACCAAAGTTTAAACAAGAAAGTCAACCACGGACTCTGTTTTATTTAAAAATGGTCACGGGAGGAAGACAGGAAATTACCAAAGGACATTTACATCATTTACAGTGTCATTCCTCAAAACGCCGGCTCACTCGTTTTGTCAGCTATTTTATCACACCAGAAATTCCATTTGATTGTGTTTGCATAGAGACAAAAACAATGAAGAAGGCGCCGAGACAAAGTGGGAACTTACTCTCCTTCCACTTAAAATAACAAATCATTCAACATCATGTTATCACTCCCAACACGTCAGATACTTCCGCTTGGTTAAGGCCCTGAATGTAACGCTGTAGAAACCATTTGCAGCAGTTTTTGAATGTGCAGTCCTCAAACAGCATCCTCTGTGGCTGCAGATGGGAAGATGAAAACTGCAGTTCCCTAAGTGGCCACTTGAGGCTGGCTCCAAAAGTGAGCAAATCTCAAGCAGCAACCTGCAGTGTTAAAAAATGAAGCAAATGCAAACACTGCAGCTCCGCATATGTCCACTAGAGGCTGGCTGCAAAATCGCCAGAAGTCCCATTAATGCCCACATTAAAATATTCATTTTACAGCAGAATTAAAAATATGCCCGGAACAAAAATGTTATTTGGTCTGAATTTGGTAATTTCTTAATTTGAACAGGGGGGTTGATTTGTTCTGAGAATAAAAAGTCTGAGTTATGCATAATTAGGGGCGTGGCTGGTCAGGCAGGTGTGATGTAGCTGTTTGCCAGAAGGCTTAAACTCGCCTCAGGTGTAATTTACACCTTTGCCATCGTCTAGTTTGACCAAAAGTTAGTTTGAAACCTTTTCATAGTGCAATTCCGCATCAGCACAATACCTAAGCGCCGCCGTTATCAGGCTTTAAAACATTCATACTGACGCCCCAACTGCGTGATCATGGTATCTTAGGACTCATTATGTTACGGCGTTGGGAAAGGTCCAGGGAGAACGGCACAGCAGGAGCTCCACATTCTCGCACAGTCAGGCATGCACACACACAAAGTGCTGCACTCCCCCAACAGCTCCGCCGATCCCGTCTCGCCCCTGTAACCCCTTATTACGCCTTTGCGATATTTACACTGAAGGCGAAAATGTCACAGGGACAAATTAATCGCACCTTGAAACAGCAAACAGCATTTCCAAAATGCTTTAGAAACTAATTGGTGTCACTGAAACTACATCCATGTTTTATACAGTCTATGGTCAATGGTCAATACCCATTTAGCCACAAATGAAGATGCATTGCTATCTTTTACCAACAAAGGACATTTGTTGCAGAGGAAACACCCTCAATCGTTAAACTGCTTTAAGATATTCTACTGCAAGAAACATAAAATGAGCAGCTAGCCTAAACTGCATCTTCAGTCAAACTCTGCAGGAGTGCTAACTGACATCAGCTCTGCAGCATCATCAGCATAAACTTAAGTCATTCTTTTTTTAATTATACTTTATTTTACATATTCTATTTTTTTCTACCAGTGAGCAAAGGGTTCAGTCGACAGCCACCAGCTGAATAGTTTTCATCTCGTGTTTTATTTTTCATAATGCTACTCGGCTCATTTGGCATGAAGTCGATCACAGACACATTTCCAATTAAACAAACACAATGAAGCTTGCAAGATAAAGCGGATCATTCTTCTCCTTCCACTTAAGATTACGATGACTCATTCAAACATGTTTACGGTCCAGCTTTGATCAGGGAGTCAGGATGCTAACATGTGAGCTACATTATATCGTGTCACATTCTTGAACCCAATTACAGGCTGTGGTGGGGCTCGTTTGTTTTCAGTAAACATACATAAATGTCTTTTATTCAATGTGACTTCTTTTGAAACTCGAGCCTGATGCCGACATCATCGGAAAGTTTGAAACTTTCTCTCTGCTTTTGTATTCAGCATTTATTCTGCGCAGGGGCTGATGAACGAATGGAAGCAGCGGAAACATGGAGTTAAACAAACTTTGAATTAACAGTTTTAGGGCTATTTCCTGCTCACCCCCCCTCTCTCCCCAAAACCCATCTCATACCAAACAATCCTACCACTCTGCCCATAACCTCAAAGTTAACCCCTCACACACATTCACACGCAGCTCTGCATAACATCTGCAAAGGTTATGACATGGAGAGCACTGTAATCTACTGTACTGAGAGACATGTGGAACCTGCAGGACTTGTTCATACATGCTTTCACTTTACAGTACAGGAGGTATTCATGCAGGATATGCATGCCTTTTTACATAAAAGATACATTTTAAATAATACAACATGCAATTTCCTCTAAAGATGCGCTGTAATGGTACTGTGCTGTAAAATTACATCAGACAGAATTCTATAGCTGTGGAGTTTTTGAGTTTTTAGCTGTGCTGTGTCTGACTGTCTTTGGTGAGTGATGGATTCTGTATCTAGAAGCCCACTGGCTGACATCATGGCTGAATACAGTAGTCCAATCCCAATTAAACAGATTTTGTAGTCATTTCATGCAACAAACAGGCCAAAGAAATGAAGGAGTTTAAAGAGGTCTGTCTGCAAGACGACACAAGCAAGAAAGATTTAAAACGCTTGTGTTTTAAATGTTCTAATATCAAGAATTTCTGAGGCAGTGCGAGACAATGTCATTGGATTTTGAATTTTTTTTTTTGGGGGGGGGATTTAAATACTTTATTAATCCCTGAGGGAAATTCTGGTTTTAGTCTTTAGTTATTTTTTAGAGACATGCTTCTCACACACACGTGCACAAACAGGACCAGTGGACATGCAGTAGTGGAGAGATGCACACTGCTATGCAGGGAGTGCACTAGAGCACTAGTTGCTCATGGGCTCTGCGGGAGTACTCGAGGAGGGCCCTGGCACCTCTCCAGCTACCAGACCAACTTCCATGTTATGGTCCGCTTCGGGACCTGAATTGGCGACCCTCCGGTTCCCATCCCAAGTCCCTACTGACTGAGCTACTGCCGCCCCCAAACTATGGGAATGCTAAATAAGCACAAGTTAGGAAAAGTTTGCTTTCCCCAAAATACGACTGAGGGTGATATTTCAGTCTTTTTACTGAATTGTGTCCCTGAACCAAAACCACATCAGAAGACACAAAACAAAATCAAATTAAACTTTATTCATTTAACAGAACCATAATTGACCAATATGAGTAAAAAAAAACAAGATAGACAAAACAAAAATGGCCCAATGAAAACACCATGAATAAGAGTAAAATATAGCAGCATGTTCAAATGTCTGGATGTCAAGCTCATCTTGAATTAAATGCCAACACAAAGAGGGAGGGTCTGGGCCGCACAACAATGCAGCTCGAGTTGTTTCTGGGACGGCTGTTCACAGTTTTGGAGCAACCACTGCAGTGGATCTGTGACCTCGGTCTCCAGCAGAGCCCTGGAGGTGGATAAATAAGTTCTATCCAGCCACAGACATATTACTAATAAGTAAAGGGGAGGCCTATGATCCACCATCTTTCATTCTGTGCTGAGCATTGACGACTGTTTCTTCAAGATGTGTTACCACGTGACTTCTTATTGCACTATACCTTCCTTCAACCTTCCTGAAATGGCTTTACTCTATTCATGTGGTTGCATATTCTTTGTCTCTCCTTCACCTTTCACAATTGTCATATTTGACAACCCTGTCGAGTGTAACTCCTCGTGCTGCTTGAGAAGTTCAACTGCGCTTTCATTTGTGTAAAACACTTTATAACATGTACAAAGCATTGATGATAAAAGATAGTTTTCATACGTCGTTTTGCTTTTTTGGTGTTTAAATGGATTCTTTGTACAGCCATATTATGAAGAATCAGCATCTTATTTTGTTGACTTAATGACGTGATGCTTTGATTTCATTAGTTCAGACAAATCATGGTATAGCATCAGTAAATATTGCAAGGCAAGTGCAGCCTTAGCTTACTATCTTAGGTTGCTCATGACCTCTTTTGATATGTGCTCATCAAGTCTTCAGCACTCAGAGAAAAACATGCAAACCGTTCAGGTCTGTTTTAGGCACAGTTGGGTTTTTATTCTACTCTGAGCAAAAGAAAAGCTGTGGTGAGAGATTCAAAGCGTCATTCAGCCTGAGGGATTCCCTCATTTGGCAGCAGCGGCGCTGCCTGGGAGATTGTCCACAAGGAGACATAAACCACACTGAGGAGAACAAAGGTCACGACTCAGAGACCAAGGTCTAAGCCCCCCGCACCATTCAGCCATGGTCATCTTCTCTGTCTCTCTTTAGCACACACGAATCCCAACAAACTCCAAGCTGCCGGGTCAACAAGCTAGAAACGTCTCTCTGTCCAGTTGTGCTCCTAAAATAGTCAACAACATTTCGCTGCCTGGTCCCTGAGCTGTGTAACAACGCCAAATGTAAGCCAAATGTTCTTCTTAAATGGAGGGTAATTTATAGAAACTGGCAGGAGCAAATTTGGACTTGTAGCCAAAGGTGTTGATTACCCTTTTTATCTGGCCGTTTGTTTGGGAGCATGATCAAAGCCATCACCCGTTAGCGATCATGTGTTTCCCCCCCTCCAACCCTCTGCCCCCCTGCTAAAACATTGGCACACGGCCATGCATCGGCCTACTTTTCTTTGTTTTATTACTTCAAAAGGTTGCGGCTCACCCCATTCATCACACAACATTGCTCCCGTCAAAGCTGTAACAGAGTCAAATTGTTCAGGCGTTCGGGCTTCTAACAAAGCACGGCGAGCATCTCCCAATCTGAAGTAATTCAAGTCGGGATAATTCATCACTCGCGGAGTCATCTTTGATCTGTCATGTGCACCATATCTGCAGCAGGACTTACCCTTGGCTTAGTCCATCACACCTTATTGCACTTTTGATACTTCATCTCACCCAGCCCACTTGAAGGCATCCCACAAATTGTCTTGGAAAATCCCACAATAATGCCAAAGTCTGACAAGTACCTTTGATATGGGCACATATTTGTTTACTGTTGATGCTTCTCTGTGCTTTGCAGAGCTCATATTATCACAGAGTACAAAGAATGGAAATATCCAGAAGGGTTCAAAGAAGGGTGAAAAGTTGGGAACAAATATGTTTATTCATGCCTTTAAACGTTTGAAGAAGTATTCCAAACCTCCAGATGACCCTCTTTAAGAGATTCATAGTGTCTCCTTTCCTTCAGGGTTTTCTTCATGCAGCTCTGTGGCTGGATGACTTTAAGTGTATTTAACCCTCTGGACCACAGAGATCTCTTGTCATATGAAATCCTTCCCAGTGCATGAAAACATGAAAAATAAAGCCGGAGCTTTGTTTTGTAGGCAGCTACAAATACATCGTAAACTTGTGTTTTTACTTCTCTAGATTCCACTTGGTTCCCTTTATGTCTCAAAATAATCTTTACTGGCACTTTACATACTTTTTGTAAACTTAAGGAAGCTGTTAGGTTGAGTTGCAAGGAAGATCCAGACCAAACATTCTTCCTGGAAAGCGAGAAAAGCTTTGTAAGACACGTTTTGTTGCTGAAAATCACATCACATCGTCACATGAAATGGTAAATTTAACTTCACAGGCTTAAATGCCAAATCAAACTTTTGATGAAGTTGCACCTTTTAAATGAAAAAAACTTGTTAAAGGTCTTTACATTTGATTTGGGGATAGATCTGTTTCTTGTGACTGTACTAATTAACCGCATATTCTGTTTCTAAAGGGTTAACTTCCTGTTCTGGTTTAATTTGTACAAATATCAGCTTTTAAGGAAAGGCTCATTCAGCAGAGGAAGCCTCACCGGCTCTCTCCGAGGCGCCCTGCCCCTATCTTGAAGCCTAATCCGATGAGCTCACACTCAGCATGTTCCTCTCGTGAGTTCTGCATGACTTGCGCTGCCCCCGGAGATAAAGGACGGATGGGTGTGCTGCTGTCCTCATGGAGAGGCGGGTGCGGAGGAAAGAAGAGGAGGAGGGGTGGAGATGTTACAAGGAGGTGGGAGGGATCGGGTGGAGAGATGGGGTATGGTTGTGGGGAAAGGGGCGGAGATGGGACATAGTGAGGCGTCTTGTGTGCATGTGTGGGGGAGTCTCATCATCCAGCACCTCTCCCGCCCTCGGACACTGACCTCTTTGTAGGAGTCATATTAAAAACTCCGGCCCTGTGAAGATGACCCCCCGAGACTAATCCTGTGACCTCCAGCGCATTAAAATGACCGTTAGTGGACATGGCAAGGACAGTCTGTCATTTCGGCCTCCCAGTGGAGGGACGGTGTGTGCGTGTGGTCAATATTTGTGTGTGTAAGGTGGGGTGCGGGGGCTGTTTGTTATGGAAGAGGGGTATTGCGTGCAGCAGAGTGCCCACAGCAGGACATATGTGGTTGAAGTCCAGATGTTAGAGTCAGGAGAAGGACATGTTGCCCTCACGAAACATGTCAGATATCGTGTTTAACCCTAATCTCTGCAAGGTTTGTAGGTCGCTGGGAAATTAGGAAGGAATTCTGATTTTTCAATACTTATTTGCTTGCTGTGATTAACAAAATAACTTAAAATCTTACATGAAAACCAATGCTGCAGTTGAATGTCGCAACGCAGCTCATTTAAATATTGTTTCCAAGGTTTCAAAAACTTATTTCAAGAATCTGAGGAAAGTACTTCTTTGCAGGGCCATTTGTAAACGTGACCATATTTTGCAAGCATGCTAGATCCTCTGTGGAAAAAGCCAGCAGTACCTGCAGGAACACACATTCTTGGAAGGGTAGCTTACAGGTTTTTTTAACATGCCCAGCCTTCAGGGAATCCTTTATAGCTTCCGAAGTCTGTAACCTGCCGGCAATTTGGTGGGTAATGTTCAATGACAGCTCAAAGCACCGACTTGTTGTCTCTGGGACCTGTGGACATCTTCTGAAGCTCTCGGAGGCCACTTTATGTGGTGATAAAAAAGGGACCAATAAAGCCTTCTCACCGGCGGCAGATCCTCCCAGAGCAGCAGTCCTTGTTAATCACAGCAAACAGTTGGAGATCCTTTCAAAGGGGATTATATCAGGGTCAGGAGCATTTGGACCTTAATTACCCTTGACATAATGTTTGACCATTCTGTTACCACCGGGGAGGGCAACACTTATTAAGGGGACATAGGCTAGGGGTCACCGGGGTTACACAGGTCAACAGTGCGAGCGCAGCCCGACCCAACCCCCAGCCAACTACTTCCACATTATGTATGTTAGATGTCCAAGCATACCTCCAAAAACGGTCCAGAGAAGTCCAGAGCAGGAATCTGGTCTGAAGAGTAACTGAAGGACTTTGGTGGTGGTTGTTGAAATCATTCTGAAGCCCGTCAGCTGGGGCAGGTTTCGGACAGCAGGGCCCAGCCGTGACGGGCAGACACATGATTTGGAAGCAACTGCAGCCAAAGGGTTAAAGGTCACTGGTTCTAATCTTCGGACTGGACGGATACATCTGCACTTGAGAAAAATGCAAACACACCTATCAACCCACTCTTCATTGTCATTGCCATGCACAGACAAATTCTTGTTTCTCAATCTGAAGTTCTCAGTCCAAGGTCTGATATTTGCCCCCCTTTCGACTCTGCGACTTCTGGACACAAATCCATTTTTAAAAAATCTACTATGACCAATGATACAAATTTACAACTACAATATAAAACCATCCACTGAACACAAATCACTCAAGGCAAAATGTTCAAAATGGGATTAGCTAACAGAGTGTTTTGCTCACAATGCACTCTTGGTAGCACAGATGATCATTGTCATGCCACTTGGGCCTGTCAACCAGTTCCCTCATTTTAGATTACAGTCACCGAAAAACTCTCTACTATCTTTGGCTGCAGAATCCGCCCATCCCCTTCACTCTGCTTACTTGGAGACACTACACAAACCACCATCGCAAATAAATACAATAGATATCTATCGAATCATCTTTCAAACCTGGAAATCAAAAAGAGGCTGCCTCATCACTCACTGGATCAATTTAAAGACCCTTAATCTGAGACACAACCAAATCGGGAGCTGAAGCCACACGGGTAGACTTCATCCACTTTTTGCACTCACAGTTGGGCCAACTGTTTAGCCCTTTTTGTTTCTGCTGTGTGGTTGCCTAATTTGCTCTTCCCTTTGGAAGAAGTCTAACAATGCCAACTTCGACCACTAATCAATGAGTAATTAATCCTTCACTGTGTGTCTAATGCAAAATGTTTCTGCACACGACAGAGTTAGAGTGTGACAAAGTGGAATTCAATCAACAGATGGGAGTGACGGACAGATGCAACAGCCCCCTCCACTCCTCTTTCTCTCACGGCTTGTTTGAAAAACATATTGATTTTGGTAAATATTTCAAGAACCTCTGTTCTCAATGTCATCACTTCTTCCCTTGCAAGCTCTCATGAGTCATGAAAATATAATCCTTTCTAAGGCCTCATGTCCACCTAATGTTTTTTTCATGCAGAAAAGCGCTGGCTGTGAGCTCGGGAGTGTTTGCATGAATCGTTTGTTTGCTGAAAATAAAAGAGCTGCACGTCCGTCCCGTCTCTATGAAAACAGTCGATTAACAACGGCTGCTGTATGATCGTCACTGCTCGTCTACTTTTTTCTGTACGTTTTATATTTGAGATTGTTTATTTCACGATCAGACACGGAGCAAAGAGGATGTGGGTACAAGACACGATCCATAGGAGGCAAAACTACGGGGAATATCATATATTTGGAAAAGAGCGACGTTGACGTCAACATTCATTTCCTGAAAAGTTAAAAGATTTTCAACTCTAAGTGCTCAGAGCGGCCACACAAAAATGGCGGCATGCTCGGAAAAAAAGACGCTGGACGCTGCACTTTTTCTCCAGGCGACAGCCTGCTGCTGCAAACGCTATCTGCTCATTGAAAACTATTTAAAAAAAGACGCTGGCATTTAGATAAAAACTCTAGGTGGACATAGGGCCTAAGTGTAATCCTCAAGTGATGATGCAAAAGAGCAGCTTCCTGTATATGACCTCTAGACACAAAACAGATAAACCCCAAAAAAGAACCCATATCAGATCTAACTTGTTCCTCTCTGAGTGTGATACGCAGCATGTACATGTGGGCAGATGCTGCCAAGGTGAGGTGAAGCAGAACATTTACAACTGGAGGATACAAAGTGTGCGGTCAAAACATCCAATCTCTGGAAGTGTATACATTCTGTCAAGGTCTCCAGGACAGAGCACATTCTTGTGTAAACAGACAATGTGGAGCTGTGAATCATGGGACTTTTCTTTTAGCTTCTCTGTTGCAGGATGTTTGGGGGGGAATTGAAAAAAAAATACTTGTGGTGGCGATAGTTTCCAGTCAAAGCGGACTTCCTAAAATAACTTGAGTGTGTTGTTTTCATGATGACACAGCGTTATTCCTAGACTTTCTGCACTAAAGGCCGCATGCATACCCTGAAGTAAAAGCTTTGAAGGGAATTCAATAGTTTTAAACCAGAAATCTTTTATTATTTACTCGCCAAATATGTAAAAGAAAGAATAGCATGCACGATTAAAGACGGGCTGTCAGTGTGAACACGTGAATCATGATGTGTTTAAGGTCAGAAATTAATGCATTCATAATTTATCACGTGCCATTTTGTCCCTTTTGGTGCATCGCATCCACTGTAGCGTCTTCCTAACTAGCCTGATGGAGATAAACTACACCGCAGCGCCTTCGAATGCCTCGTTTTACTTTTAAAAAAACTCTACAGCTCAGTTGACGAGTCAAAGGTCAAATCCACCGTGTGACATCAAACATTTGACTTTAGCTGCTCTCAGTTTATTTTTTTCAATCCCGAACAAGTTCCTTTGGTTAAGTAAAGTTTTGAATCTTCGATCCACCTGAATTTTATTTCAAAATCAAAACAGGAAGTTAAGTAAACTTAGCTTAAGGCATTACAAAATACAAAATAAAAGCATGACCAAATTCGGTTTTGAAATGCAAAATAGCTGAATTTGAAACATGTGACTAAAATGTGATTAATCACAGTTAACCATTAAAACACTGTGTTTGATCATGATTAAAAATCTATTGTCTGACAGCTCTGCTCTTTAATGTCATATAAGAATTAAAGTACACCTTTAAGAAGTCCTGCTGTTTGTCCCCCAAGGTTAAATGTCCTCAGTGATCTAAAGGGGCCCAGCAGCATTAACTACAGCTCAATAATTGACCCAGAGTAAACAGTCTTTGGTTTAGTGTCGTAGACTTGACGAGGTGAACATCAACACCTGCACACAACACACAATCACCACGACCTGTGTATCTCTGGTCAACGTTCACACACTCATCTGTCAAACTTAAAGTGTACTACAATGTGTTTCTCTAAATACTAAATAAAAACAACCCCCCCATGTTGACATGAGTGGGAGCACATAATTGGAGGAGTGACTGTAGCTGTAGGGGAGGATTGAGGAGGGATTATGGAAAGGTAGGGAGGGTTGGGAGGAGGAGAAGGCCGGGAGGGGGGTAATCTGTAATTAGTTTGTAATTGCATTTTAGATGGCTCAGATTGCCATTATGCTATGATCCATGACTGACAGAGGACACAAAGAAACTTCATGTGATCTGGTTTTTACATAAACATAGTAATAAAAGAAAACATGACACTAGATTAAAGGCCATCATTTTCAAACAGCCTCTGTGTTTCTACTCGTAGTAACTTGTCTACAATAGGGGCGGGACTAAATACCAATACAGCAATAATATCATCGTCCTGACTCGTGTGATTCGACTATCCAACAGCTGGTGCCAAATATTGATATTTAATTACAAACATACAGCGCTCTGAACAGATTCATCTGACACACAGCGTCTCCATTTCCTGTCCCCTCACGGTGGAGCTTATGACATGAACAAGACGTTCTTCCAGGCTGACCTCTGTATCGTGATGTCGTCCTTATTGTGGGCCACAAATCATATTGTAACCTGAGCTGCTCTGCGATTCCCACCCCTGGTCTACATGGTTTGATGTAGGATTTTATTATGCCCCCGCAACCTTTTGTGTAGATCAGGTCACTCTTAACACAGCTCGCGCCACAGGAAAATCTGTCAAGATAATCTTTAGAATCATAAAGAAATCCTGAATTTGTTTAGGATTGTCAGAAAGGGGGGATTTGGCCCTAAATCAGCCCGTTTGTCTTGTAGTGTACACCTTGTGGTAAGTCTCGAGACCACTTTTTGAAGGTCTAGCCTCGGAATCAAAAGCATTTTTACTCGGCCTTGTCTCGGTCTCAAACTGGGCGGACTCTGGATTTCATATCAAGACCGGTCAAGACCACCAGTGATAGGCTGTTTTTCCACGTCATCACTGGGATTAGAAGGAAAACGCCTCTTTCTAAAATAACTAATCATTTCAATTCAACTATAATTAGATTTTTATCCCACGGTTTCTTCTGCAACCTTCCCGGTGTTACGGTCTTAGTGAGTGACACGCCCCCCTGCACACAAGACGATGATTTCTCAGTGATATTTAGGGTCTCGGTCTTGGTCTTAACTCGGTCTCGATCCCCAAATGTCTTGGTCTTGTCTCGGTCTCGGAGCACTCTGGTCTCGGTTAGTGTGGTCTTGACTACAACACTAGTACACTACTTAATGAAGCTGTTTAGTTTCTGTTGCAGGGGACCTTTTAGCATCTGTTTCAAGGTGTGTTTTCTGTCTTTCCAACATGGGCTAACGTGAAACTGTCTTTTTTGGGTAAAGTTTAGGCTAAAACAAGAAAACACTTCCACCTGTTGGTTCAACTCATTCTTCATTTCTTGGTCTCAGTAGGAATACAACTCGCTGTCTTCTGGGTGAAAGTCCTGCTTCTTTTCACTTTTAAATCCTCCCTCCCAGACCACCACCTCTACTGATTTGTATTGGTCCATTTAGTAAGTTGCAAACATTTCCCTTATAATGGACAGCCATTTCTCTAACTCTGATCGTCTAATATGCAGCTATGACAGCTTGATGTGTCTCATGCAGAAACTAAAGGGTTCCCTTTGGAAGCGTATGAAATGCTCAGGTGGTTATAAACAAGAAGTGCAGAAACTTTTGTAAGAATAACTACACTACTCAGACATTTAACATATGACTGACGGCGTCCTTGCTTGGGAGCATGTTCTACAATTAACTTATCTTTTATGGCTTTCATCCAAAGCAGCTTCTGTTCTCAGTAGATGTTCGAGCTCGGTGTGGTGTCTCATTACGTTCATAAACTAACATGCCCTTATCCCTACATGCATAAAGTCTTCTCCAACAAAGACAGCGTTTGAAAATGTTTTGACCATGACCTGATTTAAGATAATGATTCAATTGGAGTTAAAGAGGACAAGTTTGTAACTGTTCACTGAATTCACAACAACCTAATTTATTGATAGTTCCACATTTGACCTTGAGTGACACAATGTACGTCCAGTCTGGCTCCCTCCAAAGTCTGAGTCAGTCAGTCTGCCTGGAGCAGCCTGCATCCAAGATTAATATGTTTAAATGAGAGCTGTTAACAAACTGCAAACAGCACGCTTTAGTATGACAGATAGCCGACTGTAGTTTGAGAAGCTAGAATAGCAGCATGAGGTTGGAACGGCCTTTCAGACGTTTGTCAGCGAATCAAAATGAATAAACGTTTGTATTAACGGAGCAATCAGCGAGGGGAAAACTCTTGTAACTTTTATGACAGTGCCACAGGGGACACGGACAACATTCGAGGCATTCATCGGAGCCTCGGGAGCAGTTGCAGAAAAACATTTTCCCCTAATGAAAATGACAAAAGTGCTAAATGTGTACAGTGAGGTGCTGTTTTAGAAGCTGCTTTATGGCCTCTCTTGAGCTTTACATGAGACACCATGGCTGGGGTGCACAGTGAAATAATGCACAGAAACTGAGGCCTTGTTTTCCCCACCGAGACAAGAAGAGTGGAGCTTTGACTCTTGTCCTCATAAATCTATCACTGGATCTGTGAAGTGATCCCAAAACAGACGAGTGGGTTTTTGTTTCTTTCTGGTGTGCTTTACAGAAGCCGATGATGCTAGCAAGAGGCAATTTGTGAGGGTTTTATGAACTCTGGTCTGCATGATTTTATTGCAACAGTGGAAATAAGTATGTTAATGTTTCCAGTGCCAAATTCCTTACAGGTCCACAATGGAACAAACCACATTCGAATTATTAATCTGTGTATTTATGAATTCCTAGCGGGGCTTTGGAGAGCGAAAGAGGACAAAATCATGTTTGGTCATCAGATTGTTCCCGTTAGTTCAAGAGCCAAGAACAATTCAGGTTGTGAGGGAGAATGGACATATTGTCTGCCTGCTTGGCAGAAACCAAATATTTGTTAGGAAAATCCATCTTACCGCACAATTTGGGTCATGTCAATAAAAAAAAGGAAAGGGTAGATATTCAGGGAGTACTTTGTAGGTGACAAAAGCCAGAGCATAATGCAGCCCTGCAAGATCGCATCACTTTATCCTGCTATTGTAGTGTACAAATTGAACACACAATACCTGACATACTTTCACCTGGTCCTCTTTTATATGCACGTCAGAGTTCAAAGAACAATAACGGCTCTTTCATGCACAGGAGCACACACAACCGCAAACCTCTTCCACAACAGTTTATGAAAATGCATGTAAACAAATCTATGTAATGTAATGTGTTGTAAGCTCAAATACGTTTGCATTATCCAACTGCTGCTTTGATCATTTTGGGCTCTTTAAAGATCAGTGTGGTCCGACAAACAACATCTCAACATCTCGTTTCTGCAGGGAGTGGAATACAAATAAGGCTCCTTTTTTTCCCCAGTGGACACCTACATCCTTTAAAGTCTGTGAGCTTTTTATAAAGAGAGATAAAGTGAGTTTATGAAGGGTTGTGGGAGCGATGGTCAAACTAAAACAGGACTTTCATCCAGGGGACAAGAGCTACAAGACCCGTGGGAAGCCGCAGCTTGTAACATAACGCTCCTTATGTTAGAGGTAAAAAAGCTCAACCATGTTGTTTACCTGAAGTGAATGAAACTACGAGTCTTCAGTCCCATATTGAAGGCCTTCTTTCTTTGCCACTCTTCACATTAGCATTGTTTCAACAGTTCCAGCATGTGCCATCACATTTGTAATGTGTGAAATGTGTTCAATTTAACATTAACCCTAATCAGACTGCCGTTTCAAGCCAGGATATTTACGCCCCTGTGACGTTTCACCTTCAATCTAAATGTCACGGAGGCTTAATGGCGGGGGGAGTGCAGAGCTGTGTGTGCGTGCATGTTCGACTGTGTGTATGTGGAGCTCCCCTGTGGCGTGCTTCCACAAACTGAAACACAATGTGAATTCACAGACTGGGAAACCAATATTAGACCGTCGCATAATTAATATGAACGTACAAAGACGTGATGAGCTTAGTTTTCGGTACTTTTGCGAAAAAGGAGTCTAAAATGAGTTATTGTTAAACCAAGACGGACAAGTGCTCAAGGCTCCAGGCCAGTAGGGGGCGCACGAGGGCTAACAAACTTAAAATCACCAAAATGTGCAAAGTTTGCAATGACAGTAGGAAACCTCCCTTAGGGGGGCCCATCTGACAGAACTCCACGCTCACTGTGCTGCTAAGCACATTTTTTCCTGTGAAAAACTAGATGTGTCAAAGAAAGTAACCAAAGGAAGATAAAGAGGAATTATCCAGGGACTCAAAAGAGGAAGAGACAATTATCTGCTAATCATTATTCTCCCGTGAACGACGGCATTCTGGCAATCAATCATCGAAAGAATCCTTCACTGAGTAAATGCTAAAAACACATACACTGCACGGATCAAATCATAAGATACATTTGTATTTACACAGAGCCGAGACCCAAGGCGGGAAACAAATCAGAGTTAGATCTGTGGTAGATCTGAAATCAGGATTTAATTTAGCTGAAGGCCTCTTTGATCCGAGACTTCCCCAGACAAACTAATACTGATATTATACAAAGTTACTCATTCAGTGCACTAAAGATCAAGTTTTGAGGCCACTAATCAGTCGACTGTTGAGTTGAGTCATGTCAGCTATTTTAAAACATTGTGAAAGGTAAAATGGAAGCATAACGAGGAGGAAAAGAGTCTCATCTCGTTCTTTATAGTGATTTTTATGCTTTCGCCCTCTGCCTGCGGCTCCTCTTAAGTTTGCACTGTTTCAAATATTACACCATCCTGCTGTTTTCAACTGACAACCCCAGAAGAGACCACTCAGCTCCGGACATCCATCCCCCTGACACAGACCTGAACATGTCACATCAGCCACAGGTGAGCCATGAGACAAAAGGACAGGGGTGAATTCAGAATCAAAAAGGGAACAGGAAAGAGAGAGATATTGAGAGAAAGGACCATTTTTCCTGTATGGTTTTCATAAAGGCAAGTTCTCTGATTGCCAGTGTCGAAGTGACAGGGTCTTTTATGAGCCCTTGGCGGGTCCCCGCCCTGGTTTGTGTAGCCAGGCAGTGATAGCAGTGCCCATTGTTGGGCTACGGGGAGAGGAGCGGCCCTGTGCTATTGAAAGGGGAGGGGCCCAGCCCTGCTTGCCCGCCCTGTGCAGTGTGCTGGCTGAATAGAGAGCTAAGGTGTCCATGCCCTCCAGTGCCCTTTAGTGTGGGAAAGCTGCCACAGAAAGCCCCTGCAGCATCTTGACAGCGGCTGACACAGGATCGCGTGCTAACTTTGGACGCACACAGGCCACCGTGAGGTGACACTGCAGGCTGACAGATACAGTAGGAGTGTCGCGCTCCCATGCTGTGTTAACATCTCCTGTCAGAGATCAAACAGATCAGGTTCATGTGCGCTGTAACGTACAGTTCTGGCTGCATTGTGCATGCTCACATTGAACCCACAGAGGTGTGATATAAAGCACACCGACAGTGTAAGATGATGCTCTGGATAGTTAGCATACAATCAGTATACATGCACTTACACAATCCTATCAGTGCACATATGTACATGTTATACAACAACAAATTACAGCACATAAAGCAACATGCCTCTGATGCTATGAGAAAGTGACACACACAGATCAGATAAGATGCTGCGAGGTTCAGAAACTCCAGGGAACAATATAAACGACATTATCAGTGTAAAGAGACTGAAAACAGCGAGTGTCAGCTTACTGTCCTTTTCATATCAAGCTTATAGTTAGGGCTGGCTCAGGCTTGTCCTGGACCAGCCCAGAGTTATCCTGCTATAAGCTTAGACTGACATACGAGCTCCTATCCCCTCCTCTCTCTCTCTCTGTATCATTTTATGTCCCATTCCTGCATGTTGCTAACTTTGAATCTTTCCCGTTCCTTTCGTGCTCTCTTGACTTGCAGGATTAAATCAATCCTTGTTGCAGAACTCTTGCTGGAATGGACATGCATGACATCATCTGCAACCATTATCAGCCATGTGTCTTGTATTATTATAGTTGTACTGCTAATATGAGTCTAATCACTATTCTTACAGTTTGTTGATGTGCTCTCTAAATATGACTCTACTGCACAACCCCGTCTATACATCACTCTCTCTCTCTCTCTGTTATTCACGGCAGATGACTGTCCACATATGTGGGTCTGGTTTTGCTTGAGATTTCTGCCCAATAAAAAAATAATTGGGTGCCCCGGTAGCCTTGTGTTTAGTTCACGCCCCATGTACAGAGGCTATAGTCCTCCAAGCAGGCGGCCCGGCTTCGGAGTCAACCTGTGGCTCCTTTCCCGCATGTCTTTCCCCACTCTCTCTCTCTCCCCAATGTCTTACTCTATCCACTGCCCTATCTCTACTGAAGCCATAAAAAGCCAACAAATAAACATTTTTTTTCTTTAGCCTGGCTCCCACTAGGAGATTTTAAAAATCTTTAAATATTTTTAAATTGTGAGAGGGCCCACATGATAACAAATAATCATAAACACTCGTGTGTGGTGTGTTGCTTCGGTCACATTGTTGCTCCAGATTGATTCACCAGAGTCCTGACTCTCAAACACTGGAAATCTTGCGAAATTTCTCAAAGTCCAAAGCAACTTTGGAGTAAACAAACATGGGGAAAGACAGGCAGGAAGAAAGTGCGATAGTTTTGGGCTTCTTTTAACTGACTGAAGAGAAAAGTTAAACTAAAGAGATGGTGATGGCGCATACATGTGGGCTGTACATGTAGATGAATCCATCTGCTGCGGCCGTTGTGCTTCCTTCTTCAGTCAGCTTGCTTCACAATTGGTTAATCGATTTGTTCATGTGACAATCCACAGCTTGCTTGCTTGGCTGTCCTCGTTTTCCTCCCACACAAACAGGATATTGGATCGTAAATACTGAACTTGTATAATATTTATGCAATAAGGGTGGCCCGCTGTCCTTCAGAGCAGATTGGATCACTCTCAACACACCTCACACCAAAAAGGAAATCTGGCAAGAAATTCTTTAGAACCATCAGAAAATCTTTGCTTTGTTTAGGATTGACTGAAGGGGGGAATCAATCTGATTATCTTGTAGTGTTTACTTACACTTCAGAAGAGGTTCTCTCTCATTATTTTTTATGCCTGTATTTAGAGACAGCACAATGGATAAAGTCAGAAATCAGAGAGAGTGCGAGTGGGGAAGACATGCAGGAAAAGGAGCCACAGGTTGGACTCGAACCCGAGCCTCCCGCTTTGAGGACCACAGCCGTCGGTACATGGGGCATGCGCACTAACCACCAGGATACCAGCGCCCCATTTTTGGTGATTAAATTGATGGGCTGATTTATATTATCTTTAATTTGACCATAATTTGGGATTATTATCTGTAGTGTTTTTGAAACCTGAGTCTGTGAAGGTCAGGTACTGAATTAAAAAAACAAACTTCAACACTCTTTAATACTGACTTTAGTGCATCAATCAGTCCTTCATTTATTGCCTGGCATGTCCTATGTTCTGTGTCTGTGTTGCAACGCTGCCATTCCTTGCATTCCTCCCTCCAACACACAAATAGGACGCAACAGAATGGGATCCAGACTGCAAAACACAGCAACATTCCTCAGGCAAGTTTTAACAACAAAAGAACAATACTGTAGCGCCTCATATACTGTGAATAAATACAACCACAAAGTTGTAGGAAAGATAGTCATGGCGAAAGAAACAGGAGTCAGAGATTACAGCTTCAGGTACAATGCTCTTAAAAGGAATTCAGGTCATCTCAAACGTTGGCATGGTTGGATTAGAGGAAAAAGTTGTAAATTGCCAAAGAAGGTCGCTTCAGCCTGCAAGGGTAAAACAGACTGTAGTGACTACAAAATGAACTCGTATCCCTCTTTGAGTCGACTACAGTTCTTAATAACCGTCTGAAGGTTTTGCTTTAGAGGGGTGAGTAAAGTCCCAAAATGAAATCCTGTTTGAATCCAGCCTTGGTGTGTTAAATGTTCATTTATCTACCATGATGCCATCCTGTTTCAAATGTCTGATGACTCATCCTGCACTTAAGGGCCTTTACTCATTTTTCGACCAATTAAAAAGCTTTGTCGAAGCCAACGATCTAATCAAATTAATCCCAACGTTATGTCCCGCCTTCCATCTCGTGATTGGTCCTATCCCACTTCAGTTTGCAGTTGTGCTGCATTCATGTGGTGTCGGACAAATTGGAAAAACAAGTTTCTGAGTTGTAAAATGCACATGAACACATGCTCAAGTCTGAACAACATCTTAGAAACTCGGAAAAGAATTAGGCGCCCGACTTCCCAACTTGACGTCAGAATCATTATCATGAAACTTGGACCACCCGTGCAGCACAAGAAAGCAGCATTAGTCTCGAAGTTCAGGTTCAAGCGTACCAGTTGAGGCAGCGGTACACCAGCAACTCCCATTCAAGTGAGAATGACTGTTTTTATCAATGGGGTCTGCTGGTTGTGAAGAGGGAGCGATGTAACAACAGTGACAAGGATCTTACCTCCAATCAATGATGATCTCTGCAGGGATTTCTCTCAGTAATGTTTTCAGTCATTGAAAGCCTGTTGGAGAGAAAAACAAACGAAAGTACCTTCACTGGGCGAATCTGCCTCTCATGCAGCGAAACAGTTTTTGTACGTTTAAGTCATTAGGACTCGGAAAGATAGAATTTGTTTTGAATATCTAAGATTTGAAAAACTGGAAGTCCTCTTTGCTCCCATCTAGTTGTGATGCATTTTGAATTTTGACAGGGCAAGGAAAGTAGTTTTTATTTCCAATCTTTTTTAAATGAACAACCAGTCTTAACATCTCACATTCCCTTTACAATGGCTCTTCCTTACTTCACTGCATTTATTACATACAGTGTTGCCACAAAGAGAATAACGGTTAACATCTTCTTCTACAGGTAATATTTGCTCGGCCTTTCCATATCTCTTGGTCACACAGGTAAATTGAATGTTAATCCTCTGTCAAGATGCTAAAATGACTCTTGATAAGCACTGATTGGCCGCTGCTTTTTCCCGGGACATCAAGTGAGCGGCAAAGCCCCTCGACACATGACAAGCAGCTTGAACTAACTTGTTTTCTGAGGGGGGAGCTCGGCCGGGTTCACCACAGTGTGGCTGTTGTTCCAGCGCGCAAGGATTACAATTAACCAGCCACTCCTGTTGGGGCTTAATGACCGAACACTGCAAAAGCCAGCAGCAGGGACACTTCCTGAACAGCGCCGGGTTAGCCCTAATTGGTTCTGGCACAGCAATCCTTACTGCTTATCTCATAACCAGCTGAGAAAAATCACCAGTGAAGTGTGAATCAAAACATGTTGATTGCAGGAAATTCAGGCTGAGAAACACACATGATGAAAAGGCATCTTTGTATGCAATTATGCCTAGTCACAGTTCCTTCATTGTCCTTTTCTTCAAATATTCAAAATGGCGGCTTGAATAAGTTATGTAAGATTATAAAAACAAAGAGTCACAATCAAGTCTGTAGTTTTCAAATCTGCCCTGTCTCATACAAGGCCTTGGTAATAAACAAACAAACAACATTCAGGAGGGAATCTCCTTTTTCATAATAGGACCCTGCTAACACATGTCCAAGCTCAGAGTCAAATGGAGCAGGGGGGGTTTGGATGGGAGGTCCAGGGGATTTGGGTAAACCATCTGTTGACCAAAGCTTTTGGGAAAGAGCACTAATATGGATTTAGGATATTATTCTCTCTGCAGGTGGGATGGTCAAAACCCCTGTGGATTTCTCCGCAAGGAGGGGGCGAGCCTTAGGGAATAGGAAAAAAAAAGAATTCAATAGAGGGACAAGGCCAAATACACAGAACAAAGATGGTACTTTATGGAGCTTTTCCTTAATCTCCATTCTTTGCTCAGTGGAGTCAGGTATGAGGGTTCAGCAATGGGGCGTAAAAGAAATGAAAACTCACGGGTGGATCAATGTAATTTTTCACTGCCATTATCCACATAGTTGAGGTGGCATTTCTTTTCCCACCCAACATTCCTAACATACCCAGATCACCAACAATAAGAGGACCTGGGTGGCTCTCCACATGAATCCAGACACCACGCAGGGTGGACCTGTATAAGTTCAGACTCCGACCCTCATGTTGGGTAGAAAAGGAAGGGACTCAGGGAGTAAGAGCGCTCTTTGGCTTCTGGAGCCATCCCGGGTTATTCTAACAGCAGCCGTCTTTACTGGGCTTAACACCGATTTGCCCCCTTTTACTTAATTGTTTGTTTATCGGGATTGTGCGGCAGAGCTTTAAGCCACCAGGTGCTTTCACTGTATCACTGAGGGAACATGCACAGCTGCACCAAGGAGAGTGAGAGCGATAATATGCTCTCTATGGCTACAAATAGGCAGCATGGTTGTGACATGGTTTTAATCAAATGTAATCTGCTTAACTCCCAGACTAAAATAAACCGACTTCCATTTGTGTCAACATCAGTTCAAGCTAGTACCTGCGCCATATATGCCAAAACAAACTGTTAAAGGTATTTGCTGAAAACTGCTTGGCAAAGGACTCTGACTTTCCAAACCCTAATCTTAGCCTTTAGGAAAAAAGCATTTCTTATGAGGCACATTTCAGGGTGTTTAAGGTCTCACAATGCCAGAGGATCGCTCACCAAAAGCGTCTGGGCCTTGTCTGTAGTCAGGTAAGGAGTGAACAGACTGAAGGTCAGGATATGGCAACATTTTATCCCGACTTATTAACAGTGAATGAATGAAGAGCCTTAAAACAGTTACATTATCTATGCATTACATTTAGAAACACTATAATTTAAGTTTAAGAACTGAAACACAAAGAGAACCAAGTTTCCGTGGTCTAAGGGGGATGACCTGTTAAAGAGGCAGTGATGATGGGAAGCTGTTTCCCAGCATCCAGTCAGTAAATTACAGCTTCCTCTAATCCGGCTCTGATCCCACCCAAGCACCCCCGCCCCTCCATTTGACAATCTGAGATTCTGAGTGAACTGATTCCAGGAAATGTCTTCTTTTTTTTTTAAACAGATTGTGGCATTGTTGTTGACTCAATGAGCTGATGTGGAAGAGGAAACGGAGACGGCAAACCCACTTTTTAAAAGTTCTTTTCACCAGCAGCGACTGTCTGTAATGTAGGATTACTGAATATCACACCAGATGTTTAAATATAGAATACATTGCACTTAAATTTGTCCAGGAACAGATGCCAAAATAAGGTACTACAGCCGTGTTAGAGTCTGAGAGGCGTCGACTAGGCAGCAGGGCTTTAAAGGACTAACGTCATGGTGATGTACAGAAGGAGTTCACTTTCTTTGCTTGTATTCAAACACTTTGTAACTAGCACTTAACACCTTGTGCATGTGACCATTTGAAAGAATTAAATGTTGTTATAACCAACACCCCGAGGAAAGAAAGAATTCTCTACCAATTATTTTGTTTTTGGCAATCCAACCAATACGTCAACTGACAAGCCAACCTCAGGATGGGGCTACCAAATCTCAGACAGTCTTTCATAACGACTACCACCATCAAACTGACAACCCAACCCCTTGAGCCACACCACAGCACCACGCTAATAACACAAACACTGAGGAAAAAAAATGTAAAACCTGGCCACTGGTGGGTAACATTCAGAGGCGGAGAAAGAAAAAAAAGAAGGTCTTAGGCAGATTAATTGCTCCATCATTAAGCCATTAAACGTTCATCTCGGTCAAGCTATATGTGGGGGGTCCTTGAAATTAATTCATGGTCAATAAAGACGACTTAAAGCCCGATTATTGGTCTTTGCCCCCATTAGATACAGGATCTGGCTGGGGTGATCCCATGCGTAAGGATATGTGAATCCGGCCACTTAAGGGGCTCTGCGGTTTTGGGTTGATTAGTTTCACGGTTGTCCTTCCTGATTCTGTTAGGATATCCTGCTGCTTTCCTGTAAGCTACACATCTCTCATCATCAAGTGCAAAACAAACCCCCTTTTCCAGAAAGCAGTTAATCACAACCCTGTTTAACTCGATGATTTAGATTTGGAAAGACTCTGCAGCTTAACACAGGATAAAATACCCTCTAAAATCATTCTTGTAATCTCTTGGTCTACTACTTTTTCTCCTGCCATGTTTTTATGTTTGGATCTCTGGCAGTAAGCACATTGAATGTTAGCCATTAAAGAAGTAAGAACATGTCAAAGACTGTAAGCTTAATTAACCGAGAGAGGCGTGATGATCGAGCACACATGGGAGACGAGTCATGCCGAGCGTGCAGCTTTCAATGAAACAAGACAAGGAAATACAATCTCTCGAACTGTAATTCAGAATAATAGGTCAGCTTCCTCCATGAATGGCTCTTTTTTTTTGATGGCTTAATTGTTTGCAGACATGTGGCCGATCTAACTGGAATCTGGTTAGATTTTTCTCCAGGGGGATTAATGAGGAGCATGCTGGGAGGAAACCCAAGAAGAGTTTTACAATCTGGTAAGAGGAGCAGCTTGTCATTGCCACAGGATTCCCATCTTGATGAACCAGAGAGCCGTCTCTACAGTGTATTACAGACGTATTGACTGATTTCATTTTTTCTGTTCTGAGAGATAATTAAAAGCTCCATTTACCCTTCAGATCGGTCGGTAACCATCACATGCTGCACCAGACTAAATGTTTTGTTGGCTTTATGGTTTCATTATTCAAATCTTTGGATAATGAGATTATTTAAAGACGTGAAGGTTCAGGACTTTGTTTGTCTCTTTCCGCCTGACTGATGGGAGTTCCAGATATTCACAGCCGTACTTTCCTTATTGATTTAAACGTACAGTATGTAAAATCCACCGCTAGGGGGCTCTCAATCAAAACAATCACAAAAGATGATGTTTAGGCTCGCGGGGTATTATGGGAGTAATTCTCTCTGCTATCCAGGAAGCTATTTGCAAATATAATTTAGATTTAGCTTGAATTATTGTCTCTAAAAAAAATCTGCATGCCAGTGCAGCTAACATTCTGTTCTTAGACGCCACATTTAAATACTGAATCCATCTCGCTTCTTAAAATTCTAGTCTGACTGTAAACAATGGGCAGAAAAGGAAGTCTTGATGATATGGGCTACGAGTCTGTACTTACTGACCAGTGGCTCGTGGTGGCTACAGTTTGTTAGCAACTGAAAAGTCAAAGTTAGTTTCATTTTAAATCTCCTCCTACATTAACAGTAGGGGTATAGAGATCCAAGGGGAGTCAGTGGAGTGACACCAGTCACATCGTTGCTCCCCAGCTCCTGCAGCGACATGTCCGATGTGTCCTTGAGCAAGTCTCTGAACCCCGAATTGCTCATGCTGGTTAGTCCATTTATCATTTTTTCCAAAAGTCTTCAGTGGCCTTTGGTAATTGTTCACTCATCACAAACACAACCTCTTCTTAATTTGCAGTCCATCAAAGTCACACATCAGTCTAAGGTTGTCTGTAACTTTGCTTCATATTGGTTCATGATACCTGATTTCATCATTGCCAAGTCAAACTCTGAGGAATCTCTATACAAGTGAAATATCAGGAACTTTAATCCTGTTTTTCGACTTCAAGGTGACATTTCCACAAAAATGAATTTGACCGTAAACCGATGTTTCAAGGGCTGCATTTAATATATGTCCACTATCTGAAAGAAGGCCCTGCCTGTCTGTGTCTTCCTTCTAAGACAGTAGTTTATGTGCAAGAGAGTTATGGTGATCAACCTGAAGGCCTTTATTGCTCGAGTTTGTCTGAAACTATAACAAGTTCAAATTGATTCTATTGACAACTTTTTTTTTAGCTAGTAATCGTTGGATTTTGAAAGTGCATTGAGATTCTTCACTGGAATCTGATTTTGGATCACGAGCCATGAATCACACTGTGTGAGTAACTCTGCAGCTGTACTCCGCTGCAGCCCCATGGATTCCCTCCTGTTCTTGGAGCTCATTCAGATCAAGGAAAAGCCCTGCAGAGTGACATCATGGTGCACATTCTGCTCCAGGCCGGCATCTGAGCAGCACCTGTAATGAGGCTACCCTCCTACAAGCCGTAAAAGAAAACACCTGGACGGCTTCTGCCCTGGATAACACCAAACTGGAAATGTTGTCATATGATTGCATTAGGTTATTGAAGGCATCACACGTCATGGTTACACTTCCGAAGCAGTTTGCCTCGACTTGAGACATTAAACTTTGATAAAACGTGTTGACACCACATGTATAATATGTCCCTAACCTTCAGAGTCCCCTCTGTATAATGCAAACATTAGTGGTTTCCAGAGAACACCAATCATAAACATTTGTGTTGTCGCAGTGATCTCCTCATTGGCTTAATTATTATTTTGCATTGTCAGAGGGACAATCACATGGACACGAGTGAGTCATGTGTTTGTCCATGAGGACATCACCTGGGATCTCACTGTTCTGTAACAGGACGTGTTCGTACTCGTCAGCTATCCCCCGAGTTTGGGTGACGCCCATACAGCTTTATCTGCAAGTGTTTCTGTTGCTTTGGGCTCTCTACAAGTAAACACACACAATGTACAGTTGGTGGGGAAAAAAAGGAGAGGACACAGCTCATTTAAGTCATATGATGAAAACACAAACGGAGCCCAGAGGCCCAACAATCTGATCGGGTAAAATATTCCAAAACAGTAAATGCTGCTGCTTGACAACACATAACCACACTTCCAAATACAGCATGCTTCCACCTAGCAACACTAAAACATAAGCATTCTGCTATGCACAAGGTATGTGTAAGGTAAATACTGCAAGACAGGCAGCAAACATGGGATATCTTTACATGTGTTCCCAAATATTTCAGGGCTGCATTTTTGAAACATATTATGGGGTCTAAGTCACGATGGCACACACGTCCTGGATTGCTGTGGTAGATGACAGCTAAAGATCTTAAAGTGTGATCGGCTGCAGCTCCTGTGTGTCCGCACTCTGGTTACATGAGAAGCTGGGCTGTGACACTGGATATACAGAGGAATGTAAATGGTGAAGATTCCTGTCAGCTACACAGTGTCCAGGACCATTTTCATGTCAAAGGTTCTTTCACCATCACTTTATCATCTGTCATTCAGCTCAGTGTCAGGCCCGAGCTCTCACTTCTTTGGACCAGTTAAAGGCATGAGGCGAAGGATAATCTTTACTTTACGCAGCGTCCAATGCACAAAATATGGATTCATCCGCAGATGAAAATAGTCCTTTACAAATCTACTTGTTCTTGAAATTTGAGGAACATTTGCTTTGAACAACTGTGAGCATCTGTTGTTGAATTGAAATGAAGAAAGTGTGTTTTTGGGTGTCTTATTTCTTCAGTAGTTTTTCTAGCATTAATGTCACTGATGCTGAGCTTTAATATATCTCACACTTAAATGCACGGTATCTAAACTCCGCTCCCACGGGGATCTCTATCAACACAAGAACTAAAGATGACGTCAAGGATGGCGAGGAATCTCTGCTACTCCTATCCCACCCCCGATAAAAGAACTGCAAAAGACCGTGCGGGTGAAACCGACCTGAGGAAGAGAATATGTCTACAGACGAGCTAATGTATCTGAGTATAATTTACATGACGTTTTTATCACAGCAGCACATACAGCAACAATACGGCAGCTTTCAGTAGCAGCTGCAGTAGAAGTTTCCTTAAGCTGTGGTCTTTGATCTAACATCCGTTCTTTCCACGGCAGCGATAAACATCTTGTGTCTGTCTCGGCGGCTCATCATGGCAGTCGCTGTGACAAGACACGTCCCGTTACAACTTTAAAATGAAGGATTTCTCTGGCTTTGATAACTGTTAGGAATATTTGAGGTAATGAAAGTACTCAAACAAAAAAAATATAACATAGGTTTAGGGGCGGCTGTGGCTCAGTTGGTAAGGTCGTTGTCTTCTAACCAGAAGGTCGAGGTTCGATCCCCAGCTCCTGCAGCCACATGTCCCATGTGTCCTTGGGCAAGACACTTAACCCCGAGTCCTGCTGCTACATCGACGGAGGCGTATGAATGTGTATGAATGGATTAGTTAATTCTGATGGACTCTTTACTCAGCAGCCTCTACCATCAGTGTGTGAATGTGTCGTGTGACCTGCGGTGTAAAAACGCTGTGAGTACTCGGAAGACTAGAAAAGCGTTATACAAGCTCAAGTCCATTTACCATTGAGTTTAGTCCATTTTTAATTAATTTAGATATCTTTGTGTACAAATTCTACAGATAATTATCATTTGTTTTTTATTATTTTACACTGAAGGTATGATTAAGGTCGTAATGAAAAGGAAATATGGTTTCTAACCATCTTGTGAAATGTACTTTACGGAAATATACCAAAGGGCAAACAGGAGATGTTGGCATGCATCTTTGACAACATATCATTTATCCATTTGTTCACGATTGCAAAATCCCCTGACACAAATAGAAGTAAGTGTGAGCAGCGTGTGGTGCAACCTGAAAACACAATCTATGCAGGTGTTTCAACAAGTTTGTTAACCAAACAAGCAGTCCAGTATCCAAATGAAGACCAATCAGGGTTCAAATCAAAGTGTATGGTAGCAGGTGAAGCAGAGAGCACGACGACAGCCCTCATGTTTCATGTTTCATAATACTTTCTGACCTCAAACCACCATAATGACACACCTGTGGTGGCTGCAGGGGAAGGATTGTCATTTCCTGTCATTGCACATATTCATAACCTCGAGTCAGCTCTAAATGTATGTCATTAACGCCCCTATAACCACTCCGACATGTTCAGACAGATAAGAGGATATTTTCTAAACATGAGTTTGCTTCTTTCTTTCTTTTCCCGGAATATTTTTTTAAGTTAGCAGAACTGTGTCCAATCCTTAGTAAAACAATTCAACCGTCTAAAACTTCACATCCACTTCACACAAAGTCCGTCCACTCTGCAAGAAGAGGAGCCAGGGTTAGAACTATTTTATGTAGAGATACGTGAATGAGTATTGACTCCACTCAAAGAAGGCTCCAATCGAAAGCTTCGTTGGAAAGCTTCATCGATCAAAATTCCCAAATAATTACACAAAATAAATGCTAAAATGCAATCACACTTCCTGCATGATTTACATGACTTTAAATCTTCATTGGAGCTTGTTTGCTGACATTGCACTGTGTCCTTCACTTTCAGAATTTTAGTTCAAGAGGACCATACTGATGAGTTAGGTTTGGTAACCAATAAGCGATTTCCCTACCAATGAATAAAAAGTGTTTCTTATTTTACCTGGATGCACCCACCTTCTAATCATCACATGACACTTATACATAGGATCATAGGCCGCATGTTAAAAGCTGCGCCACTTTCTAGCTTCCCTCATGAGGTCATAAACATGCATTTAAAGAAAAAAGTGGAATAATGTTTAACGTACAGTTTGTAAATTCCGCCGCAAGGGGGGCTCTTATTAAAAGCAACGACAAAAGATGATGTCGAGGATGGCAGGGAATCATGGGAGTGATATCTCTCTGCGACCCCACCCCCGATGAAAACGGACTCCGAGTTAGTATAATCTACATGATGTTTTGATCACAGCAGCACAAACAGCATCAGTACGGCAGCTTTCAGTAGCAGTTCCCGCTTCCTTATGAAGACGTAACATCCGGTGTTACCATGGCAACGATCCATGGAAAGGATTTGTCTGGCTTTGGTAACTGTTGGAAGTATTTGAGGTAATGTAAGTACTCAACAAAAAATTTTTTAACATAGATTTAGTCCATTTTTAATTACTTTAGATATTTTAGTGTAAAAATTCTACATTAAAAAATAATCTTTAAGAGCGCTGGTTTGATTTAAAGCACTCCTCAGTTACTGCAACAAGTGACCAGAGGGGATGGGCAGCAGGACTGTGGGTCCATACTTCACAACTATCAACATTACCTTAGGCGCAGACTTTAACTGCTGCACTGGTAGCTAGCATGATTGCAAACTCCACATGTTGAAAACAGATGGTACCAAAAGAGCTACACAGCTGCATAGAAACTGCACGTTGTGGACTTTGCTGAACTCCGTGGAAATCATCACACAGGAAGACAGTTTAAACCTTTTTTCACCCCCAAAACAGGCCGTGTCTTATATGCATACAGGTGTGACTTATAAATCCTCTTCATGGTAGATTGTTTGCAGCAGGACTGCAACATTGGATGCCAGTACAATGTACAGTGCTGTAAGATTTTCCCTTAGTAAATATAAGAGAGGTCACGAGGTCACCACACGCTGTCACTTGGGGGAAAACTTTCAGCACCAACAGCAGTCCAGAGGATGCATGAGTAAGGCACTTTTCTGCATTCCCAACCTGTAACCGCTTTGAGTTTTTTTTACAGGCAAACTCATAAACCAACGCTGGCTCATAACTCATAAGCATGGATGCCTTACATTTATGACTATGCAATTAATTTCCCCAGGGCAGAGTTTCTCCCTGCTTTGAAGTGGGAAACAGTTAAATTTTTTAAACAATCTTAATACTATCATGCTTCATTTGGTGACTTCACTTAAAAGGCCTCCTGCAACACAGCACTGTGTAGACTGTGGATTTTGGCCTTCATGTTTTTTTGTGTTACAGCTGAAGACGCTGATCTTGAACCCCTGTGTTTCAAAGCTCCCTGAGCCCTGCACAATCCTCTCCACCCCCATGCGTCCGCAGGGCTGCTCACAATGGGCCCTCATTCAACCTATCTTCTTTTAAACGCCAATAAACTCTTTTACATTTCCTCAGCAGGCAGTTAAAATTCAGCTGACTACTGTGCACTCCCCCCTGAGCTCTGCAGAATCTCACCAAGTCAAGTTTTCATCTTGTTGTTTTGCTCCTGTTTAGTTCCTTGATGTCATGTAACTTTACCCTTGTTTAAAGTCGAGCTAAACTTGAGGAGATAACAAGAGGAGAAGAGGGAATCTGTTTTACAGCTAGACCTTCCAGCGCATTGTTTGTTTTCCTGGGTCACCTTTTGGCGCAGGAGGGATGCTTTTTGACTTATTAGATGGAAGCCAGGCCTTAAATATTTCACAGCTTAGCGGCTATTTGTAAAAAGCTGTTACAAGCACACTTTCCAACTGCCTGAAAGTGTGCCGATCTCATCAGTCCTTTCTCCAGTCTTGACTCCTTTCATTGATCTTTTTTCCCCACTGCTCTGTCCGACCTTTTCCCTCCCATGTCCCCGGATCCTCCTCAAACTCTGCGCTTGAGCTTTCACTGCCTCACTTTTTCTGAATTCCGCCCATCCCCTATTATTTTCCTACCTTTGTTGTATATCTGCATTCTGTTTTCACACATGCACTCTGGGAATTTCTTAGAAAATGTCGGGACAGCCTGCCCCTGAAATATTCCTGAGTTGTTTATTCACCCGTCCCCCACAGCGTCAAGTTTTCCCTGTTGGACGGGACAAAAAAGAATATGAAGCTTTTGTTTCCCAAGAGTTTTGTGTGTTGTGAAAAACGCCACACATTATTCAGTCTCACCAAACAATTCCCCCTCTTGCCTTTTCTCTTCTTTTCTAACCTTCATGCCTTTCCTTAGTTTTCCGATACTTTCTTTGGCTCTGCCCTTTACTCTCTGAGAAATATTGTCACTTTTGTCCCATTTAATTCTCACTTTGTCCTCTTCCCTCCGTCCCTGTTTTCTTCTTCCCTCTCTCTCCCTGCCTCCCTTTCTTTCCGTATTCCTTCTCTACACTCTCAAACATTTTCCATTTTACGCCTCTGATTCTCAACACCGTTCTGCCTAATTCCTCACATCTTCCCTTGCCTTCTTCATTCCCCTCCTTTCTTCTCTCCTTCGATGATGGCATTGAAACCCAAACTCTCACCGTCATGAGAAAACCCTTGTGACAGAACGCTCTGCCAGCTCTGCCATGCAGAGACAGTAAGGACCTTAGAGCAAGCAGCTCTTTTAGCTCAGAGCTCCTCAGGCAGGCAATCCTAACCTCAGTTCACTTTGAAAAAGAATAAAAGCCTTTTTCAATCACAGGAACTTTTCCAGGAACCAAAGACAGTTTTATAGTTGAGGATCCTCAGCTGCACTTGGACCTGAAGGATCTTAATTCTGTTCCTTGACAGGTCTTCGCCCTCGGCCTATTGTTGGATGGGATTATCCCCAGTTGATGGTTCCTGTAAAACTGTAATTCAGTCCTTCCAGGAAGTAGTTATTGTGATTTTTTCAAATTCATGCAAATTCAACCAATCCCAGAACCTACTTTGTAATTTTGTCCAAACTCTCCAAGTTCACTTCCTTCTTAATCAAAATATTAATCTCCTACCGCCTGCAATGACCGTCAGAGGGTATGATTTACTCCGTCTTTCATACCTTTAAAAATGCTGCATGCTTATTTTGCCGTGAAGCAGACGTCTGATCAGTTCTAACGAGCCTCAGGTTTAATTTTTACTATTTCATGAGCTTCATATACGGTTGAGTTTCTCGTTACTTTTCAAATTCAATAATGCAGTTACAATTACAGAAATTAAAAGCACTCATTACTTGTTACCTCACGTAAAATAGCCGACAACCAGAGATTCGGCAGGCGAGGTTACGCCAACGTCAGCACAGTAGCATCCTGGGAGAAAGGTTGTCACGCGCAGTAAACGCACACACAGGCTGGTGACCTTCAGGTGTGAGCTTACTGTCCTGAAAATACCGACATGATTTCTTCGTCTCGAGTTAAACGACAAGAATATAGCGCTGAGTTGTCTTCAAGGAGCAGGGAGGAAAACTTTTTACAGCGTAAGGAATAGTTGTTCTCATCTCACAAAGCGCCGAGCTAAACAACACGCTTCTGCTAGTTGTCAGAGAGCCCGGGGCTGCAAACACTTAAACAGTGTTGGATTCATATCATGTGTAATGTGTTACAACGGAAAGAAAACAAAACTAACACAAACATTGTTACTTGCATTGAAGCTTTTCCCAAAAAGTTGCCAGAAAATCTGACATTTCAGGCTGCAACCATCACAGAAAAAGTCTGCAAAGTCCTGGCGGGACTGTTGATTGGTTATCTTGTGTTTTCACTTTCGCCCTCAGGAGGTATATTTAAACAAACTACAAAGACAAACATGGCAACTTTCCTATCGTTTGTTCACTTGTAGAAATCAAAAGATAATGTTTTTCATTTTTTTACCCAAATTACTTTTATAAAATAACCGGTTCTCTCAGTTTTGGACCCCAAAACCTTTGTGCACGAATTTCTTTAATGCACAAAGATTTAAGGTCTTAATTGATCTTGTTGCACTTTTTAGTTCTGGACCTATTTGTTCTAAAAATAAGCGTTTGTATGATCTGAATGTCCCGTCACACAGCTTGAGCCTGAGTGGAAAGTGAATTTAAGGACCTCAGAAAAAGGCAAAGCAGATACAGTTTAAGACGTTTCAAGTTTCAACCATCCTTCAAGAATAATACTCAATGTTTCACATGTAATCTGGAAGTTTTCTCAAGTTAACAATGATTGGATTATTTCTACATCATCTTTCAGTATTACATAAGAAGAAGGAAACCGCCTGATCACTTTAAGTCTAGCTCCCATTAAAATAAGTTCAGTTTTAAGAGCATTAAGTGTAAAAGTGTGGACAATAGTTGCCGCAATGTTTGAGCCCATTTTGTGGCAGCACTGTTCCACATGTGGGTGTTAACCACGGCACACCGAGAGGCATTTCCAACATGAATGCAGCCTACCATTAGCCTAGCAGTGAAGAGAATACAACTTCCTCTTTCCACATGTTAGAACCTGACAGCCAATTGGAGCCATAAAAGTCCAGAAGGTTCCCATAGCCAGCAGTTCACACCACGCAGACTGTTGTTAATGTTAATGAGGTGTGATGGCAGGCTGCTTGGTTGTCAAGGTCAAGGCTAGCACTGCTAACAACCGACGGGAAGCAGCCAGGAGACAAGTGGCTGAGCGACACAAAGCCGTCATTACCAAACGAGAAGGAAGACGTTTTTATGTCCCTGTGTTTTTCCTGGATGAGGACTGAGGGGAGGAGTTTGTTTTTTTCCAAAATGAACTCTGCACTTTGTATCGTCACTTTAACACATATTGTTTTTATTACAGGCCAAACGGCTTTAATCAAAAATAAATAAAGACTTCAGATGTTGAAGAGACATCAGGACATCGTGTGCTGTTTTCAAATCCTTTCAGCAGAATTCATTCCACATCTCTGCTGTCAGAAACCTTGGAAACATCTTTTCATTTTGTACTTGACAGATGTTTTTGTACATCATACACAGACTATATGAAGAAATCATGTCATAAACAAAGAGGGTACAATATGTGCAGCTTCAACTCTTCTCTGACTAGTAATTATCTTCAACAGAGGAAGGAAATGCTTTCTTCTTTGTGGCCATGCTTCTATTCTGCAAACATCTGATTTATGTGGTTTCTATATGAATCATATGCTTATGTGTTACTTGTTTAAACGAGTGTGCATTAAAGTATTGCTCCTTTCTGCTGTTGAGATATAGAGGGTGTGTCTATCAAAAACAATGCTCCACTTCTGTTGGTCTGTAGGCTTTGTGTTGTTTTCCTGAGCAGGCCTGCACAACAACGTAGTAAAGATGTGTTCAGTGTGCCGCTTTGAATAATATCAAATGTTTAATGCATGCTTATTAACTATTTCAAGTCATTTAATTATTCTGTGCTGCTACTAAAAATGTTCGCAGGCATGAGACTCTTTTTTTATCAACGTTGAGGTGAGTTCAGGAGTGTTTACAAATGATTGTTCTGGTTATAAATGGTAAATGAACTTTCTAGTCTCCTGACTACTCACAGAGCTTTTACACTGGAGGTCACACCTACATATTCATACGCCGCCGGCAAAGCAGCGGAAGCAACTTGGGGTTAAGTGTCTTGCCCAAGGACACATCGGACATGTTGCTGCAGGAGCTGGGGAACCCCCGACCTTCCAGCTGAGAGACGACAACTCTACCAACCGAGCCACAGCCGCCTCTTTCTAAAAACTCTGCATATAGAATACAGAACCTTGTGTTAAGAGTGGCTATAACATTACTGTCACTTTGTTCTGTTAGCTGGAAATGTATTCTAACTGGTGCACTTCTGCCTCTTGTGGCCAGAATATGCACTACAACGACATCTCATGACTTGAGAGGAACAAAGTTTTACAAGCAACTTAAACTGTCTGGTTTGCAAAAAGTGGCAGCGTCTGTACAAGTTCATTTGGAGGTTCAATTTGCATTTCAGCTGGTCTTGGTCCCTCACAACACAGACAAAATGTCAGAACAGAAAAATGCACAAAAACAGACGAGAAAAATGTGAGAGATGGACCCATGAGCCATTTAGAGGATGCAATGCAACTGCTGTTTACAGAACTTCTTATACACAACCTTGTCATGTGAGGACACTCACAGCCATAATGTTAGAGACACACACATGCACGCTCTATCTACATATTTACTATGCACGGATGAATCGTATGGGAGTCTTACAGCAGACACATTACATGTTTACAAGTAGTCAGACAGACAAAAAAAACACCTTGGTTCTGTATATAACGGCTGAGTTCAGTAAATCAGAGACCCAGCAGTCTTATCTTTAGTCATGACGAACCTGCAGCAGATCCTGACACAGCCAGGTCACATATTTGACCTGTGACCTTCGATGAGAGGTCTGCAAGGAGAAGACATTGTGGGCGAGAGAAATAAAGTCAAGAGGGGAAGAGACAAGTGTGTGTGTGTGTGTGTGTGTGTGTGTGTGTGTGTGTGTGTGTGTGTGTGTGTGTGTGTGTGTGTGCGTGTGTGTGTGTGTGTGTGTGTGTGTGTGTGTGTTTATGTGAGACTCTGTCCAATGTAAACAGCTTGGACGCTGTCTGTCACCACAGCGCCAAAACACGGTTGTCCTGTTCTCACTGTCCCATTAACAGCTGTTATGAAACAGCCTTTAGGGGCTGAGGTTATGGAAGCATACCATATATTGAAGCTGCACCTCACAGTTTAATAGCGCTCTGAGGAGAGTGAGGTAGTCCGCTACATTTAACTCTGTTTATATGAAGGAACAAACTGTGCGTGTCTGTGCTAAGGTTTGCCAGAGGTCAGGGAATCTGCTGACTGATGAGACGAGCGCTCATCTCTTAGGTTTGATGCCCTTAAGCGAGGCGTTTGAATTAATCCGTGTTTCTTCAGCTGCTGCTCACTTAGAAACAGTTTTCCTGCAGTCACTCAAAGCCAAAATTGTAATTGAAGTCTCAAGAATATATGTTGTATACATGTGTAACAAGGGCACCACTACTCAAGTCGATGTACTATTAGTATGTCATTTGAGGTCGTCTGACTTTAAGGGTATTTCTGCAGGTTAAAATGACGATGGCGTACGGTGGATGTAAAGAGAGTGAGTGAAACAGCCCCATGTGGCAGATTTTACATACTGTGCGTTTAAGACTTTAGTGCTCAGGTCAGTCTGCTCATGCTGTTCATCTCACTTGCTGTGATAAAGCCTCACATCCTCCCCATCATCTGCCTTAAAGGGGGAACAAGGTTTCCAATGTGACCTTCCACTCCCTGCAGGGCTGAGCTTGCTCTAACCTTGTGAGGCGTGATGGCGTTGGGCTGAACACACCGAATATCATCACTATACAACTCTTTAGTAGCGATATATGAGTTTTGGTCAATCTAATGGGATGACACAAGAGTTGCACAGACAAAACGTTTTTCAGAGCCACAAAATACATGACACACGAGTCCACAGGCAAAATAAAAACTCCACGCTGAAGCTGTGTTTAGAGAAGTACTCAAATGTTCTCCATCTTTGTGCGCCCCCTGCCTCTATAGAGCGTTTGTTTTCCCAAATGGTTCTTGAGCACGACCCTGGACTGTCAGTGGTTGTATATGCACGTTCTTGATTTCCCCGCCTGCCTCTAAAATCCACTGTCAGCTTCAAACAGATGTTTCATGAAGACGCTCTGCAGGATCAAGATGAAGCGAAATAAAATGTAGACAAAAGTTGGCAATGGAAGGTCAGCGCTCATACATCACTCATCTCAGCTTTGATTACATCTTGAGGACATACAACATGAACATGAACTCAAATCTCACACACGCTGCCACCAAATGTTCACGTTTACATGATCCATCGTGGGTCAAAGGGATGAAACTTTGAAATCCAAACACGTTCTTTGGCAGCATGGTCGGATTCTGACCTAATATTATTCAAAGATATATTTTCAGGAGATAAATCTATAAGGGATGAAACAAAGAACTGCAGTGGTACACAAAGGTGTCAAACATCTGTGTTTGTAAGTAGCACTGATGCCATCCTCAAACCCAATAACCTTTACATCTATATAGACTCAGTGTCCAAATGTCTGATTAATATCATGACAGTTTTGCTTGAGATGTGACACTCAAATAATCTCGATCATTTGGAATACGGTGGTCAACAAACTCAGTGTGAGCTGTCAGAAGTCTTGACATTTTTATCAAATTAACTGTATTTAAAGGAAGAATATTTTATACAAATCAAGTATATCCTGTGTAATGTCTCTCTGAGTCATGACTGTCTACAATGAGGGAGAAGCTCGAGTCCCGCTGGCTGTGTTGTTGTCAGAGCCGTGTTTACATGGACGGGACGGCCGGCTCCTCCCCTTGTGTATAAAAGATGTTTTAGTCAAGGACTAGAGAGAAGAAGAACATACTCACTGATTATTTGAATGTCACGTAAGAGTTTTTAGATCACGCTCATTCTGTGTCAATTTATGTGCAATATGAAGCTATGAGCTAACCAAAGTGTGCTAACATTAGCCTGCTAATCCAACAATGCAGGACACGGGTGATTGCAACGTAAGTTAAGGGCAATTTTATTCACCGCTTGCGATTAATTATGGTGCGTTCTTATTGATAACTCCTTTGTGCTAACGCGAGTGGAGAGGGGTTGGAGGTGTGTCGCTGGAGGAGAGCGGAGGCTTCAGAATAGCGGAGGTGTCGTCAAACAGCAGTTTGTTTTGGTTTCATGATGGTGCTCAAGGGCGACCTCTACTGGATCAAAAAGTTGCACATACTTCCTTTAAAGCAACAATATGTAACTTTCTCACCTTAAAATAGTTGTTTCAAAGTCGATCTAATAGTAGGACAACTTTCAACAGACAGGGAGAACTGGCATGTCCACATAACGCCTCGATCGTCGTTTGGCAGCAGCTTGTGTTCTCTCGTGAATAGTGCTACACAGTTAGCTTGTCTCTGTACTGTTTGATACAACGGTTGAGGCTCAGAGAGACGGAAGAGGACGATGACTTTGCTGAAATCTCAGACTGGTGCTGCAAATCAGAAAAAAGGATTTTCTTAGCACATTAACGACATTTTTTAAACACAAGATTCTGCATGGATTTTTTGTGTGATAATTACTCAAGCCATTTTTTGCACTGAAAAATGTCTTATTGATATATTTCATATATGTGAAATACAACAGGCCAAATGTCTCACCATATAACCTTATTCTAAGTTAACCTATCCTTATTTACAGAATTTCAAAGCCAGTCAAACCACCAGTGGTGAACTGAGATGCGGCGCCATGCAGACCCTCCAGCCGGACCAAGCTTAATGTTAACACAGTTCTTCTCCACTGCACATTCCAGCTTAAAGTCCAGGCAACAGTCAAAGGAACCAGGCAATTACAGTGCAGCCGCCTGCGTCACGTTTTTGTTTACTTCCCAAAAGTTCTGAAGTCTCCGAGCCTTTTGAAGTCGTTTCCCCTGTGTTAGAGGAGCTCCTCTTTATCTCCGAGGGGCAGACGTTTAGCTGCGAGCAACATGCACAGATCCAGCTGTGTGCCACACTACCATCTCAGTGCCATCTGTGCTACACGCTTCTTGTTTTGGTCACACATTGGTCACACATGCCGGGTGCACACCAGTGTCGCTTTGCCAACTTGTTACTTTTCTAATGTTTTTCACACTGAACTTTTAAAGTGTTCAAACTGACTGTAAGTTATTTTCTCCGGACAGATTTTAATGCTCCACATTTCTAAAAGGAGTAGTGTTCTCTCAGCTCACAGGAAATAGGGGCTAAATGTGTTTGATTAGCTGATTGTGCGCCTTAGTGATCTGAAGTACTGAAAAACAAATCGTGTATTCTGCTTTTTTTCCTTTTCTAAGTTTCAAAAATATTTGTAACAGGAAGATTTTTAAGTAACAAAAGTTTAAAAATAATGATGACGTTGTAGATTGTCGTAGTTGAGCAGGTAACTGATTAATCATAAATTACAGTCAGTTCAAAGCCATACAGCTCTGAGTGAAAGTAAAGTAAAAATGAAACTCGTAGAACTCATGCAGTCATGTACTGCATGTAATCATTCTGTCTGTGTTCTACGAAAGCCTTAAGAGGACATGCATCCATTAAATTTACTGAATTTCCCACGATAACAAGGTCGTTTTCTGGAGACTTGAAGACTTGCTTTACCCATTATTCTACAATTCACTTTACAGACATTTATTCCAAAACGACGTACATCCGAGAGTAAGTACAACACAAGCAAGGATCTAGAAAAGAGGAAACACGTCAGTAAGTGCAAACGATCAGCTTTGAGTCCGATTGGACACACAGGTGCTGACAGGAAGTGACCAGAGGCAAAGCACAACATTGACGGCTGTTCTTGGGAGTTCTAACCAGCATAGAAACCATCTTAAAATCAACGTTATCAAACAAAACCATCGTCATTACCATCATCATCATCAATAATATCCAACCGTTGTCATCACTATCATGAAGGTCGTAGGTATTCATGAAAGAGTTGGGTCTAAAGGTGCAAAGGTCAAATGGAGTTTGGAAGTTCATTCCACCACCGGGGGGCGACAGAGGAGAGAAGTCAAGTTAGCGTCAAGGGACCCAAGGACACTTAACATGCTAGATGCCACCTGACATTACAGGGAAGAAGAAAAAGAGCCTACCGGCTCAAAGCGCAAAGAAAACACCGTAGACAAGACGACAAGAAAGGACAGAAGCAAAAATCAGCTTTTAAATTTGAAAGAAATAATTTATCGTGATAATATTTTTAGGCAGGCCTACAAACAAGATGACTGAACTTGTTTGAGGACAAAGTTGCTGCTCGGGAATACTGTGGCTGTTACTCTCCTGTGTCTGTACATGACATGTTTACAAAAAGTGCAAAGGGTCAAAGGTCAATATAATGAACTTATATCTTATGCTCAGAAATTGCGCCTTTTCCAACAAAGACATTTGAAATTATAAAGATAATTTCTGCCTCGTTTTGCAAAGATTTTTCCGTGTATCTTTGGCTCTCCTACCTGCTACGGTGCAGAGGACATTTTCAAAGGTATACGCATCGAGGAAAAGAAAAAAAAAGGATGCCAAACGTTGGAAATGCTTTTCTTAAGTGCCTGAATAAGTGCCTTTTACATTGATACAGCAACACTGAGATCGATCCACTCTTTCAAGTGCACGTCACAGAAACAAACACAAACAAAAGCCGTGCTTTGTGAACGGATCCCTGCTGCAGGAAAATATTCTCTGTCCTGATAATTCCCCTTCTTCCTCTGTGAAGCGACTGAAACTGCCCATTTTATAAAAGCTTTGTCGAGTGTGGGGTCTATAGGAAGCCTCGGGCCCCCGGCCAATCCAGGCAAGCTGCTCTCAGCGAGTGAAACCAGAGAAATGGCAATGCTCGTGGGAGCAGGGGTAGTGACTCAAAGACACCTATTCAGCAGACACACACTCTCCCAAGGGGCGCGAGCCACACAAGCAGGACCATACAAGGATCACACACTCCCTGTTGTGTCCTGAGGTTTGGATATAATTTATTGATTGTTTTAGTGTGCTCGGTAAATTGTTGGCACGATCTCTGAACTTTGGAGCATTTTAAGAGAAGTTTGGGGTTGGTTTAAAAAAAGGATCTGTTTGCATTGATCGACTTCCCTTTAGTGAAAGCTCTCACTTTTAAAACATGTTAATCCAACCTTTCGCTCTGGTTTTTAAACATCTCTAAATCGATGAAATAAGAACATTTGTGACTGAAGCACAATCAACTTCCATGTTTAAAAGAATTTTAAACATGTCTGAGTAGCTGTCAGCATTCAGTAAGGAACATCCGAAGGGTCACATCAGGACGCACGAGACAGAAGAAGGGAGAGCATCGACCTGCAAAGACTCACATCTCTGCTATAAGGTTAAAATCCTTTCCTGTGAGCGTTTTGAAAAGACAATGATTTTATCATACAAAGAAGTTCCAGGCTGTCAAATGAACTGAGTATGCTTTAACAAACAGATCTTCCAATTAATGATCATATCAGATGAATCATAAATAGAAAGAAAACGATGATTAGCAGTCATGAGAAGTTCAAATGATTATAAACTTAGTAAACAAGAAGATGCATGATGTGGATTTTTTTTTTTTTGAAGTGTCCCTCTGGTGATCTTCAGGGTGGAGATCCCAGTTTGAAGTTATTGAAAAGGTCAGAGACACTCAGGGGTGATTTATTAAAAAGCCTTTTACTCATCAGAGCTAAAGAATGATTCGATCTAATCACCTTGAATGCGCATACTGTGTTTATTTCTTGTTGTAATTGGTTGAACGGCCAATAGTTGTTGCCTCTTTTTTTACTTAACACTACATTAATATTCCTGTGAAACCCATTGAACCTATCTCTGTATGTTTGCAAACTCAATAACAAAAAATAATTACTAGTGTCGGCCATACAGGCTTTCTTTAGAGCAGGTACGAATGTGTAGACTTAGGCCTCGTGTCCACCTAGCGTTTGTTTCTGAGCACCAGCAAAAGTGTAAAATCCTGCAGTTCATCGAGTGTCCACTAGAGGCTGGCTGCAGAAGCACTGGAAGTCACATACACACCCATTCAAAAAAGCCTGTTTTTACAGCGGAAATAAATTGGTTCAAAAAACTAAAAAGGTCTGATAGCTCATGTCTCAATCGGTACACTGTTTTTTTTTTGATAACTCATCTGTTTTGATTTCAAGAAAGAGAAGTGCTTTTCACAATAAGGCACGTAGCTGACCTGATTGACAGGCGGGCACGGTGTAACGGTTTGTCAAGAGGCTTAAAACCCGCCTCACGGGGCGCCAGATAGCCTAGCAGTTATATCACCTGCCCGATGTATGGAGGCTATAGTCCTTGTCGCAGTGACTGTGGCTTAGAATCTGATCCCGGCCCTTTGCTGCGTGTCATCACGCACTCTCTCCTCCCAACATTTCCTGCCTCTCTCTTCAGCTCTCCTATCTAATAAACCTCAGCTCCAGCTCTCAGCCTGTTGTTAGGTCGACTGAAAGTTAGGGTGAGTCAGCATTTTCAGCATGGAGACCGCCATCGATGGGACTCCAAAGCCCCCTGCAGGAACAGACGGTTGACATCCCTAAGGCTTTAACAGAAAGGCCCTACAACACAGTGGAAATGAAGGCGAAGGCTGAAACTATTTCCAGTCATGAACAGAATCATAAATGGAGTTTAATATCATAAAGAAGTGGGATAACGAGGTGTGCTGTACAATGTTCCTTTTTACAATCCTATTTCATGGCTCAATAAGTCTTCTGGATAATAACTGAACTATTGTTAGGGTTACTGAAAATCATGTAAAGCCGTAATCTAACTATTATTATAATCTGGATTTTCTCAGTAATCATGTTGTTTGTTAATGTTCTGTGTGAAAATTGCTTTCATGTATTATATGACTCATGTTTGAAATAACCCCGCCACACGCAGCTTGTCCCCTGCTGGCCTCGCATCACAATGTCACACACTAATCAATATGAGTATAAAGACACTATAATCTGTGTGTGTGTGTGCGCGTGTGTGTGTGTGTGTGTGTGTGTGTGTGCGTGTGTGCATGTGTGTGTGTGCAGGGAAAACGTCCAGGCTGTCATTGCCCTTCCCCTCACCACAGTCCGTGTGAGTCATTTAGCACACATTTAGCACATTAAACAATTAGGCTTTGAGAGGGGAACACCCCAAAACAACCCCCCACCACCTTCAACAATGGGACTACACATATGTCAATAAGTACGGAGGCTAAGAGGGGCTGACAACATGCTGAACATAGTCATGCAAAACTGGAAATCAATAGATTGTCTTTACTTGAAAACTCTTAACACATACAGAACGCAAAGCGAGTCCGCACGGCGAGAACATTCAGGATGGCTTTGTTTCCTCGCCTATAATGTGATGTTCCTCTTTTAACTTCGTGAGCTTATATTTTAACATCTGTTGTATTTTTATGTCACGTGTTTAACTGTGCAGAGCATTTTGAATAGCTCTATTTATGAGCGGTGCTTTATAAATAAACTTGCCTGACAGGTTTCAAAATGTTTTACTGAAGGTAATCTTACTAATCCTGCCCATTTCCCCACTTCCAACTTGTATTGCCAAGAGAAAGAGAAAGGATCATGAACAATTTGAAGGACATTGGACCTTTATTATGACTTAGGCTGTGTCTGAAACCGCATGCTTTCATACTTTCACACTTCCTGTAAAAGTGACGTCACATTGAGCATGTAGTCTGATCTGAAATCATAGTATGCAAGCCTGTGTATGAGAGAAATACCCGGATGTTCAATAGATCGGCCAGAATTTTAAAAGTATGAAACGGGAGCACACTGGTCGTTCTAAACCGGCCCACAATGCACTGCGGCTCTCAGACTACAAAACCGCAGAGCTCGCCAGCCAACTTGCGGCTTAAAATAAAAGTTACGTGCTGAAATATATTTTACATGTTGCCAAATAGTATTAAAATGATTTTGTAGTTGTATTAGTAATGAATGTTTTTATACTGTTGCTGAATTATTTTACGAACTGATGGTCGTGCTAGCTTGATGCTAGCTTAATGCTAGCTCGATGCTAGCTCATCGAGCGGAGCTCAGACCAGAAGTACGTCACATGACACGTACGGCATACTAACAGTCGAGTTAGCATGCAGTAAATATATATTTTTGGTATGTAGTAAACAGTATGTAGTATGTGGTATACTTTTATTTAATAGCATATAACCCCCCATTAGACAGCAGCTATGATTAGCATTGAGCCTCAAAGCTAATGCTACAGTACCGTTTTGGTTCCCTCCCTTTAGCGTTCTGAAGGCAGCATCTGAGGGGCCTTATTTTATTGAGTGTGAGATTAGCTGCAGAGGGTAGAAGACACATTGGATTGCAGAATTAGATTGATGGTTGTAAAATAACATAATGAAAACACGCTGAATGACAAAGGTCTGTAGAGAAAACTGTGTCAACAGTAGACGACATGTTTTTAAGTGTGGGGTCGTGGGAGGCTGGAAATCACTGCGCTATACGATTTCTAGCTAACTGTAGGCTAATGCTGTTAGCTAGGATGTGGTTACATTCTAAAGTAAGCTATTGGTGCACTGAAGCCGAGGGGGTTTCAAATAAAAAACATTTCTTTAAAAATACTTTTTGGGCTTTTTCCTGCCTTTAGTGAGATTACAGTGGATAGAAACATGGTTGGCAGAGAGTGGAGGGTGACCAAGAGTGGGAGTCTAACTGCCGCTAAAGTCTCAGTGCACAGAACAAACGATTTAACCCCTGAGTTTAGGAAGAGTTGACTTGAAATATGGCCCGTAGTCCCTAGAAAAGTGTTTGATCCTGATGTCAGCCAAACAATAGCCACTGTGTGCATTTAATGAATTGTGTACATCAAGTGTGAAAAGTGTAGAGAGGGTAAAGTGGGAGCAAGCAGCGATGGTGGGGGTGAGGCGGGTTCATGATGGGAGGGGGGGGGCAAAGCAGCAGAGAGGGGTTTAGCAGCAGCTGCCCAGAGAGTGACGACTGTACAAGAGGGAGGAGGAGAAATAAAGAGCGAGGGAAAGAGTCACAGAGAGAGGGAGGGAGGATGTAAAGAGGGAAAATCAAGAGGGGGTAATCAGAACAGGAGGTACGGAGAGGACGAGTTTTAGTTGTCAATTGAGGAGAGTGGATGAAGGAGGAGCAAGAGCAGAAGGAGGTTTTTTCACACAAAAAAATGCTAACATTTTTGAAAGAGCTGAAATGAATCCCCTGGAAAGAAAGGGAACATTTCTAACAGGCTGTCTTCTGCTTATTTTTAAAAACGTGTTATTATGTCTTATTGACATGCCTGTTCTACGCAGTGTTGATGGTTTTCCGTGCTCGCGGTCCCACCAGCTGCCAGTAGTGTCACAGGGTTATTGGGGACTTGAGCCACACAGATAATCAGCTTTATTAGTGCTGCCGCTAAAACCAATTTAAGAGCAGACTAGAGGGATCAGACGGGCCAGCTGTCCACACCAGCGCCTCGGCAGGCACCCCGGCCCCAGCCCACACAAAACACCAAAACAACAACGAGCCAACTGTGTGAGCTGCCAATTCAACTGTGTGAGCAGGCTTATTACCATATCTACAACACTGGCTCAGAGGGTGAAAATACACACGGCAATTATAAAATCTGTTTCCATTGATACATCTGAGAGGATCTATTAAAAATCATTCAGTATTAAAATAGTTTTAAGGATTTTACATCTTCATTTGATATTTGTTAGCTTTAGTTTGGCATTGAACTTCTTTCTTGAACCACACCACTTCCAGTTCTTCCCTCAGGCCAACCTTCAGCGCAGTCATCACATCGCCGACTCGTTAACAAGTCCCTGACCCTGACAGTGACCCACAAGCAGCCTCATGACCTCATGGTGTTTCCCCTCTGCGTACAGTCCATCTCCCGACCTGCCGTTGCTGCTAATTACAGAGCGGCAGCGAAAGGAGGCTAACTCCATATTAGACAGAGTGAGCGTGCAGCGCTGAGCTCCAGGCACCACTTTAACCTTACGTCACGTTTCCGTCTGGGTTGAGAACAAGACAGTGGGAATGACCAGCAAAGATAATCTGGTCTGGTCACTATCTCAGTTACATCCCCAGCCCTCACAGAGGAAGAGGTGTGGTTCACTCAGACAGAAGTTTCTAGTCAGGATTAATCAAGAAAGGGCAAGTGAAGAACAGGAAGTCTTCTTAGAAAGGGGCACCAGGACAGTTAAGAATACTGTATGGATGGATACCGCGTTTCCACACAGACACAAACAAATCTCACAAACTTTGAACATTTGCATGCAGAGCTGTCAAATCTCCAGAAATATGGAATATTGATTGTGCACATGAGGATTGTTCAACGAAAATAGTTGATGAAAAAATGAGCTACAACACTTAAATTAAAAAAGTGGGTAAATACCTTAATGGAGCAATCTGTAAGATATCTGCTGAGTGAAATGAGTGAGCTTACTCTATGATCAGACATTAAGGAAACATGCTATGTTGAAGTGCTGGCTTCTCTGACAACAATGCAGCAGCCAGTATGTCCTCCTTCTAACTTTAGATTCTGGTCCTGAATGGTCTGGATTTGTTTGGACCAGAGAAAGTAGGTGGTTTTAAGGCACCCCCACACGGCCGTTTTGGACGCCCCTCGGTTTGCCAGATATGAGAGCAGTTATCAGGTCAAACCAACAGGTGTTGCAGCGATGGAAGCGGGCAAGAGAACTGGTTCAGATAGAAGTGATTGTACCCGACCTAAAAAGCCTCTGCATGTTTCTAATAAGCTCCACGAGCAGAAACGTGCTCAAACTAGGATCAATATTGGAGATGCTTTTGAAAAATGGAGAGAGGTTAGAACACAGAAAGGTTTACAGACCGATGCAGAGCTGGATAAACACTGAAGCTTCAGTGTCCACCACATGGAAACCTGCGTGAGCATCCACTCTAGAGAGGAGGCGGTGGTTGAATTTTGATTGCAGTACCCATTTTTCACACTAGGTGTCAGGGTAACATATAGCTCCTTTAAAGAGTAATAAAAAGCAACATTTACTTTTAGTATCTTACAGGTATCAAACCATGGTGCTAAAATGGGAACGCTTGTTTGACTGATTCTTTGTTATTCATGTGACGTTTGAATCACTGGACTGAATCCTAATCCTGCATGTTTGAGAAACTCAAACATGAAATATAGCACATCTAAACTCTTTAATCTTATTTAGAGAGTCCTCATTAGATCATCAATCACACACTGAGTGACCAAGACAAACTTCCTTTGAACAGGCAGAAACCTCCAGCAGAACCAGACTTATTGGTGGACAGCCATGTCCAGAGACCTGCAAGTAAATGCAGCAAAATTAGGCCTGCATAAAAAAAGTGTTTTTATCCAAATTATTAAGAGTTGTGTTCTCCTTGTAAAGTTTTGTTTTTATAACCCAGATTACAATAAAGATGCATTCTTCATGTAAGAAACAATAGAGCAGCATAAACGCTTCACACGGAGAACAAACTAAAAACCATAAAAAGCACAAACAATTACATTTATTTTATATCCCTACTTTTCTTATTTAAACATGTCAACACCTATTAGAGACATTCACAATCCATCACTGATCCCTCATAATGGGTGCACATAACAGGCACAAAAGACAGCCTCAATGCAAGAGAGGAAAGCTTGGGTATAGGGCATAAATGATCTGTGTGTGTGTGTGTGTGTGTGTGTGTGTGTGTGTGTGTGTGTGTGTGTGTGTGTGTGTGCGTGTGTGTGTGTGCGTGCGTTTAGGCACACACACGCACACACACACACAGCAGCTTGTTTCAGCCGTCCTTTATGTGTGATTATACATCTACATGCCATGTTTTTATTCATTAATCTGTGTTTGTGTGTGTGCACATGCAGTCTTCTATTCATGGGTGCATGTATGAGTGTGTCTTTGTGTGTGCGCTAGATTATTCACATGCATGCTTGCACTTCTGTGTGTGTGTGTGTGTGTGTGTGTGCGTGCGTGTGTGTATGCATGATCTGTAGGGCAGATTCTTCGAAACCAGGAGCACAGATCTCACTTAATCTGCAGTTAACGGCTGTTTAAACAACCTCCATAAATGTTTAACGTTGCTGCCCATGCCCTATTGAATGGGAGGCATTTTACTTCATGCAAAAACAGGCCACCAGGGGCCTCAAGGGCCCCCCTGACTTGCATTTAATGTGTGTAAGAAGGCGCCCATTATCAACCTCACAATGACACAATTCACTGTGGCTGTGTGTCTGCCATCCCATTTGGTTTGTATCAGGGCCCCAGTGCTGCTGATGGCTATCTAATTGGAAGAGTTCATCAAGAGCTGATGTCAGAAGAGTGGATGTGTTCATGATAGACTGTGCACAATGGCTTTAGTTAGGCCTGATAGAAAAGAGTTTCTGGAACGGAGTCCCATGGATGACATTATGCACAGAATGCTGGATAGAAGACAGCAGATAGTTGATTACAGGTCAGCTTTAGGGGAGATTATTTATACCGTTTCCTTTCATAGGGCTCTTTATATGGTCTAAGTTACATTTGAAAAAGAAAAACTTTGAGGAGTCAGACAGGAATTAGTTTGGAATTTGGAAAACTTGTGAAAAATTAGATAAAAGAGTTTACATGACAACATTTTAAGCCAAACACAGTAACCTTTTGTTGCATTTGGTTTATGTGCATTGCAGTTCGAGACAGTAGCCATGTTTAGTAATTGGACTGTAACAACAATGGCGGACTCCCACGTTTTGTTCATGAAAATGTTGCCTGGCATGACTCCCAGCCGACATTTTCTTGAAAGTTACTCTCTTTGTAGTTTAGGGTCACTTCACCTCATCGTCCGTCCACACAAACGTCCGTGCTTTAGCTATTCACCGCTCTGTATAAGGACAATATGTGCGCATGCGTGTCTTGCTTTACGAGTCACACTACCAACTAGTGGCCTGGCATGTATACTACAGCTATTTAGGCATCCATGCAGGCATCCTCCATGCACACCCATGTGCAGAGAGGTTTAAAACGAAGTCTGAACGTGAAACTTCTTTGAAAACAAAAAATGCTTCCGTTTTCATGTTTACATGTCTCCAGACAACGTTTATAACTTAACATGAAATACAAAGCTAAAGACAGATGACGGTTTGTTTACTGATAAAACTTTGTTCAAATTTTGGAATTAGAATAACTCATGGGTTCAAAAAGTTCAAAAACTTCTCCACAAAGTTGTTCCAGCAGACTCATGAAGCACGCCGTAATGGCAACAACATCATCCTTGTGTGTAAAATTTGCCACTCAAAGTATGTTAACTAACCAACAATTTCCACAGTCCTCCACGCCGCGTTCTGTTCACGCTGTGCACAATGGCGCCTTTTGCTCCCACTCTAGTCAATGGTTGTTTCTACAGCACGCACTGCGGTCCGTCTCCGGCGTGTGCCAGCAAGCTGAACAGACCAGATCGACCCGGACAGACAAGGAAGCGCACAGGGCATGTGTTCAATTTCAAAATAAAACACCATAATAAAAGGTTCTAAATCGTTTACCCCGTTACTTTATGAGTAGTAACGATGCTATTCTAAGTCACCAGACTCCATTGCCAAAGAAGTGTTTACCTCTCAGTATGAAAGAGGTGCTGGTGTTCCACGGCCTCATTTGGTTGGTCGTGTAATCTTGCGACTTTGAGGATTTCACTACTGCAATTTTTCTATGGTGAATAACGTGATTGGTGTCATGCTTACTGACCTCCTGTTTCATGTAAAGCTAGCTGTGGTAGCTTGACACTAAGCAAACACGAGATCCACATCAATATACATCATAAAAGAGAAAAGGAATACCATTTCCTCAAAATTTCAAAACATTGTTTCGAGGTAAGATTTTTTTTTTTTCCTGTGATAAATTAAGCTAAAATAAGTCTGCTTGTCGGCTGTATCTTTCTTTGACAGTATTACTTTATGGTTCAGGTATAAGGAGCTTCAGACAAATAACAACAATCACCTCCTTAAATCGTTCATATGAAAGTGGACTGATCCCCCCCCGACGCAAAACCTTCACACAAACGTCCTACCAGGCACAAAAAGGTTGCATAGTTTATCATTCCTGTTTTCTGTAGACAGAGTAAGAACACTGGCTTCTTCTTTATTTCTGTTGTACATTCTCCTCCCCACACACACACACACACACACACAGAACGGTGTGTGCAGAATGATGACCGGTGCATTTAACAGGGCAGGACTCCCTGCACTCAGCGCTCTAGGGGAGCACAGTGATTTACTGTTCCTGTTATAAACGCTGCTCCACTTCTTAATGAGCCTCTGACATGCTGCACGGTTCTAGCGTGTTTTCCTTTGCCTGGTTGGCGACGGCTGCCTGATTGCTGCCCCCATTAAGAGGGCATTCCCTCTGACACCAGCATGCGCCTTCAGCCATACGCACTCAGGCATTACAAGCAATCAACTAGGGCTAGGTAATAAGGGGAGGGGGGAGTGCAGCACCTGCCCTAAACTGGTTGGAAACAAACCCAAAGCACAAAAACACACAGTGCAGAAAAGTTGATTTTCTGTCCAATAGCAGCATCACAATCATCGTGTTTGTTTTGATGTCATGACATGCCAGTGGAACTTGTTCCTGTAACTTTTCATGTAAAGAGAGCGGCTTTATAAGCACTTTCCAAATCAAATCACTCGCAGCATTAAAGTCTGAGTAGCAAGAAACTGACTTTTTTATTGACACAGATTCAGAAACTGACTTTTTTCATTCTTTCTTAAAACTTAATTCACTTTGATCGACCTTGTAACTAAGTCTGCAAACTAAAAACTGTGTTGAAAGTACTGTAAATTATGAATCACACAATCACGGTTGACAAAAATCCATGAACTCTTCTTTTCCTCCTTCCTTATATTTGCAGCCCGTTCTGCTAAAGAAATGCCAACAAAATGTTTGAAGCAACGTTGTGTGGTTGGAAAATGTATTATAACAAAAACTTCTCCAGGACAGTATGTCATTAAAATGAAATGACATACTGATCATTCCCAACAAAGCTGATTGACACTCCAGCTCAAACCTCCCCGGGGGTCAAGTTTGAGTTTTTGCTCCAAACAGACACAAAATAAAACGGAGGAAAGAGAACAGGCTCGCTATGATTGATTATACTAAACATACTGATGATGGGTTGATAATGTTTTTGTAATTATTATGCAAAAATATAGAAAATAAAGGCTACTGAAGAGCATCGCAACTTTTGGATTTCATTGTTGTTACGTATACTTAAGTTCAGTCACAATAGTGGGAAAAAAAAAACAGTTTTAATGAAAAGTCGATCTCTTTACAAAGTTAGCGTTTATGTACGTCCATATTTCCAGGACATTTTTATTCAGTCTGTTTCAGAGACAGCGAACGCTTTCTGTGTGAGAATTGTTGCCAGTGTTTATGTACAACAACAAAGTTTATTTTGAGACATGCATGACGTGTTCTGTTTAATTGAGATGAATTGTTTGGACACTTTGCATGTTGGAAATCCAGACTGACTAAAAATTGCTTCAATATTGACCATTGCTTGAAAGAAATTGAAAAAACGTTGACGCATCATCGGCCGTAACAACAACTACAAGCAAACCCTGAGTCTGACATGTTGTATCAGGTTGATTTTATGACTGTTAAAGGACAAACTATGGTCACGTTTTCACAAGTAATGTCAGACAACAAGCTGTTGGCAAATGCATGACACTCACCCCAAGTTTGTGTTCCACAGGAACATGCTGGTGCTCCAATGAATCTCCTTATCCATGAAAGTTAAAAAGAAAGATTTGAAATAATCATCCTTGGGAATTCTTGTGTTCCAGTCATCTTTACATACACCTGCAGCCATACATACACACACACTCAGCCAGTCTACAAGCCAGTCCCGCTCAAAGGCAGGTGGTGACTGACTGACAGCTGCCAGCACAACAGCTGATACTCAATATCTGCACGCCACCAGTTGCAGCTGGACCAATGGGACGTGGCTGCAGCAGTCGCTGGGTCGGCCCAGGCTCATTCAGTAAACCCGGGACTCCACTCCGAGGACCATAGATTCCAGTGTGTCCCAGTTTCCCACTCCTGCGTGACCAAATCCCCTCTCTGAGGTCTGTCTGGACCTGCCGTGCAGAGCCGCCAGTCCCAAGGATGCTGTCCAGACGCCATACGACGCTCGCACTCTCTCTCCTCACAAGGCTGGATTATTCTTTAACCACCTGGACCTCGGAGCGAGCGCATGACCAGCAAGTTTGCAAACAGTTTACTCGGACTTAAATTCACTCAGGATGTAAACTCTCCTTCAAATCTGAAATCTGAAGACCTACACATGCTTTTTGTGCATTATCGGTAGTATGTGAATATGCATGAGGTGTTCTAAAGAATATTTAAATGATCATTCTTCTCACCGATATGTTCTACGCGCAATAGATATATTCATGTGCACGTGCAGGTTTTGCAAATATGACATAACATTTTGTATTTGCTGAACATATTTCACACAGCTTTATCTCTCCCACACTTCTTTAAACACTCAGTTTGCTCAAACCAATAGATTGAAATCAACCCAAAATCAAATGTCACGACAAATGTGTGCGACAAAATTAAACACATGCAAATGCTTCTTTGTGTCTGCATGTGTGTGTGTGTGTGTGTGTGTGTGTGTCTGTGTTATGAGGACGAGCTGACTCGTGGCAGACACTGCTTAATAAGCATTAGCAGTAGACAGTAGAGGGTTCTTTGACTTAGCACATGAGCTAATCCCCCCTTCTGTGGACTGACTGCTGCTTTGGCTAATTCGACATCCGGTTTACGGCGTGAAACAGTGAGTACATGGCGGAGCTACCAATTAGACTAGTACCAAAAAAAAGTGCATAACGTCATAAGACAACCCGTTCACGCAGCAGTTTGTAAAATAGTCCTGAGTTACAAACATACAAGTGCATTTGAACACCGATCCCTTTTTATAATCCTGTTACTCTGCACAAGTTGCAAACCAATGTATATCAGTTGGTGTATATTTAGTGCGTGCAACACAAAATCTTTTTAAACCCAGGTGACGTACAGTATGTAGAGCCAGGAAGTCCACTGGACCTGCAACCAGGGGACCAATGTTTGAGTCCCGGTCCAGAACTCAGAGTCCTGTTGTTTTAAGGAAATTAAGCGAAGTCTCTTTGGTGAACATGACTTTACTTTACGTTTGAGGACACAAAGCCGGAGCTGGTTATATTTTAGCTCTAGTGAAACATTAGCTGCCATACTGTTAGAAGAAAACTAACAGGTGTTTCACTTTGAGTCCTCGCTGAAGGACTGTTGACCACATCTCCCTAAAACGTTCCCCTCCAGACTTTGTCAGCCTTCTGCTTTGGTTGTTTCTGCATCACTGCAGCAGGATGAATTCACTGCCTGTTGTGTCTGCATCAGCTTCCCTTTTGTCACGTGAAACCATCCGAGGTCACAGAAGTTCATCTTTATAATATCCTGTAGTTGGTGTGCCATTATTTTCATATCTTGTAGTGTTGGATGTTTGAGATATGAGCGAGGATTATCTGATGAAATGTTCTTGATGCAGCCTGACATTTTTTTAGCTTTTTATGCCTTTCTTGGAGAGACAGGACAGTGGATAGTGTCGGAAATCGGAGAAAGAGTGAGAAATGACATGCGGGAAGAAGCCACAGGTCAGATTTGAACCCGGGCCGCCCGCTCTCAAGGACTTTAGCCTCTGTGCATGGGGCGCGCAAACTAACCACTCTGCCACCGTCACCACCAGCCTGATTTTTTAAATAGTTTATGAAACTCATTTGAGCCCAGCCTTTGCAATGTACGTCTTTTTCTAAACATACATAATATATTGTATATTATATTTACTATATCCCGCTCTACATGCTGATATTTTAGGGATCACTTGTTGATGTTCTTGGATTTCTTTCCCCACAGAGTTGGTTTCCGTCGATTCAAAGGGGACGAGTGGACTTGTGTTTGGGTATTGAAAGAGGACATGAAAAATTCAAAAGCAACATCTCCTCTCATAAACAGTGTCCCGTTACCGTCCAACAAAACATGTTGTCAACTGTTTCCATGGGAATTGTTTCCTTCAGAGAAAGCAGTCTCAATAACAACTTTTCAACGGTTCCCCGTAAGTGGGACACGGTTCCTGGAAAGACACGCCGCTTTTTTAAATGACAAAAACACACACAGCCACACACATCAGTGAGTAAGGTAGGGTAAAGCAACCCCTTAGACCTCTCTGCTAGCACGCTGAAAGGGTTAATAAATGTGCCATCACGTCTTTAAAGCTCTCGTAATGTTTTATATAATCATGTTTTATGCTTTTGTTGTCACAGCCATGACAAAGTAAGAAGAATCATCCGTACCTCAAAGAAACAGGAAGAAATGAGGTTCATTCATTTCAGTGAGTGTGTGTATGTGTGTGTATGTGCTCCAGTGTAAAGGTAGGTGCGTGTGTGTGTGTGTGTGTGTGTGTGTGTGTGTGTGTGTGTGTGTGTGTAAACCTATACCTGCCTGTCCTCGGGGGTGAACACATGACACTTCTCTCTGAGGAGCGGCTGTATTATGAAATCTGAAAAATGTGTGGTATCACCACCAAAACACACAACAATAGCTTTTTAATTCACACGACACTGATACTGCAGGCGGACACAAAGGAACAAGGAGCCAAATAATAACATTATAGGAGATGTAAGCTGGGCAATGCTTCACAACAGAGAGCTTTGTAGCCTCTCACACGATTGGAACAAAGACGCTGAACGTTTGACTTCTGAGAGAAGAAATGAACTTTTAAGAGACAAAAAAGAAAATAATGTTTTAAAATGTAGAAAAGCTTTAATCCGCTTTTGCAGCAGGAAAATCATCGATGTATATCCGGTATCATTTTCGCCTTAAACAACCAGATCTTATTCTGTTACACTATGATAGGCTCTAACGCTAAAGTTTTCCACCAAACTTCTCAGGCTCTGGAGAGTGAAACTGGCCCCGGGCACAGAATGACTCTGGTTTGAGAAACTGTGCTGCGTTGCCCCAGTATCACCAGCTCAGAGCTAATAGATAGCAGGTGAAGGATGAGAAAGAGCAATGTCAACACTGCAACCAGAGCCCCTCTTTGGCGGGCCTCCAGACCTGCTTAGCTCTTCAAATCAAGTGGTACTTTACTGCTCGGTGATGCCAACATGAACATGATGGGAAGGACCGCATGGGAGAAGCTCATCGACTAGCTTTCAATCAGCCGTCTCTTGTAGGAAACATTATTTGAATGCAGAATGTGTGTAATTTTTTGGCATCTAGATATTCACTTTTGACTCCCTGCAAGGATAAATCAAACTGGGCTTTACAAAGATATGGGAATAAACACACGACATATTACATGAGAGGTTTGATGTGATTGTTGTGGTGGAGGTGGAGCCTGTCTTCCTCCAGATTCATTTGAGAAAATGTTTTAACTGGTAAACTTTGTTTTCTTGTCTGAGTTGTTGCAACAACATGCTCCAGCAGAGCACCGAGGTCAACACATCAGATGCTCTTAAGTCGTGGTTAGAGGTCAATGGATGGGTCGTACAACGCAGGACTTTAACTTTAGAGACTCGTGGTCACTTGAAGAAAAAGTCATGTTTGACTGATCGTCTGACCACGCTGTGTTCTCTAAACTAAACCAAACAATGCGAGGGCTAAACCATGTAGACAGTTTGATATTAACCATGTGATAGAAAGAATAAAACAGAAGGAAAGGCCGGCGACATACTTGCTACGTAATCTTGCATGCAGTACACAAATGGCTGCGTCACGAACGTAATTGCGTAGATACTTGACTATGCACAAAGCGTGTTACCGGAAGATACCTCTAGAGGGCACACCAGAGAGCTCAGGCAGTATACAACTACCTGATGTGTGGGAAACTACGAACATGACGACACTCTCAATAACATCAGATCAGCTCAGGAGGCTGATGAATGGTGGGCAGAACACACCGTCAGCACCGTCCCTCTGTTTTCCAACACTTTCCTCACATAACGGTCCTAGTATTTCGTTTTATTGAGCGACCCAGTTAACTGGCGACTTTTAGCCAAATTTGTCCGTAGATAAGTAAATATACTTATCATGGTTTGTACTTAAAGGGATACTTCACCCGTTGAAACATGAATCTGTATTGACATTGGGTCATATATGTAGTAGAAATGTGAAATACATTTTGAAGTTGGTGCCTTCTCGATCGAGAGAAGGCAGAAAGTGTCTTCTTGGCTCATGTGGATGAAAGACAACAACTCCCAGAATGCACAGCACCGCAGGCAACTCCCACTGAAGCTACGATGTATTTACAGTCTGTCTACAACACATACGGCCGTTTTCTCAACTGATTACGAGTTTTCTTCCAGAAGGAATTGGCATCTTAGAAATTCCTGGCAGCAAACGGACTCTATGTCTGTGTTCATAGGCAAACAGTGAGAGCACCGACACCACCAATCCGCCCCAGCTCCGCCGGCGACAGGCAGGTCTTGTGCCCCAGCTGCTGAGACCTATCAGCAGCAGAAAGGCTACAGCTCCCGTTCCTCTATCAGCCTCAACTGCTCGCCGCTATATTGCGTCTCGTAGAGATAGCCCGAACATCCGATTCGAGCACAAGACCTTCAAAATCCCCTTCATCCATATCAGTTTGAAGTTGAAACATTCTCGGTTCTTATCAGCTTTCCCCATAGACTCTGTTAGCATAGCTTCCTAGCAAGATGGCGGACGTTAAGTTTCGATTCTGGCAGTGAGGTCCCGCCCACTGATCTGTAATAGGTCTGTAGCTTCAGTGGTTGAAAACATGAGGAACTAGCAATGTAGTTTCACCCCTGCTAACCAAAACAGCCTCCGATGGCGCAAAATGAGCATTTTTGCGTCATCGGAGGCTCCTTTTCAGAAAAGAAATAAGGAGCTATCCCGTCTTAGGGCAAAATGAGGGCGGGATGCATGACCATTCAAAAATACTACCAGCTTTCTAATGATACACAGCTTAATGCAAATGGGTGAAGTATCCCTTTGATGAATCATTAAACAAATACAAATGCAGACACGCAAGGTTTATTTTGGGGCTTTTTATGCCTTTATGTAGAGATAGGACAGTGGATAGCGTAAGAAATTGGGGAGAGAGAGAGTGGGGAATGACATGCAGGAAAGGAGCCTCAGATGGGATTCAAACCCAGGCTGCCCACTTAGAGGACTATAGCCTCCGTACATGGGACGCACGCTGTAACCACTAGGGTACCGGCATCCTCGAAAATGCAGACACTTTTGGTCCCACGATTACAGGGACACTCGTTGGACCGAAACTCCCATCTTGATTCCATTTAGTTTTGCAGATTTCCACGTCGACATCCAAAATGTAACTAATCTGGCAGCTGTTTTGACAGGCATGTTTGTGTCTGTGCAGAGACAATGACACATCGTACAGATGTGGATAATTGTCACCTGGTATACAGCTGTCTTCTAAACGTTCTGCCATTGTTGTCCCTGCTGTTGTGTTGACTCATCACATTCCTGTTCCCTCTACACTGCCCCCACCAGTCATGTGCAAACTGCATCTCGTGTTTGCGTTACATTAATGACGATTTACACAGCCGACGCGCCAAACAGACGCGAGGGACGCACGGCACCCATCATGTGTTTGTGTATGCGTTTGCATATGTGCAGTAAAAAGCAAGTACATCTCCACCTTAAGGATACCTTAGCAGACAATAAAGGGACACCTTGAAAGAGAAACAGACACGTCCTTGTGCGTATGTTTAAGATGCCAAAGGGCTGCTGTGACAAAGAGTCAGTATTTGATTGTCTGGGAATGAGAATAAAGTTGGCAGTCAAAGGATAACGCTCAATAAATTAATTATTTTAGATACTATTTGAACCACTGAATGAGAAACTGCCTCCTCTTGATCAAAGTGTGGACTAACTGAAAGACCATCGGAGCAACCATCAGAAAAATCCCATAAATAGCAGAAGAAATCTGCTGGATTAATTCCACTTCATCGTTAAAAAATACCAAAGCATGACTGTTTACATCAGATATGAAAAAACTCTTTCTGAGGATAATGATGGTGTTTCTGTTTCCAATCTTTCATTTCCAGGATGCTGACACCCTCCATTTAAGGACAGCAGCATCATCTGTGAAAACACAAAAGAAAATGTTTACTTGTGTTGACGGGAAGAGTTTTAACTTGAGCTCTGCAGAGGAAATCCAGAACAACATTTTCATCTGGCTGTGCTCGGGTTACAATGTGTCCCTGCGCTCGCTAATCCACGTGTTTGTCTGGAACATCTCCCGCCTCATAAAGCAGAATATTAAGCACAATCAATTTACTTTGCAGCGATACCAGAGGACACACAGATAAGGGATGGAGGGTGAAAGTTGAAAAACAAAACAAGAGTTGGTAATAGAACACAAAGCATGTGCACACACACATGTATAATACAGATTAGTGCGACGGATTCCACTCATTCATCTCTTACGTTGTATTTTTAGAAAGACGGTAAATCCTCTGCCCTCTCTGTCTGATATCATGCAGGGGTTACGCCGCGGGTTGATTTAGGTGGATTATGCGATGGGGGATGGCTGTGTGTATGTGTGTGTGTTTGTTTTGAAGGCAAACTCACGGCTTCTGTTTGTTTGTGTGTGTGGGAGAAATGTAATTGTATAAAGTCACTGATGTCATTTATGAGCAGAGAGTTTGGAGCAGTGCAGAGATCAGGCCGTCTAGACTCTGGTAGTGCTATAATGGGATTCAGGCAGATTACTGTGATTACACTTGTAGCTGTAATACAGGATGGCTTTCTGGATACAGGCTTTGGTTTCATTCACTGATGTCTTCAACGGCTCAGATCCATACGACATATAAGGACAATGCTGGTCTTCTATGCTTCTTATAAAAGGGGACAAATTCCTCTAAATCATGCATGATTGTGACATATAGGTCCAGCAAGTCCTCAATCCAAACACATACAGAGTGTGTTTGTTCTCACCCTCTAAGGCTGGAGATTACCTTCCTTGTTAACCTTGTGTTTGTGTCTTGGTTATGCACAATGCCTGTTATTGGAGGATACCTCTAGAGGGCACACCAGAGAACTCAGGCGATGTGCGACTACCACAGGATGTAAACAACAGACATGGTGACACCCTTACTCTAATCCTGGGAACACGGTAGAAAAAGTGACTGTAGGTGGTAGACGGAGGGGGTGTGTTGAGTGACCAGAAAACACCGTCAGCACCGTCCTGACTCTTTTTCTCCGTGCACTGAAGTAATGGTCTCGTCGAAAATTCTCTCCATTTAGTTTTGTAGGTTTCCACAGCGTCCAGACCTTTCATTTATGTAATTAATGTAGAAATAAAAGAAGTAACATGGGAGCTGACATGTGGTATGGGGTTTGTTGCAAAATGTCTGAGACAGATGCATCAGAATTTGGCAAAGATTTAGTTCTGCATGGCTGGAGGTGACTCAAGGAAAGAGAAAATGCTGTTTGTGTTTTGGTCATTTAGGTGAACTCACCCTTTAACTGATGTGGATCACAATTCTGCAAGCTGCAACATTAGATCAGATTTAGCATTATCCTTGTTTGGTTGATCAAGAATAACAACTTTCGATGAGAAGACATTTTGAGCAGAAAGAAATACTTTTATTTTAAAGTTAACAAGTTAATATTTATGACATTATAATACTTCACATGTGCTGTAAAAAATGAATGACTTAAGTTGCAGTGGATATCGTGATCTCGACGAGGCTATTCTGCTTTAATGAAGCATCTGCAGATACCCAAATTATGAAAAGCTAAATTCATTAACAATAATGCTGTTGTCCATTTTTTTCTATTGCAGATTAATCTTGTAAGCAGACATCTGCTTCTTGACCTTGAATTTCTATGAATCTTAAAAAAAATCAGAATTCAGATACTTGCTTTAGTATGAAGAGACATCTAAACATTGGTTTTAAATTCAGAATTATTTATATATTCAGATTGCAACACCCTCATCACTTATTTTGGTTTATTGACTTAAAAAAACTGTTAAAGGGACAGTATGTAAATTCCACCACCAGGGGGCTCTCAATCAAAACAATAAGAAAAGATGACGTCGAGGCTAGCGGGGAATCATGGGAGTGATTCTCTCTGCTACTCCCCCAAACCACCCCTGATGAAAACGAACTCAGAGTTAATCGTAGTCAAGACGACCGGGTGAAACCAACCCGAGGAGGAAAATGTTTACGAGCTAATGTGTCCGAGTTAAATTTACATGACGTTTTTTTTATCACAGCAGCACATACAGAGAAAGTACGACAGCTTTAAGTAGCAGATCACGCCTCCTTATGCAGACGTATCATCTGGTGTTTCCACGGCAACGCTAAACATGGCGGCTCTGTCATGGTGGCTGCCACGAGAAGACACATCCCGTTACAATTATAAGATTGAGGATTTCTCTGGCTTTGATAACTGATGCAAGTACCCAACAAACAACAATGTACACATTACACCTTCAGTTCTAGCAATGATTGAAAATACTCAAACCGAATTACATCTAAATAAACCAAGATATCAGTGTAGGCTCTGGAAGACTTTTTTTAATTCCGCCTTCGTTTGGGTTAAGTCCAGAGAAAACCCAACGTTGAGCCAGCAGCGGCATGAAGCCAACGACTCACGTCACTCAGGTGAGCCACTCTGAGTGAACCCTGCCAAGCAGAGATCTTTAGATTCTTAAAGAGGGCATCCTGCCTCTCTCGTCCCTGCCACTGCAGAGACCAGGTAAACGGGGTTAAGACAGCTGAGACGGTCACTTGGGGAATACCTTGGAGTCCCAGACAGTGCCCCAGTCTGGCTGATTGACCTTAGAGATGTCTGTGACCTAAATGTCATGTAACAGTGATAGACCTGTTTACTGTTTCTACCTCTAAGCTATGACTGCATGCTCCTAGGGGAATAATACATCTTTGCTCACAAAAGCAGCAGCTTCAAGACCACAACAGAGTGTTTTGTTCTCAGTTTTTGTCCATAAAATAGCTCATTACATACAACAAGGCAAATGGGGTAATGTGATAGGAGGCTTGCTTTGTGGCTGTGTATCAGAGACTCTTTCAGTCACTGCAGGCTGATCTCTCTCAGCCGTCAATCACAACAGGCCCTCAAGATGTGTTTTTTTCCACCTACATAGCTCCCAAAACAACATAAATTAGGTAACATGTCTATACAGGCGGAAAGACTTGATACAGAAGACAACGAGTGACAGACAAGTGTGGCCATTTGACTCAGGAGGTTTTAAGTGCGCTCTTGATGGAAGCCTTTGTATCTCGCCCAGAAACTAAAAAAGGTGTTTTTACAGTAGGTCTGAGACTGTTGACAACCCAATATCTGTCGTCTTTCATCATCACTCACCTGTCTGAGAGAGAGATACCACCCACCCACCCACTCCGTTGTTCTGTCGCTTGCGAGCTTGTCTAATGGTACATCAAAGCGCCGTCACATAATCTCCAAAGCTGCAGCCAGAGACCACAACAAAAGCAAGAAACAGTGGGGAAACTCCCCAACCTCTGACCTTTTCCCTCATGAGACTTCCTCATGAGGAATCAAAGCACTCAGATGTGGCACACGTGAACCCCTTATTTCAAACCCCCGCACCATCGCTTTGGTTGCACATAACTGTAGCCTGTAGCCATAGGATCAGGGCAGCAGTAAGAACGAAGGTGGGGTCAACTGGATCATATCTAAGAAAGAGTGAGTGGATCCTCTGGAGATTACAACGAGCGGATTTCAGAGAGAAGTGGGAGGCTGAGAGTAGAAGCCCAATTTCCTCGTCTGTCTCGGCGTTTGAGGTTCCCAGACGGTTCGGTCATATGGGAAAAACAGCAGGGTCTTTCAGTTTGAGAGGAAGCATCGAGCCAGCCAATCACTGAGGTAACTGTGCAATGTATCACAGGCCTGCTATAATAAAAAGGGAGGGAGGAAGGCATGTCAGAGAAGAATGGCCTTGATCTCATACATCTGCATAGTGTTTAGGTAACATCGATCTGACAGGTGTCTGAAAACACAGAGACAGTTTAGAGGTAAAGGTAGCTCTGATAGGCATCCAGGGCTAGAAGAATAAGCTAGTTTTAAAGGTGAACTTTAATGTTTTTCATGCAGTACCCTACACAACATTATTTAAAGCAGTTAAAATGTTAACTGAAACCAGCTACGTATTACAGCACTGATTTCATGATCATGCTCAACAAATGAGGGACGTTGGAGCCTGAAGTCACAACAAACTAGTGAAATAACGCAGCTTAGTTATTAACCTAATGTTTTTTTTAAATATGATAATCTAGGAACTCCTCTAGAGTCGTTTTTGGAAACTTTGTCGAGCTTATTGCTTGAAATGTGCCCTTGAGGTCAGCTGATGAAAATATGAAGTGCGTATAAATATGGCGTGGCGGTCAGGAGTGTTACACGGGTCAAACAAAGATGAGACTTCATCATGGACGACTCTCTGTTCGGCCTGACTGTTGTTCTTCTGCCTTTGCTTTGTCAGTCAAACACCTTGCAAAGAACTGTTTTTTTCAGGTGCTTTATAAATAGTTTTTATTCTCATCCATTGTTCGTATTGAATCCTTTTATTAAGTTACTTTTTTAAGTATTAAAATGTTATAATATTGACATGCATGTTTTATATCCGCTAGCCTGTGAGCTAAACCTAACGGAGCAGATTTCATCCCTTAACTGCGGCATGCTTTTGATGTTTCACAAGTGACCCATGTGAGAATATTAGTGTTGTAGTCAAGACCACACTAACCGAGACCAAGACATACCCAAGACCAGACTAAGACTTTTAGGGATCGAGACCGAGTCAAGACCAAGACCAAGGCAGGACAAGACGGAGACAAGACCAAGACAATAAATATCACAGAAAAATCTTCATCTTGTGTGCAGAGGATGTGTCACTCACTTAGACTGGAAGGACGGGAAGGTAGCGGCAGTAACTGGGGGGAACAAAAAAAACTATAATTGAATTAAAGTTATAAGTTGTTTTAGAAAGGGCCGTTCCAGAGTCCGCCTGGTCTGAGCCCAAGAAAAGACCGAGTAAAACTACTTTTGTTTCTGAGACGAGACCTTCAAAAAGTGATGACGGATCTTGAGTTGTAGAGCTCTATAGAGAATATGTTGTATGAAACCAAATTTGATGAGCCCCTTACAAGCAATCCTGCTGCATTATTAGAGATGTTGGATTGGGTTACTTGCTGCAGTTACTGATTTTATATTGTTGGTAACTGAGCTACTTTTGGTTTTGGAAACCTAAATCTGCTGCCTCTTTGGCCATTATCGCCTTCTATGACTTGACAGAGAGCAGTATAGGCACATTGGGGAACGAGGTCCTCAATGGAAACCGAACCCAGGTCATGGAAACTGCATGATACGTGTCCTTAACTTTTTGGCAAACCAAGAATCTGAGAACCTTTCCCTGTCTTTGAAATGTTAAGGATCAATCAGAGCATTGAGTACTCTAAAAGCAATCTAATTTTCAGACATGGAGTAGTTGTTAGCTACAGGACCTGACATGTATTGCACACTTTGTGGCTTAAAGAATAAAGCTTCAAGTTTGCAGTTCGGGACCCAGAAAAGTCACAGTGTAAACAGAGAACTCAAAGAGTTACAAAAAGGAAGCCTGGATGCAGACAACGTGGGAGAGAGATTGAGAGATGAGGGACAGTTTATACTTTTCCCCTCATCTGTTCATCTGTTGTCCTTTTATTCTCCAAGGCTCAGACCAGCGATGTGTATCAAGATCTGGCCCTGCATATTTTGGACTGATCCCTCCCCGGGGTTCCTCAAACTGCCCCTCTGTGTTTGGGCAAGCTTGAAAGCGAGCTGATAGTATTCAAAGTACCATGACAAGAGAGTGACGCACACAGCCGCTGAACCTTTATCTCCACATCGGCAGCTGGGAGCGCGGCTTCAACGCATGCCCGGCGTCTCACGTTTCTGCAGCAGCAGCGGTCCCAGATGCAGAACGGGCCATGAAAGGTGCTTCATAGGTCAATGGCTGGCTGATTTATGAGACAGTGAAGTACAACACAATAACAATAAGCTGCACGGTGCACTCTGGTGTCACCTGAGGGGATGCATTGAAAGTCTTGAAACTTCATCAGCTGCTGCTCTGTCAAACCTCCGCTAAGCCATGGATTGAAAGGGAAAAGACAAAGCAGGAATTGAAAACTCTTGCAGACAGCCTGGAGGATGAGAACGATGATAAGTTAATTATGTTAATATGTCAAAGCGGTTGGTCTAATTTCAAGCAGATTGTTCTGGTCAGAGAACAACAGGATGTATGTTGTAATTAAGACCAACCAAGATGCTTTCCTGCAGTGCTGTCAGGAGAAACCACCACCAAAAATCAACATCTTAGAACGGAGCGGATGTCACTGAAATGGCCCGGGGTTTAGATCTCTGTCTTTCTCTTACTCGCTCATATCAGCTCCACAGATCACCGAGGATGGCTGGGAGGTCTTCCACATACAAGGCGGTCCACCTCAAAGCTGAAGTTCTGATAATCATCAGAGATTGTGTGTGTTTGATTTGGTAATCCCCAGTTTTAGCATGGTAACTAAGCATTTCATTTCAATAATATGCCAGTAATCTCAAATCTTTTAAATGATCAAATTATTTGATTTAGTCAAATTTGCAAACATAGTTTCACATGAGGGTCTCAAGGACAGAGTGGTGTAGTATTTCGAGCAGCAGATGTTGTGTCCGTGTTCATATTTTGGCTGTTTTATAAAATAAAAACAGGTACGTACATGTACTATATGTCTGTTTACATGAGCGTGTATTTAACTAGGCAGGATTACCAACTTGGCAAAGAAGGGAAATACCTCAGGAGGCCTCTAACTCTCGTGATCCCCAGGGTTTCGGAGTGCCAATTGGCTTTTGTTAACATATTACTTGCTTATCTGTTCGTTTATATGCACTCCAAAAGCCATGAACAGATTATAAACCAATGGGCCCCTTTGAACAAACATGTAAGGCCCCCTCCTAACACACGAGAAAGAGAACCAAAAGCATTTAAATGTACTTCTCTTTAAATCCAAACCAAAAAGTGATCGACTGATTTGGCCGTTTGGGACGAGCGAATGCAAACTGGCCAGTCCCTGTTTGCGTCGGTCTGATGTTTAATTACAGACTCAAGAATTTGTCCGATCAGCTCCCCCATTCAGAAATGTGTGAGGGGAGAGATTTCAGAAGTTATTGAACTATTCATCAAGTACGGCTTTGAAATATTTCAACAAAGAATGCACAGAGGATGCAAAAAACGTTTAGTCCGACAGCAGCTCAGAGCTCATTTCCCTTCATGTCCTCTGTGCAGCGTAATCATGCACAGCTAATTCTCAGAGAATAATGGTTCAAAGAAAGACTTCTTCTTACACACTCTGACATTTAGCGACCCTTCAGTCCCACACTTTGGTATTTTATAAACACTAACCATCTTGCAGGGTCACCATTTGACAGACTAGGACTACTGTAGATCTCTGCTGACATTATTTCTCATCGTGTTCTTAGTGTTGGTGAGTTTGCTGGTTGCTGACAATGTTCACATTTTTTGTACAAAAAACAAAATTCTTGATCAAATTTAACAGACCTATCAAAAGTTCTGACTGAAGATGGCTCTAGCTGAGTTTTATGACAACCTTAAACATAACGCTTGTGATGATGGGAGCGCGCTACAATCCAGGAAAGCCGTGATTTTAATCAATATTTGAAAATGTGTCTGCAACAGAGAAATCACTTGAATCATTTGATGTTTGATCAGCATGAGATCCAAACAGCACAATTATGTTAAGACATTAAAATTGACAAAAACATGATGTCACCTACGGCCTATCGTATCGTGCCCTATGGTATGGTATCATATTATCGCCTTGTATCTTGTCATCTTGTTTTATATTGCACTGTATCATATATCTTATCCACTCGCACAAGGCCAATAGATATTGTTTTATATTGCACCGTACGGTATCGTACATAACACTAAGTCATACAGTATGGCATGGTATACTGTACAGTATGGAATCGTCTCATACGTCGGAGCTTTGTATTGCAGATTGTTATTGCAGTGATTAAAATGTAAATGTGGTTCCTTGACTCTAAAGCCGTGCGACTCGGCCGGCTCTTGTATGGTTGTGAAGTTCTTACCTGAATTGACCTTTATCCCCATCTGTTTCTCCCTAAGCCACACCTCATTCGCTGACTCATGTTTCTTTACATTACAGTGAATCCAGATTCTTTGGCACAATGGAGTGTGTGCTGTGCTTTAGGCTAATTGTGTGTTGAATGCACGTCAGATTAATTTCTGTCACTTCTCAAAAGTCCGTCAACATAAACATTATGTACGTAGTCAAAGAAATGATGCAGAAACCTTCAAAGAAAAAGAGATAAAACTTTGAGCTGGTGAAACTCATCTTCCACAGAGGACTCAATTCTTCACCGATAATCCTGTGATGACGATAAATGAAGATAGTCCGTCATTTGGGATCTGTTCATTCCCATGCAAACGTTAATTCAATAATTCTGACTATCTTTGAGTGTGGCTGGTTGTCTGTCTCTATACGTCAGCCCTGTGATTGACTGACGAACAGTCCAGGGTGTAACCCCGCCTCTCGCCCAATGACAGCTGGAATCGGCTCCAGCACCCCCGTCACCCCGAACGGGAAAAGCGGTATATATAGATAATGGATGGATGGATCTCATTTATGTTTTAATATCTAATTTGATTTCTTTAAGATGTACAGGTATTATCGATATTCTTTGGTTTTCCGTCATCACTCATTAAAAGGTGTCGCGTCCATGATTTATGCTCCCAATATTCAAGAAGATAAATCAGAGTTTTCAAATAACGTGCAGATATTGGATTTGAAAAACACAATGCAATGAGCAGATAAGAGCTTATATTTATGGCTCAAAAAGTTGTGACAGAGGACTACGAGCTAAAAAACAGATCACTGGTTCCTCCTAGTGTTCAGTGAAGGTAATGCACTGGACACTTAGTAGAAACAGTCAAAGCACATTTATGACTTCTATAAAAGAAGCTCCAGCTGTAAACTTTTCTCTAATGTGTGATTCTGTTAATACTGTTTTACCGTAACAGAGGGGGAAACTTTTTACTGGATCATTTGGAGACATCACAGAACCCCCTCTCTGATTCCTCCCCCGAGAGAGACTGTTAATGTGTGATTAGTGGTCGGGGTGCGTGTTGACGTCTGATGCTCTTCCATATAGGATCTACGCCGCACGCTACCGTGACTTGGAAAAGCCAGACTGTGACTGTGAGTCAGAGAAGACGGGGGCAGTTGTGGCCTGCTGCTGCACTGCCAGCTCACTCGGCTCTAACTGCTGTGGTGAAGCTCTGGCTGACCAGCTTCTGTATCTGCAACAATCTGTGGTCACTAGTCTGGACCTCAAGTGACCAGAGCTGCGTTCTCATCGCCTTCAGAGGGGAAATGAAGGAAAGTCCCAGACAAAGTCATATCCGAAAGAAGCAGCCTTGTAATTCTTCCTGTAGTTGAAAGTAAGATAAGACTTTGAAGCTGCGCACGTGGTTTATGATGAAGCAGTGTGAGATCGTCTGGCACAACTTCATCAACTACCAAAGTGCACGAAGAGTGAAAGGCTTGAAGAGGTCAAAAAGCTCCAGCAACACTTGTAGTATGAAGATGAACTTTATTCATTAATTAGACCGACACGTTTCGGCTCGTCATCGGGGTCAACACAGATGGTTTCTGAAGTCTGAAAACGTTGATATGACTTCTTTCAACCTGCTGATTTCTGCTGAACCTCAAACATGACCATCTCTGACCAGTTCACCCAGCAAACAGCAGAATTACCAAGGCAGTCGCTGTGACTGGTTTTCACATTTTTCATTGAACCGACTTCACTGAAATAAAACCACAGGTGGCACGAGTGCACACGTACATAAAGTTATTTTATTCAATGAACTAAACTCAAAACAGAGCGGAGTATTTCTGCCTTGAATGAACAAAACACTTATAATGACTGTATACTTTTATTTATTTGAAAAGGGACAGTGTACATTCTTCTACATCGACAGTCCCTTTGCCAGATGTTCTTTGGCATCAAAGAATTAAATATTAACCATTAGCATACGTTCATTAGTATAGAAGAAAACAAATACAGATATATACAATTTAGGAAACAAGAGCAAATAATCTCCAACATGACGCAGTTAAAGGTACCATGGTTAGGGGGTGGCAGTAGCTCAGTCCGTAGGGACTTGGGTTGGGAATCGGAGGGTCGCCGGCTCAAGTCCCGTTGGGACTGAAAAATATGGAAGTTGGTCTGGCGAGGTGCCCTTGAGCAAAGCACCAAAACCCCACCAGCTCAGGTGTGGGTTAGCTGCTCTGAAGGAAAAGAGCATCACATCAGCTAAACGTGGTTGTGAATCAATATTCAATAAAAGCTCAAACAAAGAGAAAATTCAAACCCCAACATGACTCGATGATTTGTTGAGTCCACTTAGAGGGGGAAACTTTCTGTGTCATTTTACACTTCAACATTTATTTGACAACATGTTCATGCTTGCTAAATAAAATAGTTTTCAAATGTTCACATTCTTGAGCTGTCACAGTCAGATCGGCTGGTTGGGCAGATTTATGGACTCCTCACATGTAGATAAACAGATTTGGTTATGTTTAAATAAGTTGTGCTTTCCTGAAAGAAATCATCAATAAGTGCGGTGTGAACCTAAATGAAATAGATTATCCATCTTATTCGATGAATATCAGTAGGGTCTTTCGTTGTCTGTGTATTCAAACTTTTTTCATTCGTGATGATAAACAAAACAAACTGCAATTTCGCTTTTCGATCCAAAATGTGGAATAATTTACAACACGCTCTCAAAGACAAAGATCTGAAACCTCTTCACCACAGGCTGCGCTTGTTTCACTGAGAATCATCCTGTTCTTTATCTCAACTTCACTGTAATGAGGGAAACCTTAAAGACCTTTGAGGCTTAAATGAAGGTTTAAAAATGAAATGAAATCCATGTTTTGTCATTACAGGAATCTTTACAGATCTATCCTAAGATGATTGATTACTGGATTATTTTTTATCATAACATTATGAAGACTAAGAATGACTGCTGTGCTCATTCTAGTAGTTATAAAATCGTGCTAGTTTAAGTGTTAGGCCAACAAAATGCCATGAGCGGATGTTAAACAGCGGCTCCTTTGAGGTTGACCATGAGTCACTGAAAAGGGGACAACACCCTCCTTCCCCCCCACCGTCCCCCCTCTGTGTGTCCCCTCCCACAGCTTTGAAGTGGTGGCAGATTGTGCACAAACAACATAAACCTCCCTGCGACAAACGCTGTGATTTACCACCCAGGGCAAGGAAATGGCCACTAAGACAGCTCCATTCAGTTTATAGGGCTGTTTTGTAGCTTTTTCGTACCTCCGGACGGACGCTCTTTTGTGATGGTCACTTTGAGAATGCTGGAAATGACGATTCCCAACGTGGAGGCGGAACAAATGCCGCTAACTGGCACCTATACTGAGCCTAACAAGCTGAGGAGTAAAGTTCAGTCACAGCAAACCTCACACTCTCACTGCTGTGGTGGAGACACACAAAGGCCAAATGTCACTGAGCTCAGCGGGGAGACTCTCCGGTATCTCAGGTAACCCAACCTGAACAATGAAATCCTAGTAAACTACTGCTTCACAGATTTCTGATTATAAGACAGTTTTTGTCCACAACAGTTAGAATGATGGTCAGAAAGATGTCAATATGTGGCGCAGATGGCCTAGCGGTTAGGTCTCGCCCCATGTATGGAGCTGTAGTCCTCCAAGCAGGCAGCCTGGGTTCAAGTCCGGCCTGGGGCTCCTTTCCTGCATGTCATACACCACTCTCTCTCTTTAACCTTGATTACCTGCTCTATCCACTGTAATAAAGGGGGGGGGGGGGCAGTCATCAGGGGGTCGTTTTTGTTCCCGCCCTGTAGTACTAGTTTAATGCACAGGAAAGATCATGATCGAGCAATGATGGCATCGTATTCGTTGAAAAATCAAAAAAGACTCCCACATCCCTCAGGGTGCTGGATCCAACACGAATAGGTAAGGAAAGCTGAACAAGATGCTCTTCCTCAGAGTCTGAGGAATCATTGGGAAACCACAGATGGCACTTTGTGACAGGAATATACTGAACACTAAAGAGAAAGCACTCCACATAACAAGCGACGCCTCTCTTCCACTGCACTCCCAGTTTGAAGTGCATCCATCAGGTAGTAGTAATATTACAGCCCAGCCTCCAAGACGTCTGAGACCTTTAACTGCAGAAAGTTTTATGAAATGACTATCTTAAAACTCAAACTAATTACTAAACTAAATTATGTTTTTTTATTTACAAACCGAGTCGACGGGGATGTTGTCAATGACTCCCAGCGCTCCTCTAATGTCTCGCTGTTCTGTTGTCTTGTTTTAGTTTCTGTTCTTGTGAAGCCAAAGATAAGTTTCAACATTGTGGACAAAAAAGGATCTACTGTAAGTATATTGTACATTGTGTTAAGTTTTGATGCTTTGAATGCTTGTTAACTGGTATTACTGCTAATAAAAGACACTGCAGGTTTAAGATGTTGAACAGAATGTTTTTTTCATGCAATACTGACAACACTTATTTCTTAAATAAAAGGTTGCACATTTAATGTCTGAGCTTTAAATGACAAACAAGCTGCATAATGTAAAGACACCACTAGAGGGCAGCATTTTCAAAGACATTAAGGCCACTGCTTCGTCAGACTGCTCTCACTGAAAAAGGAATACTTTCAAAGAACTTCTTAAAAACATATAACTACAGGATAGTATTGACGTGTGGTTGTTAAGTTTTTGTAAAGATTTTTCCTTTTTGTGTGAAATATTGAATACAGCCGACTCTTTTCATGTTTTTTTATTTCGTTTAACAAACACTATGTTTTTATCTTAATTTGTTGTATTGAAGCTCCTGTTTGAATTCTCATCAGTAGGTTTCTAAACTTTTCTACCGTGCACGGAGGACACGGGGACAGGTTGACACGTTGTTTTAGCCTGAGGAAGAAATGAAAAAAGCGCAGTGCGGTCAGGGGCAGAGAGAGAGTCAGGCTGAATCGACTGTCAGAGATCCAGTGATGTGCAGATAAGAGGACAAAGTCTGCTCTGTTCTCCAGCAGAGGGCTGCCTCTCTCTCTCAGCTCATCCACTCTGCACAGATGAGAGTAAAGTCTGACAAGATTTAACAAGCCTGAAGGCCTACAGTGTTTACAGATTACACGGGTGGCAGAGCTGTGATTCATACTGTAGCTGTCTGAATAAACAGACTTTAACCTGAAAGAGTCTGTTTAATGTCACATTTCAAGGGAATATCATTTCAATCAGTTCAACCATACTTAATAAATTGATGCTTTTCTAGTTATTTGGTCCACATGGAGGTCAAACACAATAAGCTGTATGTTTGAGAATGTCAGTAGTTTTGACAAAGCTTATTTAAAAAAAGAAGTTTTGTAAATTGCCGGATGTTTGAACGCTGAAATACATAGAGCTTCAGGTGAGCTACCATGTGGTGAAAACTCTGGCTTTGTTCAAGAGAAAAAGACGCTCAAACTTTTAAAAAGTACAAAATTGATAATTGGCATGTGAGATCAAATGATTATAAAAAACTACCAAACTTTAAACTCTTAATTTAGTTTAAATGCCAATTTTTTCCGAGGCCAGAACATAAAAAAGGAGAAACCATTAGTCATGATAAACTGTGAAGAAGTCCAGCTTTGGTTTTGTTAAATTGTCAATCAGTGTGACATCTGCCTCTCATTTCTTTTATGGCCACCAATCAGAGGCGCTGTGTGACAACAGGCAAGGCAGGCAACTGCTTGGGGCCCCAGGCCAGTAAGGGGCCCCAAGCAAAGGCTGACAAACTTTAAACCACAGCAGTAGCTCAAAATGTGCACATTTTGCAATGACAGTAAGAAACCTCCCTAATGGGGATCCATCTGACAGCACTCACTCTCATTGCCCTGCTCATGGGTTACTCCAACTATTTCGATGTGCAAAGAGGTAAAATGTCTTGACACCTCTTTGCACATCGAAATAGTTTGGAAAAGCAACATTTAGGTCACAGCTGATGATTAAAACCCAAAGAAAATGCATTTGGGTCCACAAAGACCACCAGGAAATGCAGACTAATAATTAGAGACTCTGTTATCCCATGACATATAAGATGGAGACAAGGTTGACTAAAGATATGATGCAGGAAAAATTCATCTTGTAGATAAAAAACGTACAGATCAAAAGTATTTCAAAATGACGACAACCACCACGAACAATCTCAACACAAATCAAAGTCACCACAAAGGGCTTCAGAGGATTTAAAATGCTTCATCTTTGAGTTAGCATGATTGTAGCGGCTGGGGGGAATATAGCAGAGCGGCCATCTTGCGTTAAAAATGAACATAGCGACACACACCTCAAGCTAGCTAGCAGCTGCCTGCCAGCTGTAGCTAACGTCAGCATATGACAGAAAAGCCTACCTTCAGAAAACAACAAATGACTTACAGTGATTTTGCAGCTTGACTTCATCATCTTCATCATCCTCCATGTTCTTCAGCACGTTAGCATCCTCATCGCTTGAAGTAGCATCATGTGAATCGCCGTTTCAGATAGATTCCTTTCTCCTGCGTATTTGCTATAAATCAAAGAAAGCAGTCCATAATCATCTTATTCTCTTTAACAGCTAAAAACTTACACACTTGTGATAATTCCCTGAAATGATGTCATGGTAACTGAAAGACTACAAACTGCTGCAAACCTCTCATGCTATCAGAGCGACACGAGCCAACCAATGAAATCCCACAAGCAGTCGGTCACCAGTCATCATCTGTCATGTGACTGCAACACCATTAAAGGAATGAAAAATAATTTGAATGGTTCGTTCAAATCTACTTCTCTAAATATTAGCCATTGAGGGCTGGGATAGGCTCCGGCCTCCTGCGACCCTGCACGAGGGTAAAGCGGTAAAGATAATAGATGGATGGGACGGATGGAAATGAGCCATTTGTTTGTGGATTGTTGTAAAAAGATCAAATTAAAACACACCTCCTTAAATCTTAAATTGAAAAAGAAATGTAGTGACTATCCAGTGTATCAATGTCCAAACTTTAGTCACAACAAACAAACAAATAAATAAGTGTGGGTGATGTTCCTGTTGATTGTAGAGAGATCAAACAGATTGCCGTGTTGAGTTGTCTGGATTGACTCTTTAAATGTCAGGTTGCCATGCTTGTTTCCTCCACCTGTGTCACACTTACTTCCTTTTCACCTGTGACCTCCAAACACCTGACACTGACCACCTGACCAATGCACCCACACTACAGCCTCATAGCACCCTCCAGTGTCCAAAATAAGTAAGTAAATAAATGTCTACACAAAACCTTTTACATTCACTAGATGGGAATGATAAACATACTAGTTAGTTCTGACCAAGTAGCCGAATCTGATTGGACAAGAGGCATACCTTGGGACTTTTCACAATACGTATCACTCCGCCTCAGCCAGGTGTTTTGATTACAGCAGAGAGTGTGATACCTCTGAATCCCTGAACAGACTCTTATTGAACTTGCTGATGAATCCAAAACAAACAAATAAATGTACACAAAACTAATTAGCTGCTCTCTGGTAACCATGGTGACAAACCGAGCAGAGTGCAGGAGAATGTTTGGGTTGTTTGAGTTAAATAATGTGTTGTATTTGCTGCTTGTAAAGCTGTTGTGTAATAAGTAGGCTAATGACAGAGTCGGGGTTGAGATGTTATGCTGAATATCAGCACTGTGATTATCTTTATCGCCGGCCCCATATTAAGGATCTACATCATCACTTTTAGTGGCGTAGTTGTCCCCACATGTTTTTCCTAGTGGCCCGTTCAGCAGACACTCTTGCATATTTAGTTCACTTAAATCGGGCATTTTGTATTTGCACATTGACACTCAACTTCCACTGCTTGATTTAGGGGAGGAAGGATTGTCATGAAATTAACATAAACCACACGAGAGGAGCAGATGTTGTCATTTTATCTGACAGACTACAGGCTGAGACATATTCTTTAGTTATGCATTTTGAGAGAACTATTTCACAGCACTTTACTCAGAAAACTTGTTTTGTTTTAACAAATTGGTTTTGCTATTCAAAATGAGTTATGTGGTTACATTCTCAAATGAGCAATCTGACTTTCAAATGTCTTCCCTGTTACTTTTCTTGCCACAGAAAAGAGAACAATGCTTACTGGCCAATTAGAGACAGAGTAGGGCGGGTCATCCCTTCGCCATCCTATAGGAAAACACACTGCAGTATACTACTGGATATTGTGAATCAGAGGGGCTTTAGAAGTGGGTATACCCCTATGGAAACTCAAAAATAAGTTGGTATGCTCCATATACCTGTGTATACCCTGCACTACCCCACAGATCACTCCCTCTCGTGTGACCCAGTTTAGTTCTGTTTGACTGAGATCGTGACCGTCTTGTGATTTATGTTTGGGCGTTTTGCCTTTATTTTTTTATGATGTGATCATAAAATGAAATCATTGCCCATTAGACAGAGCATGATCTTAAAAAATTAAAATTCACACTCTCAGTCGGGCGCTGATTGCCTAGTGGTTAGTGCGTGTTCCCCATGTTGTCCTCCAAGCGGGCACCCTGGGTTCAAATCCGACCTGTGGCTCCTTTCCTGCATGTCACTCCCCACTCTCTCTCTCTCCCCAATTTCCAACTCTATCGACCGTCCTATCTCTTAAAATAAAGGCACAAAAAAACCCCCAAAATAAACCTTTAGGAATAGGACGAACACACGATGCATTTGAGTTTTGCAGTGTGCACTGATGAGTACATTTTATTAACACGTACCCTATAAACATCTAGGAAGATAATGAGGTGTACCATCTCATTCTGCAGACGTTATCAGTAAAGAATGTTTGTGCTCATATCATCATCGAACACCGTCATGTTTCCCCTTCCCCCCTCTGTGATCCAGCTTTACTGTCCGTGCTCTGCAGTTTCACTCCTCTATTCAAATCAGGAAAAAAAAAGCCCAACAACCTCATTAAAATTCCTGCTCCTAAGACCACACCAGCACGGCAGAGAGGAGGCCAGTGAGCCTGACACTGGCATTCACCCTCTTTTGAGGACGTGCACAGGCGAGGAGGCACAGGGAGCCGCAGAGGTCGCTCATGTGCACAGGCCCGTTTTCAGAGTGGGCACTCAGGCATGATGCAGGCACACAGAGGGACAATAGGTGGCAGCACCTCGAGCCCTGAAAGCAACCAGGCCTGACAATCCCTGTGTGAGTCAGGCTCTTTTCATCCTCTGCAACTTCTCAGCTCTGTTTGTCTCTGCTGAGGATCCCAACTGTTGCTCTGAACTTCTGCCTCCATGGAGGACTCTGTTTAAAGAGTTTGGATGTTATTCTCATGTTTGTGTTGAACCAGACAGCAGACCGCTTGCTCACAGACGACAAACTGTGTCTATGTGTTTGCACTCTGTGCATGTTTGTGAGGGACAAAAACAACATAAGCACCTGGTGATACAGTAAAAACTCACACTTTCATTTTATACTGCTTTTAGTCCCTCTTTCATTAGATTCCATTTTTAAAAATGTACTTCTGGCTTCATCACTTCATGTGTAAGATAATAAAGCCAGTTTAGAGGTTATGACTGCTTGTTATGAGCCTTGGAGGAGCTCACACAGATGTTCACATCAGCTCCACCTCGACCACATTTAACATTATAACTATTTACCAATAAATGCACGTTAATTCATTTTAGAAATCCAACAATCGAAATAATACATCACATCTTAAAGTAACTTCCTCAGTAGCCATTTTGTGAACAAAAATTACAAGCAATGAAAAACTCGGGGCAAGAGACCAAATCCAGTCATCCATTTCTGTAAAGCTTTTCCCGTTCAAGTCACTGGGGGGCTGGAGCCAATCCCAGCTGTCATTGGGTGAGAGGCGGGGTTACACGCTGGACTGAACGCCAGTCAATCACAGGGCTGACATATACAGTAGAGACAGACAATTAACTACACTCACATTCACACCTACGGGCAAATTTAGGGTCACCAATTAACCAAACGAGTGTTTCTTTGGACTGTGGGAGGAAGCTGGAGTACCAGGAGAGAACCGACGCATGCACGGGGAGAACATGCAAACTCCACACAGAGAGGCTCCTGTCAGATGGGGATTCGAATCAGGAACCTCCTCGCTGTGAGGCAACAGCGCTAACCACTGAACCACAGTGCAGCCCCATGAGACAAAGTAACATTTAAATTCAATTGTAAAAACATTCAAACGATTGAAACTAAAGGAACACAATAAGCGAGTTAAAACCTGAATTTAAATCACACAAAGTGGACGGGATGAAAGCATCAAAAGCAGCTTCATCAGAAGTGTGTTTGAGGCCACTCAAACCCCATTAGCACCAGGATAATGCATCAGCTTTTCTTCCTGGGGTCAAACACACATGCAGTCATACACACTTACTACTGTCAGTACAGTAAAGAAACAACGAGAAAAAGCCAAAACAGAATGAACAAAGTTCATACAGAAGAGAAAAAAATGGCCGCCCATTTCACAGACATTCTGCCAAAGAAGACAAAATTGTCCTGACAAATCTTCAGCATTTATGACTTGATTTTCCTTCATACACACAAACAAATACACATATTAGCATGAATTCAAACATTTGGATAAACATGAATCATTGTCTGAATGACCTTTAGAACTATAACCATCATGTGTTTACAGGGAAACAAAATACTAAACATGGTCACTGTTTCATGATTAGATAAACACATGAAGCAGAGGTTTGACAGAATCTCTTTGGAAAGACGTTTTTCTGGTGAGTTTAATTATTTTGTGTTCCTGTCAGTTTCTTTGTAAAACATGTTCGACCTGCTTTGATTGAGCTTGGTGAATAGTAAATGGACTTGAGTTCCCATCAGAAGTAACTAATCCATTTGTACGCCACCGATGAAGCAGCGGGAGCCATTTAGGGTTAAGTGTCGGACACGTTGCTGCAGGAGCTGGAATCAAACCCTCAACCTTCCGATTGAGAGACGACGACTCTACCAACTGAGCCACAGCCGCCCCACTAAAAAGGATCCGTATGTGAACATGTAACTGCCTTTCTCTAGAGACCAGTGAAGTCTTCATCTATACTCTATAATCACTTTAAGTATATAGCTCCTATTAAAACATGCTAACAGAGTGCTTTGACACACAAAGCAAAGGCCTAAAGTCAGGACAACAACAGGATGAACATCAACAATCAGACAAAACAGAGAGAAGTCTGCAAACATAAAATAAATGCCAACACAGGAATATAAAAGAAACAACAGGCAGGACTCAAAAAGCAGTTAAAGCAATACAATACCAAAAGATCAAAAGTCAACAAGATGATGAGAAGGATAGAAAACAAAGAAGAAGAAGGAGAAGACAACATCACATCACAGGCGCTAAAAACAAAATGACAATTGAATGAAATATAAAAGCAACAGAGGGCAGAAAAGTCAATCATTAATGTTAAGAGCAGTGAAATGAATAAAGGAAAGGATCAATTAATGAAAGCATTAAAAAAGTGAAATCACATCAAAGCAAGTCTATAAAAGAAGTGCTTTCAAAGATGTCACTAAATCTGCTCGCCTTTTCTCCCTGGGCTGGTCGGTCTAAAGTCGAGGGGTCGTGATTGCAAAGGCTTGATCTCCTTCAGATTTGAGTCTCGATTTTGGGCGCCGCCTGAAGATCTGAGGTCACGAGATCTGGGGCACTGTTGTACCATAAACATTCATGAAACCAATTCATTGAAAATAAGATATGTATGATATTTATCTACGTTTTTAATGAAGGGAGTGTACTGATTGTAAAAATATGTACCCGAGGAGTGTGCAGACGTCTTCAGTATGAAACACAGAATGTGAAATAAACTGAAAATCTTTGTTTAAATGTAAAATTAAAGATATGGCTGAAGTCCCACTCTCTCTCCCCAACTTCTGACTCTATCCACTGTCCTATCTCAAAATAAAAGACCCAAAATAAACTTTAAAAAAAATATATTGTGGGAAAAATCAGTTGTAAGTGTAAAACTTTAATTTGGATTTAAAAAAATGAGATGAAGAGGCTCAGGTGAGATGTGCATCAAGATCTAAACCTGTCGCTGTTTGCAGATTTAGTTTGAAAGCCTTCTTCTCTGTTGTGTTAACATGTTGCATGTTGAGAAACATCGGACATAAATACTGAAATCACAACACACAGTGTGAACAAGTCGTGTTCCAGCTCAGAAGAAAACATTTCTCAAAGAGCAGGAAGGACGCGTGAGATCTGTTTTCTGTTCGTTACTTCCACGTCTGCACTGTCCTGAAAAAAGAACACATTAAAACATGATCAGAGTGTTTAAATGCGCCACACAGACAGGATTACTTTAGGTGAAATAAACATGGAGCACATCATAAATGCTGTTTGTCTGTATCATATCACTGCCCTCGCTGCAGTGCTGGATACAGTGTTCCAGCTAAGATGAAAAAGCCCTGATGGTAATAAGCAAAGCATGAATTATGAAAATTGTTTGTTGTTTTGTTTTTAACTCCACAACCTTTAACTACATGCTCTGGGTGGATTTGTTGGCGATTGTTTGGTTTGTTTGGGATCTAAAAGTGCCTTCATTATCCACCCACCCCCTCAGAAGTCCTATAGGAGAAGAGAAACACTGATCAACCAAAGCTCATTTTGCAACTGCAAGAAACTTGATTTAAAACTGATCAACAAAAGATCTGCTTTCTGGAGCACTGCAACCAAGTCGGAGTATGCATGTATCGTGATATCTCCTGCGACTTGTAAAGTGAGGACAAGAGTGGCTCTTATCGAGTTTCTTTACTGCAAATCCCGTGAAAAATCGAGCAATAAATGAAACTTCATCTAACTTTTTCCCCCCGTCCACAACTGCTGGATAGAGTTAGCCCGGCCCATCTGGTACAGCAAATGGCCCAACTCACCAGGGAGCGAGGGGAGTGAGAGAGGAGGAGATGGTGAAGGGGGGGGAAGGAGAAAGAAGAGGGGGGTTGGATTGAAAACAGATCAGCAGCCTGAAGATCTCAACACCACCGCATGTCTCTGCTACAACTGCCGAGTGAAGCCAATAAACCGCTTTTAGTTACAAACTTTTGTAAATCAAAGCTTTTACGCATCATGTTAGTTTGCTGAGAAGCGCGTAAAACACGCAAACGAGCGCGCACGCACCTTCCGGAGAAGAAGATGGATTGTAAGAAAAAGTTCGACTCGACTTCTGCTCCGCACTGAAACACTCTCCGGGACAGCACGGGGAGGTAATGCCGTGCAAACTTCTCCTAACTTTTCTCTCACTCGGTTCATGGAGTTTTCGCGTTTTTTGCGCGTCGTGCCTTTAATGGTGGTGCCAGCGCTGTGCTAGTTTACGGGAACCACACTGCAGGCAAAAGTTTTCCTCGGACAAAAAGAGTGGAAGAACCTCAGTTTGGACGTGAAAAGAGACGGCAGCGAAGGTAAGACAACTTTGTTTGGATGTTGACAGCAGTGGGTTTGAGAAGAGGCTCGTTTTTTTTTGCTGTGCTGGTTCTGTTCGATAATTTCTCCAGCTTTGGTTCACACTTCACGGTAGTTAAAATGTGTTTCACTGCTGCTGCTTTCTCCTCCTCCTGTCCTGTCGTTCTGCTGCCTTGCGTGTCAGCGGCAGATGAGGCTCAGGGCAGCTTCACATCTCATTTGCACTTTGAACTTATCTGACACAGGAATCCAAAAAATGTTTTGTCCTGCAACTTGATCCATATGGGAAGAGATGTGATCAGAAAGCTCGGCGCCTATCCCTCAAACACAACATAATGGTGCAGTACATTTTTTTTTTAGAGAAGACATCGTAACAGTGAAGCTATTTCTGTTTGCTGAATCTAGGAAACAAATCCAGTAAAAACAGCCTGCAGCTTCCATTTTTATTTAAAATGATGTGTTCGCGCATCAAGAAAGGAACTTTTTTTATTGCTCATATTTTCAAAAATCTTGGAGAAAACCGATTAAAACAATTACCATGGTGCTTTAATCACACTTAGTCATTCAAACTCCTTCCTCACTTTCGCTGCACTTTACTTTTTTAATCTCTTAATGCTACAGAGAAACAGAAACAAACATGAGGCAGTAGCAGCGTGGACACGACTGTGGGAGATGTGTGCTTATTGTTGAAAGATTCAAAGTTTACTGTTTGCTCTCTTGCCTGAGCAGTCAACAAACACTTGACGCTTTTGTGGGGCCCTTAAGCAGCTATATTTGCTGTTGGCTTTTCCTCCTATCTAACAGGGGCTGCTAATGATCTCCAAACTCATGTGTGGACTTATGAGCCCCACTTTTTTTTTGTGTTAGTTGTTTTGGCCTACATTTAAGAGGAAGCTGTGTTTGGGCTGTTAGAGATGTTTCCAGATTCTCATTTAAAAATCAAAAAGCTCCTCTCATTGGATGATGTTTGCTGATCAGAAACACACTTTAAAAAGTAAACAAAATGTTCAGTTTTTATATTTTGAAAAGGAACAAGTAACGTACATTTTTCTGAAAATGCATAAAAGTTCATGATTAAAAATACTGGTGATCTTTAATCGAGTTAGACTACTTGCATGTGTGTTTTCCGCTTCACATGATGACAACCCCAGTCAGTCCTGAGGCTGATTTGCATGAGAAAAAAAGGAAAAAGTTTTAGTGCATTTGGCCATTGTGAGGAATGAAGAGTTCCAACAGTTCGGGCCTACAGAGAGTGAAAGGAGTAAAGAATGGATGAGCCTATTCAGCTCATTCAGACTCAGTTCGGGGGCTCCGCTCGGCAGCGTTCAGGGACCCATAGTGGCCATGTCACTTTCATCTCCACAGCCCAGCCCCTGGATGTATGCGTCTGTGGCCCCCGTTTTCACACATCGCCTCCGTGCACAGGCCTCACTTTATTGATCTGCTTTCTTTTTTGTGTGTGTTTCTTTTCTAGAAGTCTGCAAAAAAATTAATGAACCAAATACTGGAAAAGGAGCGACGAGGTGTGTGTGTGTGTGTGTGCTTGTGTTTATGTGTGTTGGGGGGTGTAAAGGCTGAGAAGGAGGAGAGGAGGAGGTGGGAGGGGTGCAGCTTTTTTTGAAAGCAAATACCGATGAAGTCTAGCGTACAGGGACACAGAGGAGGGTTGGAGGAGCGGGTGAAGAGGGTGAAGTCTGAGTGACTCTGAGGAGGGGGAGGAGCACCCCCATTAACACCACCCTCCTCCTCCACCTCCACCTCAACCACCCACTCCTGCTGAGTAAACTCAAAAAGTTGAAGAAAAAGAAGAGAGAAAGACTTCAGCACCGTCCCATCCCACTGCGATCCTCCTCTGAACTGTACAGATGAAGCCGTTAAGAAGGCTGTCACCTCATGATGGTAGTCTGAAGAAAAAGGCAGCCTGTGGTGGGTGGGGTGTGGGGAGCACTTCTTAGGTCTCCGTGGTTAGGTTAAAAAAAATGGTTTGCACTGGAATTTAGTGGCTGTGGATGAAGAGGAGCGGCTGCTGCGAAAACCTCTGACCTGCTGTGAACATACTGTAGCTGCAACGTCAATGAAGTCTGTGAAACTGTAACAAAAACACAACGTACTGTAAATGTCACAGATATGAACACATATTTTCCTTTTTCATGCCAGTCAGAAAGAGCTTCAAACTAATGTATTTTAAAAATGGAAGTATATTTTGCACCAGCAACACAAAGCCTATAACGGCCCTCATGGTGATCTTGTTCTCAACCTAACCAGGAACAAAAAGTGGTCGGTTTGATTATGTTCAGGCCAAGCGGCAACAGTTTAATCATCAAGGAAATGAGAGAAAGGGAATGATTTCATACTAGAGAGTCAGTGAGCTGCACATGTTTGCAGCTGTGATCAATAATTTACTTTTACAAATAATAATTCATGTTTCTGAATATAATTCCAGCGTTAGTGATACGTCTGGGACTCTAGCCTTCATGGTGTCGTCCCTGCTTAGATCTGTGAGTCCTGGAGTCCACAGCGGAGGTCCACCTGGAGCTGAAACAAACCCATGTGTAGGCAATGGGATGAATTGATGGGACTTTAATGGCCGTTTAGGGGGCTGTAAAAGGCAGCTGTTTGTCGAGTGATGCCACTGCGATCCGTCTCAGTCACCCTGCACTTCAGATGGAGGGAAAGTGAAGAGTGAGAGCGAGATGAGCGCTGACATTCATGTGTAGGGCCCTTCACTGAATCCGGCCTCCTTTGCTTTTGGCATGAGGACGGCACGGGACAATCCCCACTCATTTAAACGCCTGTTGTTTCACCGCCCTCGAGGTGTCCTGTTCATTCCCCTTCAAGTGTGTCAGGTTAAAAAGGCTCACATCATATCTGGGTTAGGGGGGAAGTAGAGTTGTTGAAGAAGGGGGGTGCACATTTTTCCTCCCTCTTGCTTTCACACTGGAGCAGCTACGAGTGGGTACTCGATTCCCAGAACAGAAACAGAGGTTATGCTTCAATCAAAAGACGCCGTTCACACCCCCTGCTCTCTAAAATCACGTCGTTCAGAAGTAACTAAAAGGCTGATGTGCATTTAACAAGCTATTTTAAGGGCTGTACGGTAAAATAAGTGACACGCTCATTACAGACCGAATGACCTCATCAATCACTGAAACAGGAACTCGCAATTGCAGCGGAAATAGACGGCTAAGGCGAATGGTATGTGGAGTCACAGAACAAGGTCTTACAACTAGAGCTGCAGCGATGAATCAATCACGAAGAACATTATCCAGAAGTCATTTAGATTTCAGTGCTTGGTGAATTTTCAAGCCTGAAACATTTGCTGGTTCATGCTTCTAAAATGTAAGATCTGGCTTTAGTTGGACAAAAGAGGCAGATTACTGACGTCTTTTTGGGCTTGGGGAAAGTGCGATGACCGAAACTTTAAGGTAATTAATTCATTAATATAGTCACAGAAAGTGGATCACCTCTTTTGATAGTTGGTATGTTTTAGTTGAGCTATCTCTACAGATCGTACATGGATCTGAAAAAGATATCGGCCGATATATCGGTATCTGATTTTTTTTCCCCTCCCTAATATCGATATCGGCCCCAAAAACCCCAAATCGATCGGGCCCTAGTAAAAATGTCAAACATTTCAAATCAAAGATGTTGCAGCATTTTGTCATTCTGTTGGAAAAAAAGTCTGAGGTTCTGAATTGTTGATTTGGAAAAACTGTAATGATGATTTTCTGTCAACTCGACAGCAAAGGAAATCGATTAAACAGTCCAAAGAAAATCACATGATGTGATAATGAGTGAATCAGGTTGTTTTTGGAGCTAAATTGTTAAACATTCGCTGGCTTCAGCTTATTAAATGTAAGGATTTGCAGCATTGTGTCATTTTGTAAATGACAGTATTATGTCTTGAATCACAGGTTTGACAAAGGCAGCTTTTTTAAGAGGACATTTTGGCTGAGAAGTTGTGATGAGCATCAGTTTCATACAACCCTATTATTTTCTTATACTGCAGAAGAAGAAGCTCAAGATGTCAGTGAATGTCTCTAAAGTGGAGAACAAGTTCAACAGATTCCGTTTAGTACACTTTCCTCTGTGAGATGCATGATGTGATCTTCCCGTCACATTCTGGCCGAACCCTCACACACTCCTTAACTCACACCCTGACTCATCGGAAACCCAGTTTCCCCAAAGCATTTGAGCAGTAACATCATCATTGTCTGCGGGCTCACAAAGGAACAATGGTGCTCGCAGATCTGGGGTCTTCTGGGTAAAACCCTGCCAGGTCACAGGAGGTCACTTCATTTGTAGGAGCGGGGGGAGGGGGAGGCTAATTTCATTATCTCTGCACAAGATAAACTCTGTGGACAATGAAGAGTGACAGGTTGTTTTTTTTATCTCAACACTTTGGATTGGTTGTGTTTGCCTTCACTTTTTCACAGTACGATTCGTCTTTAGGTGATGGTTATCTTATTGTAGCTGCAAGAAGATAAATACTGAGCAGTAGTTGATTTTACTGCAATCACTGCAAAGAAGAAAAGAGAGGAGACATCGGAGGAGAAGGAATGGACGGCTTCTGAATCAATTGTGGCAGAATACAGGGGAATGTTGTTAATGCAGGAAATACGACACTACCCAGCGGACCAATCACAGGGCTTGTAGTCTACTATGTGGATGTGGAGTTACATTTTGGAGGAGGTCCAGGATGCTCTGAGCAGTTGCTCCAACCTGGGCAGATAGATCATCAGAGTTTAGGATTTTGCATTGGGGATGGTCTCTTGACACATCCCTGCATCCGTACGAGAAGGAAAAGAGGCCTGTGACGAAGCGTTTGTATGTGACAACCTGCACATACGTAGAAATATGCACCCAAGTCATGTAGAATTTTTGCAACATGAGGACACACTGATTTAAATGTTAAGATGTCTCCATGCTTCTCAAAATTAAAAAGTACATTACAAATAGTTTTAATAAAGCCATTGGTGGCCGAGATTTTCAGGTTGGATGACGTGGCCTTTTAAGACTTACGTGTCGGACTAAAGCTGCACAAGTTGGTATCTGTCTTGGGAATATGAGCTCATTAATGCTTCCGCTCCTCTACTAAATTATCTCCTGTCTCGTCGTCTTAAACAGATGATCAGCTGTTTGGCTCTTAAAGGAGAAAGCTCATGATTTCCTTTCACTGTATCATTGTCATCACTTCCTCATCAAACTCCCTGCAGGCCTTTCTGTGTGACTGTGAGCTGTTCAGATAAAATGACACTGACTTGCAGACAATGGCGTATTGTCTGCGGTGTTTGCCCCGGGGCTCTAATCTGATGCAGCAGCAGAGTTTGGGGTCCATGCCGAGGCCACTGACAAGAAAATCTACCAGAATACAGGAGACATGAGAAGAGGGAGTAGGGATGTGTTTGTGCTGCTGGCTTTAGAGTTTGTGTTAGGAGGGGAGAGGGCAACTATTTAGTGACTTATGATTTACACTATAGGCCCTCCCATGCATACAAAGCCTCATGGGCAGGGTTAGTTGGGTTCTTTCTTCTTCTGTTTCCATATGATGAGAGATATTAGATTCCAAAATCTTGCTGACCTCATGCCAAACCACAGTCTCCTCTCAGATAGAAGCCGGAGACAAGAGAGGGAGAGACAGAGAGTCAGAGTTGAGCTTGGATAAAGAGACATGTGGTTGTCTTTAGCAACAAGCCCCGAAACCTTCCCCTCCTGCTCCTCCTCCTCCTTCTCCTTCTCAACATGTCTTCTGCTGCTATCAGCTCCTCTTTCTCTCTCTCTCTCTCTCTCTCTCTCTCTCTCTCTCTCTCTCTCTCTCTCTCTTTTCTCTCCGTCTCTTGCTCTGGGCCAAATCGAGGTTTGCTCATGTTTTGTAATCAGCTCATCAAAAGGGAAAGTGGAATGAAAACCACACTCTTACATGCAGTGCCATCTCTGCGCCTAGTTGTTTCACATGCAAGGCTTCACAATGCCAGGCTGCTCTTAAGTTGAACTCTGTGCTGTCAACAGGTGGTCGCAGTGAGGCGAAGAATTCCAGGAGAGAAAATGTGGTGAAGACAGCAGAAAATCTACATACATGTTAATCTTATTTGCTTTAATGGAGCCCTATGCATGTTTTATTTTAGGATAAAATTACAGTTGACCGTTCTAACAGAGCTGAAGTTTGAACGTTACATGTAAATGAAGACAGTGTTTTAGTAGCTGGCAGGTTCCACAGGATTTATGTGGGCCGCCTTCTGTCCACTACTCACACTCCGGAGTTGATCGCGCCCCTGCTAGTCATTGCCCGTTTCCACTCCACGCGCCAAGGGTGTCTCCTGCGCGTACCAGCGGCACCACTCTGCTCTGCTTGGCTCCAGATACACGCAGAGTCTATTTCGGGAGAGCTGGCTGCAGGCACACGTCAAGCTAAACGAAGCAGATCGACCCGGACAGGAAGTCCAACAAGGGAACGCACAGAGCATCCTGTCAATTTACAAATAAAACACTGTGTGCAGACTCCTGATCGTACATACCATCACTGTATCAACATTAGTCTTAAAGGGCCCCAAATGAACAAGTCAACATCGTAAAGACAAAGAAACATGTTGTTTGCATGTTTTTCTTTGTTCCCGTGTGATCTTGTAGGTCTCCTGTGTTCTTGTGAATCCGCGAGTCCAGCTGCTCAAGGCTGCGCTTACGCTTTAGAAACGACCCAGTGGGGTGCGCCCCGTCAGATGTAGCAAAACCTTTGGAAACCGCCGGTTATAGTCTGCTGTACCACCACCACAAAATACCTCATAAATCAGAACCCATTATTAAAGGGACACTCCACATAACTAACTAACTACGTTATTGTCTTGGCCCACATTTGGCAGATGCCCTCAAAGGACCCAAAGGAAATTGTGTCAATTATAGTCCTCTATATTTTGTAGCTATGAGAACAAAGAGTGAATGTGAACAGCCTGTGTGCATGAATATAGTGTGTAAAGTGAAGAAAGACGGACACGTTGAGAAAAAAGACGGACACGTTGAGAAAAAAGATAGTTATACCATTTGGTGACGTCAGAAAGGACGTAGTAAGCCCGCTCTCACCTGGTGACATGCTCTGACAGCTGCTCCTGACAGGTCCCCTGCCATCACAAACACACGCTGACACCCCTATCTTCAAGGGAAGCCCCCTCCGGTCACCAGAGGCCTGTGATCTGACTTGGACGTAGCGGCAGCTGGCTCGTGTGGGCCACAAACTCACAACCACAGACGCAGAGTGACAACTATCACAAGCACTTCTGCTGGAGTGTTCAACTCACCACAACAATGTGGAAGTGACACTGCAAACCTGAGGGAAGCTCATGCCAAGTTTGATTTGGCCCAGTCTTCACTGAGTTACTTGTTTGCATATCTGGTGTGGTTCTACTCGGGAATACACACGCACACAAACACACACACACCCTCGCATAAGTAGCTGCCGGGGCTATTGACAGCTGAAGCAGTGGAGACTGAGTGCTAACAACACGTCTAGGATGAACGACCCCATCCAAATGCTTCAGAGAGGAAGCCGACCCGACTCAGCAGTGTGCAATGTGTCACCAGTGACAGCTGTGGTTTTAACACACACACACACACACACACTGTCATTACAGGGTTACAGGGTCAGTTTGGTGTCATTCAGTTGTGAGATGTCAGCAAAAAAAGATATGCAGGTGAAATAATTAATGATTTTGTGAATTTCGTCACAATTTTTCCAGAGCCAAAGCTGCCATAATCATTGTGTTGTTTTCATGAATGTGAGACAAGCAGCATTTCTTCTTTCTTAACTTCATTTCTTTCTCTTAACCTCCCAGACTTCATTTACAAAAACAGTCTTTTTACCATGCAGAATATAGGAGCTGCTGGTCTTCTGCTACTTTTAGCATTTGTGCAGATATTGAGCTTCATTCACCAATATCTTTTTAAGATTTTTCGTAAGATTTTATGTAAGTTGTTCTTCAGTAGATTTTTAAGAAGACCCTGCGTCAGATTCATCAACGTGACCGATTTGTTCGCAGCTGTGTTCTCATCTCCTGGTGTTTAAAAGTTGAACGCTGGTGCCTGTTGTTCCCAATTAGCATAGGTAACCACCCACTAATGCCCAAAAAAGGGTATGAGTGCAGGGCCATGCAGACACAGAGACACATGCAGGTAGCAAAAAAAACAAGGTTGTGGAGAAGCCATGACGGAGGGCTGAAAATGATGCCGGCGCAGCACCGGACTCCAAATGGAGAAGAAACTTTATCAGTTGAGAGGTGGAGGTACTCCTGCAGGAGGTCAGCAGCAAACAAGCTGTTTTATTCTGCAGTGTGACTCATCGCTACACAGAAACACAAAAAAAAGACGCATGGGATGACATAAACATAATGTGAACTGAAGTGTTTATTTATTTCTGATTTGCATGATCGGAGTCATTTTGCCTGAGCCAGTCAATATGGGGCTAGCAAATCTACATCTGCTGGTTTGTAAGTGTATTCTGTACTCTTGTTTCAGTGTCTGTTCATTCAGCGGTTTTATTCGCCGAAGACAACAAAAACAACCAATTGCGTCCATTTGGATTCCTCCCCCAGGACAGTGTGTAGGCCCTGAGCTCCACATCTGTTTTCTGTTGGTTGAGGGAGACGAAGAGATCAACCACAGGATATTGCCTTTACTAGCAGGAAAGGTCAGGTTCAGGGGTGGGGTAAGAACTCATCCACAGGCCTTTTTCTCTGCTGTTTTAGATGCCTTCTTTATTGCATCAGTTGTTAGCTGCTCATTACTCTGTATCTTCTGCAATCCACTGGATGGTTGGGGTTTGGTTTAGGATTAGTGTCCCCATATCCCTGCGGATTGTAACTGTTTGGAGCGGACAGGACATTAATGAAAAGTAATGGAATTTGACAGGTTTATATTCCCCATACCCCCCAATTTCCATGAGTTTCTGAGCCAAGGGAAGCACTCAAAAGGCTTGCCTATAGAAAACCTGCACACTGGTTTAAAGGAAAACTATAGCGGCGATACCCTGCTTACCGCTTGAATGAGCCTCTCTTTACCTGTGTGTGACAGCCTGTAGTGATGTTGTTTCTGCCTCTGAATCCGCCTAATGGCTAATGTGTTGCTGTCAGACCGTTCACAATCTCCTGCATGACCTTTTAAGACCCGCGCTTTAAATCTTCACAGGGAGATGTTTCTCCAAAGACAAGTGATTCACCCGCAGAGAATGTGCACCCTGTCCCAGTCTGAACTTGTCCTCTAACACTGAAGGATGCCGTCCATTGCTGTGTATCATCTGTCAACATAAACCTTCCTTTTGTTATATGTATGGCTTTGTGATGCTACCTTGTGCATTTTTTTCCAAGTTTATTTTTAAGTAGGAACGTTCAAGATAGAGCCCGAATAAGAGCATTGACATATTATTGATTTTAAAGCCAACATTTTGACGTTTTAAGAGCTCCTCTGCTAAAAACTGGCAATGTAGATGAATGTAAGACTGTCATGTTTCATAAATACTAAGGTTTTATCGAACACAATTTGGCAAGGCGTTGGGGATGCTTCTGTAACGAATCACTGAACATTGAAAAAGCTAAAATAGTTTATTGAAGTGCTCTTAGTTTGTTGTGATTCGAGCAGAGTGGACTCCATGGTTTCTTGTTTCAAAGTCTCAGGGACCGGTTGATGTTGTCTATTCATCCCATCCAAAAAGTTTTTTTTTTCCCCAACAAATAAAAATATAGGGAAATACTTTTTCAGATGTGGTAAGCCAGAAGTGAAAGTTTTAAAAGCTGAACTTCAATGCCTCATGTAGCTGAACGTGAACAGCATTTCTTAATAATTTGGCTCGACTTTAAACTGCATTTCTGGCCTCAGAGCAGCTTAAACAGCGTGAAGAGTTAGGATAAAAGCAAAGGGATAATAGTGCTGTAGTGAACGAGTTATTGTGCAAGAGTTTCAAGAGGACTGGAGCTTTGCTAACATACAGTGTTTTGATAATATACCGTATACTAAAGTGGTTCTACCTGCCGTGAATAAGGAGTTTGGACTGTCACCAGAATTGACCGAAAGTTGACGAGAGAATGAAACTGAAGAAGAGCGGGGGGTTGGCAAAAGCTCAGTAATCCGCTAACATTAGCACTGGCTTGCCCGGAGGAGTTCATCCATTATTCACGGTAAATACAAATTTAGATGGCATATAGATTTGTCTCCTTTAAACGACATAAAACAACCAAACCAAAACCAAAACATGGAGAGCCAACCATCTCCCCCTTTTTGTGTCTTTTACTACAACTGAATGCTGAATAAAACGTTTCTCTTAGCTGCTGTAGGGACTCGAGAATCGCAAGCAAGCCGCTTGAATCGACTTTTTGCACAAGTTGCCCCCTACTGGTCATTAGAGAGAATGCAGGTTTAAGGCACTTGTTCAAACCCACTCCAGTTCTTGTCCACAGACTGTGTGTGTGTGTGTTTGTGTGTGTGTGTGTGTGTGTGTGTGTTTGTGTGTGTGTGTCATGTCTGTTAAGAATCCCCCAACTGCAGTTAATGGCCAAGTGACTCCGGCTCAGACTGGTCACATAATAAAGATTAACAACAGAGGCAGAACAAAACATTATTAATACTCAAAGGAATATTTAATAGTACTAAGAAATCCCATCAAGGAGTACCGCTGGACGGTTGCTGTGGCAGCCAGGCCTAAAAATGAGCCGCGTTTTCTAAAGCAGGAAATGTTTGAAAGTGAAAGGAGCTCACATGGAGAGAACATTTGGTTTGTTGAATTAAAGGCATCTCTTGAAACTGTTGCAGAGAAATGCAGAGAGTGTATATGAATTATTATATACTTGAAGGACAAAGTAAAGAAACCGTAGGGGACCCCCTTTTGCTCCTACACCTGTCCACCTGTAAATTATATCTGACAGTCCCGGCATTCCTCTGAGGCTGTTTTTGGAGAAAGGGTTAAGAGCGGCAGCGGTGCTCCGACTGGATTGTTTTCGTTTGTATCACAGACCCCCCCCCCCCCTCCCTATTCCTCCGAATGGCCTGCACTCACACTGCTCCAAGACTAACTGGGCCTGAGCACTGTTACCTCTTGTACATAACGTCATAATACAACACATGCATGTCTGTACGTGATCATGAAGTGTGCTTAAGTCTGCAAGACAGGTGGACTCAAAAAAACCCCAAAAGGACGCACATCGAAGAAGAACAACACAGAGAACATGTCAGCAACTTTACTGACTTTGTGGCTTATTTGAGTCATTTTAGTCAGATACAGCCAAAGCACTCCGGGATTTCTCAATAATGGAGACAGGGATTGATTGAACTTAATGTCCATGTTGTGTACTTGTGCTCGTGCTCGTGCATGAGCAGCAGTACTGTACCTAAGCACACCTCTTCCAACCGTTCCGGGGCCAAGGAAGTGTGCTGTGCTTGAGCACAGGACACTTCCTCACACTAGTCAAACAACCTGGACTTCTTGGTGTCAAACGTGCTCGGGCATGGTAAGGATTGCCTAGTGTGAGTTCGCCCTTAATCACTCTAATGACTCCTCCTGTCCTCCTTTGAGTATTTCAATAGAGACTCCCAACTTGACGTGTGCTGGTCCACTCCTCCAAACAATCTATCATTTATCTAAGTAAAAGTAGCTCAAAACTGTTACTGCGGCGCATGAGTTTATCCAAGAGTAAGATAATCCCTGTTAGTTTTGAAATCAGGTCAATTTACCCTCTGTGATGGAGACAGAAAAATATGTAAAACAAAACCATATTTTGGCTTTTGCAGGCTGTTTTGTTGACCTGCATGAGTGTGAGCTTCAGAAACCTGAGCAGAGAGGGCTGCAGGTGGCATAGGGGCAGGCACCTCACCTTTCCATCTGTCTTACGTTTGCCAAGTGAGCAGAGTGTGGGATAGCAGTTGGGCGGCTCGACTTTGCGTGTGTGTAAGTTGTGGATTTGTGTGGATTTGAGTGTGTGTGCTGCCAGGAAAGAGAGCCTACCAGCATGCGGATCATATTGACTGAAAGATAGGAAGGAAGAAAGTAAGAAGAGCAAAGCCTGGAAATCTTCAAAATGAGAGGGCCTCTTTTGATGTGTGTTTGCATTCCTTTCAGTGTTGGTGAAAGGGGAGCTGTTGAACGGTAGTGGAGGAGAGGAGCACTTGAAGCTGACCGAGGCGTGAAGAAAAACACACACCAGGTCTCATAACAAAAGAGGGGGCTGAAGGTAAACGGAACAGCAAGAGGAAGAGGAGTTCAGAGAGAGAAGACAAAGACAGGGAGAAATGGTGAAACATCATTAACGCCCTGAACCCTGAAAGTCAAGTGATTCTTCGTTTGCAAGATATCTGAGAAAACAAATCTCTAAAACAAGTGAGTCTACTCTTGAAAAAAAGAAAAATCTGAACTCCTTATGATTGTTAAGACTGACCTTGGCAGAAGAAAACACAACAGTGACTTTCCCCCATTACCTCAGTCTTTTTCCTGCGCCTGATGTGGTTAAGTGGCACGTCTGGATGCTCAATCAGAGAGGAGGCTGGTGGAGGAACATCATGATGTAAAGTCTCCGCTCTCTTCTCTACTTTTCTGACTTCATAGGGAAGTCTTTTTCTTAAAATGGGCCCTACTTTGACATATTTTGGGCTTAAATTGCTTTGGCCTGCAGATGTGAAACTGACACACAACATAATCCTTGCGCCTGATTAATGCACTTTCACTGAAATGGCATGTATTTTACCCTGACAGGCTAGTCCTTTAATTGCTTGGACCCATTTTTGTTAAACATGAGACAGTCGTTCCATCACTTTCTTCAAAGCCCCGTTTATAAAAACAGTCATTTTATCTTGTAGGACACTAGAGCTGGGTATTTCCCACAACCTCAGGATATGAAATAATACTTATTCTTTACTTTTTAAACTTGAAATGGCCCTCTCCATTGTCTCTTTTGCTTTTGTTTTTTTGATGCAACAATAATATTCTGGTTCCACTTGACTATTAGTCCACGTGTCTTTTTAAGAATGTTTTTCTGCTCTACATCTGCAAACAACTTGCCTTACATGCACCGCAGTTTTTGAAATAAACCATCGAGTGGGGATCACGTTGCTAGCGTTAGCGTTGCTCACACTTATTAAGCAGCTGTCTGCAGCCTTCGTAATCAGCGATTCTGTACGGGTGTAAGTCTTTACAAATAAAACATAAAAGAGCTCTTGGGGATCTTCTGAGTCCTTTGACTTGAAATCATCATTCTGTGCAGGCTGAGACGGCACACACTGGCTCTGTGTTGTGGGCCTAGCTTGTGTAGCTAGCGGCTCATCACAATGGTATCTTGTCAGGTGTCAGGTGTATACGTATGTTGGTTGTGTTGCTGCAGCATTTATCTTGTTTTTCGCAAAGCTCGCATATTGCATGACTCGCGTCTGACTCACGACTTTCTGCTGTTTGCAAAACTCTGAAATGCTCCCATTGTCTTTGCTTTCAGTTTAGCTGGCGGTGGACAGAGTTCCTCAAACATGCTTGTGTGTTTTAAAATGAAACATGCGCTGCATCATGTCGTTTGGCTTCTACTGCCCCTGCTGGCTTTATTGTGAACTGCAACATAGGTGATGTGTCTTTCAGAACTGACTACACAGCATTTGCTGCCATATCGATTCTGTAACATCTGCAGTGATGCACGGATGTTTTTTAGTAATGGCTTTTTTGAGGCATTACAAGAGTAATCCCACCTGAACCAAGAGGTCTTTCTCTTTAGGTATCCCTTTCCCAATGTTGCCTGACCCTTTGAATAACAATTTGTGCCCTCGATTTAAGTTATTGTACTTTGGTTGGGCACTTTTGCCTTGAAGATTACTTCAGTAGGCGTACAGGCTTCAATTCGGAAACCTTTTGAACCTTTTTTTTGACATATAGACACCAAAATATGTAAAAAGCAGGTGAACGTTTAAAAAAAAAAAATGAAGTAGCCCTTTAATTTGTGCCATCAAGTACACTACTCGGCTACAAAAAGCCTTTTTTCCTACCAATTACAACAATTTGACGATGTTCCCAGTGTGGGCAGACCGAGCCTGACAGCATAATTGAGGAATTTGTTGAATGTATTAAACACAGGACATATTTCTTGGCATCTGTGTTCACTCTAACTACAGTTAAAGCAGAAGTCATGCACTTCCAAGACTCTCCACCAAAGCTCACTTTGAATGTCTGTGAGATCAAATCCCCTGAAGGCAAAGACATTCCTTATTGAAAAAACAACAACATCCAGTTTGTGGTTGTGTGTCAGGAAGGAACAAGAACAAAGCAACCTCACTGTTAAACTTTGGGGTTAGGGGTTCGGATATGGTTAGTCTAGCCTTGCCCACGTAAAAATAAAAGCAGATTTTAAATGAAATTAAGAAAATAAACCATTAAAATCTGTAATCTGATGCCCATTTTTTGATTTAGCTGCTTGATTGGCATTGCTATTGTCTTTTACTCCCTCCATTACCCAGAATTCATTTGATCTCTGTCTGTAAAAAGTCTTCACCACACCAGATGTCTTCAGTTTCATGACGTTACTAGAGGTTAAAGAGACGGTAGATCCTGCGTAACATATTTGTGTACAATCTCTCTGCAAAGTAGGACGTTATATTTCCAATTCTTGGTATTTTGGTGACTCTGTGTGCTGTTAACGGGGGAGGGGGGGTAATCCTGCTATCTGAAGTCTGCCGCTTGTGTTCACATGGCACAAGAAGGTAGGGTAAGGAGAGAGGGGGGTGAGTGGGTTTTTTGGGGGGCTTATCCTGTTCGTGCTGCAACGGGCTGCCCAGCCAACCAGAAGATGAGAAAAGAAGTGCACCCTTGTTGTTTGTTCGCCTTTGGCCCCTGCCATCTGTCCACTCGGTTCCTGACACCTGTACCAGCCTGTCAGAGCCGGGCTCCACTGTCAGGAGGGGCAACGCGGGGCTGGCCTGTAGGGAGACAACGGAGAGAGGGGGGAATGCAACAGCTCCAAAGAATTAGGGAAATGTTTGGGAAGGGGGGTCAGGGTGAATTTGGGGCCACATTTTGGAAAAGGAAAAACTGAATGATCTTTTTTAAGTTTTAGATCTAACCGTCCACTACACTGCACCTGCTGATATTGTTTTTGTTTTTTGGTGAATGACCCTCACAGGTGCCTGTACCCCAAACCTTTCTTCATCTAAATGTTGGCTGAAGGTTCAGAGGCAATCGGAAAGCAAATAGTTGGCATGCTGTAAAAGCACGGAAACAGCCATTAATGTGGTGCCAGATGTTCATCAGACGGTGACGTTAAGGGGAGGCTTCTCAGTTATTTTTAAGGGGCCGGCTGCTTGAAAGGCAAACTCAGTTGCTGTGAGCACCGTCGCGTTCATGGACACATCTTATCTGGGCCAAGAGGGGCGACTAACAAAAAAAAGAGCCAGTTTCTTTAGCCGATGCTGAATGAGATAAAAGCCAATGAAAGAGCACATTAAATTCTATCACAAAGGTGATGTCAGAGTGACGGAGTTCTCCAAGACGAGACTCGAGGACGTCCTGGCACAGGGAAAAAATCAGGAAGCAGATGCAGCCTAAACCTGTTAGTCACCCACCTCTAATCGGCTTACATTGGCTCGGTGACAGGCGACTGGCACCTTCGAAGGGTCGCAGACATGGAGGCTAACACACACCTCACAATGAAGGATGACATGTTGGATATCCACATGAAACCGAAAACAGCACTTCACACATTCAGCTTGTGGTTACCAGATCACTGAACAATTATTTACTCCAACCAATGACAGTATCATCCTCAGCCTCCAGAATTATTCTCATGCTCCTATAGCTTGTAGTATGTTGTTCTTATTAACCATTTGAATACATACATCCAACAGGCAGAAGATTGGAGTTTGACTGTTTTCACTAAAGCTGTCGTTGTTGTTCAGTATCTGTGTCGCACTTTGCACTCCAGAAAAAGGAGGTAGTAAGACGCACATCACGTAGGTGCAGGGCTGTGCAAAAACAGCAAACTGAGGAAGAAGATAGGCCAGCACACTTGCTCAAATGCCACAAAAAATGTTTAATTAAACACAATGTTTTGACCAGAGATCTTCTTCAGGTGATAATTTCACTTTGCACTCCACTCACAAATTGATCGTGAAAAAAACCCTGTAACTTCTGTTCTGTTTAAAAACGTTTGTTTATGTCTCAAAATTTTGGAAATATTTGGGATCAGAATGTTTTTTTGTTCTTATTCAGGAAAATCAGATTAAAAACTACTCCTTCTTTTATCAGTTGTTACGCTTTATTGACTTACAAAGCCTTTTAGCAAAGGTTTAGCAGACTGCAGGAAAATGAAGCACTTAAACGCACAATATATAAACTCCGCCACCAGGGGGCTCCCATCAAAACAATAACCAAAGATGACGTCAACTCTGAGTTGACCGTAGTCAAGACGAACGGATAAAACCGACCTGAGGAAGAGAAAATGTTTACAGACGAGCTAATGTATCCAAGTAATTTACATAACGCAGCAGCAAATACAGCAACAGTACGGCAGCTTTCAGCAGCAATTGACGTAACTTCCGCTGTTTCCACGGCAACCACGTGTCTGTCATGGCGGCCCCCACGACAAGACACGTCCCCTTACAACTAAAAAATGACAGATTCCTCTGGATTTGATAACTTTTGGAAATATTTGAAATAATGTAAGTACTCAACAAAAAAATATAACATAAGTTTATTCAATTTTTAATTAATTTAGATATATTAGTGTAAACATTGTAATACAATTCTACATGATGTTTAAAGGTACAACAAGAGATGACATCAAAATCAGCAAAGTAAAAATAATTACACTGGCAGACTCATAACTACTAAAGGGTTTAAAGGGTTAATGTTTTCCTTTTGATGCTTTAAGGATTTCAGTGAGCTTATTTTACGGCCCAGTATTACTTAAACATCAGTGTGAATGAATGAGAAATAATTTCCAGATAGCTGTTTCAGGGTGTTGTTTTTGTCCATTGGGCACAAGTCAGGACATAAACACTTTTTCTTTACAAGACTTTAGACTGTGCACGTTTAGTTTTAATGAAGTTAAAGTCCTGTAGCTGCCAACAAGTGTGAGGAGCGTACTTTTCTGATTATTTTTTTACTTTATAAACATGGAAATATGTTGGTTTCTTTGCACCTGTGGACTATGAAGTCACTCCCTCTGATCACATCCAGTTGCTCAGTCTTGCAGTGTCGTCATCTCAGCGTTTTGTCAGACGTTTTCTCGTGTGTGTTTGTGTGTGTGTCTGAGAGCAGGTGGAAAAGCGTTGACCACGAGCTCGCTGCAGAGCGTTAAATGACTTCTCCCTCCCCGGGCTGGGACGGGGTCTTGTTTGTTCTCGGCAGAGGATGATCTTGTAGGTCCCACCAAGTCAAACAAGTGGCACGTTGCCAAGTCATGGAGCCATTCACACAGACATGAGGAGGTATTGACACAGTGTGTGCGGTTAAAACCACAGCGCCAAGAGCCTCTCACGTTTACAAATGGAACAGAGGAGCACTGTGAACTCATGACACCAAACTGAGAAACCTGGGTGTGCATGTGTGTGTGCGTGTTTGTGCGTGTGTGTTCAGGGCCTGACCTGACATTAGTTTCGCTCACAGAATAAACACACACACACACACTTATGGAGAAATTGCAAAATAATCATTGTACTACACTTAAAAGAATCTGTTAATACATAACAAATCCACCGTAACGTCTTAATGCAGCCAGACTGATGAAAATAAACGACACTGCGGCGCTTTTGAACGTCTGTCTCCACTTTATAAAACTCATGGACAGCTCAGTTGACGAGTCAAAAGTAATATCCACAACTTCAGATGGGCTGAACGGTGGTGCAGTGGTTGGGGCTGTTGCCTCACAGCGAGGAGGTTTCTGGATCGATTCCCTGTCGGACAGCAGCCTTTCAGTGTGGAGTTTGCATGTTCTCCCTGTGCATGCGTGGGTTCTCTCCAGGTACTCCGGAGGTGTGAATGTGAGTGTGGCTGGTTGTCTGTCTCTATATGTCAGCCCTGTGATTGACCGGTGTACAGTCCAGGGTGTAACCCCGCCTCTCGTCCAATGACAGCTGGGATCAGTTTCAGCCCCCTGCGATCCAAAGCATGGGGGAAGTGGTATAGATAATGGATGGATGGACAATTTCAGATATTCAGATTAACATTCATTTCTCTTTTTGCTTCTGAAGGTTGTGACAGACATTGAAGAGCAGCATGGAGACTTCAGCTCCAACAGCCACTGAGAAGAAGGAGTGTAAGAGTTCAGGTCTGGACGGAAGCAGCTTCTCAGAACTCCCAAAGAAGCCATCGCCAACCACTCTGACCAGAGGTACCTTTTCTTTTCCAGTCCTCTTCTCTCTTTTTACCATCATAGTAGACGTTGATACAGGGAGGATAGTTTATAAGCTTTACAACTATCAGCTACAAAATCAAAATCAAAGTAATGTCATCCCGTGAAATATGATCTAGGCCTCCTGTTTGGTGTGTTCATGAACTCTAAAGTGCAGTGAACTGAAATGTTATGGCTACTCACATAAGTAGCTGGGTGGCACATGAAAGGCTCAGACCAACCGATGGAGGCCGCGTGGTTCAGAGATGTCAGGGAATGGCTGATGAAAAAATGTTTTAATGAGGTCGAAAGACCTTGTTCTCACCTCCCAAGTGTAAATTTCATGAATTACTAAGAACGGCTGGACAACATGGTGTATCAGAGGCCTTGGATAAAGGCTGGAAAGAAGAAAGCACCTTTGAAATGCTAAGAAGATGTCGTATGACATTGTGGCGTTAGCCGTGTTTCTTCTTAATGATGGGCTTGGTGGCCTGCCACGAGAGGAGCATTAATTGTTTAGGGATGCGGGGTGAGAAACTAGGACGATTCAGTGCGCCCTCCCTGGCACCTCCACAAAGAGGACACAAGTTTTTCTAACCAGCAAAGATAAATATAAGATAATATTGTGCTTGCCATGGCATGAATTATTCAGTCATTTACACAGTGAGGACCATTGTGTGTCATGTAGGCTGCTGGGGTTTCATTCTCATAACCTTCCATCACTGTAAAAAAAAAGTAGTGTGCACCCATCAGGGTTTATTTGTGCTTGTGAGGTAACACGGAGGGTGCAGGGTGTGCAAGATTCTCACTACAAAGGGGTCATAATTAAAAGATGAGAGCTCATGTTTTCATTAGTTGATGTGTGATGAAAACTCGTCATAATGAGGTTTGAGGACCTTGTTCAGGCCTCTGAGGTCTCCGCTGTTATAAATTACTAATGCCTGCTGGTGGAGGGCTCTGGTGGACACTTAAACCCCTCAGGAAGAGACTCTGGCATCATCTGAGGGCCGCTGCAGGAACGAGCCATTCAAGTAGTTTTACTGTTTAATGAAGGGCCTGGTGGCCTGCCATCACAACACGCACTTCCTCACACAGAAGGACGGTGGAAGTAGGACACTGGTATGGCATTAGATAGTTCTAATGCTTTGTTTTTGATTACTCTTTCTTTTTATTTGAACTTTTCCTCAAATTAGTATGCATGTGGAGACAACAATGTGGGACAAATGTGAATAAATCAAGAAGCTTGGAAACATTCTTGTTGCTTTATGGTCCTCTTTTCTTCAGATTGATGGTGTTCAAAATGGAATCACAAAGTAGTCCAAAACCCACGCAGCAAATACTCATAGGCAAAAAAAAAAAAAAAAGTACCCCAAAGTCAACGTCTTCTCGTTCATGGTTGCCATTAAAACATTCCTGTACATCACTGTCTCACACTTTCTGTCTAGGTTCTGTTATAAGTTCCTCTTGGTGTCCATTTAAATCAGTTTTCTCTTTTTCTATTGTGGAAATGAGAGCTCCTTGGTCAGAGCGCCGTAAAGCCTAGTGGTTATTTCGTGGCCCGCCCCTATGTATGCAGAGGCTGTGGTCCTCAAAGTGCACGGCCCAGGTTCGACTCCGACCACCGACCTTTTGCTGCAGGTGATTCCCCCGCCTCTCTCATCCTGTTTAAACTCTATCCACTCTACCCTCTCCAATAAAGGCACAAAAATAACCTTTTAAAAAACGTCCTTGTAAGTTTAGGAAACAAGCAGCATGGATTTAAGTAACAACTACACTTGATGTATCTTTGTTTCATACATGAACTTTTACTACTCTCCTCGATGTAAGGCATAATTACAACAAATGATTGCAACACCCACTCCAAGCAGACTTGCCTTGTGGGTACTGTTGAAAATGATTCAATCTCTGTTATTTTAATAATCAATAGTATCACAAAAGTTTTTTGACATATTTTGGTAATTAAATCAAGAAATTAACAAATATTTGGTGCCTAGAACTTGTATTGTATAGCCCAAGTATCAAAACAGCCTTCAATACATTTGTTTTTACTAGAATCGTATTGAGGTGTAAAAATCTGTTATTGTGACTGTGTGTCTGAGAATCAAAGGGGCGTTAAAAAGTGTCAGCATATGAAGACTAGCCAGTAGAATAAGAACAGGCTGAAAGCACAATAGTGTAACTTAAGCAGAAACATCCCGAGAACATCTTGTTCACCCTAATCCGATGTGTCAGCTGGCCGCGACTCTCATAACTTGTTTCATGAGAGCTCACTTTGCTTGTGTTTCATGGAGACATGTCTTGCCCTGTTGAACCTGTCTCTGAGTGTTGAGACATAATGGAAGTGTGTCTGCGCCGCTAATGCTGAGTATTTGTCAGGGTCCGAGAGGAAGTCGAGTAAGGAGGGATGTTGGGGAGAGAAAAAAAAAACCCGGGTCGGGTTAAGTCTGTTTGATAGGAATCAGGCGTCTTTCTCCGAGCCTTGTTAATGGTTTTAAATGGGCACCCACATTTTGTATGACAGCCTGCATCTGTCTCGCAGTCACAGGGCTTGCTTCCACAAGCTCGGCCCTTGCAACCTGACTCCAAAGCTCCGGGATTTATGAGTCTGTGTCGGCTTGTGCTTTACCATGTCAGAGTAACATGTGTTCAGATTAGGTGCCCGCTACCAGGACCGTAAAACATCTCACGGTTTCAAAGAAATACCTGTGATTGATGCACCCCCTCCTTCTCCCCACTTCACACCAAAGACTAGCATGGATGCTCAAATTGGCTCAGAAGAAGTGCGGTTCAAACACAAATCTGCCAACTTAATGTTTTACGGCCTTATTTTATCCTGAGAAAGTTTGCAGAAGAAGACTTTTTCCATCATTTCTCACGCTGTTGTTGACTGTACGAGGCCAGTAGAGCAGACGAGCTTGGTAACACTCTTATTATTTCTTCAGAACCAGTGAGTTGTGTCTTTTTTGGGGGGAGGATTTCACCCTTTCGGATGGCAAACTCCTGACAGTTGTTGATGTTCTTCCGAATCCAAAATACACAGATAGTTATTCACAGGCGCCAGAAAAATATGTCCTCATTGTCAACACTTGCAGCCTCACTTGCAAAGAAGAATACAGCATCAAATCACCAAAGTCCATATTTCCCCCTGAAGTTGGTTAGCCGCATGTTTGATTTAGAGTGTACGCTGCGTAGATGCATGAAGAGAAATCTGGTATCATTCATCTTGCAGGGAGTAAGGCATGGCTCTGCGATAACAAGCAGTGTGTTAATCATCATGAACCATCATGGGTAAATCTTGAAAGGTCTCCACTGAGGTCTCTGCACTGCCCATAGAGCCTTTTTCTGGAGGGGGCTCTGAAGCAGGTCATGCCCCCCTCTCCACCCCAGGCAGAGAAAAATGTCCTAGAGAAAAATAGAGCCCCGCCTCTCTGAGCTCCCTCCCGGTCTGCGGGCCTACTCCAAAGGGACAGCCACTAATCTTCCTGAGAAAGAGATTTCTGCCTTTCTTTCTACGCTCCTAAATGAGGCTGTGGTTCCACATACTGGGTAAGAGTTGGAGGAGGGGATTGGTGGGGGCTCAGCGGTCAGGGTTATACAGAAATGACCGCATTCATGCCAGACCCCTGTGCCCTCCTTTGGTTTAACTCCTTGGCCTTCCAACTCAGTTGAAAGGATCAGAGAAGTTACCTTCTGATGCCTTAAGTATTCTGTCCGCTGAGTGAAAATGATGCATTAAGTGAGCAACCTTTTGTCATTTTCCTTTTTTGAAGAAAAACTGCAGCTCAAGTTACAAGTCTGTAGATACAAGAAACAACTCCCCTGACTCCCAGAGCCTCCAAACATGTCAACGGTTTCATTTTTACATATCCCCAGTGCTTCTTTGAAAGAATCGGCTCTATCAGGTGTCATCTACAGTAAAAATATGTAAAAGCGTATCAATAATACTTTACTGATATTTGAGAAGATCTGGAGGCAACAAGCTTACAGGAAAGCTTATTGACTAAGTCCTTGTATTGTTTATTTTCCTGTCAGGGTCTATACACTGACAGGATCAGGAACTCACTGCTGTCCCAGAATGACTTTAACTGAGACTGATTAGGTTTCTCTCCCGGAATGACAATTTTTTTTGGCCTTCGACTTTTAGCAAACTTAAAGCTTCATCTGCAGGTTCAGTTTTCACTGGATCTTAAGGCTGTGATGACCTTTATGTGCCTTAACGTCAGACTGGACTCGTACAACACACACATTCACATATTCCCCGTGAGCCTGCTTGGAAAAATCTTCCCGAAATTTGTAATTCTATAAATACTGAGGCTTCTCATAAGGCATCCTTCATCTTCTATCATCTGTAAACTCACGCCAGCATTAACCACCAAAAAAAAAGGAATGTCCAAGCAACAGCTCTGCACGTCCATCATAAAGGGAGGCAGATGATACATCAGAGAGACCAATCTGCTTGGGTTGGCAGTGGGGTGCAATGGATGGGTCAAACAATGCAGGACTTTGGCCAAGGAGAGGGTTTAAGTAAGGCTTCTGTCAGGCCATTTCAAAGTAGCACTGTGTCGGAGAAGACGAAGGAAGACCTATATTCAGACACTTAGGGTACTTAAAAACACCCAGTATCTTGTGCATTTGGATTCCAGATGTGGCCATGGCATAGTGTCTGTATTTGGCGACCAATGGAGGAGACAGAGTAAGTTGTTGTGGGGTTATGCGAATAGTGAAGTGTTTTATCATAACATGCACAAAGCTTGTTTGCAGCTAAATTGTACGGCCAGGAAAGTATACATTTCTCTGTCTCAAGCCAACTCCACATCTGCACTCTACAACATGTCTAGAAAAATTCAAGTTGCCTGCTCACACATGCACCTCACAGCGGGAGACTTCCTCTGTCTTAATCAATGCTGTGTGTAGTTTAGACATTTAAGACATATTTACTGCATCAGCAAGAAAGTGGAGATGAAGTGGAGACGAACAGAAAACATAATGAAGCAGTTTTTAGTACAGACACGGAGATCCCCCCCTCCCACCTGCTTTAGGTGAATCTTCTTAAATATTCTCTGCTATGTTCTCACATCGACTCACCCCAACGTCATGCTGAAAATGTACTCAGGGGGGCTAGCAGGAAAAATTCAGTGTGAAAAATGTGGCTGTTTGCGTTCACACATGCAGTTTAACCCAAAAACATTTTGGAAATGTTCAGGAGTTAAGTTTGTGAAAGCACTTTCATTCTGTCTTTCTCTCTGTCTCCTCTTAGATTTTAGTTTGTTCACTGGCTGGCTAAGACTGGATTTAAAGATTAGTTACGCTAAATAAAGGCAGAAAGGGGTCTTCTCGTTTTTGATTTCATTATTTTCCAAGCCTAGTACTCACTGAAGTTTCAGTCTTCACCATCACAGAAGGTCTGGCTTTCATAGTAAAAGAAGAGAGCTGCAGCTGGCCTCCCTCCAAGTGATTGCTAGCGATTGCTCACAAGGGTTTTGAAGCGTAATTTACTCCATATACATGTATTATCAAGACTACTTTTACATTTTATTCAAAACTGAATTAAACATAAGGTTCCTGCACTCCTTTTTATGTTTACTTGAAATAACCGAGCAAAGAAAATGGTTAAAAAATCAAAGCTCAATCCATCCACGGAGTTCAGAGGAATTCTTAACAGAGTTGAAAGCACGTTGGAGACTTGTCTTCCTCGTTTTCTCAAAAGGAATTTCTCAGAACAAATGTTTATTTTAGTGAATACTTAGAAGGCAGTCATAAAGGCAAATATTAAGCAGCATAGTCTTCAAATTGTACTTCTGAGCCAATGCCTGTAGTTTATTGGCTGAATGGCGGACTCACAGCCTTTGGCAGGTCTCTAATGTGGTAATGAAACATAAATCAAGCTCAAATGAGAGGACATTTCTGATATTGGTTGTTTCCTTGGAACAGGCTGCCTTTGCTTCAAAGCCTCCAGAGTTTAAAAAGCAAAGTGGTATGCTGTGGGCTATGTCTGCGAATATAAATCTCTCTGTACCAGAGGCGTCTGCGCACACAGGGCCCAAAGACAACATGTTACATTCCTCGTCATTTACAAGCAGAGAGAGAGAGAGGAAGAGAGGAGGTGGAGGCAATATATGGATGCTTTAGGGGATTAACCAACACCCCCGTTAGCCAGCTTTCCCTCTCCATCCCTCCAGTCTCTCCATTCCTCCTTCACTTGTACTTTACCTTTTTTCTTTTGGTGCTTCATCCTCTCTTAAACAGAAAGCGTTTCCCAGCATGCAGAGTGTAATCCATGCCCCAGCTTCTAAGACACTTCCTGTGTGTTTTGTTTGTTGGACTGATGGGAATCAGCCCAATACGGTGCCTGGCTCTCTCCTCTGCTTTAAGGTGTCGCCTCAGGCAACGGCTTTCTTTTGACGGGAAGACGCAGCAGGTTATTAAAGAACTTGTTGAAAGAGCATTTTGATGCTTTTAACTCTCCCTGACCCAGCGTATCCCTCATTGTCCATCAGAGTTGAGCTTCCAGTTTGCTAGATTTGGCTACTTTCATCCGCTAATGTAGCCCTTACACTCACAGTTCAAGTGAAGCAAAATAAACGTCTGAGGAGTTTAGACGTGGTAAAACAAAAATGTGTGCTAGCTGTAAACACGGGCGGGAGGCGCTTGTGTAAACAGGCCTGGTTCCTATGGCTGAGTTGGTCTAGAGGCGGACAGTTTGTGGTCAGGCTCTTCCGGTTCGTACCCCCCCTCCACACACACAAACACGCACACCCCCCTTCAACTGCAGACACAGCTGTGGTCCGCCTTCAGAGAAATGCTGCTGGAGGAAGTGAATTAATCACAGCACTGCAAAAAAGCCCACTCACCCATGATGAGAAGTGCATGTCTGCAGTTACTCAGGCAAAAGTCAAGAATATATAAAACCATATACACCTGGAAAAGTTTGCATCCACATACGTACCTTCAGGGAGAATTGTAATCATGTTTATATAAATGCTTCAGACTTTTATGGCCCCCAGCAGACACAGTTGTGCCTGAGTAAACTGAAAAGTTGGTGTCTTTCATTTAATGTGTGTTGAAATTGTGTTGTAGCTGCCATAGAAAACAAGGGGAGGAAATAGATTTTTGCCATCAGTGAAATTCCTGCTGAGTGGAACACTGCGTCTTGTAATTAGAGATCTAAGGTTTCACTGCTGCTGCTGCTCTCCAGCCTCTGCTAGCATTTAGCAATTAGCTTAATCACAGCGAGCTCCGGGGCAAAGTCACGTATAACAAGACTTGTTCTTACAAAATCACCTGCCAGCCAGCGGGGGAACTAAGTGAAATAGTTTTAAGTAAAACGGTCAGAGGTAGACACAACAGCGGCTAGGTTAGCAGCGGAGGCGGAGGAATTCCATAAACATTTATGAAATAATAAACTTTTACAGCACGGTCACATCCCCACGAGCAGGGAGTCTTTTTCCAGACGGAGTGTGCAGCCATGACATTGGCCATCCAAAGTGGCTTCAATCCAAAGACAGGACGCAGACGAGTTGCACTAAACTGTGCAACCAGCAAAAATAAGCAGATGAGGTTGCCTGAGTAAATACAGAGGAAGCAATTTTAAACAAACAAAAGCTGCCTCAGACTACAATTGACTGGCAACTGGAACATGTCCCAAGAACAGGAACAGAGAGGAAAAACTGAGAGTTCAAGATTAAAGAGAAGTATGTATGACAAAGCTGTTTTTATCACGCATGGAGATTGTAATTGCTTCTTGTTGCTCATATTGCAAAACGAGTTGGCTCAGTTTTCATCATGAGCTCAGTAAAAAGTTGTTCTCATGATAACAAAGACAACCATGTTTGAACTACTACAGGTTAAAGACAATAGGCATTATGGAAATACATACAATCAGAGTTTATCTACAGTATGTGTTAGGTATGGGGTTTGAACAGGAGGTCTTTAGTTAGTTTTTTAGTGTATAAATGGAAGCATCCCACATCTCCCTCTCAGACTTTAAAAACAACTACACACCCACAGAAATACATACATATGTAAAAACAGCTGCCTGTGATTGAAGAGAGGGTTATACGTTTTTTCTCCTGACAAGTAATCCTGAAAGACGAAACAGTAAAATCCAGGGCAGGTAGATAATGTGTCCTTTTTGCTCTTGAGATGCTTGTCACATATCCATTTCAACAGGTGCAGCTTAATGAACTGTTGTACTTTTGGAGAGTCACACTATTTGTTTCCAAACGCCTCCAGTTTTAACTCAAGCTGACACATTAGAATAACATCAATCTTCTCATTTACTCTGACAAAGGAAGACAATCAGCAAGTTTCCTAACAATTTTAACCAATTCCCTAAGCTGTCTTTACCTAGAAGTCCACTTATTCGCTCTGAAATATCAGAAATAGTGCGTAATGAGCAGTTTTTGGCATGTATTGAATATATACTGCTCTTTTATGATACCTAACAGAGACACTCTAAGAGGACTTTAGTCTGATTCATTTAGTCAAATAGAGAAGAGACAGAATTCCAGCCTTGAGGCTATTTTTCCTGCACAGTTCATCTTGAACCATTCTTTACTTCAGGATAAAAAAGGGTTTTTTATACAGCAATAAGTATGTATTTGCTACAGTGTCATATTATTTTTGAGAAAGTGCTTTAGGACAGCACTACTATTAGTCACAGTGCTCTGTAATCACTGCAAAGCCTGTCATGAAGGCATTGTATGGTTGTCATGGTCCCGGGTAAAAAAAAAAAAGCAAACAAAATGCTGCCATATGGAGAACAAATTTGTAATGTCATTCATCATACAGCTGCAGAAACATGGCGGCAGAAATAGGAATGAAGGTTCTGTAACTGCTGGGTAGCAACAGATGATTCAGTGCTGCTCCTGGCAGGGTTTGGCAGAGTTCTTGTTCCACTTTATTTCTAGAAACATTACTTCTACAATTTGACTCTTAAATTACATTTTACATTTGGCAAACACTACACACTTTTCTTTGCCCTGTCTAGCCTGGATGGCCAGAGCACTGTTATTACAGTTGTCTGTATAAAACATGGACATAGTCTCAGTGATGTTGGCCTCTGATTTCTGAAGCCCAACGATGGTGGTAACCATGTTGGAAGGCTATCTCCACCTAGCGTCCGATCAGTCTAGGAACAGCCAGTCAGTGAACCCAGTCACGCCCAAATTGATCTCTTAGCCTTTTTCTTCTAGCCATCATAAAATCCAAACGTATGAGTTTAAAGAAAAAGAAAATCCTGTTAGGTTTTTACAAATAAAGAAATGAATGACAGAGACCTGAACCCTTTTTTGCCATGCTGTGTACATGTTAATTTCTGCTGTAAAAATGGGCAGGTTTATAGGGTTTAGGGGTATAGAGTAAATAGGGTAAATGGGGATTCCTTGACTTTTGCATCCAGTCTCCAGTAGACCCTCGAGGAATTGCAGTTTTCTGCTCTTCCCTGTTCACTTAATTTTTTGCGAGTCTGCCGCTTGGTTCAAATGTATTTGATTTTTTTTTTAATATATAAACACAGATGAATACAGTATCAGCCCTTTATAGAGTGCAGCTGAGAGAACCAATGCTTGTAAGCACAAGCCAAATGTACTACAGTTGTCATGTGATGTATATCTGTCTTCATGCATGTATTAAGTATGAATAATAGACCAAGATACGTTCTGAAATTGTGCAAAAAGGTTCAACAGGAAAAGTCAGATTTTCTCTGCAAATGCTGTTTTGAAAATGAAAACGAGTGCCGGCATATATCCCGAGGCTCATTACTGAGCTACCAGGTCTGGTAGCTGCAGAGGTGCCAGTTTACTTCCTGAGCACTGCTGAGGTGCCCTTAAGCAAGACATCCCCCCACCCCCCCCCCCACACACACACACACACACACACACACCAGCTCAGGAGCATTTAATGACACTTCAAGGTGTATCCCTTGCCTTTGGCTTTGTTACATATGTGAGGAGGCAGCTGTCTAATAAACAGTCTAAGAATGAAAATGGTCGGCTGAATGAGAGCCTGTGTGTGTTAGCATAGCGTGTAAGCCTGTTGTGTTTTGTTTGCCAGGTGATTTCCCCGACAGTGTTAGCTAAGCCGAAGAATTCTTGGCTCTGGCTTCAAAGAAGCAGCGGGGTCGTCCCCTGGCAGCAGCGAATACAGACATGTTCACTGCTGACATGAATGTGACATGCACAAAACTGCAAGAGAACACAGCTTGACCACCATCGTCATACATGCATGCCTGTGATTTATAGAGGTTGTTACAGAGAGACATGTAGAGGACTTAGGTTCATGATTTTTAAGATGACATTTCAAATGAACACTTTTTCCTAACAGTGAAAGCTATCATTAGTTTCAGCTCTTTACTTTAATCACACACCTTCACACTGTACTTGATAATACCCTCACACAGTGCGTCCACACTAAAGATGAATTTACATTTGACTGAGGGGTTAACTTTGGACTTTTACTTGCACTGAAAGCTTTGATTTATATTTCATTGTCGACAGTCAGCAGCATTGAATACTTAAGTGTCTTGTATGTAATCCAGGTACACTATAATGTACTTTAATTATGTACCATGTTTACACTCTTTCATTGACATTTGCATTTTTATTTATGCATTGCTGGGATAAGAATCCACCACCATAATTAAGTTCTGCATATCTGCACTGCAACTACAACATCTACACATCTGTTACAAATGTTTCAGTAATTTGTCTCTCATGATGGACGTCACCATCTTGCTGGCTACAAAACAAATCTACCTAGAACAAACTAGGTACAAACAAAGTCACCGGAACCTGAACAACAATCAATGTAGTTTGTAATACACATTTTACTTCCATTCGATACACAGAACAAGAACACAAAAGATCTACTTCTTTCTTTTTCAGGCCCATAAATGTGAAAGAAAAGTTTACATTTTAACCCTATTTGCATGAGACTGACAAATGTTTCTTTAGTGTGCATATCCTGTCTTACTATCATCTCTGACCATGATCACTTCAAGCTGATTATAAAGTGTCTGTCATGGCAAAAGATTGTTCTGTCTGGCATGTTGTGGCACGGGGATATTTCTGTAAACAAAACTGAGCAGTTTAATTCCTAGATGCAAAACATTTAAATAGCATTTATTCCCCACATGGTACTTTAACACATCATGACGAACAGATCCCTGGGCAATTTGCACATTTAACCATCACTTTTAAAAAGTATTGTAGCACGTGAAGGTCTGCTCAAACTAGAGAAAGTGTGTGTGGTTTTTGCACAAGTGCAGTGCACATTCTCTGAGTGTTAGCTTTGGCAAAACAGGTTTGAGATGCTTAAGCGATAAAGGTACTATAAATCCTCTTTATTCAGCAGCGTTGTAGTCTTAAGAGAGAATCTGGCCCATCTGAAATTCCCACGGAACAAAGAGGGAGGCAGGGCGGTGAGGAGCGGGGGGTGACGGAAAGGAAGGGGGAGAAAGAGAGAGAGAGGGAGAGGGTACTCAGCTGAAGAGGGGGTATTGTTTACATATCAAGACACTTCCTCTAGCTCCCAGGAAAAGCAGTAATTTACCTTGCAAGGTTTTACAGTTTAATTTCTCCATTGTGCAGGGGGATAACCCCTTAATTATTGAGGAGGAAGTAGGCCTAAGCCCCGGACAGAGGGTGAGGGCTCACAGGGAGCCTCAGCAAGAGAGCCTCTCACAAAGAGCCCCCGGCCTCAATCTGGATTTCTCACTCCATCTTTGCTGTGGCCATTTTGCCTGTTCATTAGCACTTGTGGGGTGCCTGGACACTTGCCAATTAGTTCTCTACTCCTCATCATATTTCCTGTGAAGCCAGACCAGCTCCACAAGTGGAGACTTTAAGGCGTCTGCGCCTGTATTCTGGAGGGGGGTGTTGGGGATTGGCACAAGTTGCCAAACCCCTGGGGACCCTTACCCTTTACAACCTGGAAATCACTTTATAAAATCATCCGACTTCTTGGAACGCTTAATGCAAAAGCCATCTCGTAACAACATTGGTGATTAACATCCAGACTGTGGGACTTGCACAGAAAGCCATGATGAAAGACGTGAACAAATATTGACTCAAGTTATAAACGTTCCAAGAAGTATGTTGAGTCAAATATATAGACCTACAAAACTATCCATCAGCATGAGGTTGTGCATTTTGTCTGCAGAAAAGTGCTGAAGGGTTCTGTGTTTAACTTCTTTTAAAGGCAGTTTCTCTAAAGTTGACAAGTGCCAAACACCTAAATGGAAGTTACGTTTTCCCAGGCATTATTTTCATTAGTTTATATATATGTATATTAATCAATTAGTCAAAAGGCAGGTAACTATGGGATGAGCACCCAAATAAAGCAGAAATCAAGTATATCCTCTGAAAATAGCTCTCTGAGTCACGACTGTCTACGAGTGTGATGCGCGAGTCCCGCTGTCTCTGATGTTGTCTGAGCCATATCTACATCATGTTTACATGGACGGGCCGGACGGCTGGCCGGCTCCTCCCCTTGCGTATAAAAGTTGTTTAATTGAGGGACTAGAGAAAAGAAGAATAACATACTGTACTCACTGCTTATTTGAATGTCATGTAAGCGTTTATGATCACAGTCATTTTGTGTAAATTTACATCCAATGTGAAGCTACGAGCTAACTAAAGAGCGCTAGCATTAGCCTGCTAACACAACAATGCAGTTCGAGTTGTTTTGGTTTAATGCTGGTGCTCAAGGGCGACATCTACTGGATCAAAAAGTTGCATATTCTTCCTTTAAATGTCCTTACTAACTTGTGCAAGAAAAGCTTCAAACTGCCTGTAAAGGAAGGTGAAGGCCGTGATACATATACTCCACATTTGATTTTTTGGGGTTATTAAAAATACATTTGCAAGACTCTGAAGGTACATTTTGGATTAACCTTTTTTTTTCCAAATGGCCAGAGGTCCCCAGTTGGTCAGTGTAGCCCGCTGGTCCCCTTCTTGTTATAGAGAAGGGTTTGTGTGTGTGTGTTTGTATTATCCTGACTTGCTGTGTGTTTATCTACGGCAGCTTGTCATAGCACTAGAGACAGTATAATTGCCCCAGAACGTTGCTGTTTGGCAGCTGGGTTAACAACTTTTACACAAGGCTTCCATTTTAAATGACTCACCTCACCTCTTACAAAGACAGGCAACCAGAACTGCTAACGAAACCAGCCAAGTTAGGAGTTTACACAGGTAAAAGTCTTCACAAAAGTCTTCGATTTGTGTTGCTCTGCTTCTCTCAAGAGTTTGCATCGACAGGCTGACTATGGGGGTTCTGTAGATTTATGCTATTTCATATTTTCCTTTCCCTAAAATGATTGCTGTGACCACGAACTTAATATTCCCATTTAGAGCTGGAAGTCATAATCTCATTTACCTTTTGCAAGGACACAAGATAAAAAAAACTTTTCAGTCTAGAAACCCTCTGACCAAACTTTCTGTCAAAATTTATGAGCATTTTTTACAAATATTTTATTGTTTCTTTAAAAGCAGCCGATTCAACACCATCCTCCCTATGCTCTGTCCTCCACCAATACAGACCAGCATCTGTACTTGTCTGTCTTTCTCCTCCACTCCAACTTTCTCTCTCCCTCCTCGGCCCTTCCCACACCCTACTGCCACACGGTTACTAGCACCATTAGGCTGTCATAACACGGCACATATAACCTGAGGTGATCCCAGAACTGAGTGAACCGAGCGTCCCTGGAGGCAGAGCACTGCCGCAACCAAACAGGATTGCTACCTCATGGTCTGGGGTGATGGGAGCCACATGTAAGCAGAGGCAACCGCCGGCCCTAATAGGAGCTGACAAGTGGCGGTCTGACGGGGGGAGATCAGATGGCCTGGGCTGGCCTATCACTATAGAAACAACGCTCTGTTTCTATAGCCCTGTATAGCGGAGTGGTTTGCTTTAAAAAGAGTCTTTGTACAGAAGAAACGCTCACCCCTCCTGCTTGGCCTCCTCTTCATGCTAGACCTACACTGCCTTAAACGACGCACATGCTGGAACTCATATGGTCCCTTGTCTTTTGAATATCCTTAAATTAACTTGTATTGCAAGGATTGTTTTCCATGAGTATATCTCCCATTGTGTATCGAGCGAAAGGTGCACATGCGTAACTAAATGTTTCTTTTCGCCCACTATGACACTTACCGCCGCACAAGAAGAAATGCTATCACTAACCCATCAGGGAATGGGAAAGTTTCACAGCTTTTCTCAAGTGTTAACTGGTATTAAGGCCAGGAAATAGGACAGTGCTGTTTCCACCGGCATGGTGCATCTCTACATTTGTGTGTGGGCTTACATTGGACAGAACACCATATTATTTAACATACACATCATACACAGCTGGCTGGTTTCACGGTAACACGGACTGCACTTTGCTCCTACAGTCTTGGAGGATAAGAAGATCTCATGAGCCACCACATTGAACTTTTGGCGGGTTTAGAGAGCTGGTTTGAAAGAAGTCGAGGAATGAGCTGTCTAATTCTTTGAAAACTACCCCACCCCCTGTTTGTTTAGACGGTCCTGTTTAAATCAGAATTATTTTTTAAGCTGGAAGCTAGATCTTCTCTCTTTGGAGCATCACATTATAGTGTTGTCAATACGATACGGTACTGTATTTTACCCAGAGGGAAACTTTGTGGACTCCAGTTCTGCACACACTGAACTACCTCTATAAGTAGAATATATTCTGTAGGATTTTGTGCTGTAAAAAACACATAACAAACTAATAAAACTAGGCCGACATGATATGAGACAAACATATGATTACATGTTAAATATCACAACCATGATATGAAGTCAACAAAACAACACATTTGTTGCTCTTATCAATATCAGTTGTAACCCACAGTTTCTATGTCTATCTTTTGTCAATGTTGTACATAATACCTGCGTGTGCAACATGTTTCATCCTTCCTGAATCCTAAATAAATCCAAAACACAGTTTTTAGCATGAATTAGCATAAATTAATCTAAAGAGAGTTAACTTGACTTCATCCAAATGCAGTAAAAGGATGCATGGCCTTTATACTCAGGAATCCATCCAATGTTGTAGTACTCGAAATCGGTCCTGGTCTCGTCTCAAGACCGGTCTCAAGTCCACTTTTTGAAGGTCTCGTCTTGGAATCAAAAGTATTTTTACTCGGTCTCAGTCTGGGTCTCAGTCTGGGCAGACTCCTGATTTTAAACAAAGACAAATCAAGACCACGTCATCACTGTGATTATACGGAAAATGCCCCTTTCTAAAAGAACAAATAATTTCAATTCATAAATTGATTTTTATCCCCCGGTTACGGCCGCAACCTTCCCGGTGTTTTGTTCTATGTAAGTGACACGCCCCCTGCACACAATTTTAGGATTGTGTTTCTATGATTTCATTGATATTTATGGTCTTGGTCTTGACTCAGTCTCGATCCCTAAATGTCTTGATCTTGTCTTGGCCTTGGACCACTCTGGTCTCGGGTATGTCTTGGCCTCGGTTTGTGTGGTTTTGACTACAACACTAAGTACATCAAAAAATTAGAAGGTACTGTATGCATGCTCAATGAGAAATCATTGTCAACAGATCACATTTTTTATGTAATTTATTGTGATATGTAGGCCTACTGAATTTTGTGATTTTTTTTTAAATTAAGAGTGTTCATTTTGCGATAATGGTGTAAATTGGGGTTTATTGTACAGCTCTTGTTACAACGTGCAATTTTTGGGTCAAAATGTCGGTGTATTTATTTTGTTAAACTTTGTAAACAAATATGGTTTAAGTACCGGTTTTTATCAGTTTAATATCGTTAGCAATGTTTGCAAGGTTTGTCCGAGTAGATGAAGCCGCCAAAATTGCTGTTTTAATGGCCGTTGTTGGAGTCATGATTCTCCAGCTCTCTCTCCTGAACCGCAGCACAGTGTGACTTCACACAGTGTTTAATGTGGTGCATCTGAAGGGAGGGTTAAAAATAATACAGAGGCAGCATATGGCACCCTTTCCCCACAGAAAGAACGAGAGTGGCTTGATGCAGATCACAACTGTACCACATGTGGATCATTATCAAGAGCCAGTTCGAGACTGTTTTTAAGATGTGATGTGCTTTCAGATTGGGGCTTTGAGGCAGGGGGAAGGGGGAAAAATGCTTTCTAATCAAGGCCTTGGATAAACAAAAACCGCAGTGCTGAAACTCTAAAGAGGGGACAATCTCTAACCTAAAGAGCCAGATGGTTTTGTTTGTTTCTACTGAAGGAAAACCAACTTAAAAAAGGGAAAGAATTGTATCATAAATCAATGTGTAGTCATTTGTTTGTTGATTGCATAAAAGCCGAGAAACCATTCCCTTTGGGGGTTTCTTAAAGACATTTAAAACAACAGCATTTTGTAGCTTTAATAAGTGGAATTCAAAATTGGAAACAGACCGTCGACCTAATTTACCAAGGTTTTTTTGTTTTACTTTTTGAACCCAGTTAAGATAAGAGCGCAAGACTTTACTCTGGATTTGCTCTGGAGCCTGGAGTTTGGCTTCAGTCCACACTGTAATTGCTTCACCATGTGAGTGCTCCCTCGCACCGACTAAAGCTGAGATAGCATGTGAAAGTCTCTCCCATTTCAGCACGTCTTATTTTAGACTTCCAAAATGTCAAAGTCTGAAGAAATCCAACTATTATCATCACTTTTGAACTCTTGAGTTAAACATATGTAACTGTGGGTGTATTTAATTGGTCGCCCTAAAGGTTTCATTTTGTGCGTTGATGGAAGCTCTGGCGGTAAGTCGGTCTAGAAATGGGCTCAATGACAGAACACACTTACGAGGGCTATGGCAGGATGGCTTGGATTAACATTATTTGAGAGATTCACAAGTAATGGTGCACTCAGTCCCAACAGTCTTATGTCTGCATTAAACTAAGCGACTTTTAAAGTGATAGCAGAATGTTTTCAAATTCAAATATGTTGGGCAGTCATGCAAGTTTAAAGATGAAGTGTGGCTCACTTTCCTCATCTTCATCTCAGTCTTTCACATGACAAGTTTTCAGCAAAGGACCATGACATGAACATTGCAAACAAGCCTTGCCCTCTCCTGAAGCAAACACGCCATTTCTTACACACATAAACACAAGTTCGGTTATTACCATTTCAAAACTAGATGCGATGCCATTATTGGGAAGTTGCTTGTTATTAGGAACCTGTGTTATTGCTGGTTAAACTAAGTGAAACAGTAACAGAAAGCTGCAGGCTTTATCTACGTTTTCAACGACTTAAAGGCAGGGTTGGTAATTTTCAATAACTAGCATGATTTTGAAAGTAGCATTCCCTCAGTGCTCCGTCTACATCCACCCCCTCCCCTCTGTGCTCCCTCTAAAGCCACGCCCCTCACTTACATGCACGAGCGCCGTAGCTCCAGAAGCGGACCTCAGCTCATCGCTTGCATTGTGTAGAAACTACGTTGTCTCATGTCTCATTCAGTGGTAAGTAAACTCACGGTATAAACTCTGTCATCGGTGACGTGCTTGAGTGTGGGCTAGTGCACGCAAGGGGTAGAGAACGAGCAGGGAGACAGGGAGGCGTGATTGGTTCATCAGATTGGTACCTCGTGGCAGACATTGGTCGAAGTTTTTACAAGCTTACAACTACTACAGATGACGGATTTTCTTCGTTCCTTTTTCAGAGCACATGAGTTATTAATTTCTGTCAGGACCTAAAGACAATTTCAACCAACATCTTAAAAAGTGTATCTGGGGGAAATTATCAACCCTGCCTTTAATTGTTTGGCTGTCGTCACTATTTGCTTTTCATTTTTAATTTGCCTTGATCACCTGAAGTAGCCTTTAGCTTTTTGATCATATACCTCTGTGTGGAATTGAATTCTTTCATTTTGACATGTGAATGTTTTGGCATATTCCCTGAAACGGTGTAAGGGTAGATGTGTGTATTTAAGGGTTAATGGACAGAGAATGAGATCCAGATGCAGAGGAAAAGAGCGCTGTGATTCAATGGCTCCTCAGGATTGATATAAAGATCAGTTTCCTTTGGCTTGTTCCATTTGTAGAAAGGAAGCTGTGAAGGAAGACGTAAAACTCATGATTTACTGATGTGTCCATTCATGCTCAAGAGTCAAATCCCCGGACATGGATTGTAACTTCACTGACAGGAACATCATATCTCATCACCAATGGTTTTTCCTGGATTTGTGCTTCATATTCTTCTTCAGTCATCTCCAGGAACTTAGCGTATTCTTTATTTATCCACGTCATGTCAATGCCACACTCTCCTTATTTCAATAGTTAGCGCTTAATTATGATTTGTTCCACTTTGATAACTCCTTTGTGCAAACGCGAGTGTAGAGGGATTGGAGGTGTGTCGTTGTCGGAGAGCGGAGGATTCAGAATAGTGGAGGTGTGGCCAAACAGTTTGTTTTGGTTTAATGCTGGTGCTCAAGAGCGACATCTACTGGATCGAAAAGTCGCACATTCTTCCTTTAATGTGTATTTTCACACATCAAATTGGTGTACATCTAATGATTATTAATAGTCTTGATTAATTTGTTGTTTTTTTCCTCTAAAAATCGTTGATTGTCGTGTTTCCAAAAGGAGATTATTTTGTCTTTTTTCACCACCTAAGGTTTTTTCTCCTGTCAAAGAGGAAATGTCCCCGATTTAAAAAGCTGTGATAAATAAATTACTACTGTTTTTTTAATTACTTTAACAAGTTTAAGAAGTTTTGTAAGAATATTTTCAGATTAAGAGACTCTCTTAAGAGTTAACCACCAACTAATAAGCTATAAATCACTTCAAAATAAAGTATCTGCACTAAATTAGGTAGTAAAAGCACAATATTTAAAAATGCAAACGAATGCAAAAAGCCTAATTTTTGTAATTGCACTGAGTTATTGATGCAGAAATATTAACACCAATATACCATATGAGTAGAAATGTTCATCATATTCTACAATCAAATGAAACCCTGACATCCTTTGAACAGATCACATTTAAATTAGTTTCTTTCTCTGTTTAATTTCTCAGCTTTTTAAGAACTCGAAGCAAAACTCATGGACTAAAAGTTACATCACAAAACTGCGCAGTAACTTCCTCAGGACTGGAAGTCCTTACTGACCAGATCCATGATGGGTTTGTCAGATAAAGGAGAATCCTCCACAGACTTACCCCGGGGTGACTCAACTCTCTCTGTGTCACACACAAGGGAAGCGGCGTGTCGGCTAATTATATCACACAATGCATGCTGTTTGTCAGTGCAGCACCAGTGACAAATGATTCCTTATCTTGAGGGCTGTTGTTTGTTGTTGCTGAGTAATGTCCTGGCCACTTGTGCTGGTCTCTGGAGCCTTCAGGGGCTTCAGCTGCCCTGCCGTCAACTGTCAGGAACCACATTACACATGCACACACCTGAGTATACATAACGGAAGATGTGAAGGAGTGCAACTGTGCAAGTGCAGCTCTGCAGAAAAACTAACTTTTATGATCTGTGCACAATCTCGGTTGTCATTATCCCTGCAGGAATTTCTGTGTTGGAAACTTCAGTTTTCCAACACACAGCCTGATGGACATCGGGTTTGCCAGCATATCTAATGAAGACAGACATGTAGACTAACACAGAGCAAGCTCCTTTTCTCTTTAAATGTCACAAATCCCTTCGCTTTATAAACTATCTGATTGTATTGCCAGTGAGGGACTGATGAAAGCGACATGTGTTACTCATAGGGCCCCATGTTTATTTTGACTTCCATACTTGCATTAAGGCCAAGTAAACATATCAGCTGCCCTCCAGGCTGCTTTCACAGCGCCGCCATAGCTGCAGGGACGAAAGACAGATCGCCCTGGCAAAAAGAAGAACCTTTGGGTTAATGATATTCAGCAATGATAAATTGAAAGGGTAAAAGATTTTTTCTGTTTGCATTTTGTGTGATACGTAGATTGGTTCTTTTTTAACATGGCAGTTTGTGGCCCCGATGTTTCAGGATGTTATTAAATGCATCCACATACGAAAGTTAGTTAGATATGTAGGAAGAGTATTGACATTTTTTGACTCTGTGACAACCCCTCTTTGGCATCACAAGCAGCAGGCAAGGTAGTTCACAACTTTTAAGGTTAATTTTCATCCTCCTTGAGATGTATATTTTGGGGGGGGGTTATTTGCTTTATTACAGAGATAGGACAGAGGAAAGAGTCGGAAACTAGGGAGTGAGAGAGAGAGAGAGAGTGGGGAATGACGTAAAGCAAAGAAGCCACAGGTCAGATTCAAAGACGGGCTGCCCGCTTTGAGGACTGTCGCCTCTGTACACGGAGCATGAGAACTATCCACTACTAGGCCACTCACGCCCCTTTTCGTCCTTTCAAATGTGGGTGAATCAGCCTGTTTGCTTAGCATCACTTTGGAAACACATCATGGCTTACAATAAACTCTTCAGGGTAAGAATCCGCCGTTGTGTTTTTTTGCATATAGTGCCACTTACTGCCCCCCTAAACTGGCTTTAACTGGCTTTCTACTGGAACTTTAAGTTTGCTGGTAAAGGAGTTTGCCCTTTCAGACTACTGGGCTTTATATTCCAAACCATGAGACTTGTTCCTGTTATCCAAAGGGATAAAGAAATGTTTCTAAATGGTTAGGGAGGGTTTGTAACAAGTTAAGAAGAAGCAAAGATTGGGGCGCCCTGTGGCTCCTTTCCTGCATGTCTGTCCCCACTCTCTCTCTCTCCCAAATGTTCAACTCTATCCACTGTCTTATCTCTACATAAAAGCATAAAAAAACAGAGGAAGCAAAGATTGAGCTGTTAAAGTGGCTTAATGCATTTAGTTCATAAATCAGTCCTCCCTGTTTCTGTGAGCGTGGGGTTCCCGTCTGTCGCAGGTTAGCAGTTGTTCTTGTCAGGGGGCTCTGACATCAGTTTGAGTTTAAAGAAAACTAGCTGAAACAACAACAGATGGAAAACAACTCGACAGCCATGCCACAGTTTACTGCTCATGACAGCAGGAACATCAGCTGAGTCTGTCGCTCTACGCTCTGTATGCTTTTTACACACAGAGTCACCTGAGAGACAATCCAGTTGGTCGGAGCCGCTTCTGACCTGCTTCACAGCTGTTTCTTGTTAGTGTTTTAAAACGAATTCCCAGAGTGAGATGGTTTCCATTCTGAATCCTGCCCTGAAGAAAGAGGCCAGACAAGAAGGGGCTTCATGAGACCTTGCTGTGTGTGTGTGTGTGTGTGTGTGTGTGTGTGTGTGTGTGTGTGTGTGTGTGTGTGTGTGTGTGTGTGTGTGTGTGTGTGTGTGTGTGTGTGTGTGTGTGTGTGTGTGTGTGTGTGTGTGTGTGTGTGTGTGTGTGTGTGTGTGTGTGTGTGTGTGTGTGTGTGTGTGTGTGTGTGTGTGTGTGTGTGTGTGTGTGTGTGTGTGTGTGTGTGTGTGTGTGTGTGTGTGTGTGTGTGTGTGTGTGTGTGTGTGTGTGTGTGTGTGTGTGTGTGTGTGTGTGTGTGTGTGTGTGTGTGTGTGTGTGTGTGTGTGTGTGTGTGTGTGTATAAACAGCGCGGCCTTAACGTTTTATCTTATCAGGATAGATGACCTGAGAGCGCAGGGGTCTGCACTTAAGATGCTCTGCCCTGTGTTATGAACGCCACCAACAGTCAGATGAGGTTCTTCAAAGTCGAGCCGCAGCTTGAAAAGTATCAACTCTCAGCTTCAGTAACACGCGGAGGATGTTTACGCTCATTCAGTGAGAGTCGACCTTTGATTCTACTCTGCTGAATACAAACACGTGTAAGTCGACCTTATCTGAGAGCGTACAGTGGATAGATTTAAGACTCAAGAACTAGGCTGTTTAAATACTAAGACATGTTAGTTTTGAAATCCAAACCCAGAAGAAGGGAGCATAGCCGGATTTCCATTGTGTCCTTCGGTTAATGAACAGGAAATTTAGTATTTTTTTAGAGATGCACCGATTGGGAAAATCAAGGCAGATGTCGTTACTGATGTTTGAAATAACAATTTAGCAGATTGCCGATTCCATTGTTGGTTTCCCACAACGTCAACATTTTCTCTCATGTTTGACGATGAAAAGTCAAAGTTTACTAAACAGGTGACATCAGTTCATGCCACAGTATTTGCTGATGTCTGTCAACTGGGCCGATACCTATGTTGAACCGATGCACCGGTGCATCGCTGGTATTTTTAATCTCTATTAAGACAATTGCATATACTTGCAGTCTGTTCTCCCTCAGTGGCCCTCTTACAAAGGTTCATGTGTTTTTAATAACAGACGGACAAACAGAATGGGGTTAGACTGCTTTCAGCGTCGCTGCATTCATTTTCAAACGACAGGAAAAGCTGCACTCTCTGGTATCTTATGGAGTTTTAAAAGAGCCAGTTACTGAACTACTGAAGGAAAGTAATGTGCAACTGTTTCAAGATTTGAAATTTTGAAATAGTCATGGGTTTGCAAGTATATTGTTGGATCATAGCTCCCTTTTTATATAAAACGACGAACCAAAACCTGCTAATTTCCAAAAAGTAATCGTGCAAATTTTTGAGAAATTCTGTAGACATTTGCTGACAGATATGGGCTGTAATTGCTGCAACATAATCAGCAGTGTTGTCAGACACAACAAGAAGTTTTAAAGGACTTTCTTTGATCAGTCTGGATTTTTCTGCAGGGATAACCATGCAGCTATTACAGTCCATTTTTAGCTGCTAGAAGAATCTATTAGAGCATTTCTAAAACTCTGTGTTGTCATTAAAATCCCCTACATTTGTAAACTTGCAGGTTTTAAAATCTGCAGTTCTTCTTTGAGTCTGCAATGGGCCACATTTTTTTGAGCAGTTGTAAACTTCTGCTCTGAAGGTCACTATTAAACTAATGGACACCAGTTGTTTGTTTAATCAAACCTCCCTGCAGATGGTTGTAAACATTTTAAGGGGACATCAATTATTTTAAACTTTTAGACTTAGTATAAATGTCCCTCAGCCTTTTTAAGCCTGCATAAATCCGTGTCTCATTCACGTGTGTCTTCACTGTTCAAAAGGAAAACGTGCATCATTCTGAAAGACCTCAGACACATCGAACAGACTCATCACGGCAGTTTGATGGAGTCCAGGACAGTTCGGGCCGGCAGATACTCCCCAGCCTCCCGCTCAGGTCTGGAGAGTGGTCTCCCCGGGGGGCGCCTCACCTCAGGGTGACCCCCAGCTGAGACGGCTTTAGATTGATGTGTGCTGCCTCGTTCTCCCACACATTGTGAGCTCTTTTGGGTATTTCCTCTGCCGTTCCCTTCTTTTCTTTAAAGGAAAAAAAACCCTGTTTACAATCCGGGGAGGGGGGAGTGCTGAGCTTGCGCTGAGGATGCCGTCATAGGGCGCTGAGGACGCTCTTTGTGTGAACTGGCAGCTTCCCCGTCAGCTGTGGCTCAGAGGTTAAAGGGCTCACGAAACACTCGGTTCCCGCTGTTTGAAGCGGCTGGGCTGGATTGGCGGTTTACACTGCCGAGAAATTGCTATCTGATAAAATTACACATACTTTGATATACTGTAACAGTACCAACTTAATATTCCAAGTATCTTTGCACTCAGCTCTCCCTATCTGGGCTCAGTGCTTAATCTTGTTTTCCCTGCATCCTCTTGAGTTGCCCATCGAGTCATTCCTACCATCCCTGCTACAATAACAATCCCCCTGCGTTAATTACTCGATCAGGACTACACCTGCGCTCTAAAGGGACCCGGCTATAAATCAGAAGTCTGCACGGGAAGCTGATTATCCTGACACCTCATCAGTCTTCACGGAGGAGTGCCACAAGGAGCGGCCTGCTCAGCCAATGCTACCTGTACATTGACATCACACTCCCAAACATGAAGGATACACCCAGCCTGGTTAAACGCCCAACACTCCCGGTGATGCATGATGCTTGTTAGACAATTCTCCCCAGGTGCAAGTGCTGGACACTGGTGATTATACCTCCACTTTCAAGATAAACTTTGAGGTTTCTTTTATTTTAGTTATCCACAGACCTTGATTGAACTTTGATGGTGAGCTTTAGGAAACAGATCAGTTCAAAAAGAGGCAACATATTTAAAGAACAGGCATTTATGTTTTGGAGGTTAAAACATCCGACAAAAGCGAGAGTCTCCTCGTGACCCGCGTCTTCCCTTGGTACCTGTTTCCCACTGAATGGATGTAAGTACCACCAGCTAATGGCAGCCCAGGTGAGATAAGGGCCTAGTATCAGTCAGTCTTTAGAACAATTAGGAGACTTGCTTGAACACCTCTTAGCCCAGGTGATGGATCACACTGGTGGTGGGTTCGCGGGGTCACACACTCTGATTGACTGAGGCATGGGTGCAGATCTGACAGAGACTGATTGTAAATGAGAGAGGCCAGCTGGGTCTGAGGGATGTGGGTGTCGTGGCATCGAGATATAAACACGAGGAAAAAGGCCCCCATGGTAACACACATGCCCTGATTGTGATCTCAAAGTTGCTCGTATGCACCAAGCTCATCAACAACACTGAATAACAGACGCAGACTTCACAGCAGAAAGAACGGGAAATCGTTTTGATTAAATGTTTGGTACTTTTTTATACTTTTCAGTACCAGTGGTTTAAAAAAAAACACAATCTCTGTTATTTAAATAATCGATGGTATCAAAAGAGGACTGAAAAACCTATTTTCATATTTTTAACCCAAAGTTGCCACTAGAGAAAATCCAGAGCAGTGATGGTCTCTCAAGTCCTTTTGGCGTCTTATAAAGATGCATTTGTTAGGTTTATGTCTTTTATAAACGGATAGAGAGCAGAGGAAGTGACACTATCTACATTTTAGACGGAGTGCAGGTGTTTACAGTTTTTTGTATTTGATAAAAAACAAGAAATTATCTGATTTGGGGGGTTTTATGTCCAGCTAGCGTTTTTTTTTTTTCGACCAGAAAGCGCTGGCTGTGTGTTCTGGAGCGCATGGATGAAGCACATGTGCGTTGAGAAGCACTGTTCTTGTTTGTTGTCTCTATGACACTAGTCGGATGATCAACACTCCCCTGTGTCTTTTTTAATGTCTGTTTTACATTTAAGATCGTTTTTTTCCTTCACTATGAGCATCAAACGGAGGTTGCTTGTCCTCCTACTTTGTCTGGACACGGAGCGAGGAGGATGTGGGTACACGCCAAAATCCGTAGGAGCACCGGTGACGTCAAAACCGTTAGGTGGACATGGGGCCTCAATGAGTCAGCTCATCCCAACACACAACTACTGACCAATAGACTTTGTTATACTTGAAATATAAACATCTGATTTCAAAATGTGCTATAAAAAAGTTACAAGCCGCGAACACCCAGGCCTCTTTACAGCGCCGAGTCCAAACTTCTGGAAAACAAGTGTGATCCCAGGCCGTGAGTGACTGTTTGATGTGCACATCATAACATACACAGACTTTGCACGAGTTCACAGGGACTAATGAATTTCCGCTCAAACCATCTCGTGTCATTACGAAGACCACTGGACTAATCCACTTACCTTCTGCCCTAAATCCCCCTATCAATAAAAAAGGTATCATTTTACCCTCCCTTGGGGCTGTTAAAAGCAAAGAGCCACTCTGTTAAGACTTCCTTTCATAGATGGCAGTGGTTCCGTGCTCTCCTGTAAGTCTCTAATCCCTCTGTCGCCATCACTCGCCCATGCACTGCCCTAGAGGAAGCAACGTCTTGCAAACTAAACCTGCAGGTTTCGTGTTGTGTGTGTAGTGCAGGATTCCCGGATTAGGCTAAACACACACTTTTTATTAACCTTGGGCACAGCACTTGCTGTGGTGTGTGTGTGTGTGTGTGTGTGTGTGTGTGTGTGTGTGTGTGTGTGTGTGTGTGTGTGTGTGTGTGTGTGTGTGTGTGTGTGTGTGTGTGTGTGTGTGTGTGTGTGTGTGTGTGTGTGTGTGTGTGTGTGTGTGTGTGTGTGTGTGTGTGTGTGTGTGTGTGTGTGTGTGTGTGTGTGTGTGTGTGTGTGTGTGTGTGTGTGTGTGTGTGTGTGTGTGTGTGTGTGTGTGTGTGTGAGAGAGTGCGCGTGCGTGCATGTTTAAGAAAGACAAGTCTGTTCAACCTCAAAGGAGCACGTTCGTGTTTATCTCAGTCACTCTTGATGGTTGCTTACTGAAAGTGAACTGCAGAACAAATCACTGTCCGTGTGTGTAATTGTGAGTTTGTGTGTGTGTGTGTGTTTGCATGCACATGAGCGTTTGTGTATAGCTGTTGGCACGGCGCTGTGTAGTTAGGACGCAGGCCAACTTTTTCTGTTGGAATTTCCTGTCTGAATTGAGCACCCCCACCTCTCCTGCTCCTCTGCTCTTCACTTTCCTCTCTCTCTCTTGTGCTCCCCTCCTCTCCTCTCTGTCTGCCCTTTTCTCTCAAAGCACGACAAAGGCTTTTTTCCACGAAATTATTCCTGGCCTGGCCCGGCCTGGCCTCTCAGGGCATTATTATTATCGTTGAGTACTTCCTCGTAGACATGAGCCCACTCCACTCTGGGCTGCAGCACGGTCCTGATCTGGGGCTTCATTTGGACATAATGAGAGAGAGCTTTTCCTTCTTCTTTGTCTGATTCATGAGACTCGTAGGGGCCTTTGTTAACATCGAACACCTGGCATTGTCTTTAGGGAAAGATCAAACCAAAGCCTTAAGATGCAAACTAAAAAGGGGAAGATGTGGCGCTCTTACCCTGCTGCTTGGCAGGATGTTTGGCACGTCTGGAGCCTCATTATGAGGGCTGGGGGCGAAGATATGTTCAGCTTTAAAACAAACACGTTATGAGAGATCAGAGCAGATATGGCGCCTGAGAACGACCACCAGTAAAAGGTTCCTGGGGGCTGGATTGGTTTATGATATAAGATTACTCCCAATACAAAAGCCCCTCAGTGCAGCGTGCACAGTGCACATAACTGCAGTTTGAGCCGCTGCCATGATTAACAAGATGCCTTCGATAAAATGTAGCCTAACTGAAAGAGCCTTCATTAATAGTTTACAGGATTTCCTCTCTGAGCTAGCGATCTTTTGTGGAAAAATGTGGTGTCTTAAACTCTTATGTGTATGAGATAAATCAGCCGGTTCTCACCCCCAAGTTATCAAACACAGGAGCTCAGTCAGAGAAGCACAATGCTTCAACATATACGACATTAAAGATACCTGTGGCATCATTCCTGGATGCTGTCTTTATAGTTTGATTTACTATGAAAGGAATAGTAAGGTCGGGGGGGGGGGGGGGGGTTTCGGTCCAGGATAAACAAGGTCAACATGGACGTCTCTAAAGACTTGATTTCTTTTTAAGGAACATAAACAATCTAGTAAAATTACAACAGTTTATTCATGATAACTTAATTTTACCCAAATCATGATATTTTCCCCTAACACAGCTTGGTAGTACTTAAAGTTATGATATGGGACTTTGAGAGTACATGTAGATGAAGGTCTGAGCACCGACCAAAACAAACTTCTCTTTGGCCGTGTCCCTCAGCGGTCCGCCTTCCTACATGTTCGGGAAAGGGAGCCGAGTGCAGCAGTTTGTAGGACTCTAGCCCAAAGGTGAATTGGTTATTCTTTTTAACTTTTTTTTAAGACCAATGAAAATCTTCTTCAGTTTGTGTGTCTATTGTTTCTCCTTCAGTTGTACACTTGCGACAACACTCAACCCTTATGCGTCTACAAACAACGACCCTGAGTGGGCGGAGCCGTGTCTGTTCCCCCAAGTGGTGGCGAGGGCTAACAGTTGGAGAGGGAGGGCTTTGTTTATCAGATACGAGTCCTCGGTCTGGGGACTGTAAACACAGAGCTAAGAACAACAAACCCAGGGGAGGTTTGACTTCATTACATAATTTAGTATTTTGCATATTTTTCTCAACTCAGACGATGTTTTATTAAGTTTTGCATTTCCAAAACTCATGTCAGCTGTTTCTCAGCAAGCCGACTTTCGAATGTCCCACCTGATGTTGTGTATTAGCTAATGCTTAATCGACCTCGTAGTCCTGACACTGTTTGAAAACACACAAAGGGCTTCAACATACAGTCGGAGCCTTTTCGTTACGGGTGTCGGTGAGATATTTCAGGAGCTCCAGTTTGAGCTGCAGATACTTTGAGCTTTAACATCCATCTGATGCTCAAACTCTAACACTTAGCCTTCCTACACCGGAGACTTAACCAACTTTTTACTTTACTATCGGTATTGTAAACAAACATTTTGATTTGTTGATTACTTCAGAAGCTGCTAAGTAACTTAGCAGAAGAAAAGAGTCCTGCAGTTTGACAGTTTAATAGATCAACTGTCCAATAACTCTGAAAGAAGTCAGTGTGTTGGCGTGACTTAGAGGGACAACCCCGCGGTCTTTGTGGTCGTCTCGTCTCTTCGTCCCGTGCCCTCCCTCTCCTCCTGAGATGTGCCAGGCAGCACAAGCAGGGGGCACCTCTCAGACAAAGCCCCAACTTCTGGCTCCACTTGTGAAACAAAGCTCAAACTCCTTTTCCCAGCTCTCACTCCCTCTCACTCATTTACTGGTCGCCTCTTTTGGCTTTGTGGCGCACAAGTTGACTCGGAATTGGCCGCCTGTCTCGCACACAAAAGCGAGGGAGGGTCACTGGCTGAGATCCAGCTGCGTAGATCTTGATAGAAACACAGAAAGCTCGACCCTCTGAGCTCAAAGATGAGAGGAGACAACAGACAGCAGGACTTCACATCTCACTTTGACCTGTGCACACCCACAGGCTGGAGGCTTATTTTACCACAGCTCTTAGAAATGTTGGTTGTTTACTTATTTCACGAGTGTCTATAATTTCTGTTGTAAAAATTCCTGCATAAATTATCTTCAAGTGTTTAGAGACTTGAGACTTTGGGAAATACTTTTAATTTGGGTTCAAGTTCTACCACATATTAGGTGTTCTTTTGCTTTTGAAAAACTTGAATTCTTTCATTTGAAAGAAAAAAAAAAAGCAGATTATTTACAAAGAAGATTTGGTTTATTTTTGCACCATAGTCATGTTTTTGTCCCAAAAAAACAGCGATAAGAATGATGCAAGACTGATTCATGCAAATGTCTTAACAGGAATGCAGTAATCTAAAGCTGATGCAGATTAAAGGGGATAAAAAAGTCATTATTGAATTACGCTTCTCCTGCAGGAGTCAAATGTTTCACAGGTCAGAGCTGCCTTCAGGGGAACTTCTCTCCAAGTCACGATAATCCCAGCAGAATTAACAAAGAACAAGACGCTACAACGTCACCGTGATTACCTCAATCACAATAACAAAAGGCTCAATCAGGGTTAAGTAGCAGTAATGTCTGTCTTTGTATTAGGCATCCCGTAAAAACAACACGCGGCGTTCTGACACAGCCTGCAGGCACAGAGTCCTGTTACTTCTTGTTTTTACAGCTCTGGCTGGAGCGCGTCAGGATCCCTGAGGCTCAACAACTGCAAACCATATTCAAAATAAAAACTCATGTTGTTATTGCTGTGATAAAAAAAACACTGGGCTGTTAATTCTACTTATATGTATTGAAACCGTACTTTTACTTTTAAACACATTTTAATGCGTTTAAACAGCAAACAGAGGAAGAAACTTCAGTGTAGACAGTTCAAAGTTGACCTGCTGCTCCCCATTTTCAAGCTCACATATAGTGTTATAATACTGAATGCTCATACCGAAGGTGGCCAAAGTTTCAGATCACGAGGTAAACATACTGTATGTTGGAGCAATCCCAGGAAAAGTCTGCAGAGGGCGCTCAATGGCTTGTCCTTCAAATCACGCGACAACTCCCCGATAAATAAAACCATGAAATCCACCAGACGGCTTCAAGCCCTCTGTTGAAACCTCTTACATAGACTCTCTTCTCCCAGCACTGGAGAGCAGCCCTCCCCTGGCAGCCCTGCAGCGTTCTGCCCCCCGAGAAGGCTTCCAGAGAGCTGGCCAATCAGGAGAAAGTGGGCATGTGGGGAGTGGGGCCAAAATGAGGCCTGAAATGATGCAAAGCTACTCTTTATGTTTCACAGACTGAAAACATGAATATAAAATGGGATCTTTAACGCTCAGCTTTACAATTCCAACTGCTTGGTCCGCAACCCCACCCTTAAATACTGAGCTCTGACCGCTAGCCTCGCTGGTCTCTGCTCTCAGGTCATACCAGGTTTTCTGGGCCGGACAGCTGAAGAATCCCAATCTATGTCTTTGTCTCTGTTCCCCTCACAACATGTGCACTTAAATGTGCTGTCCTGGTTTTGTTTTTTATTTTCCTGCGTCGGACATGTGCAGTTTGAACACATCTAACTGGGAAGTATATTAGTAGGTCTTTAATAATCGCGGCCTTTCTCCTTCAATCCAGACAAAAATGTTTTCCTACTCAGAGCCTGTAATGGCAGCAATTAATGAAGATCTGCTGTGTTGTTTTCATGAGACTTCCCTCAAGCCTGCAGACTGTTTATGGCAGGAAATGGTGGATTTGTGCATCCTTTGTCTGACACATAAAAACACACTCATTGTTGTGTAAACCCTGCTTTGTTTGGTCTCAGGGGATAGAGAGCACCATTAATGAAACATCCAGCTCTCGAGGCGAAAGCCACAACAGTGTAGACGCTCTCAATCACTGGTGGGTTACGGGAACTGTAAAACAGTACAGTTGCATCTCATGCTGCGTTGCCGGGGTTAGTCAGGAGCTGTATTACTGCCTCGTGTCTTCCTCTGTCTTATTTCATGACTCCTTTTTAAAATCACCATTAAATGTATTCATATCACTGTCTGTCATGCCTCTATTGCTCAACAAACCTTTCTCTCTTCTGTGCCCTCACAGGTGCCCACCACCTCTTCCCCACCTTTCACACACCCATCCCAATCGACATGAGACACCACGAGGGGCGGTACCATTATGAGCCACACCCACTCCACGCCATGCATGGGTAAGTATCCTCACTCTCCTTAGGAAAATAAGTGATCACAGTTTCATCCAAATGTTAACTTCTCTAACCATTTGGAGTGAATATATAGACGCTGGGAGTCGAGTTTGGGGTGCTGAGAGAAGTCTTTTTATATGATGATGTCATACTTTCTGCAGCGCAAACTTGTCTTTTGAAAGTTCAGGATTATTAATAGTTAGAGTAACAGCAGCTCACACTGACTTCAGAAACCTTTCAGTAGAGAACAGACCTCACTTCGAAATATCACGTTACCAACGACCACTTTATAGTGAATCGTTTTTAAACACAGAGCAGTGAGGGTGGCGAGTGGATGCGTGGATATATAACTGAATGCATGTTGGAGATGTTGACACTTTTGGGCGGTTTATAGAGAGGCTAGGGACACGTATGAGAAAACAATGGTGAAGTGTGTTTTGCATCATACGTGATACGTTTATGACAGACATAGACAAGTCCCTCTGGCCCGGAAAAACATCTACAAAAAGATAGACCCCCCTTTTTAGAAGCTGTTGTTTCAGACAGTCCTCTTTTAATGTACTGCACTTTCTGTTTTTAATGTAAGTTGTGTTTATTGTTTGAGCCTTGTCAAAGAAGAATTTCTGTCTCTTTTGGGACAGACGATAAAGTTTATCTATCTATCTAAATAAGTTCCTCATAGTGGTCAGTACAGTTTGAAACTTCTGGTCATTCATACATACACTAAATCCTGCAATAATCAATAAATAAAAACTGAACACAGTGATTACAAACCTTTTATCATTCTCACTGGTTTGTGATTGCTGTTTTGATAAAACACAACATCCCAAAAAAAAAGTCGTCACTTCCTGTTCGTCCTTTGATGCAGTAGTTAAAATTGAATATAAAATAGTCTGTTAAACTAAAAACTGCTTGTTCATTTTTTTTAAAGGAGTTCCAAAATGTCTTGCAAAGGTCAGCTGTCTTTTTTTTTTCATTGTTTTGAATCTTCACTATCAGCACTAGAGCTTCAAAGCTCTTCAGTAACTGAGCCAATTTCAAACACACCAAAGCCTGAACAGACGCAGAGAGACAAGCCACATTAGCGCGATACGACAGACTGTTAACATTTCCAATCCTATCTCCTCTGCTAACGATGAAATGAGGAGCTCTGCCAGGAAAGTCTGCGTGCAGTAAATCAGCTCTACAGAGAGACAGTGGAGGAAATACAACGACGCTTCACTTTGAGTTAACAGCAGTAACTGCAGGCGTTAAATGTTGAAAGTGAACCTCTGAAAGTGGACATTTACATGTGTAGTTTCCATTTCAGTCTCATTATTTAACAGTTTATTGGTCTGGATAACCGGGTTGAAAGTTCAGGCTCTGTATTGAAACTTGTATCCTAACCTGACCTACTAAGAAACTTGTGTATTTTCGTACTGAGGTATTGGTATAAAATTCGGGCCCTTCTAATGTTGCCTTCTTCTCTTATCTAGAGTATTCAACTCCAGGAAAGAAACCCAGGAGGAAGATCAATAGAGGTTTTGTGAGAACTCTGCTGTTACATTTAAATTCAGCGAGATCAGGTGATACATAGTGTAGGCAGAGCGATTTATCAACCACAAAGGCGAGAGAACGGAGGAGAGAGAAAAAGTGTGGCCGTGCAGCTGGTTTGTTTTGATTAATGTGATGCGACTCTGACAGAGTGCTCCCACTAATTCATCAACACCTTGATGTAGCTGTCTTTTCCCCTGCACGCGACACACTCACCTAATTACTGAGCGTCGTCCCGCTGAAGTGGAGCACGGTGTCGTCGCAGGGCGCTCCGTGGCAGCCGCTGGATGCTGTTCTGAAGGATCGTGCTTACTACAGAGAGCCCTCCATCACTTTTTTGTTTGCAACACAATGCGAGCTGCGGATCATAATGCTATCGTAATGCAGATCGTGCAGTACTCACAGTTTAACGAGGAGTTCTCAGTAATCCAGTTGGCCCATGCAACCCATGTCCTTTGGGCAACCTTTGGTACCGGTCTCACCTGATTTTCTCTGGTGGTCTTTAGAAATGTCTTCACCCTCACTGATTACTGTGACATCACTTGATGTATTAAAACATGTGCAAGTCTCTCATAAGCTTAAAAAAGGCTTTTTATACCTTGTTTTTTGGATCAGCTATCTTAAAGGGAGGTTATTTGTATGACACCAAATTGCAATGAACCTAAATGGAGACTAGCATTTCCTTTGCATGTCTAAAGGCAGGAGTGTTCATGCATGTGGAGCTTGAAGCAGCTGGTATTTCTATTTTAACCTTTCTGACCCATTCTGATTGAGGAAAAAAGTGAACGATTGGTTGATTCTCTAAAGCAGTGGTTCTCGTCTGGTCCAGCCTCAGGACCCATCAACAACTCCTTCATGAACAATCACGACCCAAATATCTGATATTTTTCATCCAATCAGATTCATCTAATGAAAAATGGTGCAGTTTGGACCTCAAACGGTAGAGAACATGTGACAGAACAAGGACATGGAACATAACAAAAAATGTTTAAAAAGGTCTTCATAGACTTTTTGACACAATTTTGTCTTCCAGGGACACATTCGCGACCCACAGAAAGCATCTATGCGACCCACTTTTTAATCCCGACCCACCAGTTGAGAACCACTGCTTGCATCCTCATCTTTTCAGAAACTGGGAAACACACAAAACACACAAACATGGTTGGAATGAGTAGTCTTCTTGCATATATGACTCAGATCTAAACACTGCACTGTCACTACATGAAGCATCCTAGCACATGCTATCTTTGTGTTTCAGTAGAGAAATCTTCCCACTGAGGTCTCTCTGCCTTTCACGAGCTTAAGATATGACATGCTACTTCTCTCAGGAATGCTGACTGTCTCTGGTATTAGGTCGAGCCCTTTGTGGGATTACACTAGAACTTGGGTTTTGCTGCATGTTGTGGAGTCGGGCATGTTCTTCTTCTCAAACCCACAACCCAGCAAAGCCAGCCGCTTGTGCCAACATGTTTGACCGGGTAATTAGCATCCGAAATCCAGCCTTCCGTTCCCAGAACCTCAACGACAACGCAACGGATGAGAAAAACAGATCCCCCGCTCATTCCACAGCCTGTATTTATGCTTTTTGGGAAGCAGTCAGGGGGCAAATTGCAGCACTGAAAAGTTGAAATATGCCCAAGGTTTTTGTGTGGCAGGGCTGTGGCCTACACCGCCCCTGTACACAAACAGATGTGGTCCTGCTCACCAGGCAATCAGCCTGTTCAAGGCCCACAGCCCCACAGCAAGGAATGTGTTGATTAAATACAGTTTACCCATCAGCCATTTGAGTCCAAGTTGTTTTTTTCCCTTCATTGTTTTGGTTTGGTTAACATGGAAGGAAAGGGGTTGGAGGTAAACGGAGGGGGTTGACGATTGGTTGTCAGTGGTTTTGACAGACGTGGTGTTATCTTATGCTGGCTCCAGCTCGGCTCAGCGTCACGGCTGAAGTCTGAATTTGGATGCTCCCCCGAGTTACAGCCAGGAATGTGCTGCTGAAAAGACAAGGGACCCATCCATCAAAAGAGTGCAGAGTTTCAAATCAATAGCCTCAAATTGTCACGGTTTATCACACGGTCTCAAAGTAATTTTCTGTCTCTCAAAAAAGACTAAATGGTATGTGACAGCAAGGGAGCCGAATAATGGATAATTACCCTCTGTATAATCCTGTCTCATTTAAGTGTATTATCCCATCGTCTGACACAGCTCCACTGGGCCCCTCCTTTGTACACAGTCCTTGCTTCTCAGGGAGTACAGTATCAAGTTGTGTCCAAATCCTCCGCATCCTGATCAGGGCCCCAAAAACAACCAAGGCAGGATCTGAGCGTGTCCCATGTGGGGCGGTGTGGTGATTTATCTTGATCGCCTTGGCTGCCCAGAAGTACAGAAGGGAGTGTGTCACATCATAATTCATCCCACCCCGAGCCAGTAGGGAAAATGCGGCAGAAGCACATTCTGACTTGTTGGTCAGACAGGAGGGCAGAGAGGCAGGCAGAGAGGGAGCTTGAAGTTTGAGGTGTGGCTTTAACACCTCACCTTGAAAACAGGGCACACAGGGAGCATCGTCTTGGCTGTGAAGTTGGATCATTTTTAGAGTCGTCACTTGCAGAAAGAAACTTTCTGAATTCAACCTCAAGGTCCTTTCAGATAGGACGCGGTGGGTGCTGCACGCTGCTCTCAAACCCATTCACTGTCTGTGTGTTGTGCCACGCGAGAGTGTATCTGCATCCCGCTGAGCTTAGCGCAGTGCAAGGTCACGCAAGCCGTTCTTGAGAGGTGTCAGGTCACTTCCAGAGTACTGCCGATGTACCATTGAGCAAGGCACTGAACCCCAACAGCTCAGGGAGCGGACTAAACCCTAAGCCACTCTGACATCTCTCTATGAATGTCCATAGGTGCATGCTTTACTGACAAAACACTTGAAGCTGATAATTGAGACCTTAGAATAAAGGCACTTCATAGAAACAGCCTATGACTAAGACGAGAATAGAAAGATAGAAATCTGTGAAAGATGTCTTAACTATTTATAGCTAACTGAAATGCTCAGACACTGAACAAAATGTCAATATATGAATTGCCTTTACACATTTGTAAGACGAGATAGGGAGCTCACATTTTTCTATAAATCGTACCAATCATGCTGCAATCAGCCCCCACCAGCAATCTGATGTACTTGCACTCTGGTATGCACTTACTCATAGGGTTACTCATATGCTAGACAAGCTGTACCATGTCCAAATCACTTTTTCTCACAGCAGAGTTTTAACAATGGAACAACAGAGAGTGTGTAATCACACAGTACAGAACACAGAGACAAACAGCAATTACCTCGTTCAAACTATGTCATCTACTGACTCGCATGAGGCTTCCTTTTCCCCCTGTTTCTCCTCAAACATCACTCCCTGCACGTTTATTTGATAGTAATGAAGAAGTCTTGATTTTTAACGGCGTGCACGAAGTCTGTTTCCAACAAGGCAGCCACCCATAGCGTTCAGGTGTGATGGAAGTGTCTTTAAATGGCAGGCACTGATTCAGAGAGCTTCGCATTCGGCGTCTGTAAGTGAAGGAAAACACACAGACTTCAAGTAACATCTTGTCAGAATGTGGGTGGACCGACAAGGCTTCAATAATGGTACCTGCCAGACGCGACTGTTATTTGCAGCCTCCTGACGGGCTACGGCAGTAAATTTCACCTTATTATCAAGGACTTGTAGACACTCTTAGTAGTTTGAGTGATTTACTGCAGCTTCAGTGATGTGTGTCGACACGCTGGTTTGTTATCGGCCAAGAAACAAATAGCTATCGTTTATGGATAGAGACACACCCGGCACTATGGGCGGGCTTTAGGGGGCCAGGCCAGGTACTGCTTAACCTCTTTGCCCCAGTAGAACTTGATAGTAAGTTTGAAACTTTGTGATGTGTATTTTGGTTTCGCAGAGTTTTTCTGTGTCTCACTGTGTATTTATTTAGTTTCTTTTTAGGGGCAATATTTTGGCATCATTTGTATATTGTAAGATGGTTTCTGCAGATGCATATCTGGGTTTATAAAATGCTAAAATTGCTGCATGCGCTTTTTATAATCATTATGATCTCTAAGTAACAAAAGGGCCATGTGAAGATAGCTCTTAAATGTAGAAATGTTGCTGTTTCAAGGTGTGATATTTATGCCCCTGTGAAGTTCCCCCTTCAATATGCCATTTTCAGGGTCCTGCACTACACTGGGCAGGTGTTTTACATTTTCATCCATTTATACAAGCCTTTAGATTTCATTATGGCTTAATGCTCTTGCTAAATCCATAGCTGGGGTTTCTTTGATGATGTCTGATAAGAAATATACTCAGCACCGGTGCCAGCTTACCCAGGTAGCCCATCAGTGAAACACCCAAGCACTAATTTGAGTTAGCACTGCCAAGCTCTCTGCCAACCGCTCACAGGCAGACCGAGGGAAGCGTGTTTTTGTGTATGGAGCGTCTGTTTCTTCTCACTTCTCCCCTCCTGCCCAGAACAGAGAGCTCTTTATGGCTGTTTGTAGGGGAAAAGACGGCAGAAAGTTGGCCCCCAGACAAGACCGACAGTCCGCAGGCCCTTACTGGAAACGAAGCGAGGTTCGAGGCTCTGGGTTGGTTGGCTCGGCCTGAGCTGGGCATGGCCGGGTCGGGTGCAGGCTGGCGTCTGCACAGAGATGGTGAATGAGAGACTGAGCAGGGAAACTCTGGAAGGAGGACGGGGAGGGGAGGTTCTGCCAAGCATGCAGGCGAGGTCTCAGGCCCAGCCAGAAACTACAACCTGCACCAGTCACTCTCCCTTCATCAGAATCAAATGATTAGACACTAACACAGATTTCTTTTTCAAAATGTAAATTCAAACAGTATACTGTACATATTTTAGCTTCTTCTGGATCAACACATATTGCTTTCACACATGAGCAAAACTCCTTCAAACTTCCTGAAGTTTTCGTGGTGAGCTGCATTGTGTGAATGCTCTAACTTTACCTGGTCTTTGTCTCTGCCAGCCCCCTATTACATGTTCTACATGAAGTTGAGGTGAGCTGATATGAGAACTAATCAGGACAATTCAGGAAACATATGTTGTAAGTGAGGGGGAGGGTTTGTGACATTTACTGTATATCCTGCAACCAGTGCACGGACATAGACTGCATGACCAGCAGTGGTCCATTTAGTGATTTGGGGGCCCAAGGTGAAAAGTCATTTTGGGGGAGCCCTCTGCATCATTTGGGCTAATGTAGTGGTTCTCAACTGATGGGTTTGGACTCAAAAGTGGGTCAGTGGGTACCGAATGTGCACTGCAAAAAAAAGGAAGAGATTTTTAGAAAAACATAATAACTAACTAAAAAAATTAAGTGAAATATGATTTTTTTACGGGGCATCTTACGGGGCCCCTGCAGTTTGGGGGCCCAAGGTAATTGCCTACCTATGCCTAATGGTAAAGTCCGCCACTGATGACAAGCACATAACAAAACTGCTTCATCAGGTTTTGTGTTTGCCAGTATGTTCTTCTCCGCTTTTTTGTTGGACTACAGGTTGCGCTGATATGAAAGGAAAACTTCTAAAGCATTCTGTTGTTCGCCAGCCACTTCCGATTCATTCGTTTTATGTCATGCCATCGCCTCTTGAGACAAGTCCACAGGTCCTGTTTGTGCATGTGTGTGATTCGGGCCTATGTGTGTGTGAGAAGCATGTCCCTAAAATAACAGAGTGTAAACCTGAATTTCCCTCAGGGATTAATTAAGCTTTTCAAAATCAAACATAAAGACAGCGATTCTGTGTTGTTTACATTGTAGTTTTGCATCAAGTATCCCTTCAAATGTACTACCATGTGACCGATCAAGTTGATTAAAACATTACACTCACTTCCTTTTTAACATAAATTGCGGATGATTATTGAAATAAAATGGACAAAGAATCGCACATTTTATGTAGAAATGTTGACCTGAAACCTGAAATCCATTTTGAAAGGGGGCTTGAGGGCCGAACATGTTAGTCACTAGTTACTCAGACTCATTGTGTAGGACCCTCCCTTACCCCCCTTACAGCATCACTGTGAGTCAGTAGTCTGGTCATTTCTGATGAAAGGAGGGATCATCAGCCTTCATAGTTTCCCATCAACTCTCATCTTCCTTTTCTTGTCTTCTTCTTTTTTTCCTTTGATGTCTTAAAGTTACTCCGATGGAAATAACAAACCTCATTGGTGGTGTCCACTGACGCTGATGAAATCTTGCCAGAAGTGAGGTCTTTTTTTTATTTGTACTCCCAAACGTCAGATCATCTTTTTGTGGAGAGGAGAAGTCTCCCCCTGCAGGCCAACAGAAAGAAGGCAGGTTTAGGTATTTCCACAGACAAATAGTGGACGAAGTCTGAGTGACGTCACCCAGTGATTTTTGGAAGCCTATCCATGCCGGTTGCCATATTGGAAATGCTTACAGACCTTACAGAGGAGGCGGGCCTTAAGCCTCCTGACAAACCACTAAAACACGGCCGCTTGGAGTCAGATCTGTCATACTCCTACTTACACATAACACATATTCTCCATAAAATCTAAACGTTTGAGTTATAAAAATAAATCTACCCCTCGTACAGCGTGTGCTGTTGAAGAAATGAACTAATAAGACCAACATCGATTCATAAACCAGGCTGTAAACGTGCTGATTTCTCCTGTAAATACGTTGTTTTTAATGTGGGGTGTGTATGGGACTTCGGGGTCTTTTGGAGCCAGCCTCAAGTGGTCACTAAAGGAACTGCAGTTTGTTGCAAGGTCGTTTGTAGCTATGATCAACCAGAGCACACATTTCCTTAAAAAGCACTGAAATCTAAATTTGAATCCTTGCATCAGTGACGATTTATTCGTAAATATTAACCATTTGACCATTTAACCTTTGCTTTACAAGTCGTCAGTCCTCCTTTGTACCAGCTGTTCTGACATCACACTAAAGGAGCGATGGGCCGCTTATCAGGGCTGCTGCACACAAGGTTGACATACGTGCTATTGCCCCTTCAAAGGCTTGTGCCATTGCTAGCGGCCAGTGGGACATTATTATCTGGAGCGCAGGCCCTCAGGGTTATTGAGAGTTACAACACCCACTTGTCTTTGTTCCTGCAAGAAGAGCTGCCACTTACCTGCCGGAGATGACACATTTACTGCTCAGCCTGATGTGACCACCGGGCAGTCGGAAAACGTCAGCCCAGACCTCTTCAGACAGCGTCTGTGCTCTCTTATCATCCAACTTGTAATACCTGTTGTGAGCGAGCCTGTAGTTTTGCCCACCCAAACAGACAGAACGTACTCCTCCTGGTAGACGTGCAGTGGAAAGCCTTTGGTCTCGACTTGTCTGTCGCTGGAGGGCTTAATAGGAGAAGGTGAACAAAAGGGGATTATTATGTATTAGCTTTTAAACTGTGGAGGGGAACGGGTGTAAGAGGATTGAGACTGCAGACACTTTAGAGGAAGAACAGAAGTCAAGGCTTGTCTATGAACATACCGATCAAGATCACTCATGATGATAACAGAGCACCATCATGTCTTCTCACCTTAGATTTCTTTCTTCCTCTTTATATCACTCATTAAATTGGGATTTTTTTTTACTATATCTTTACAGACCTCCAGGACTGACAGGCAGCCCAGTCATCTCAGATATTTCCCTGATCCGTCTATCACCCCACGGAGCGCCTGGGACGGGTGAATCTCCGTTCAGCCCTCCACATCCGTACGTCAGCCCCCACATGGAGCACTACCTCCGCTCGGTCCACAGCAGTCCCACCCTTTCTATGATCTCAGCGGCCCGAGGTCTGAGCCCTGCTGAAGGTAAGATTTACACCTCATGCCAGAGTCTCTTACGTCTACAGTTTTAAGAAAAAACGTCGAGCTGCTTAATCTCAAAAGCAGCTGGACGTCTTCTGTGGACAAAATACAACAAAGTGTAAAGAGACTCATCAGTTTGTACAAAAGCAAAATAAAACAGAGTTGACCAAAGTGCTTTACGTCATATATATAAAAAGCATAAAAAGAAAAAATAACAATAGACAAAGCAAAATGGAAAAAAAAAACATAGAAACAAAGAAACTCTTATACTGGGGCTAGGAGCGCCAAAGCATACAGATGAGCTTTTAGATGAGATTTAAACATGGGCAACGTGGGTGCCAGCCTAACCTGGGGGGGCAACTGGTTCCACAGCTTAGGGGCTACAACTGCAACTGAGAAGGCCCGGTCTCCCCTATGCTTCAGCCTAGCGTTAGGTGCAACCAGGAAGTGACTGATCAGCAGACCTCAATGACCGTGATGGGACATGCGGCTGTAAAAGGTCAGAGAGGTAGCATGGAGCCAGCCTGTTCGATGCTTTGGAAGCAAACAGCAAGATCTTAAAATGGAGCCTTAGCCATGTTTTCATTGTGCTGACATGTAAAGCCATCTTGTAATAGAGTGTGAAGAAGTTGTAGTCATGTCAGGTTAATTAAACTGCTTGTGTCCTTGTCCTTATACACTGAAAAACGTCATATCTAAACTTACTTCAGTCCTCGACTTAACCTTCAAAATCTAATTTTGAACGCTTGTGATGACATTGGGATTTGTCTATATGCTTATGCTTAAAACCCGGTTTTAAAACCACATTTTTGCTGTGGACTACATGTAGACGGGGACATTTACTGATGACAAGCACTGCTTAAAATGTGAGAAAGCCACGCAGGCACACATGTTCATCCATAAACACTCTCATACCTGTTAGCTTAGGTTATGATCACCATCAGGCATTCACAAGATGGAAACACTCAGCCTCAGTCACTAATGATGTGTGTAAAGTACACAGTATGATGGATAAACTGCAAGCGATGTGGAATATTTCGCAGCTGCTCTGACCAGTTAGCATGAAGGATGTGAGATTAGAGTTGAGCTGGTTTATAATTTATGTTTCCTGCTCACTATAAACCAACTCTGTCTGCTTGGCTGCAGCTCGCTGCAAACACACTTCAGTTTACACAGTTGATTATTTTACCAGCAGTGATAATTGCCCTTGCACTTTATACGTTCCACTATATAGGGTACTGAAGCAGACCTTTCAACAAGCATGTGATGGTGTTTTTGCATGTGAGTGCATGCTGGTAATTTGCAGGTATATGCTCTGTAGTTGCAGTGCTACTCTCCTGCACGTTTGTACTTATGTTTGGGCAGGAGGAACCACAGAAATTAGCTCAGACAGCTAAACATAAGGCAAAAGTTCACATGACAGACCTATTTACGCTCGTTCAAACAACATGCTTGAAAGGCGAGGAGCCACAGTCCTGCACCCGGCAACAAAAAATCAGCAACAAACACACTTTGCTGTCAATGCCTCCTCGCTTTCCAGGAGAAGCAATGCTCAAGAGATGCTGTAGCTGATAAAGCAGCAGGGAAGTATGGCACCAAGTCTGGCACTTTGCAGCTCTGCAGAACATAAATAAAGTCTCTGCAACCAGTAGAGCATGCATAAACCTCTGATAGGGATACCTTGGTGCCAGGCATGTGTTAAAGGCTATTTGTGAAACTATATAAATGACCTCCATCCCTTGTGTATTACCAATCTCATGTTATTAATTTAATACAACAGGATACTGTCTGTTGGATAGTTGTGCATAGAGTGTATCTATGGTATGTTTTACAACATTGTGAAGCCCAAAGTGGAATGAAAAGTTTATTTTTTTAAAGGGTAGGAGCTGCATGTTCTAATACCTGTGGAGTCAACACAGAAAAGATGTCTGACCACTTGCAGAATAGCATCTTATGAGGGGCAACGAAATGGGCTGAAACAAAAGAGATCCATTGGATAGATTGGCTTTGCACACATTAAGAGTCCACAAAGGCGGATGACCTTTAACTCCAGCGATCTAGACCCTACCTTTGGCTCCAGCAGCAGTTTATTGAAATATAGTCATGGACTAAAATGAAAGTAGGTACAGACTGTCAGGGTCCTGTGAGAATAAAATAAAAGCTTAAGTCGTTGGTTAACTTTGTCGTGGTTCATTCAAATATTGACGTTTGATGACACAAACTGCCCAATAGGAGGGCTTAACATGAGAACATGAATGAGACTCCACAGTAGAATAGTACAAATAATTTCAAGAGGAATCGGTTCCAGTTTCAATGGTTCCCATCTTGTGAAGTGTGACATCATTTTAAAATCTTAGTCCGTTTAAAACAATCGTAAGATTAGTGAAGTCGTATAAATATAGATACTAAGAGTCGAGTTTTTCATTGTATGGTTGACGTAAAATGATTAAAACTTGATTCCTGCATGGTGGCATTGTCAGCATACACAGTCTCTTCTACTGAAAAAACATGAGGCTCAAATCATGATCACATTTTCTCTCTGAAACTTCACAAGGCAAAAAAAGTATGGTTTGTTGGACAATAAAATAGTCTCTTAATCAAAACAATGCAGTAATGTTCATAGCATGGTAACGTTGCTATTTGCTGATAAAAAGAAAACAATCCAACAGAACACTGCATCACATTTAACGTAAACAAGCTGAACTACGTGGAGAATTGAAGCTCTTTACCAGAGAGACTGTCTGGTGTTACAGGGAGCAGTTGGAGTGTGGCTGCTTTTTCTCATCTCTCTGTATTCAGAAGTGAGGTCACACACGCACAAACCCTCAGACACAAAATGCTTCTCTGCAGAGGGGGTAACGTGATCTGGCAGCCGTGGAGAAACCAAAAGAATATCCCTGGGTTGGTGCTGCTGCAGCACAAACACGCTGCCTGTGCTCTGTTTCTGCAGCCATGGCCTAATAGGTTCTGAAGGATCCAGATTTGTGGGTTTCAGTGTGTGCTCATGTCTATGTGTGAAAGGGGGAGGCTGGGGTTGGCTCCCTGGATATCCAATTTGGCCCAAAACTCAATGATCCCAACCCCCACTTTTCCTCATGTTTCCACCAGCATGCATAGTAATCCTGCAATGGCCCACACCCCTGTACCCCCACACCCCTGTACCCCCAACCCCCCTATTCACTGTAGGAGGGAGGGGAGGGCAGGAAACAGAGGAAAATGGGGACACAGTCACAGTTAGATGTAGTAAACACCAATCATCCAACATTTCACTCTTATAGCTCCCGACATTTTTAAATGTGGCTTTACTAGCTGCAGGTGTTAACACATTTTACGTCATTATTACCATTGCATATGCACCGTTTAAGGCTTCCTTTGCATGTGTTCTGCACCTGCCCTCTGTGTCTTCAACTTGTCAACGTGCGTACAAAACAGCAGACATTTACAGGAATGTGGTATTCCTTTCCACTGTACCCCCCTCCTGCCCTGCTCCATCTCTCCCTCTGCTTCCTTTACTCCCTAGAGATATTTTCCCATAACCCAGCAAGCCTCAAAGACATCAGACATCTTTAATCAAACGCCTCATGCCCCGGGGCATGCATGCAGGCAAGCCCAAATCCTCATATCTGTAAAGAAGGGCACTCGTCTCCTCTGTTGAGCCCTTCTTACAACCTTTCTCTTCTTATTCATCATGGGAAAACCAAATCTAAATGTATTGTTCCCACTTGAGTTGTCAGATATGTTAAGCTTAACTTCAGGAAGCGCCAGAAAGAACAATGAAAATAACCTGAATGCTTCATTATGAAAATTAAATGATCAGAAACTAAGTTTTCTTTCACCCATTCATCCCTGCAGTGACGCACGAGCACCTGAAGGAGCGTGCCCTGTTCAGCCTTCCCCCTCCACCACCTGGAGCCAACCCCACAGAGTACTACCACCTGATGGCCAGTGCCAGCCAGAGAAGCCCCTACGGTGATCTGCTGATGCAGAGCGGAGCAGCAGCGGCGGCGGCAGCAGCAGCAGCGGCTGCAGCTCATCTACCAGATTACATCAGTCCTGTGGACGGTGAGGACAAAACGTCTTGTTTGGGGGTTTTTGGGAAATACAACTTAAGATGCTTTACTGAACATAAAAAGAGTCTGATTTTATAATGCAGTATGAGGAAACACGTGCAATTAAGGTTTGAGTATTTATGACAAGAAAATCTTCTTAGCTGAATTCCATTAAATCTGTTCAGATATCTAAACCACTTCCAAAAATGAAATAGGTCGACCACTTTGTTAAGGACAAATGCTTCTTGGAAACAAGACTGCTTCTTTAAAACAAATGTACACAACTCTTAGTCAAACACCTACGGCCTGATCACCTTTGTATTCATTTATTGATTTATCTGTGATTGTGATTTGTCTGTGTTGGACCCTGAATAAAGGTTTGAAACACAAGATTTAAACAACAACACAAACTAGCTGAAGGACTGTAGAAGACCAGAGTAGAGCGGCAACTCCAACCTGCTGCATGATAGAATAACTGAGTCTTGTGGCTTTTCACTTGCATCATTTCTGTTTTGGGTTCCCTGAAAAGACGTTATGTTGCAGCCTTTACAGAACGATCAATTTAACTCATTATTGCTCAGGTAAGAAGGGACTTCTGTAATACCTGCATGATTAGCACATCAGTCTTTGATTATAAAATAGAGGGAGGAGAGACCGAAGATTCAAGAGAGTCAGTGACCTTGGAGCAAAACAATTGTGGACATTTTATTAACATGGAGAGACGCTGTAATGGAGAGCTTATTAACTTCACCAATATTTTGTCAAAAGGTCAAAAAATATCAAACTTCCATCCGAGGAATACCGAAGCACATGCATGTCTTTCATCCCTGGTATATGAAGAACAGCCAAACTTAACAGCCACGCTGCCCTTTGTTCTCAGCACCAGGCGTGTTGATACCATCCTCTTATTCTTCCTCTGGAGGTTTTTTTTCATGCTAGAGTTCCCCACATCAAAGCTGGAGGAGCTTTTTAGACTTACACGTAGCATGGGGGCTGGGGGTGTAGGGTGCATAAACACTGAAAGCCCTGAGGCCAGGAGATCGTAAAAACACGTGTTACTCTGGAGTCTCTCGTTCTGATGGTGTTTCAGGTGTGTTTTATTCTGTTATTATGAGACACATCCTGCAAAATGAAAGCCTGAGTTACCGTAAATGGGATACATCAAGAGATTTTGGTGGTGTGAGGTGGAGGTCTGTTACTTTTAGACTTTTGTGTGTCGAACAGTTAAGGCAGGGATTAACTTGGTGTGCTGTCCACTTAATGGCAGGGATGAGGCAGCTTAACACACACACACACACACATTGGCACACACAAAAAAAGCCAGGCAAATGCTCACAAACTCGTACATGTGTTTGCACACACACTCACAGAGACCAGCCTGTTCTTTCATGCCAGTTAGAACCCGGCGGCCCTCTATCAAGATGACGGTCAGGCAACAGAACAGACGTTTGATTTCAGCATCCAAGAAACCTTCAGCCCTCATGAATGGGGAACAGAAAGCGCACAGAGTGGAAAAGCGTCCGTGAAAGTCAGCCTTTTCGATGGCTGATAATCAAATACTCCCCTTGGCACTGACGCCCACTCCGCTCCTGGAGCCGTCTCTCTTTCTTTCATCCCGTCCAGCCACCCACCCAGAAAAAAAGCACTGCCTTAATGCTCTCACTGCTCCAGCGTCACGCTCTTTAGAGCCACTGCATGACACTTGTGCAAGCATCCTCACATACAGGTAGAAGAAAAATTGAGTCAGATGTGGTGTTTCTTAGTGTCATCAGAAACGCATTTTCTTCAAAGAGATACAGTTAAACAGTTATCACGTTAAATGAGTCAGTGTGTTCATCACTGTCTTTTGTAAAACCTCTCAGCTGGGGATGACATACACTCAATAGCAACAGGACTGGGTGTCCAAACCTGCAGCCAGTGCAGCGAGGACTGCAGCCCGGACCAGCTGAGCTAAACCAGTGCTGCATTTCACTTCTCTCTAAGAAAGCAGTTTGTTACAATCTTGTTGATTCCATAATGCATGAGACCTTTTGTTAAATTACATTCGTAAAAACAAGCTTAATTTCCCACGGATCTCAGGTAGTGTACACACTGTCCGCAACATTGCATGTGCACTCATTTCTTCACTGTCACTTGTTCAAGCATCCTCACACACAGATATGGTATGGCTCTGTTCAAAGAGAGACCTCAGGGTGGCAGCTGCTGGTGGACGTGGATGACTTGATTCTTTTTTCAACATTAAGCTAAGATTTAGTAAATCACCTCTCACATTCATTGATGACATCTTTATATTTTAATGTGGTCAAAATATTGTGAAAGATAAATGTACAAGAGATCATTGTTTGCAGATTCTTGTTTAAAGTGACAATGAACAAAAGTGATATGAATCATTCAAAGATACTCAAAGATATGGCTCCACAACGAGCACCAAGGTGTTTTACTTCAGTTATATATGAGACCTTCATCCTTTTCTACTCAAGAAGTGAGCATATTTAAAGAAACAATTAAGAAAAGTGTGCATTTCAAATAATGAATGGAGAGTCTATGATTGTTTCTACATGAGCTTAGTTTGTACAGATTCTTTCATTTGAAGATGCACCAAAACAAAAGTCAGAATAAACAGAAATACCATTGTGTGCAAAGAGTTCAAAGGGTTAATCTTTTAAATGATCTCAATCACTTGGGTAAACACAGCGGTGCAGAGTGAGGGGTGAGGAAGGGTTAGAGGCCCAGCACAAACTGTAGACCACCTCTTTCTCCTCCCCTGCTTTCCCCTATTTACTCCTCTACCTCCAACCCACCTCAGTGACCGCCACTGTGCTGCCGTGCCCACACTTGTTTGCCAGCGCTGTTTGCTCAAATAGCCACAGTCCCCCCTCTCATCTCCCTCAACCCCCACCGCCATACTCCATTGCAACCTCCACACTTGCTGCCACCATCCCAGCAGCTTTTATTCAGTGTTCTACCAATGCTAAGAGTGATGTGGTCAGGTTTTGGGCTACTCTGCCAGTCCGGAGGCTCTTCCATTGCGGCCTGCAGACACAGGGCCCGTATTGACCGAGGCGGCCGGCTAATGGTCATCGCGGGCAGCCCCGGCCTGAATCAAAAGCCTCATTTACTGCCAGATGAGGAGAAGGAGGAGGCAGAGGAGGAGGAGTGGCAGAGGTGGCAAATATGTGCTTCATCCCCTGCCGTTTGCTTTGGAAGGCAGTGCAGATAAACTCGTATTAAAAATCAATTTATGCACTAATATTCAGTAGACCCACCGCAAAAACTAGAAGCCCTCAGTGAACCCTCAGTACAGCTCCTCACACCCGCCCTCCTGTTTTCTCTCTGCATAAGTCAACTGCAAGGCTTACTGTTGAACCATGAACCTCTGAATGCTGCTGTGAAGAAGTTCGCTGGTGGAAAAGTTGTGAACAGAAGCGTCAGTAAAGGTTTATCCGACGGAGCTGCATGTCTTACAGCTCCACTTGTGAATTTGAGGATTTACTGCTGTGCAAACATCAGGTCAGACACTTCAACACTGGAACCTCTCTCCTAAATATGATGGAGATCCATTTTAAATGATGCATTGAACTTGTTTAAACTCACAGAACTTGAGGCTCTTCTTTTAATTTCACCATTTTACCCTTCCATAGAAATGCTCCACCAGTGGGGTGCGTTGGTAGACTCTTTTTTTTTTTATCCATGGAGATGCACAAGTTGCTTGCTGAGTTTCTCCACACACAGACTTGCCACATGCCAGTGTGATGGACAGGACTGCTAGACACACATAGTCTTCCCAGCAGTTTTAAAGACCTCACCGAAACGCTTCGCTGCTTCTGTAAGTCAGTGCTGGTCTCCATGGCATGTTTTCCATGCATTCATCGCTGTCCTTATCTGATGAGAGTGACATGGAGTTTGAGAGGAGCAGGCTGGTCTAAAACAACAAAAATGCATTTGCTTCATTGAGATACTGTTAAACAAAAAGCAATCTCAACAAGTCAATATATCAGTCTCTTCTCTTACTCTTGTATTTAAGTGAAACCTCTAAGCGGTTTTAAAAATCTTGTTGATTCCCAAACACATTAGCCTCGTGTTGCATTTGTAGCCTCCACCACTAGTGTCACTACTCGTGTACACACAGTCAGCCTGAGTGCAAACTTGCACGCTCATTTCTGTGCAGTTGTCGTCATAGCTAATAAACCTACCCCTTTATGCCATCTTGGGTCAAAAGAAACATTTTTAGAATAAAGATGACAAGAGATTACTTTTACGAACACGTTATTTTAGTTATCTGATAAATCTATCGACCAGCTTTGAACAAAACCACATTTCCTCACTAAAGTTGTGTTTCTACAGGTCTAAGGTTACCCAGAGTGAAGGGGAAGGTTTCTACCCCAGGGACAAGGGTCTAATTCGAGTTTAAGGGACATTATTTTAGAGTGAGAGTCCCTGCTCGGGGGATAGTACTTTCCAAACGTACCCGAACTTTAGGGATGAAGGCTTACAGTACTGAACATTTACGATGTGGTCAATTAACTGCAATTAACCTCTGTGCTCTTGTTGTAAAGTTACACATTGTATCTGCGTTTTCCTTACGTCAGGGGACAAATCCACGTCATATTTGTGGGTCTTTAGGCCAGGCTGGAAACAAAATGCATGTACGGGCTGCAGGGACCTTTTAGTAACTTGCATAGGGCCTAGTTCTGAGAGTTACAGGAACTTTGTTGGTAGGATTTGCGATTAATCTTAATTTTACCAGAGAACTAAAGTAAATCCTGTCACTTCTCTGGTCTCTTAACCCTGATAGATGTCAGAGAAACACTAATTCAAACACGAGTAAAAACATTGAAGCATTTAAACCAGTACACCACACAGGACGCTTGTGTAGATAAAGTTGCATTTTATTCAATGTTTCACATTGGGAGGCATTCAGGAGTCTGTTTGTTTGCGTGTGAGCAGGTATGTACGGGGCGGGTTGGCAGAGAAATATCAGAGCAGTTTGTTGGAAAACGCTGAAGCTCCCACGACAAAAGCAGCGGCCAAAGTAAATGTCTGCCATCCCGAGGAAAAAGATTTTAGTGTTGAAGCAGTAAAGGGGGTGAGGCTGATAGATTTGTGTACTGATGTGGTGGTGGGGAGCGAGGGAGGCAAGGGGAGGGGGTGGTCCCCTCCGACTGCACACACAAACACTTAACTATATGTTTTTTCACGAGCACATGGGTGGAAGTGTGTGCATAAACACACTGGCAAACACTACGGTGGCTTTGGGCCCGACACTGGGGGCTCATAGAGGATTCAGAGTCCCCTCGCTAATAAAATTCACAGTGTTAGCATTAGTGAGATTTAGCAGGGAAAATAAACATTTTCACACTCAAGGCTGGCCTGGTTAGGCTGGGTGAAGATGATGAGGGGGGCACTGCTGGCACAAAGTCAAGCTGCGGTGTGTGTGTGTGGGGGGGGGGGGGTTGTCCTCCATTCATCTCGGATGCAAGGTCATCTTGGTTTTTCTGACTGCATTCGCCACTTATTTAGAGAAATCTGTTTTTTGAAAGAAATTTAAAGTTACATTAATATTTACTAACCAATAACCACACACAAGTTATTGATAACAAACTACAACTTTCTACTTTTATCAAAGTTGATTTCAGATTAGGGCGGCTGCAGGATTAATTGCAAATTCATCATTATTGCAATTTGAGTTTTCACCAACATCTTCTTCCGCATCTGAATATCAAGAAATACTCATTTAGAGGGTTTTTTCTTTGTGCATTTCTTAAAAAACTCTGGTTTTTAAAATGCCGTTTCAACAGACAAGGCAACATACCGATTGTTCTGCAGAGCCTGATAGTGACCCTCCATGTGCTCTGGGTCAGAATGACTCTGAGAGCTTAAGCTGCTTCTGGGGATAAGAACAACCCTCCAATTAAAGTGTTTTCATTTTCAGCAGAGATTAAAACAGCACAGGCAGCCCATTACTTTTGAATACTTTTTTGTCTTTACTGTATGGACGGGCACTGAAGCCCCTGTAATTATACCTCTTTATATAAATCCAGATCCCACAATTACAACCAGCCCACAATGCAGACACACATTCACATACATGTGTACACATTTGCACACATGCCATATTACCACATTTGCTGCGCCGCCACGGCCTGTGCAACATCTGTTTTCTCACTCCTTGCCGGAACCTGCTCACCCTTTCAATTAACCGCCGCCTATAAAACACGCCTTTACCCAGTGGTGAGAGGTGTGTGAGCGTGTTGTGTGAAATTTGTTCCAGGTAAAATAAGTCTAGACCAATGACATCCATTAAAACAACACTGAGCTACAAAGAACTAGCTTAGCTTTTAAACATCTAATATCATAGACCTCTAGGCCTTAGCGCTCGAGGCCAAATGAATTCCTCTGAGTGGAGGTTGATGTATAGTTTGCAGGGGTGGTGTTTGAAGTCATGGGGGGCGGGCTTTTTGAGGGGGGTTTTGGGCACAGGGCCCAGAAGGGTGAGGCAGGCGCCAGCCTACCAGGCAACCAGGCTGTGAGGCCTGTTTCCTGCTTTATAAAGGGGAATATTAATACACTTATCTCCTATTAAATCTGTTGGCAGAGCAGTACGCTCGCCTCATTTATAAAAACAACAAATCCCAGCAGGAGCAAGGCACAGCCTATCAGAATGAACTCTTCATTCATGATGATCCATGTTCCCAAGTGAATCCAACTTCTTTACTCCATCCATACTGTTCTGTACAGTAAGATGACACATTTATTTATTAGCCTTTAAGAGGCACATTCCTGAGGACTGTTTGTTGTTTCTGCCAACTCTTTCATTCACATCTTTATCATCTCCACCAGTCTTTTTTTCTTCCTGGCCCCAAACTACTGTCGTCTGCCGTCTGAAGTTCCCGGGGGCCTTTTAACTAAGTGCATATGCCTCTGCTTTACGACTCGCCACCTCCAAACATAATAGTTTTGGAAGTAAGACCCTGGTTTATGGCCGTAGGTCTGGCCTGGTGATTATTGCGGTGCCTGGATTCATTTGGCTTGAGGCTTTTAGAGCTGCACCAGCCAAGAGCCGGGGATTGGATGCATATTGACAGCGGTGGAGGTGACATGCTGAAAATGTGTGTGTGTGTTAAAGTGCACAGTGCATGTGCTTAGGTGACTTGTGATGGGCCTATTATGAGTTTCCTGCCTCTCGCGCCTCTGATGATGTCGGCTGTATGACCTAATTACATATGTGCAAAGACACACATGCCAGCCCTGCTCTCTGTCCCCTCACACTGAGAGGCAGCACCTGTTTATCCCAAGAAAACAATCTGCCTCTACCTGTGGTATAGTGGGAGCAAAGTTGGCTAAAAATTACAGATAACTTCACCGTGAAGCCACCAATGTGTTTGTACAAAGCCTCTTTAAAGTGTCATTGTCTTGTTTTCTTTTTTGAAGCCAGAAGTGACCATATTTGGACAAAAGGGGTGGGGCTGGAGAGGAGCAGATTTTGGCAAATGCTAAATTATCAAAGCTTAACAGTCTGAAATTGTGCCTAGTTCATTTTTTTAAATTGTCCTATTCTTACAGAAAGCAGTTTGATTTGTGGTGATAGCTTACTGACGTTAGTTATTTATTCGACCAGAAGATGTGAGAGTTTGTGCAATGAGTGCAACATAGCCAAAGATCAAGCATCGGTTGAACACCACTACAAAGTTTTTGCTCTCTGACGAGCTGGAGCACAGACTTGGATGGCTTATTGGTACAATAAAATCGCGAGCAATCCATTCGAGATGTCCAAAATGTTCATAGAATATCTAGACAGCACCAACTACACAAGCATAGCTCAGGGACTGAATTATCTGAGCAGACAACAAGCAGACAGCTAGCTGCATGTAGCTGTCAGTCAAAGCTACAAAGCCGCTAACAATGCGTAACTTTTTAAGGCTTAATGTCATTTATAAGGAAAGTGAAATACTGTATAAATTCAGCCTACTGCCAGGTGTCATGAAAAGAGAAATTAGTAACAGGACCTTAAACTGGTTTTTGGACCAGATTGTGAACATGAACAGCTTTTTAACATAGAGCTCTACGGGGATCGACTCGCTTTTGAAGCCAGCCCCAAGTGGCCACTCAAGGAACTGCAGTGTATGGTAAGGCTGCGTTGGCTACCATGATTGCAGATTGAGTGGTACCTACATGCCTTAGTAATTTAAAAGAAATAAACACAAATGATGGACAATAAGTATGTAGAGAAGGTATATAAATTACCTTCTCTTCAATTTCATGGGAAAGTATTCTCCCTGCTCATTTTCTTGCGCTCATTTACTACTTCAATAAGAACGTGCAACAGTCAGGTCTAGCAGGAGGCCATGAACCCTACCTTTGTGAGACGGCCTTGTTCTTTTCTAATGGTATTCTGAGATCAATTTGTTTAAATTGCCTCCATTTAACTTTCCCGAGAACAGCGGTCTGAAAGAGATTACTATCGCGGTAATTACTGAGAATGATTGGAGGCGATTCATTATGCATAAGAGGATGTGAATGCTAAATAGGAGCTGTGTGTATGTGTGTGAGAGATGCAGAAGATAGAGGGTAGCTTAGCTAGCTGTGACCTCTGCTATAGTGCTCCCTGCTGAATGTTTCTTCGAACATGGTCCAGGGTAACCAAGAGAACATAGAACGAAAGTACGAGCAATTTACACATACAGTATGTCCTCTGATCTGGTTAACTGCAATATCTTAATAGTGTTTAAGGCATCATAATACACTCATCAGCATAAAGGTGTCTTTCTTTTGAGGGTACCAAACCAAGATGGCTGACATTGTCTCCATTGTGTCTCTTTGTTTTCAGTATCACGTTTCTCTAGCCCGCGACTGACACCCCGACTGAGCAGGAAGAGGGCGCTGTCCATCTCCCCGCTGTCAGATGCCAGCATCGACCTGCAGACCATGATTCGCACCTCGCCCAACTCCCTGGTGGCCTACATCAACAACTCCCGCTCCAGCTCGGCGGCCAGCAGCTCCTATGGGCACCTTTCAGTCGGAGGCATCAGGTAGATCCATGTGCACAAACACACAAATTTAAGTGGAGCAGGCTAAAGACGGAGAGGACGGACTTTTCTCATAATTGGGGGGTTTGTAGACAGACCAGGGACACGTATTAGAGTTTGAGAAACATGGTAGCGTGTGTTTGCACAATATGTGACCTTACATTAATGAGCTGCATGTTTGCACTGGATAATGTCTGGATAATTTCATTATTCTTTAACATGATAACTGGTGTTTACTTATTCTTAGAGAACCCAATCCTGCTTCTGCAACTGTACTACAAATGTGTGTTAAACTTGATGAGCAAAAAATGTTTACTGAAGCCTTACATAGCTGGGTAAGTAAAATGTCAGGGGCCAATGTGGTCACAATAAGACCTCTTGGTGCCTAATAGTATCAGTTCAACACTAATGTCATTCAAGTATAAGTCTAGCCTCTAAATATTCAGAACTAGACATGAGTCTCCATGTTTTCCATAAGGTAACTGCTTTCCTTTCTCTCTCATTCAGCCCATCATTCAGCTTCCCTCATCCCATCAACCCTGTCGCCTACCAGCAGCTGTTGTCCCAGCAGCGGAGTCTCAACGCCTTTGGCCACACACCACCTCTCATTCAGCCATCACCGTCTTCTTACTCTGCTCGCCAACACCACCTCACTGTCTCGCCAATGTCCACGTCCCACAACAGCTCCAACTCTGAGGCAAACCAGGTATGAACGGGAGCATTTGTACCCTTGAATGTAAAACTTGTACACCGAGGAAATGTACAAAGATTGAATGTTTTCTACCTCAGATGTCATTTATCTTCATGTAGGATGTTCAGGAAAGTTTAAGTTTTTATTGACTAATTTTGCTACTAAATGGATGATGCATTTTATTTCTATTGATTTCTGATCAATATGAACACCTGTAATAGATTAATAGATGGATGGATTGATGGATAGATGGATTGTTGGATGGATGGATGGATGTATGGATTGATGGATAGGTGGATGGATGGATGGATGGATGGATGGATGGATGGATGGATTGTTGGATGGATGGATGGATAGATAGATGGATGGATGGATGGATTGTTGGATGGATGGATGGATAGATAGATGGATGGATGGATGGATGGATAGATAGATGGATGGATGGATGGATGGATGGTTGGATGGATGGATGGATGGATGGATGGATGGATGGATGGATTGTTGGATGGATGGATGGATAGATAGATGGATGGATGGATGGATGGATGGATGGATGGATGGATTGTTGGATGGATGGATGGATAGATAGATAGATGGATGGATGGATGGATGGATGGATGGATGGATGGATTGTTGGATAGATGGATGGATGGATGGATGGATTGTTGGATGGATGGATGGATAGATAGATGGATGGATGGATGGATGGATGGATGGATTGTTGGATGGATGGATGGATAGATAGATGGATGGATGGATGGATGGATGGATGGATTGTTGGATAGATGGATGGATGGATGGATGGATGGATTGTTGGATGGATGGATGGATAGATAGATGGATGGATGGATGGATGGATGGATGGATTGTTGGATGGATGGATGGATAGATAGATGGAATACATTTTACTGTTAGATCAGCTACAATTACAATCAAGACACTTCCTACATGGGGACATTTGGGCACATAAAAACAAGACATTACAAATATTTAAACAAGTTTTTAAAACAGAGTAAACTCAACAATTATTTATCACGCAACAGTACAAACAAACTTACTTATTCAGGGAGGTGTAGCCCAGCAACTTCCCTGTTCTGCAACGTAAAATCACTTTTTCTCAACGAAGTCTGGTTGTGAAAAAGGTCTATCTGTTCTTAGAATTGGGATTTAGGATTTAAGGTTGTCAGTAGGACTCTTCGTGGAGGGGCATGGTTTCCCTGAAAACATTATGATTTGGCCTTTTCAGCCCATTTCCCACCTGGTGGCTGAAGTCATCTACTGGAGTGATTAATGACTTTAAGTACATCCTGGTCATTTAGACTCCAGCATATGTTTGAATAGAGCCCAGGTTTAAAATGACAGAAATTATCATTCCTTCCACCTTGACTTGACAAGTAGTTTTGAATCAAGTACTTCTTACAGCTCATGTCCTTACATGTCCCTGCATGGTCTTTCTTTATCAGGACACTGTCTACACCAGGACAACTTGTAATGTAAACTTCCCACTCTCTGCGCTGCTATCAGCAGTGTTTCAACACAGTGTCCACTGACAAACACCAGCAGTATCTCAGTGTTCCCGCCTGAATCGCACACACTCCTGCACTAAAGAATGAGACACACCCAAATTCACTAACAGACGTTCAGCTTTATTTCAACAGTGATCAGAACCACATTTCCCTTTTGGTTTACGGCCAACTGTATGAATCATTGAGGCCCCCAGAAATGCAGTACTGCAATCTAGCGTCTGGGTGGGATTAGGGGACCCCCCTCTAATATTGGACGCCTTCCAATGAACCTCTATATACACACCCATACACAATAACTCATCAGCTGCTTTACATTTTATATTTCTCTTCGGTTTGCCTCTAGTAGTGTCTGTCTGTCGTCTTAAGAATCTGTAAGCAAATCAAAGCCCCACCCACCCGCAACCTCCAACCCCAACCGCCCTCACAACCCCGCGCCCCTCCTCCCCAGTACCGAGGGTCATAACTCCCCTTCTTTCATATTTCCTTGTGGCTTTGGCGAACATAAAGCAGTCTAAACTGTTTAGTCTCGGAGGCTGGTTCCAGTCTGACTTATGGATGCAACCAGGACTCCGCACATCTCTTCACAGGAGGAGCGAGCCAAAGACAATTGTGTGGTGTCTCTGCCTTTCTCTGCGGTTTAATGAATTGAATTACACTAATAGGAGACTGAATTGGAAGGCTGGAGGATGCATGGATGGATGGATGTTAAGTTTAATGTTTTGCAGTTAAGTCAAAGATTCACTGATAGATTTGGAATAACTTGGTTAAAGGGTCACTTTTTTAAAGTGTATTACTAAACTCAAACGTACACAAGCAATTGTGCAACAAGAAAACACATCCATACACACCCATGCAACATTCATGCTCACATTAGGACAAACAAAAACCCAAAGTCTGTCAAATAAATGCAAATGTTTCTTTACTATTGCTGAGATAAAATCTATATATTAAGCTTGTTTGAGGTGACATCAGATACCGACTCTCGAGTAGAGCAGCGGTGTCTCTTAAAATTCTTTATAGGATATTCTGGGTTTGGGTCATCATAATATTTTTCACGAAACCTTTAAACTCAAATGTTTGATCAGTTGATTGAGCTAGAACTTAATTATCAGACAAAGTCTCAAATCTTTCTGTCTTCACAGCAGCTTCATTTACAACATTAAACATTAAAGATAGGGTACAAAGATGCATTTGACACACCAAACATTCAGAGGCCGTCAACAGGGTTTGAGCATCAGATGTTCCTTTGTTTTCTTTGTCTTATTTTCTCGAGCTTTATTATCACTTCACTCAGCATCTTTGTTCACATCATGTTGGTGCAGCCCCGGGGTCGTCTGAGTGGCTTAAAGAAATCAGAGCTGTATCATCAGAGTATCTGTTTTTATCTGTCGTTCAGAATGCCAGTGGAGACCCAGCAGTCAGCAGCACAGTCAACCCATTGAACACCAAGAGGACAAAGGTTAAGACAGAAGTGGAAGGTCCACTTCCCATTTCACCGTCGTCTCAGGTAAGAGAATATTTAAAACAAAACAAACAAAAACACTAAGAAGATAATCTGAAAGTCATCCAGAAAACAACAGAAGTATTCCTGATGAATATTCTTTGGGGATCTGCAATGACCTTCAATCTCTCCAGCTGCTTACACTGGGAAATGAGTCCAAGGCAGTTGCTAATTTGGCTTTTATTGATTATAGGATGGGCAACAACTCATTAGGATTAAGAAACAGATAAGATAAGGAAGATGCAAAACAGTACAGAATGCTTCTGTAACTTCTTGTATGCAGAGTCCGATAAAGGATGTTTGAATTCAAGTCATCTATACGTTTAAATAGCACATCTGCCCCGCTGTTCACCCCCTCTGATAAAGTGCTTTCTCTGTTCTTCAGGACCTGGGTGGGGGTATCTTGGACCTGAGCGAAGATCTGGATAAAGACGAGTGTAAACAGGAGCCTGAGGCCATATATGAGACCAACTGCCACTGGGAGGGCTGCTGCAAGGAGTATGACACCCAGGACCAACTTGTACATGTGAGTAGTAGGTTTTTAACAAGGTGCAATGAATGACAAACTCTTTTTACTCAGCATGTTCAAGGGGAGAATTTGGTTCTTCAATTGGGCCCTGCTGTTAAGTATGAAAGGTACAGATGAGTAATGGTAGAGCTGAGATGCTCTGCCATTAAACACAGTAATTTACTGAAAAAGAAGAAGAAAAAAATCCACCGAAAAATGCCAACAAATAGAGAAATGTAAAATGGACTTGAGTTTGTAAAGCGCTTCTCTAAGACTACTCTGTCTGGTGCTGTTCTGGACACGATCATCAACAATATAAGACGACTTTTCCATAGTGAAGGTCATTTCCACACTTTGCGCTCAGAATCTGCTTTGTGTTGTGTTAAAAGAGAAAAGTTGTAAGAACTCTTCTCCTGCTCATTAAAGCGGTGCTGATTGAGTCTGCTCAGAAGCTGTCAAGTAACGGATCCCTTCCTGTTTGGTTGACACGCGCAGCGTTAATAAGCGCTGCTGGCTCTCGCCAAATTCAAGCCCAAGCCCCTGCAGCTGTGCCCCTGCAACCCCTTGGCCCTTTGACCCCCTGACTCCTAACCTCTCGCTCCCAGAAGAACACCCCCAACCCCTGAAGCCCAGAAGGCCGGCCATAAATACATCGTCATGCCAGAAGCTCTGGAGTTATGGAACCTCACACTCACCCCTCTTTTTAGACTAACTTGTCTTCTTGCTTTCTCCTCTGTGTGTGACTGTGTCAGTTATCTCTGGGCGTTGGTGGGAGGGGCTTAGGTCAGGTTTACAGAACCAGAAGCTGATGGGAGGTGCTTGGTTGTTTTGGGATGTAACACGTCTGGACTAGAGGAACCCTGAATGACTTTAACCCCAGAATCAAGCTCCCCAGACACAAACTCTGTGAGAGCAGGCAGGATCAGTGAGGACACATTCCTAAATCCTCACAGGACCACATGCTTTCTATTGAATATAATGTATATAAAAAAATGAAAAGCAAGAGAAGGAAAGAAGCCCAACAGCGTCACTATAAGCACATCCAGGGTTCACACATGGTTCCATTAAAATCAGCAAAAAACAACACACACCTGTGGGTTTTCGGGCTTCCACAAAACCAAACTAATTACATATTATGGATTCACAGCAGAGTGTAACCTGAAAATAGAGGCCTCTGCTTGTTTCCATTCCTCCTCCTTCACCCGAAATAGATCTCAGCAGAATCATCAGCCACCAAGCTTTCTCGCTGGTGGAGAAGTGGCCACATAAGTGCAGCGTTGTGGGTGTGGATGTCCTCGGGAAATGAAGTAGTCCCTGTGGGTGTGTGGATATTTGCATGTGGCGCACGGGATGAGAGTTTTGAAGTGTGTCTGTTCTGAAACATCGTGTGGGTTCACTAAGTGCACAACCGTCTGCAATTCAAGTCATTTGCGTTCATATTAAACCTGTTTGAAGACATAATTAAGGTAACTGCACATCTAAGGGGAGAGTTCTCAGAAGCCACAGGTCGGATTTGAAACCCGGGCCACCTGCTTGGAGGACTATCGCCCCGGTACATGGGGCGCACGCACTAACCACTAATCTACCGGAGCCCCTATTATATTTAATCTACTTTCACTGTATGGACTATATACTATCCTAACTGACGGAGAACAGACACATGAGGACAACTGTGGAGATTTTACGTTTACTTTATAATTTAACTTGTCTGAGACTACTAGACCACAGACTTGCTGATCCATCAAACGTCAGGAGGATGGAAGATAATACGTCTTAAAATCCTCTTCCTGGTCACTTTTACTGCGACCTGAGGAAGTTCCTCTTCCTTCAGAAACACTCACACATGAATGCACACACAGGGCCTGAAAAAACAGACACAGGGCTTTTATAGGTTTTGTCTCCTGTTGACAGATGCATAAAAACCGTCGGCCATAATGGATGGCGGTGTCATTCAAAATGTGTGTGTGTGTTTGTGTGTGGATGCACAGGGTCACATGAGAGAGGAAGAATCTTCTGGTGGGAAAAAGACAAGAATTTGCTGACTCACACACACACACACACACACACACACACACACACACACACACACACACACACACGCTCACGCATAGAAACACTCGGTGCACCCTGTTCCTACATTGAGCTCATTATCTCTATAACAGACATATTTGATATTACACTCTGACTGACTTTATTTGAATTGTCGTCTCCTCAGCACATCAACAACGACCACATCCACGGTGAGAAGAAGGAGTTTGTGTGCCGCTGGGAGGAGTGTTCCCGGGAGCAGAAGCCCTTCAAGGCTCAGTACATGCTGGTGGTCCACATGAGGCGGCACACGGGCGAGAAGCCACACAAATGCACAGTAAGAATCTACCATCGCTATGAAATATTGTAGTAAGCTGTTAGAGGCAAGTTTGTTAACTAGTGGTTTGTTATTATTGGCTTTCCGTGATGAGTGGGGACACGTGAGGGGCGGATAAAGGTCAAAGTGGACGCAGCAGACGCCAAAGTGTTCTGACTTTAACTCAAAATATTTAGTTCTATATTTCTCATACTGCAACCATCAGTCCACCATCTTAAAGCCAAAGACATTACATTTAGGGCCCGACCGATGTGGATTTTTGGATCCGAAGCCGATAAAATTCAGATCCCGATATACAACACGATACAATTTATTGTCCCCTTAGGGAAATTTGTCTTGGGCTCAAAGTGCTGCCAAACATTCAGCTGCTTCCACTAGAGTCAATAAATAAAAACAATAGAAAAAATACATCCAAACATTTACAGAAAGGCACATACCAATGTGAGTCCGAGTCCCCAGCAGGGCAGCGCCATCGGATGTTTGTGTTTAGATCGCAGATATCTTTCTCAGCTCTGTCTTCGATCTTCAGAAATCGAATGAAATAGATAAACACCAACATTCACTGTGTTGATCCCTCAAATGTAGTTACAGTATCAAACACTTGTGGAAAAGATTTAGAGATTTCAAGTTGAACAAAAGCCTCTCTCTGCCAGAACAACAACAGCGCACCCTAAAAACTATGTTAATAAATAATGAACAAACTTAATTGAATAAACCTAGTTATATCTGCACGTATCGGAGATGAAATTAGTGGATACAGATAGTCACGTGATATGCTAATATCAGCCGATATTATCGGCCTGACGATTAATCGGTCGGGCTCTAATTACATTTTCATCATTAACATTTATCTTTTTTTATTCAAAGAGCCATAGAGGACATTAGCCGCCTCTTTTTGAATGATGAAGGAGCAGTCGGACTGGTTACTTTATTTTCACGTGTAAAATCGGCCAACGGGCCCTTTAACCCTTTCCCTTCAGACTCAAGAAAACACAGTAAGGTCAAAGGTCATGTAAGTCAGTAAGCCATGAAAATGTAATAAAGTATTGACATTTTGTTATAAATAATAAATCTCACAAATGTCACATATTTGTACAATTTTGCTCAATAAAAATACAAAACAACACAAATAATAATGCCAAATGTAGATACATGAACAGAATATTTTTGGCTACCATGTTCCTATGTTAGTTTTTTTTAGATATTCATATTTTATGATCAATGGTGTTTTGGTCGTTCCGTATGAAATAGAAAAAGTTCCTACATCAGTTTTTGTTTTGCTCATTGATCTCTGAACACACTCTTTAATCCAGAATCTACGACTCACTGCCACCTCTTTAAAAGTTCACTTTAGACTTCAGACCAAAGACTTTAGGTTGACACTGCAAAAAAATGTTTTTTTTATTTTATCTTAGTTCAAACAGGAATCATGCAAATCTCCTGAGAGTGTCTGCAGGACGTCAGTACATCGAGTTAAACATTTGTATGAGTCCTTAGTGTAGCTAAGAGCAAGATGCTACAGAAAACAATGAATTAAAGAAATAGTCCAAGAAATATTAAAAACTAACTATATTAAAACGTATATTCAAACATGTGCTTTACAGATGTGAGTTTACTAAACAACATTTGAACAAAGGTTTAACTGACTGATCAATTGGTTAACAAGGTACTGAAACTAGAACTTGAAACTAGCCTCTTCCCAACAACCCGTCCGTCTGCCAGATCAAATGTTGATGTGCTTTTCTTTGTGGTAACAACCAGAGATATTTTACATGTGGATAAATCATGGGGCTTCATTAAAGCCTTCATTTGCTGTGTGAAGATCTGATTGAGGATCTGTTTGCACGGCTTCAAAGCTCGCTCACAGGGTCTTGTGAATGCATTAAAACAGATGACTTATGAAAGAGAGTTAAGAAAGCTGATTGACAGCGTGGGCGTGTAATTAAAATCTGCAGACAAGCAGGGGGTCACTTTATATTCTCTTCACAAATCCCACATGCATCTTCTTTACCACTCGTTTGTCTTTAAAGGGAGAACCGTCTGACTTTTATTTGTAATTTCTGAGCTGGTCTAATTCGATTCTCTTTTAATTTCAAAGCCAGTTCCGTTCACAATGAGCGCTCAGAAAGAATACCAAATTATAGCTTGTACAGTACAAGCAAATACAAAGGCTAAACACAGAGAAACACTGAGGCTCTTTGTTTCAACAAAGCACACCATACACACAGCTTTACCACACCTCACACTTAGTTCAGCTATTTCGCATAAAAGCCCTTTTTATCAAAGTGTGCAGCGCTTTGCTTTTGTGTGGCACCCCACAGTAGGTGGGCAAGAGTCCAACAGTGGATTACATTTCAAAAATGTAAAATACAGAGCCTTTTTTTTTGTCGCCTGGTCATTTCTCTTTCCAGCTGCAGACAAAACAACACAGCACTCAGGTCAGACTGTCCCACTGTCTGTGTCTGTCTGTCTGACTGTCTGTCTCTGTCTGTTCTCTGTGTGCAGTTTGAGGGCTGCGCCAAAGCTTACTCTCGCCTGGAGAACCTTAAGACCCACCTCCGGTCCCACACAGGGGAGAAGCCGTATGTGTGTGAACACGAAGGCTGCAACAAGGCCTTCTCCAACGCCTCAGATCGAGCCAAGCACCAGAACCGCACACACTCGAATGAGGTATGACTACACACACAAACACACACACACAGATTATTCACATACTTATGAATGAAATGAGTTGTCCAGACCAGACAAGTCCTATACAGAGAAAACACTTAATTAACCCTGCACTGGTAATAAATTCTTAGTTTAAAAATGTGTAAGGTACAGAACTACTGAGGACACTTAGACTGCATGTGGCAGTAGCTCAGTATGTAGGGACTGGGGTTGGTAACAGGTGGGTTGCTGGTTCAAGTCCCACGTGTTAGACCGACAAACGCTGAAATAAGAATTTTTAAAACTAGTTTGCGTGGTGCATGCAATCCTCGGACGGCATGCATTTCTTTGCACCACACCTGTAGCCTATGGAATAGAAACTGGCTGCAGGAAAGGTGCCAGAGAATTTTACAATTTCGGGTTAAATTAAAATAAATTCTACCCTCTACATACGTGTGTCTTCTGCTGTTGTGGAGGGTTAGGGTCTAAAGTGTTGATGACATTTGTTTGCTGTATAATTTGAACTGTGAATGTCTTTCTGCAGAAACCGTATGTGTGTAAGATCCCGGGCTGTACCAAGCGCTACACTGACCCCAGCTCTCTAAGGAAGCACGTGAAGACGGTGCACGGACCTGAGGCCCACGTCACCAAGAAACAACGAAACGACGCACCTCCGAGACAGCAGCCACCCAAAGGAAACGGAGAGAATGACACAAATTCCAAACTTGGTTCAAGAGGCCTTGACGGCAAGTTAGAGGCCAACAGCACCTCTATAGGAGTGGAGGACTGCCTACAAGTGAAATCTATCAAGACTGAGAACTCAATGGTGAGTCCAGTTTACATATATTAAAAAAGAAAAGAAAGGGAAGCTCATGTTACTGATCAAACGCTTCTTGCAGAGAATGAAGCACCACTTTCTGAGACTTTGATTTTCTTACTATTTAACACAATACTAACAATGCTCTAATGTCAATTGATCACTGCTTGTACTGCCTGCATCCTTCTCAACTCACCTCTCTGGTTATTGCTTGAACTTGCTTCTCTAAAGTTAACCTTCCTCATGGACAGACTTCACTGAGGTGAGCTTTTCAACACTCCCTGTCTCTGTTACAGCTCAGCATGGAAGATGTGCTCACTTGTCGATTGCATTCTTGCATGACGTAAAATTTTCTTTTGGCATGGTTGTCCATTTTCACAAATTTAAAATGTGTATCCCTTACATATGGGACGTACTGTATGCACGTATGGAGACATATACAACAGCATTCAACTGGATTTTTCTACCAATAAGATCCATGGAAGCAGCCTCTTTTGTCAACCAGCAATGAATGCCGTTGTCCAATCAATATTCAAAGGCTGGGACTGTTTTATTATTTGTGTTGAACAAATATTGAGAAGATCCATCTGTGTAGAAGACTTTCATTCATCTTTGCCACTTTGATTTAACATCAACACTCTGCTTGATTGTCGTTCACATCTATTATCCTCTTAGTTTCTCGTTTTAAATAAATCAAACTCATCTATAATAAATGATATTATGATAGTCTAGGCCTCCATTAGTTATAACAAACACCATTACAATCTGAATTTTTAACTTTGGTTATTAATAATACAAAAAAATATATTATGAAGTCGGTCAAGCTGAGCAAAGCTTGCCTGGTTTATTTTTTGTCATTTTAATCTTTAAACTTGTAGTTGTTCAGTTGTTTTTATTCAAATGTTTGTAATTGTCAAATTAGTAATTGTTGGTTGTTGGCAGAATATATATTTCAAAGAAGAAAAGTTTTTAAAAGCTCTCATAGTTTAAAATATAACAGTTCTAAGTATCAACAGCAGCTGTATCAAAATCCTCTCTGTTTTCTTCTGCCAGACATATCAGTCAAGTCCTGGCGGTCACTCTTCCTGTAGCAGTGAGCCGTCACCTCTCAGCAGTGCCAACAACAACGACAGCGGGGTAGAGATGGCGTTGCACAGCGGGGGCAGCTTCGGGGACCTCAGTGCACAGGATGAGTTCCCCATGGTTGACTCTACTGTTCCCGTTGGGGGACAGCACACTGGCGTGGGGCTACAGATGAGGAAAGCCATGGGTCATGGTGGCGCTGTCACCATCAAGCTGGAGAACATCAAGAAGGAAAGGCTGAAGACAGTCAGGGAGTCCTGTCCCTGGGTCAACTCTGCACCTCAGCCACCACAGGGCCAACACAACAGTATGAAGCTGCCTCCCATACCTGCAGTCGGTAAGTGTGGATGGCTGAAAACATCTTTTTGTTGTCATTTTATTGTGTGATGGGGTAAAAAATTGCATCATGATGATCTAATTTATATAGTGTCATAATGTAGATTATGTCCCTTCTCGCTGCCAGGTTCCCTGCTGGAAAGCTCCAACGTGATGAGTAACTCAAGCAATTTGTACCCTGGCCAGCGCATTGGCGACCTGTCTTCATGTGAAGTGACACTGCTGAACCAGCTAAATGAGCGCCGGGACAGCACCACCAGCACCATTAGCTCAGCCTACAACTTGAGTCGGCGCTCATCCGGTATTTCACCGTGCTACTCCAGCCGTCGCTCCAGTGAGGCGTCCCAGTTTGGTGCCAACCGCCACAACAATATCAGTTCAGCTGACTCCTATGACCCAATCTCCACAGATCTGTCTCGCCGCTCCAGTGAGGCCAGTCATTGTGGAGGCGGTGGTGTCAGTGGTGGAGGTGGAGGAGGTCTCCCAAGTATCCTTAGTTTGACACCAGCTCAGCATTATCGGCTAAAGGCAAAGTATGCTGCTGCCACTGGTGGAGCTCCACCTACCCCTCTCCCCAATATGGATCGAATGAGTCTCAAAACCCGTATGGCACTCTACAGTGAGTCCCAGGAAGGCTTGTCACACTCGTTACATCATCCTTTTTCTGGAACTGTGCCTCGGCGGTGTAGTGATATTGGATATGGCATGCAGAGCATGATGCCCCATGAAGTACCAGCCAACCTTCCACGCCGTGCCAGTGACCCAGTGCGTCGTCCCACACTGGACCCTCTCTCCCTTCCAAGGGTTCAGCGCTATAATAGTATGAACAACATGAACCCCTTGATTGGTCCATCAGCTGAACGCCACCTGTCTCTGGCTATGCAGGGATACACTCGCTCAGATGGCAGCCTGCAACGCTATCCATTTGCTCCCAGACCACCAAGCATTTCTGAGAATGTAGCCATGGAAAACATGGCAGTAGATGGGATGATGACTGGAGGGGAGCACAATGGAGAGGATGACATGGTGCTGCCAGATGATGTGATGCAGTACCTCAGGTCTCAGAATTCTGGGCCCTCTGGGAACAACTCGGGGCAAATGGACTACCGTGCCAGCAATCAGGCTCAGGGCTACCAGACAAGCATGCCCCCACCACCATCATTTTATGGCCAGAGGAGGATGGCCATGGTGGATGCCACCATGACTCAGTCTGGTCAGGACATGCAATCATGCCAAATGGGCCCAGCTGGCTCCCAGCAGCCTTTCCCGGCACCGTCGAACAACATTAACAAAAATAATATGCCAGTGCAGTGGAATGAGGTGAGCTCAGGGACTGTGGACACAACAACTAAGCTCTCCAAACAACAGCAGCATCCTCTCAGGGGGAACCTAGCTGTTGTTCAGCAAAGGCAAAACTTTGGTTCCTTTCAGGGACAAGGTCAGAGTCTGGGTAGCAACCAGCAGGTAGTGCCTATGAGTCAGAATATGTCTATGCAGGGGTATGGAAACCACAGCAGCCAGAGGCTGATGAACATCTCCCACCAGCAGCACCAGCAACAGAGACAATGCAATAATGTGAACTTTAATGAACAAATGAGTCCTCAGCAAGGGTTTGGCCAAGAGGCAATCCCAAATTCGATGTCTGGGAGCACGAGTGTGCGACCTAATCGAAACGGTATGGCAGATCCAGAAAGTTTCAAATCAAGGACACAGTCAGATGGGTATTCTCATGTGAACCATGCAGACCAGCAGCAAAATTACAGTGTTCTCTCCCAGCAACAGCAGCATAATGCCCATAATGTAGGCAGAGGAATGTTACAACCCAGGCCCCCCATAGAACCAAAGTCTACTGGAAGACAACACACAGGAACAAGCATGATGCAACTGAGCCAGATACCCAAGTCATCTGCTTTGAGCCCAACTCTTGGTACTGACACCTCAGAGGCAAGCCCAAAAAGGCCCAGTGGTTCAGTAACCCATACCAGCAACTCTGAAAACCTGAACCCTGCTGTTTTCTACACAGGTCAGATTCATATGTTTGAGCCACCTTCTGTCACGTTTAATGCCCCCATGTCTCACTGTTCCAACCAGGCCCCTGTCAGTAACACCACTACTGCAGCCAACATGGCCTCACCAGGAGTCAACCAAGTCTCTAGCAGTACAGTGGATTCTTCCACTGGTGGCACAGATCATGCCCAGATCGACTTTGACACCATGCTAGATGATGGGGACCACTCCAGCCTTATGTCAGGTACCCTGAGTCCTGGCCTTTTGCAGAGCCTCTCCCAGAGTTCCTCACGTCTCACCACCCCTCGCAACTCTGTCACTCTCGCTTCTGTACCTGCAGGGATTGGCAACATGGCCATTGGTGACATGAACTCTATGCTCACAGCCTTGGCCGAGGAAAGCAAGTTCCTCAACATGATTAGCTGAGAGCAATCAAACACCTCATCATCCATCCAGTCGTAACCATTTCTGCATCAGGAATATATGGGCTACATAAGAAAGCACTGATTGAATAACGCAAAACTGGCTATTTCAAAAAAAATGTTCTTATTTGTCTGTAAAAAATGCCTCTCTTGTTATATGAGCTTCAGATTTGTATATGTTTCATTAAAAAGTGTAATTCTCAGTATAGCTACGGTTAAGGACAATTTTATATCTTTTTTGTTGTTGTTGTTAAAAAGCCATACATTTGAACTACAAATACATATCCCAGGGGATAAACATGTATCTACAAACAATTGCCATTCAGTATTTTCTGGTGTGTTTGCCCTTTACAAAAACTGTGCACTGAAAGCAGTCTTCAAGGTACCTTGCTGAAGAGATCAGATGTTAGCATCTGAAGACAACATGAAAAGAGAGCTACCAGGGAATGGACATGATATGTAAATAAAAAATAATATTTTCTCATGAAGACGTTTGTGCATAGGTGACACTGTATGGTACTTGCTTTAAGTTAAGCCGTAGACTTTTGATGTTTAAACTTGGGCTGTCAAATGTGAGATCTACGAGTCATTCAAAAAGGAGCATGAAAACATTTTAAGGTTTTTAAATACGTTTGCTTTTCTTTTTTTAAGTGTGCAAAACAACGGGTGAAAGAAGCGCAGAGACTTCACAGTAAACGTCACCTGACTCACACAGTGTTAAATTATTAAAATAGATAAGAATATTCCAGTTGTGATCAAGTTTAAAACTCTCACAATAGGACCAACATAGTGATGTATGTTATGTCTTTGCAGAGGAAATATTCTACAGTTCATTCAGCAGACGCTTTTATCCAAAGCGACGTACATCAGTACAACACAAGCAAGGATCTAGAGAGGAGACAACGTCAGTAAGTGCAAACGAACAGCTTTAAGTCCGATCAGACACACTGACAGGAAGTGACCAGAGGCAGAGCACAACATCGACAGCTGTTCTTGAGAGTTCTTATCAGTATAGAAACCATCAACAAAACCATCGTCATCGTCGTCATCATTAAGGTCATAGGTGTTCATGAAAGAGCTGGGTCTTCAGCTTTTTCTTAGAATATCACAGATGTACAATGTCGTGAGCTTTTCATTTAACTATCAAACATGCAGATGTTCAAAGCACTGAGAAAAAATGTGTATACACATAAACACAAACCGTGTATGTAGAAATCCATACATGCCTTTTATGAATTAAAAAAAACACAAAAAGACATCTACACTTAAAGCTCCTGTGAGAAACTTCCAGTTTGTGCCAATTTTGGCGTCCGTTGTGGACAAAGCAGTACTTCATCTGTTTTCAACTCTTCAGTTGCAGTGTGCATTTGAAAGTACTGTTTTAGTTCTACAATCCCATGGATAACTTGTCGTTAAACAAAAAGACTGCTTCAGTCAGTAACTTCGTCTTGACACCTACCCCCCCCTTAGCAGCGGTTAACATTAAAGTTAACTATTAGAAATAGTTCATCTTCATGCTGAAGGTTTCATTTGCTTTGGGGTCATCAAGAGGCATCAATATTAATTTAATTTTGTGTTATAAATGTCGAAAAAAATCCTCACAGCAGCTTTAATCCAACGTTCTTGCAGCATTACAAAGACTAAAAACAGCCTATACCTTGTTCAAAACAAAATGTTTTTATTCACAAATATACTGGAATAAAGATTGTTATTCTGAGCAAATTGTAAACATTGAAAATGTTCATTGTATTTTCTTTTCAGGAAATTTCTTGAAATTGAACACGCAGTTAAATTGTTAAAGAAGAAATCTGTGACTTCATGCAGATTACAAAGTAAAACATTGGACAGCCCTAGTTTAAACACCTGGTTGTACTTCATCATGTTCCACAGATGAGTGCTTGTGATCATGGTTGAAGCTCTCGGGGATGGTAAAGCAAATTCAGATCTCCTTCTTTGCCCTCTGCTTCAGAGGCACAACTCTCCACGGTCCGATCTCACAAGGGTAAATGATTGAAATGGACAAGGATATGCCTCTGTGTTAGTTTATCAGGGCACATGAACCCCTGTGTCTGATGAGGAGCCTTCTCTAAAAGAATATACAAGTACCTCTGTGTGTTCTCAGTAGAGATCCAGCCCTAATTAACACATTCATACCAACCCCCCTTTGCTGCACCCCATGCTTCCCCCGAGCTCGGATGAACTGCAGCGAGTCCAGGAAGGGACACAGACTTTGATTATGAAAACTCCTCTTTTTGACAGGGATGGCAAACTAGTCCTGCCAATTACTCCGTTTTATTATGTTTGCTGAATTTCTAAGTAGCCTTTCAAATGTTTGTGTGTATGCTACCGTTCACTTTTACTATGCTCAGTGTGTGTGGGGGTTTGTGCGAGTGTGTGTGTATATATCTTTTGTACATTTCAAATAAACTATCTCCTTTTTTTTCTGTTTAAATCTCTGCATTGTGAGTCTTTGATATAACACGGTTTGAGGTCCCTGGAGGTCACATGAAAGCAGAGCCAGTGTTCAACTAGTGAGATCACATGTGGCATGTTCTCAGGCTGCTGTCCAATAGACTACAGCTCAACGTATACTCACTGTAATTCAAACATTGATATATATGACTCCGTATACATGATAATTATGCACACTCAAAGGGGTCAAATAATGGCACTCATACTACAAATAAACAATCGTAAAATGTTTGTTTTTTAAATTGAATGAATTCCCAAACCATATGAATGTAATACGCACCTTATTTTTCATGGTCTGTATTTAAACACCATCACATTGAAATCAATTCTGCGCTTGAAGGGTAATTAGAGTATTTGTTAACCTCGTGTAACATGTAAATGGGCTCCAAAGTGTATTAAAGAGTTATCTTCATGTGTCCGATCAAAGTTATACCACTACCCTCTCATCACACTTAAAAGTCCAAATAATCATCTTATTACAAGATGTAAAAAGTTGAAGAAAATACAAAAATAAGGCCTTTATTGCTTGTTGAGTAAAATAAGCAGCTAACTAAATATACTTTTTTAAGTTTGAGTTAAAATGAAGCAGCAGAGAGAATCACTCCCATGATACCCCGCGAGCCTTGACGTCATCTTTTGTTATTGTTTTGATTGAGAGCCCCCTAGCGGCAGATTTTACATACTGCGTGTTTAAGCGTAATAACTTTTTTTTCTTGAACTAGAAATCAGATACTGATTTTTTTGCAGTGTAGGAGTGCTAAATGTTGCAGCTGACAGGCTCAGATTGTTATTTTCTAAAGATGTAGAGGAGTTTTTAAACTGAAAACAGTAATTACATTGTTCTCTCAGGAGTAATTTTACCCTGCAGAAAACAGGACTTCCCCGCATGATCGTTTGTTTCAAATAGTTTGTTTTTGTGTAATTGTTTGAATTTTTTGTGTGCTTGTCTTCGAGTTGGCTCATTTCAGATTGCTTAATAAAATGCAGCCTATGTGCTTCATTTATAGAAAAGCAACCCTGACTTGGTAAGATGCATACATCTTCTGGATGCTTTATGTGCAAAGTGAATGTGTTTCTTCAGTAGTAGTGTGAATGTGAATGGTTCTTCACGCTGCATACTCGAGCAAAAGGAGAAGAAGAAAAAAAAACGGATGAAAAAGGACACTTCATACAGACAAAATGCACGCAGAGCATTTTCTAAGAAACAAAGAGGCATGTTGTCCAAAATTAACAGTGGCATGTCAGCCTTGACAAAATGGGTGTTGGGGCAACATGAAACAGGAAGAAAGAGACATGGGAGAAAAGATGGAAGGAGAAAAATCAGGGGAGGAAAGAGCGAGCTAGTGCAGAGTTGAAAAGTGATCCTTGTAAGAGGTGAGGAACAGGAGAGAGATAAGGGAAGGGGTGCAAAACATGCAAAAGAGTGCTAAAAGATAGAGAACTAATCACTTTTAATTTGACAGCAAATTCAGCTGGGATCTGGTTAGAAGGAAAGCCCGCTGATTGCTTTTGCCACTGGAATTCTTTATTCTCTTAGAGAGAGGATGGGAGAAAAATAGCCCCAGGGTAAGGAGTCTCACCAGAGAGGAGAACAAGAGGTCAGTGAGGCAGAAATCAAAGCTTAGACAAAGCACACAGATGAGGGAGAGATGTTGCACTCTGAAGCACACCATTTTTTAAACATGGCGTCGACTTTCAGTACAGTGTCTATGTGTGAAAAAGCAATGAAATAAGCCTGCTAGCTGACAAGACCCCTGCCCTCCCTCCAGTTGGACAGAGATAGTCTTCCACTGTGAGGTGCATGTGTGAACAACCAGATCAGGAAGATTCCAGGGGCAGTCCTTCTGAAATTCTCTAGAAATTTTCAGGAGTGCACATGTGAAAACAGCTTTAGTTATAGGGTGCTACCGGAATGAGTCCTAAAACACGGAAGTGAGTTAGCATTTTAGCGCCAAGGGGTCTATCCTCTCAAAGTCAATGGGGTTTTGAATGGGTTTGTGGTTATACGCCTGAAATAAGGTCGGTGGTTAACACAAGCTTAAGAGACGTTGGCGGTTTGTTAGACGACATAAACTACGTTAGGTAATACCCCCACTTGTGAATTTTGAAGTTTTTACGCGTTCTTAAAAAGGCGGTTGCTAACAAGTGGCTAAATGAGACTACAGTGGTTGTCGGGGACATTAAACGTCATCACGCCAGGTACTCTCTCACTAGTCTGTGATGTCTCCTGTAGGTTTAATCTTTGGGTTAAGGAAAATATTAGGTTAATAAACAATATACGGTTTCGCTAGCTTGTCAAAACCGCTGATTAGCTTATCGGAGATCGTCTGAGGCATAAAGGTTGTGACGTCAAAATCTTCAGACCCTTTTGTAGTTCGCTATAGCATAACGTTAGCTTTTTACTTCTGTCGGCTGCATTAACGCTTCAAACATCATTAAAATGGGGTTTATTTGTGAAGATTATCCTGCTGAACAAAACACCTACACATCAGAAACATGGGTTCGCTTTTTTTCTGCAATGATCCAAAGTCCAATGCAAAAATCCCATAGGCCATAAAGTAAAGCTCAAGTTGAAGGCAAATTCTCAACAGACGCTACTTCCGGGTTGGCCTACAAAAATATGTCATTTGGTTTGTTCTCTATTGAAGACCTCGGAGATCTGAGGGGGGTCTATCTATGGAATCCCCCCCTTTCAGCTCAGCTGTCTTGGCCAACATCTCACTGCTGAGTTTGAAAGAGTCACTGCCTGTTAGTAGAAGGTAATCAAAGGAAGTCAGCTGTTGTTTGATGACATTCGCTCCCTGCATCGTGGACACAACCAGACAAAACAACACACCTCATGGAGGCAAAGGGTCACATGGATGAAAGATTGAGATCCTCAGCTGACCCACAACAGAACAAATGTAATCTGAAGTGTGCGAAAATAGACTCTCAGAAACAGAAGGGCACTCATGGCTTTTAATTGCAAGTAGAAGGATGTCGGGAAAAACTCTAACTTGTGAAAAAATGGGGGAGTGTACGTAACACACATTGTATGAGAGCAGACACTTTGCACACATTCACTGTCTGTGCAGAGTAGTGGTAATAGTATTGCTCGGCAGTTCATGTTGCAGTGCTTGTGTATTTCTTTTTTATTTTGTAGAGTGAGTCAGCCTAAAAAGTTAATCTGTTCCCAGTGGTATGTAAACAGTAGTTTCATGTTTGAAAAGAGAGCTACTAAAGGTAAGTCTCTAAAACAAATTTAATGAATAAATTACGATTGTATTTGCAGGTTTTTGAAGCAGTATCGGAGTGTGTCACATTTTGCTCTTTGGCCTTTGGGGTCAGGTCGTCATAATAAAGCGATTCACTGGGCGGGGAACTTGTGCCTTTTTCCCCAGGCCTTGGTTCAGTTTCTCATCAAAGGCTTCCTGCATTGAGCTCTGTGCGTACTGGGATCAGAGGGACGTGACCCGTGTCAGAGTCAGGGTTACCTACTGCTCCTATAGAGCTTCAGCCCATCCTGCTGCTGCCGCTGCTGCAGGCCCGAGGGCAGAACGTGCCCCGCTAAACTCTCTGGAAGTGCAAAAATGATGATCAACTCGCGTAGAGCCCAGAGGGGATGTCTGGAATGAAGGCCAGCATTGTGGCCCTCCTCTGGGTAGTAAGAGTCCAGGGTCGCGCTCTTACCCAGATCCTGACCTCTCCTAGGTTGCCAACCAGATTGGAGGTCAGAGCGTCGTCATGAGTAGGCCGCTGAGGAATGCCATCGTTTGATTGAAGTCAAGGATCCTCAGATTAAAGGCTTATAGTGAGTGTAGGGAGTGAATGACCCTGTCTTTGCTCTTGGTCAGCAACGTTTTCAGCTCCTCTTTTATGCTTTTTTTTTTTTCCTCTTCCTGTTGTAACTGGCACAGAGAGTTCACGCCCACTCGTCTCCCTCACCCACTGCACTTTCCCTTTGAAAGGAATGATGTAACAGCACCCGCACGTCATTCTGATCATTGAAGCATAACTGTGGTTTTACATTTTATCTCTCTGCTGCAACCCATACAATCGTAAAAACAGATGAGTGTATTCCTGACTGCATTAAAAAGTTAAAGATAGATCTGTTATTGTGGCAAAGAGAAATGTGCTGGTTAAAGACCACAGGGAGTTTGGGCAGTTCCGTTTTTTCTAATGTTCCTTCAGTTTGGCTCGCTTGTGTTTTCCTTGGGCCACATTGACCCAGGCACCTCCCCGACACTGTTAAACCCATCGCAGCTTTTTTGTGTCTTCTGAAGCCAATCAAGGAACTCGTAGGACAAGAAGGTTTCTCACATAAAGGGAAATCTTGTGTTCTTAAACCTGGGCCCTTTTTCTTTTTTTACATATTTAGGAGTCTGACTGACTTGTACGTGAAATGAAATAAAATAAAAGGTTTATCCAAATGTTAATTGCTCTTTCAAGGCAAATGTGTCCAGTCAGAGTACATCCTCTAAAAGTGTTTATGACACTAAGCGGCTCAGATATAACACTAACAAAAATATAACAATATTGATCAATACCACAGCAAACAAAATGTAAATCCAGTGGACCTAGCATTGGTTTATTTCTTGTTTTTATACAACAAATAATCCAGGAAAACTCCTGCACACTGTGTAGGTATGTATCTGTGCAATACGTATGTCAACAAACGTGTTGCGCAAACACGTGCTATGTGTAGATTGGCGTATGTATTTGAGTATTTCGACAGTGCTCTCTCTGTTTGTGTTGGCAGCCTTTGTTAAAAAATATGACTGAAGATCTGTATTTATTTTAAACCTTCAGTCTGTTCTGAAAATAATTATATCATTTTAAAACATGTGGTATTGAAAACTATCGAAGTATTGACATTTTTGACAACCTTATTATGTTGTTTTTTCTATTTTTCTCAAACATAGAATGATCTTCTCATTAGCCAAACCCGGCACTTTTTGTAGACTTGCTTTGATTGGTCACATTCACCCTGAGGGATTATGTTGCAGCCATGTTAGCACGCTTCCAGCCCCGGAGCTGCAGCTGGATGCTAAGGACGCTAAGCTAAAACTTTACACAGTCTTAGCAAATGTAAGCAATGCAACATTTACCTCTAAAGCTAATACATTTCAAGAACTGGCATCCAATTTCTGTTAATGCTTCACGTTCCAAAATAATTTAAGCATTTTAAGTCACTTCAGTAATTATCAAGACATTATTTTATTGTAATTTAACAAAAGATTTTAAGAATTGGCAAAGTACAGTCTAATTTCACCATCAGGGGCTTTTGTCACTTCAGGTTCTGGTTCAAGACACTTGAGCAATACCAAAACCGTTTGTCGCAGGTTTTAAAACACAGGAATTCACCTTTAAACATGAACCTTTTACCTTGTTTTGTGGGCGGGAAGACCTGGGTGGTAACTGATACTTTTACATAAAAGCTGTCATGGCTGGACTAGTATTTTCACCTGCACAAGCCCGTCATTTTGGAGTGGAAATGCCAACGACAGCTACAGCCTGAATAGCTGAGCGCAGCCAAGAGCGAGTGGAATGGTTGGACTTCGAAAAAGAGTACGCTACAAGTAGAATTTACCCTTAAAATACAGATACAGAACTAATAGTTTTGTGCGCTTGTTGTCCTAAATCACATATAATGGGCCTGGAAACCTTTTAAAGCACTGATGTAATCTCCACACAATCATAAATCAGCTAACGGAGAGCATGTTGGGGCCATGCATGAGGCATATCAGGAGAAGCAAGCCACAGCACAAAGGGCTCTGAGGTCGGTTACCTTTTAAAGTCGCAGCTGGTGACTTCATTTTAACGTGAAGTCTGACCATCTCACAAGTATCATATATTCACCCTTCTTACCCTGGAGGCAGGAAACAGGGTCTGATGCAGCACAAAAAAAATCAGCCAGGACAGAACACAGATTGTTTCCTCCCATACAATGCACAATGGTCCACTTGCCAAATAAAGTTCCTCCTTTTAGCACACACAGCAGGTCTGTGTAGGGTGGTAAACCACTGCGGTGATGTTAGAAGGAAGGAAGGAACAAGTGTTGCATATATCCTGGACTATGGGGGATGTTCTCTACTTAAAGGAATTACAGCTTCCTTCTTTTAAAACTTTATTTACAGATGCACATATGAACACACACAAAAGGGTAAGCACAAGAAATGGTTTAGGGGTTATATGAAGGTTTCTCTGTACAGGTGAGCTTTTGGATGCTTCTTTAAACTGTCCAAAGATTCTGCCGATCTGAAGGTTTGTGGGAGTCGATTCCAGAGAGTTGGGGCTAAAACAGCGAAGGCACGATCACCTTTTGTTTTGTAATGAGAGCGCGGGATGGAAAGAAGGCCAAGATTAGATGATCTGAGTGGACGAGAGGTGGAATATGGAGCGAGGAGGTCAGAAATGTAGCTGGGGGCGAGGTCGTGCGATGCTTTGTATGTGAGTAACAGGATCTTGTGGTAGATTCTGACTTTTGCTGGAAGCCAATGAAGGGAGGCGAGAACGGGGGAGAAGTAGGAACGACGGCTGATTGTTTATAATCTAGCGGCTGCATTTTGGACTAGCTGTAAGCAGTTTAGTGATTATTGGCTCAGGCATGTGTAGAGAGAGTTACAATAATCTAAACGGGAGAAAATGGTCCTTCACATCACAAAATATTCACTTTTTTAATCAAATAAGAATATCTGATTTGTGCGTCCAATGCTTTAACAATTAAACTGTTTATTCTGTTCTTACTCGCTCTCAAATGACTGAAAGTGAAAAACGACTTGGCTTTTAGTGTGACTCAGGTGCAGTGCCAAAGTCCTCCCAGATATCCCTGCTTTTAGCACTGCAAAGTGTCAAAATGTCCCATTTTAGGTGACAAAGCTTTATCACACATCTGCAGCGACATGGGTGGGGGTGACCGAGATGCTTCTGCTAAACACTCGAAAATCTAACATGCCCCAGTGAGGCAGCACTATTCTGAGACCACCAACCTGTGCAGACTCTTAAAGTGCATCTGAGAACAGTGATGTGAGGATGCAGCACTAATTCAACAGCATGAAGTTATATCTGTATGCATTGCCGTCAGTAGTGTCGATAGTGTGACATTTCTATCTTGTTAGGCAGTTTGGGACTTAGCCTCCTCCTGACTCTCTCGGGCAACTCAGACAGATTTTAATATAAAATGTTCTTGATTCATTCAATCTGAATTTAAGCATTTGTAGTTTAAGTTTCTGATTTAATAGTCCCAAATACCTCTCTGATTTATTATCAAAAACAGTAGTCCCCAAGACTATCATTTACTCAGACAGCTTTTCTTATTCACTGTTCGACATAAACCTTCAAAAAGTAATGCTAGATTGTTAAAGGCAGGGTTGGTCATTTTCTCCAGATCCACTTTTCCATATTTTGGTTGAAATTGTCTTTAGGTCCTGACAGAAATTAATAACTCATGTGCTCTGAAAAAGGAACGAAGAAAATCCGTCACCTGTAGCAGAAGCCTGAAAAAACTTTGACCAGTGTCTGCCACGAGGTACTAATCTGATGAACCAATCACGCCTCCCTGTCTCCCTGCTCCTTCTCTACCTCTTGCGTGCTCTAGCCCTCACTCAAAGCACGTCACCGATGAAAAGGTTTATACTGTGAGTTTACTTACCACTGAATGAGACATGAGACGACGTAGTTTCTACACAATGCAAGAGATGAGTTAAGGTCCGCTTCTAGAGCAACGGCGCTCGTGCATGTAAGTGAGGGGCGTGGCTTTAGAGGGAGCACAGAGGGGAGGGGGTGGGTGTAGACGGAGCACTGAGGGAATTCTACTTTTAAAATCATGCTAGTTTTTGAAAATTACCAACCCTGGCTTTAAAAGTTGCCCACATATTTAGACTAATTCAGAGATCTTATCTGAGGCAAGTGAGGCTGTTATGTTGGCTAGCTTAGCTTTACCAGCTTTTCCGATCCTCCTTATTGTAAACTTTAGATGGTTCACTCGAGTCGCCAACAGCCCTTGAATGTGAAGTAGCGTGTTTATATTATCTCCCTGGTGTGCTGCTTATTGATTGGGTTTCTCTTTTTTGATATATTTAACTTTGTAATTTTTTATTGTACATTTTGTATTTAAATGTTGACACTTTATCTTGTTTTATTTTATTTTTATTGACACTTTATTTCTTGTTAAATGTTTAGCATACCTGCACTGTCGTTCATTTCCTGCTCTGTGTGACCTTGAATTGCCCCCCGGGGATAAATAAAGTTTTTTGAATTGAATTGGAGAGACACTGGTGTCAGAGTTCAGGTTATTGAAATTACCAATTGACTTGGCAAAGACGAGAAACTTACATTGGGATTAAACCTAAAAATCTGAATTCTTCTGAAAAACATCAAAAGAAAAAGACGGACTTCATGCTTAAGGTGATACCAGCTAGAAAAACGTGAGATTTTAATCCTTCGTTGGAAAACAGCCTGAAAAGTCTTCTTCTGTAAGGTCACCATTTTTTCCCTGCAGTGATGAAGAATTAAATTATGTTTTATATCTTATTCTTTATCAAATAATCATGAAATCATTTCATTTGTCTCTTTTAGTCAGGCCCTGTTTATAAATCCATCCTGCCAGCAGGATATGAAAGCCTCTGACTGACGGCGTTGATGGAGACGTCATGTGAGCTGGCAGCAGTGCAGGGCCTCTGAGTGTAAAAGCTGCTCCCTGTGTTCAGAGTGAAAAACCTGCTTTGTGTTGCATTTAAAAAGCCCTCGCTAGTTTTCCTTTCCTCTGGCTGCATATCTCTGTGACAGCGGTTCCTGGAGCCAGACCCTCACACAACCACCAGCCCACTTTCCAACTCCAAACCCCCACTTCCCCCTCTCATTGCTGTCCATTAGCAATCCAGAGAGGGAGGTTTTTTGTGTTTTTGCTGAAACAAACAACAACAAACAAAAGACCAAAGTGGGGCGAGGAGTGTGGCTCGGAGAACTTCTGTGTGAAATAATTGCGAGGAACAATTTCAAACAGATGTGTGTTTGGACTTGGCCCTGGGCTCGTGTCCCCGTTAAATATAGTGATTTGATTGGAAAACAAGCAGTGTGAGATGGGCTGGCAGCCAACCGGACCATTCAGAGGCTCCCTAATGACCCCCGCGGGTCGAGGGGTCGTCGGAGTAAAAGCAGATCAGAGAGGATGTGGGGCCGGCGGCCAGGACAGGGCCCATAAATCTCGCCCGTTCTCAGAGGAAGCTATCTTTTTTCACTTGCCATCAGAATTAAAATACAATCACAATCGTCACATTGTGCTCCCCCCAGTGTGCAAAGGTTATAATTCAAAGGCAGCAGACAGATTTGGTAGTTCGGGATGGATGGCAGTGGACTTTTGGGAGGAAGGTCAACAGGGTCGAGTATTTTAGGCTCGATGAGAACTGCTGCCCAGGGGGTTGTGGGAAACTCTTCTATGGATCCATATGTTTGCTTGCTGCAACTAAGTTGAAAAAGCATGACCACATTCTTAAATTCATTTGTCCCAATGTTTTGCAGGAAGAAAAAAACTATTTCCCAAATCCAGTTCTCGATCTCTGCAATAATGCATCATGAATGGGACCCATTATAACTGCGGAAACCACGTTTGTGAGGGCAGAAGTCTCTGATGCCGGAGCTGACTGAGAGTTTTTCTTCCGATTTTCAGCCGGCTCAGCTTTTCACAGATGTGTTCTTGTAGAGCGGACAGCTGCACTTTATGGCAGAACGGTGCAAGACGATCAGGATCATTTTCATCCCCACTGACCATCGAAAGGAACACGAGTGCTGTTTGTATCTTCAGAAATAAAAACCTCACCATGCTGCCAAAGAAAGAAAGAAAGAGAGTGAGGAGAAAGTTGATTTCTTTACTGCAACAGAGACTTAGTGAGAGTGTGAGCTGAAATCAGAGTAACACAGCTCTCAGACGCCCTCTACAGGGGGAACAGGTTATGTACAATGAAAATTCAAAGCATCATGATTGAATATTTCTCCAAACTCTTCCCTAAATTCTAATCATTTTAAGAAAATACTCTCACAATGACAAACCCATAGCACTGTTTGCTCAATTAATCTAGTGATAGAATAAAAACATCACAAACACATTATGATGAACGTGATGAAATATTAAGTTTAACAATAATGGATAAAGTGTTTCTTATAAATAATGATGTTAAAAATAAAACATACTGGACTATGTGATCATTCTTTCGTGTATTTAGGAGGCTCATAATATTTGATTTTCTTTGTTATTGCCAACATTTGAAGAAGAAACCCGCATACTTACTTGGGGCGGCTGTGGTTCAGTGGTAGAGTCGGTTGTTTCTCAACCTGTAGGTCGAGGGTTCGATATCCAGCTCCTGCAGCAACATGTCCATTGTTTCCTTCGGTGAGACCTGAAGTAGACCTCTGGTTGAAATGTTGTGATCAATTTAAACTTTTTGTGAAATTTGAGCAAGTGTGCGGGCCTATCTTCTTCTTAATTGATCACAATCACGACGTTTCGACCAGAGGTCATCTTCAGATGATCATTTTTTAAACTTACCAACTTCCCTTTTCTGTTTAAGCAAACTGGGAAGACAGTGAAAGCTCCAGGTTTTTACATACACGATGTGCTTATGATTATTTATAGAAACAGGGTTATAAATGTGAGCATAAAGGGTAACCTGGTTGTTTAAGGACCATTAAAAGAAGGAGCTAAGAATCGTCCTATTGCTGTAGTGCACCCTACGTGAAGACATTCTCAAACTGCTTTTTGCATCTGAGCCGTGGCCCCGTACCTCATATATAATATTATGTAATGACTATAATCTGGTCATGTGCCAAGTATTTCTTAACTAAATTGTTGCAAAGACATTTGTCACTTGAAATGCAGTAATAGGGAGTGTCTTCAAATCTTGAAAGTCAGTGAATGTAAGTGTGCTGATCATGTTTGTTGATGAGATTTGAGAACACAACACAAGAAAGCATTGTACCGCCCTCTGGTGTGTGACTCAGGTAATAACACCCAGAACTGGGACACTAATCAGACACAATGGAGATCTATACCTATGGTAAATATTCACATGTTGAATGTGTATCTTTATGGTCTGTGTAATAATCACAACAGTAACTTTGGCATGTTATAATAGAAACGCTGTATGTCCTGTTTTACAATTATGTGATTGAATTTGATGAAGCAATCACTGAAAAACAACCTGTTTATTTAAAAAACAATTCTTTCAAGAGAATGTTTCAGTCCATCTTCATTTGATGGCCAGTTTTTCACGGAGTGCAGAAAAGCAAATTCAGAAAAGTATTGTCCACATTACAACATCATATATATTCTGTAACATCCCAACACAGTCAGACTTCTGACCAGCAGGGACACAGAGAGTCCACTCATCAACGATTCAGGATGCAGTAACACAAATCAAACACAAAAGGAGAAGTACGACATTGTTACAAGGTTAGTCAGTGCAAACGTTAAGTATCTAATGAAAAAACAGGAGTGAAGATATACGCACAACGCTGCACACTCTTACATAGATCTGAAAGTACACATTTTAACAGTGAAGTTACATCAGACAGGTTTTTCAAACTGAGAGAGCGGCATATTTTTCATCTAATGCTCTTTGACAAAGCCTTGTTAAAGGCCTCACATGATAACAAAAGTTACATTGGTATAAACACAATCTGTCTGGTATGAATAATCAACAATACAGAATTCAGCATCAAAGATTGATTAAAAAGAAGATGTGAACAAGACAATCATCGTTCAAATGTTATATACGGCTTCAAGTTAATGAATAGTGAATGAATAATGGTACACGCAGGATCAAAGATACGTAGGTGACGTGCTACAAACGTTTGCATATCTCTGTTCACACACGTTTGTTTTCCAAAAGTAAATATAATACAAACTATTAGATGCAAATCGTGATAAAAACGATTTCATCTCTTGGAACAAATGGGTTGTTTTGCTTCATCACATAAATTCAGTTCATGTGAAAAAGACAAAAGAGAAAACAAACATTTCAGTTTACAGTTTAAAAAAAGACTCATATTTACAAAGACTTGTAGACGTTTCAATGTTAACTAAAGATGGAATCATAAGTGATAAATGTTCTTCACTAAAAACCATTAAATCCATGATGTAACATACAGAGCAAATGATGCACACCAACATGTAATGACCCATAACAATGAATGCCAGTTTACTCACTCACTTTACAAAGTGGACCTATACAAGGGTCTGTAAAACACAAGGATACACAATGATCAACGAGAAAAACATTGTGTTAAACGTGGCTGCTGTTGTGCTTTTAGTTTATGTCGAGTGCTAAAGGTCCGTTCATTGAGAAACCGATAAAGAATGAAACTCTTGATCCCTGGGCACGTCCTCTAAGCTCACTTCTAAACACTGGTGAGACTTCCACCGTCAGATCGGGGATACAAGTGTACGCCAGTATCAAGTCACCCTTCACCCTACCATTGACCCTGCGAAGGAGCTCTTTCACCTTCTTCTCTTTCCAGATTTGACCATTTTCCCAAACAGAAGCAAACTGATCCTGCTCGACCTTGATGCACCTTTTGATTTCCCCAAAGTGTACCAGTTGTTGATAACCCTGCTTCCTCCCCAGGAAGAAATGAAGGACCGGCCTTTTTCCATTCATCACTTCCTTCATCACTGAGTGATAAGCAGTTTTCATCAGTGAGATGTACTTCCCAAGACCTTCACATTCTTTAAAACACAGGTTCTTATGTGGCCACAACAGCAAAACTGTAATGAAGTACAGCGGCAAAGTATCACTCAATGGGATTTGCTCACGCAGAATTCTGCAAAGGTGACCAACTAGTGTGTGGTATGGCTGAATGTGTTGTGACCCCAGTTTGACACAACTCAACACAACATTGATGTAGATAAAGTTGATTCTTTCCTTCATAGTGGGGTTAGAGTTAGGGTGCTCACTGACAAAACTACAGAGTTGGGCAATATTCTCAACTGTTGCAGGAAACCTTTCATTTGAGAGACAACTCAGTATCCCAGAAAAGTTGTCAGCTTTTTGCATCTCCAGGGACTGTCGGGCCTGATGGAGTTTCAGCCAGAATGGCTTCTCCTTCCAAAGAGCTGCAGCCTCAGTCTTGCAGAAAAGCTTTGCATATTTTTCAAAACACTTGAAAAGCTCAGCTTGTGTTCGCTGTTCACGACTGTCTTTCATTCCAAACCTGGTGCCAAAGTGAACATACACATTGTCAAAGAGGTCAAAGTTTGCCTTCATCCTGTACTTGAGGTTGTATAGTACATCCTCAAACTCTCTGAGTACGGAGTAGAAGCGCCTGTGTCTGTCCTGCTTTTGATCATTTCCCTCTACACCCTGAAGTGTAAGACTTCCAGAGAGAACCCCACTCAATATGTCATGGCGGAGATTGTGAAAGGAAAATATTGGGATCTTTTCCAGCACCTGAATGACAAGAACTCCAACCTCAATCTCTCCCAGGCACCCTGAAACATTAAAGGGTCTGTTTAATCGCTGAATGGACTCTTTTTTTGCAAGGTTCTGTGTTTCTTTGAATGCCTTTATTGCTGCCTGAGCCATTTTAAGAAAACTTTTCAATTTATCAGGGCTCAAAGGCGCTTCCTTGTCGTTTGAAATGGCATTCTTCATCTCATGCTTGATAACTTGTGCTGCTGTGTCAGCGATATACGAGCTGTTTTTGAAAAGATCTCTTGCTCTTTGTGCCAAAACTCTGGCCTCTAAGAAATCCTTCTTTTTTAGGTAATAGTACCTGGCCAGTAACTGAGAGACAATCGCATCTTTGGGAAATATTTTTGATGCATTTCGTAGCACCATCTCTTCCTGTCCTGGGGTTTCATTTGCAATTTCTTGAATGAGTGGAGAGAATTGAGATACCTCCTCCACATAATATCTCTTCACCAAAATGTGGCGAACATCTTGCAGGAGTTTGTCTTTGCCTTGTGTGCTCTCATAAAGCTTTTGTGTGGTCAGCAGAATGTCAGTAATTTCAGACTTGGTCACATTGTGTGTTCTTGTAAGTTCCTGCAGACAGTGCACTGCAATACTTGGATGGATGATTTTTACAGCTTCAAATACCAACTTGTCCTGAACTAGGCACCTGGCAATTAAAGGAGAGAATTTCCCAAATCCATCTTCGACTTTGACAGAACCACAAACTGGTTTTGGTTGAAGATCAAGAAATTCCTCACAAAGAGAGATGGAGAGAGAGGAACCCTTGCAGTAAACATCAAGAAGGACTAAAACAGCCAGGAGTTGTGCATGTTTCTGATTCATACTGAAGCTCTTCAGGGTGTTGCGGGCCACACCTTCAACATACTCAGGCTTAAAGTTCGTCTTCATGATCATGAATCCATAGAACGTTTCAGCATTCCTGTGTGTTTTCTCTATTTCTCTAAGTTTGTTCTCAAACAGTTTCTGCTCCTTATCAGAGAGGTTATTTCCAATGAATACCGAGTCTGCAGTTTGTGGAATCGGTTCAGGGGACTCTGACCTCATACAGTTAAGGAGAATTACCTGTGCAGTCTTAGACCGGATACCTTTCTTTGCACATTCTTTTTCAATGAGCTGCCGCAAGTCAAAGACCTTTTCCTTGTCATCAAAGTCATCTATCATCAGCAAAACAGGGAGTCGTGGCTGTTGCTCCTCATTGTCAATCATTAAAAGTTTGACAACTTGATCTGCGACTTCAGCAAAATCAGCCTTGGAGTTTCTGAGGACAGCACAACGGAATCGGTCTCGAAGAGCCCATAAAGTATGCATGGCCAATGTTGTCCCACCACATCCGGCTACATGCATGAGGTGGAACAACACGCAGGCTTTTGTCAGGGAGCACAAATCTGGTATGACTGTGTTCACAATGTAGTCAAACTTGTCTCGTTTGATAAATGGTGTTGATCCGGGCTCTTCTGAGAAAAAGAAGTTCCACCATGATACGTTTCCCCCTTTGTAAAAGTTCTCCTCTTTCAGGAGTTTGTCCTCGTTTCCTCCTTCACACTGGTTCACGCACAAGACCGCCAAGGTATCCAAGCTACGCTCTACTTTCTTGTCAAGAGGCACTTTGCTTTCCCCACCACAGGGTAGGAAGCGACGTAATCTACGATTTTTTGACCAAAGGCTAAGGACGGTGCCATTGACCTCAGGAAAACTGAGCTCATATATGCATCTATCAGAGATGTTAATCCTGCACCGTACCTCAATAAGGTCTTTCCAGGAGGAAAATGCATTTTCATTTTCACATAAACAAAGGATTCTCTCTGTTCCTTTGAGCTCCTGGTAGAATGTCATAAAAGCCTCAACAAGGGGATCCATTGTCTCATTTACTGTTGACAAAAGTACGAAAATGACAAGGAATCTCTGGTTTGGCAGAACATCTTTCCGGCACAAGAAAGAAACCACATCTCGAACAGATGCTCCCTTTTCTTTCAGCCACTGATCTATGTCTGAGGGTCTCTCATCCTCAATACCTCCGTTGCAGAATACCCAGCTGGTGTCTCGAGTTAATTTCAACTTGCTAGCAATGTCCTCAACTCCTTCTGTGATTTTATACTTCACTGGCAAATGTACATTAACAGAACTCTGCTGTTCAAAGTAACACTGTAATCCCTGCTTGGCCGATTCTGGATCAAAGTCTAAAACAGCTGTGGGGTTGAGTTCAACAAGAAATTCCAATGAATCTAACTGGATTGGGTGTGATTTGTTAGTTACGATCACATAGTGCTCAAAGTGTGACTTATCTAAAGACAGTGATCCACCAGTTATCATGTGACTTAACCGAGAGCCTTGAGTACTGCTTTTTATCACCTGGAGGTGCTTCTCTTCCGCTTGTTTTCGTAGTTGAGATAGTTGGGTCACCCGATCGATGAACTGGTTGTACTCTTTCATAGATTTGTTGGTTTGGGTTTTTGGAAGGATATTGTTACTGCTACCATCATCTCGGATATAGAGCTGTTTTGATTTTGTTTCAGTACCTTCTCTCTTGGCATTATTTTTGTCCATGTTTTCCTGTGTCTGTTTCAACTCTTTTAATGTAGTTTGGAAGAAGTTGTCTTCACAGATCTTAGACTCAGGAACAATGTCCACTTCTATCACACATTTGTGTGATGATGTCCAATTGTTGTTGAGAACACCAACAAATCGAGGTGGTTTGATGCAATCATGAGCAATCTGTTTGTGTTTATACAAAAAACAACCGTCAATGGCCTTTCTAAGTTCCTCATCATAAGCCTCTTTATCCCCTACAGCCACTCCCAACACCTGGCCATGTTTGTAATTTCTCTGTCTGTCTTTCTTGTCCCCTATTCCAAAATGGATGGTGCCATTGGTGCGGCTATTCATGCAGGCAGACGCAAAGCGAAGAACCTCATAAGTGAACTTGCTCTTTTTTTTTTCATCTGGTGTGTTGTAAAAACCTTTATACTCATGGCAGGGTTCAATGAAGTCTAAGGTACCAGATTCTGTGACATCAAGAATGCTGTCCTGTCTGTATCTATGTGCATGATGGTAACTGTGAAATGGGTAAGGTTTGCAAGGACCTCCAGGGAAATTTGTAGAACTTGTTGATTCCTCTTTCTGTAATTTCACCACCTCATCTCTAGAATCAATGATGAGTGTTGCTGGTCCAAAAGTCACACCAATTGATCCTAAGCGTGTCGTATCCATACGCAAAAGACTAGGTCCATTAATGTCCTGCTGAAACAATATTTCTGCAACACTGTGATCCACACCATCCAAACTGAGAACCCATTCTCTTACATGCTGTTTACTCCAATCCTTGATGTCAGGTGGCAGATCCTCCCCCTGAAAATGAAGAAGAGCTGTTACTTTCCTCAAATTTAAATCAAACTCCTCAACACTTCATTATGAATTCAGAAAGATGAATGTTATTTACCTGAACTTCATCTTGATCCCCCATAATGTTGTCGCTTTCTTCTTCACAATCAGAGACAAATAATGCTACAAAAATAATTCAAAAGAGCAATTAAAAAAAGGACTCAATACTACAAAAGTACCAAATCCTTAGTAACTGCCACACTTCTCCCAAATCTTGACCACTAATGCTGCAGGAGTGTAAATATTAAGATACTGATCTTTAAAAAATGCCAATTTAGGAAAAGGTATTCAACTCCTAAGTTCAGAGTTCAGTGTTTCCTCTGCCATTCATTTGGGGTAGCAAACCTCACTCCCCTCTAAAAAAAATACAAAAGTAACTTTGTTTAAGGAATTTACTCTTGAAACACTGGAGTTTCCAGTTCAAATTCCAGTGACCCTGTTGTATCGCATTAGTTTTAAGGGCCTTATCCAAACACTTGGTAAAGAAAGCCTGCTTAAAGAACAGATCTTTTCAGACAATGGAAAGCATGCATAAATCTCTAGGGATGCACCGATCCTGTATTGGTGACAATATGCTGATTCATGTTGCAGATCCATGACGCTAATCTATTCAACTCATTGCTGTGCTATTCTGTGTTTACAGCAGCACTTGCATTTGCTACGTCACTATCATCAGTGCCCTGGTAGGCTTGTGCATTCTGTTACGGCCAGGTTCCACCAGATGCGTTTCAGTCCGTCTCCGCTCTGTGACTTGATTTGACTGCCATCAAGGAAATACTCAGCTTACTAACGTGCTTGACTTTGTAGGAGACAGTGCTAGCAACTTGAAAAAGCCAACAAGGAGAAACAACAAAGGAGTGCACAGCTTCAGCTTGTTTGCATGTACAGAGAAGCTCAACGAGGGTTCGCTGTGACAGCAGAGGATGAGTGATGATGTTGAAGCGGTACACAGACTGTGGGTCAGATTGTGGCAGCTATTAAGTCAGTTTGTATGTATTCATTTATTTATAGTTGTTTTATAAAGTTGGGAAAACATTCACCTGCCTAACAAACACAAATGATTCCAAGTTTCAGGAATACAGGTTATTAATTAAACTCTGGTATTGGATTGGATCAGTATCAGTATCCGCAGATACCCATAGCTCAGGTATTGGACCTCAAACGTTGGATGGTGCATCTCTATAAATCTCAGTTGTTTTGTGTAAACAGATCAGCTGTTTGTGGATAATTAAAGGATAACAAACTAAACTGGCCACACCTCAAATACTCCCTGTCCTACACACTTCACCTTTAATTTTTTTCATAAAAACGTGCCATTCGAATTTGATACATCGATAGTCTAAAATTAAAATAAGGGATCTCTTTATTGATCTTGGTTTTATTAAAACATTAACAGAAATCGATTCTAGCCTTACCTGAATTTGTCCAGATCATCCATGATGACCGTCACAGTTCTCACAAAATGTTGACCACCAATACTGCAAGAGAAAGTAAAGAAAATGACCAAATATAATTAATATAAGGTATTAAACTGTATAACTTTGTCTAACCGTCTGTAGCTCGCTTCATCTAAAATTCTGCAAATTGCAATGAAACTGTTGACCTGGGCAACTATTTGACTAAAAACATTTACTATGTTACACATGTTTTTTTCTTATAGACCCTTTTAGTTAGTAACCAGTGTGATGTTTGTTGGGCGGGGCTTAGATGGAGGAAAAACAATCCTCCAGATACGTTATCCAACGCTGGATAGCAAGTTGTTTTTGGCTTCTTTTTCTTTTTCGACATTGGGGGACGTAACACAACAAAACAACATTTTATGACTCCTACGTCGCCTGCTTCCCTGTTGTGGCGATTCGTGTTTCCCTCTAGCTTAGCTTAGCTTCTTTTTGCCTCCAGCTAATACCGCAGTGTTTCCCACACAGAGACGATAACTTGGGTGGGCTGACCAAGTATATTTCCGAGCTGTTTTTATTAAATTTTTTATTTATTCATAAAATTGCTGCGTGCACGAGAGAGAGAGAGAGAGAGAGAGAGAGAGAGAGAGAGAGAGAGAGTGCAGGCGTTAAGCACGTTTTATGTAGCTGCAGCTACTTTTCCCTGCTCCTCTCTCTGCTGTCATGACTGTGAGCATCGAGGAGGGGCACACACCAACATACAGTACATACATAACTGCACAAACGCACACGCACGCACACACACACACACTGGAGCGCCAGCCACCACGCGCACCTTTTTACTTTTGGTGCAACAGCACACAGTTGATCTGTGATCCGTGCAGACCGCGTCGGGAACACACGTGATCCGGTCAAATGGTCGGTTCGACTTTACTCCGTTCACTCTCACAGTGTCTGCAGCTCACATAACAACAGTGACAACGTCTCACAGCCTGTTCTAGTCTGTGTACATCTCCACTCAGATTGAAGCAGATTAAAGTTGTTTGTTGCAATAACTAAATTAATTTAGAGGGAAAAACATATTTGATATAAATACAAGTGTAATACTAAAATATACCCCAAGATAAGAGTAAAAAAAAACTCCCAGGTATCACGTCATTCTGTGGGAAACACTGTACCGTGACGTTATTGGGATATAGGTGCTAAAAGGGTCTATTGTAATTGGTCGTCAGTCTGGAGAGGCTGGCTCTTACATGACTTGAGCTGGCCTGAGGGCAGATGACTGAGGAGGAAGAGAGACTGGTACATAGGGCACGCACCAACATGGCAAAGCAGTAGTTATGCTCACTGTGGCATGTAGATGTGTTCTTGCTCCAGAACACATCTACACAACAAGTGATATTCAAAGATGAAACTCTTGTCTGCATTGTTATAGCATTGGTATACATTTGTCATCAAAGTGTCAGACTCTTTTTCTTCCTTTGACTTTTCGGCCCAGTCTGATACTCATTAGTTTTCAGTCTACATAAGGAGTGATGAATAAAAGGAAAAAGGGAGTGGCCATGTTAACACTCCAAGGATCTTTAATTAACCAACAGTATTTTAGTATTATAAACACTTCTGTTCATTATTATCTAACTGAACTACATTTGAGTGCAGAAGAAAGCAAATATGCCACATTTAATATCCCACATTTCATTTTGTGTGTCTCATCTACCTGCCTATGACACCACAGGGAAGTTCAACCTCGTTTTGTAACTCTGACTTACAGGAAATATCATGACTGTCATTGTGTAAGTGCTCTCTCTGGGGCGGACTGTGGCTGAATTAAAACCAGGAAGAAGCCGAATTGTTTTCAATGTTTCTTGATAGACAATTTCAACATATTTAAGTGAACACAGCTATCAAAATATACATTTTAAGTTGATTGAGAGCCATTTAGCTTTTAACCAATTGAATATCAGCGTAAAAAACAAGAAGGTAGATTTGACAGAAATGTAGAAACACTAAGTTAGAAACATCATATCACGTTCTTCCTAAAATTACTGCTTCACTACTTACCCCTCTTAAAGTTGTCTTCACTCCGCGGTGAAGTGTTGAACAGCGTTGATGCGACAGATGTTTCGAGAAAAGAAGGGAAGAGAGAGACGTCTGTTCGTGCTTTCTGGCAGAGAGGAGAGAACATCAATGATGACCAACACGGAAGAGCAGCAACTTCTCCCGAAACTCCCAAAGCCATAGAAACGAAACTTAAACCAACAGGATGGTGTGTGTGTGTGTGTGTGTGTGTGTGTGTGTGTGTGTGTGTGTGTGTGTGTGCGTGCGTATGCGTGTGTGTGCGTATGCGTATGCGTGTGTGCGCGCGCGTGTAGGCCTATATGTAAAATAGAAACCCTACACTTGTCCTACACAACTCTACACAAACGTCACAAAGTTTTGGAAAAAGTGAATATTGAACCGAGATGATTTAGAGTGTTTTCTGTAAAAAAAAAACAAAAAAAAACAACAATGACAATTTGACTAACGTCGTTTGAGGGTAAACTGGCAATATAGCCTCACACCTGATTTGAAACAGTGGTCACGTCTTTGCTCAGCAGGTAGCCTACTTTACGTGCTGTGAAGGAAGTTACACAGCAAATCTGTTGGTGTTAAATATCCAGTGTTAGTTGAAATCTACAGATGTTAGTGTTATTTAAACACTATTCAGATAAAAAGTAACACTTTTAGAGTACATTGCGTAAAGTGTTGGGGTAGATTTTTGTCGTTACATTCATTACAACACTTTGAGTGTGAAATTGGCCACACCCTCATTTCCGGTCAAGAAGCTCCCTCCAGAATTTTCCATCGCCATCTTCTCTTGCTGCTGCGGTAAGTTTTCTTCGGTCAAATATCAAGTTTAAGGGGGATATTTACTCTTAAAATGTAATAATGTCTGACATAAATTGAATATGTATTGAAATATTTATATTTAAGTGTCAAATCCCATTTAAAACATTTTTTTTTTCGAACTGGCCGTTTGCTAGCTTAAACTCCGTATCAACGTGGATGACTACGCACTTCTTGGCAGTTGGGATAATATACCTATCTTTTCTAGCCAATACTTTAAAATAGTTTTTAATATATTTCTTTTTCTATAAGCTTACAACAAGAGTGGACATTGGAGCTGAAGGAGCAGAGGTTGTGAGGGAGAGAGGAATAAAGGTATGTGTAAACTTTCCGTGTCACGTAGAAAGGATAACTAGCTTATAGCCGTTAGCTAATAGCCGTTTATTCAACATTTAGACATTGGTAAATGTTGTAGCTCTGTGTTTCAACCACTGCCTTGCTTGCCACAGTTGCGCTGTCACAATTATGATCTGAATCGTGCCTGAATTGTTAAGTAAAATACCATGGCAACTCAGGCAGCCACAGGTGCGGGGTAATTTCTCCGGAGCCGCAATGATACAGCGAACACGGGCAAAAGAGGTGGGTGATAACCAGAGAGCATAAATATTGTGGTGACAACGGGTTATATTTATCGTCACCCCACATGTTCAACAGTAACTTCTGATTGAAGGATTCGGTCGGAGTTGTCATAATTCAGTAGATGCTTGCAGAAAACGACGTTTTGGGAAGTAGGGGAACTTTTTTGTTAAATAATTTTATGAGATTAAATTAATATGTTCACCGAATTGTAAATAAACTATGTATAGCAACGTGAAAGGGTGATATGCTGATACGAACTGGACTGACAAAAACACCCCTCTCCGTACACGGGTACTGCGTAACGGCCCAGACCGACTCTACACATCCAGACTTAAAAGTTTCAGCGCGACATCACTTCTAAAAAGAGTAGCATGTTGTTGCGCCTTTATCACCAGCTTTCATCAGACTGTAAAAATGTCATTACTGCCGTGCGATCATACAGAGGTCCGCTGGTTTTGTCGCGAAGCGGTGCTAAAATTATTCCTTGAATTACGCATGGAGATGGCACAGATTCATGGCGCATAAAAAGTCAGTGACAGAGTTAGATTACGATAGTAAGGACACGTACAGTAGAAGAACGGACTGCCATGCTCATATTGAAAGTCATTTTACCGAGTTTACTTAGTTAAACAACGTGAACTCCACATGGAGCTGATCAGACCGCAGTGCGCAACGCTGAAGGAAAAGTTCACGTCTGTTCGTTTGGAAACATTTGATCATGTTATAATGCCTGGCACTAAAATACCTGGAGATGTCAAAGACACTCAGTGTGTTTGTAACAACATGTGAGCAGGTTTTGTCGGTGATGAACCTTAACGAGTGCAAACTGTGCTGTGGCTTGACGCACACATCTAAAGTCTCCCTCTAAAGTCTCCCTCTCTCTCTCTCTCTCTCTCTCTCTCTCTCTCTCTCTCTCTCTCTTCACTGTACTCTGTATTATTAATGCACTGATCCCAGGGCAGGTAGAATACCCGTTTCAAGGTTTCTATAACTTAAAAAAATATATGCGAGTAATCTCAAAAATATTTAAATACAAAATATAATGATTGTTGTTTTCTTCTGTATTGTGGTACATTTCATTATTTCCATGTGCCAACATGCATTTTGTAATGACAGAGATTTTGTGTTTAAATCTGTAACCTGCAGTCTTATAAACTCATCTTAAGTGAATTCCCATAAAAAAATCAAATTTGAAATAGATCTTTTTATCATATGATGCAAGGATAGCATAATCATTAATACCTGACCTGTTCTGTTTCTGTTAACATACAATTCTCGGTACAATAAGCTTATTTTGATTTTTTTTAATAATCATACAGTGTATATATTCCATGTGTTCTCATTTGAACCAATCCGGCTCAGACCCAATATGAGTTAGAACCTCCTGCTATAGAAGAAAACAAGCAAAGAATTTAATATAAACAAATCTAGAATATGAATAATATATCATTTTGTGATCACATTTGAGAGATCATACGGGAAATATGGCATGTTGATATTTCTCCCCTCTACATATATTTTACAAGATTTGTTAAATTATAGAATGCTTAAGTAATTTATTTGATAGCTAAAAATACAACCATGCAAAGCTATTTCTTAAGACATAAAAAATATATATATTTTTATTCTTTAAAGTACATGTTACATTTTTGCGAGCATTTGTTATGTATGCCGTTCTTTCCTTTAAAGGTCGAGATATGCTGGTTCCTGTAGAGTATGCAGGGGTGAGCAAATGGGTCAGGGTACCAAAGAATGAGGATGTCTACAACTACCCTGAATTTATACATGGAGGTAATTAAATGAAGTGCCAAGTGAATACTTTCTGGGATTACACAGATAATGTATTTTTACTTGAATTTGTGTTTTGTTATGATCCTTAGATAAGTCATCTTTTCTGTTTTCAGTGCTGGCAAAATTCAGTTTGCCAGGTTTCACTTCCTTGATCCTAAAGGATTCTACTGGAGTGGAAGTGGATGCAGACATATTCGATGAACTTCTGAAGTCATCCCAGGTGTCTTTTAAGGCCTTCACTGACGAGTGCAATGGTAAGAAAATGGCTTACTCCTTTCTCTGAAAGTACATTTCTATATAAATATATATATTTTTTTTTGCAAACACCTGTGTGTTCTTAGACAACACTGCTGAGGACTCATCTTCAGAAGCCTCATCTCTATCAGAGTGGTCCCCATCACGTGCATCTGGTTCATCAACAAATTCAGACTCAACAGTGATTCTTGAGTCTACCAAAGCTCGGAAAAAAAAGCTGATTGAAGGTCCCCCTGACAGCCAGATTGCACGAGATGTAAGTTATCTTTAAACTAGGGTCTGATATGTTTGAGAGAAAATAGGAGCTCTACTTGTGTCTGTCAACCACTGGTGCTCATGGAAGGAAATACCTAAAAGGGAGGGGGTGCTTACAATAAAGAAGTAATAGCATACATTATTCAGGTCCAGGCACTAAGGATGATTTGAAATATATAAAAGGCTGTTAAATTCATAGGGCTAGAATCATTAAAAATACACCATTGTGCATCATCTTGTGCCCTTTTCAGGGTGTAGTTATGCATAGAGACAAAGGGAGTGATTGCTTTCACTATTGTTATTATTGATTTGTAAGTTTTTGTAGGGTCTGATATGTTTTAGGGGAACCTGATATATCAATGTAAGCCTACATTAAAACATTTTCTTGTTTTCACAATGGCTGGTCCAGTATTGCACGTACAGTAGGAAACAGTGTCACAGCCTGATAGTTGTTCTATGCTGAACCTGCTCTGTATAAATGTAATTTTTCAACTGTTGTTTCAGACCGTCAATGCAGCCTTGCATACAAAGCCAGGTGGTGACCAGATCTTTAAAGAATATGAGAAAACAAACTGCCTCTCTGATAGCACAAGAAGAAAGATGGTGAACATGCTTGTGGCAGACATGGTGGAGAGCCACGGGTGAGTCTATGTGCCCTTTAAATGCATTTTTGTTTTTGACAATCTTTATTTTTTAAGGTGTTTACAGTTATTCCAGTGTTAAAAATAGACATTCCTCCATGTTATGAAATCATTTCAAATGTGAACAAGATTAAGTGTAAAGTCATATTTTCTATTACTCGTAGGGCTGGGCGATTATACCTCAAATCAACATCAGGACTAATTCAACATTTTACCTCGATTACGATTATTTTGTTTTGCATTTTTGGCATGGGATTAGAAGCTATATATCATATTTTCTGTAGCTCTGTAAAGGAGTTGTTTTTAACTTTAGAGCATAACAGACTACAGCAGGCTGTAACATTACTAATATAAAGCTACAGATTGTTGATGCTATTACCTGCATGATGCAGACGGGTTGAGAGAACTTTTGTTTGACACTAAAAGTCTGCAAAAATAATATGAAATATATTTCAAACAACTTTTAAGTCTTCCCCTTTGTACAGCAAGTGTGCATTGAAACATTTAAACACTGCCTTCTGTTCACTGGGACTCTGCATAGGGATTTAGCTGTAGTGTTTTTTAAATGCACACGTTTCTTCAGGCACTTGAGTCTGTGTAGGTATGAGTCATTTATTTGAAAGTTTGGGAGAATATCATTTTAATCATGCATCTGTCTTTGTATCAGGAGGATCCCTCCAGTAAATGTCCGCATTACATATGCACTTGGCATTATAACCCTGTTCCCAAATTTGAAGGACCCGGATTCAAAGACTGGTTATGTGAGTATTGACATGGAGATACATTTTTAAGGTTAAGTTTGCTTTCATACTGCTGCTGTTTTTTTAAAATTTAAATTATGTAGTGAAGAGATCATGTTATTTGGCTAATTCAGCTCAGACAAAAAGCCTTTAGATGGTATGATGACTTTTTTTGGGAGGGGGGGGGGGTTATATGGGTCTCTCCAACTTTATTTAACATTCTCCTGCTGTGGGAATACAAAGTCACACTTTGCTCCAAACTGGCTTGTTTTACAAGCAATATTTTGAAGTCAGTAACTGTTGCCCTACAAGTATTAATGTTAGGTCATTGTATTATATAGTGCTATTTAAGTAATGTCAGTGGAACTTTTAAACCCATAACCATGCTGGTGTGCTTCAGTGGAATGAATTGAACAGATGCCATAGGTTGTTAAAGAATCTGTGCATGTTCTAAATAATGTTTAAGAATTAACAGTTTTTCTTCAATCCAAAGGAACACCTCTATGATCACCAGAGTGGATCTGGTTACCTGGCTTATAGGTTGAAAACTGTCCAGCGCAACTCTGCTCAAGAGGTGAAGATATCCAAATCTACTTTTCAAGATGGCCCAAAGACTCATCGCAATGTGTGTTCAAATGTGAGACAATTGTCAGGTGATGAATGCAAGGAAGCTATGTCGATGATGAGACACTCAACTGATGTGAGTCTTGTCAAAGACAAAATGAAGGCAACATTTCAGCACAGACAAACAGTTGTTCAGGACCCAGCCACTGCCTCCACTGTCCTAGACCTTTTTCCAAGATTCCTGGATACGCCAGGCTTGGTGAGTAATAAAAATGAATAGTTGAAATCTGTATTGCTATCAAAATGGTCTCTTCTTTTTACATTTTTTTTTTTTTCAAAATCGTATTCTTGTTTTTAGATTGACCAAGACTTTACAATGCTCTTTGGTGAGGACGTGTCCGGTAAATTCCTGTCAAAATGGCCAACATTCTTCAAACCAAGGATCATTGCGGATTGCAACAATCTTCCTCAAAGTGTGCATGTGGATGAGCTACTTAAGGCGGCACGTTTGGAGTCTGATGATGGCAGTAAGTGTAAATTGGACATTCATTAGCCTTTCATTGCATTGCCTGTGAAGTCAACAAAACAACTGATGGTGTTAAACAACCTTTTAAGGCATCTGCTGTTTTTCTATCCACTATAGTGTGTTTTATGAAAGTCAACTTTGAGAGATGTAAAGTTGTATACACAAGGTTTAATGGCAGCCCCATTACATCTAAGACGGTTCTTATCAGCGTTCTCCATAGAGTCTGTTAGCATAGCTTCCTAGCAATATGGCGGACGTTAAGTTTCGATTCTGGCAGTGAGGTCCCGCCCACTGATCTGTAATAGGTCTGTAGCTTCAGTGGTCGAAAATATGAGGAACTAGCGATGTAGTTTCACCCCTGCTAACCAAAACAGCTTCCGATGATGCAAAATAACAATTTTTGCATAATCGGAGGCTCCTTTCCAGAAAAGAAATACGGCGCTTTCCCGTCTAAGGGGAAAATGAGGGCGGGATGCACGACCATTCAAAAATACTACCAGGTTTCTAATGATACAAAGCTTAATGCAAATAGGTTAAGTATCCCTTTAACTTTTACACTCATGAAATTAAGGGAAACTGTGGCTGCATTGAAAGTAGAAGAAAAGTGGGAATTGAATAACGAGAAGTATATGTGATTTGTAATGAAAGGGCTCAAACTAAGAAACACTGCTTTGGTCTTAAAGTGGAAGTAATTACGGTGTCAATTGTTATTCTCTAGTATGGGACCGTGAGATTGCTGCCATCCTTTTGATTCTTCACCTGCTACCTCCAACATCTAAAGGCAAGAAGTCCTCCAAGATTGGTTCATCAGAGGCTGCTAACCGCCTGATGAAGTTCATGAAGGTATGTTCTTCAAATTGTAAAGTATATCACTTTAGATGTCCACTGATGTGTTGTTTTCCAGGGCCAGCAGTCTTTGACAGCTTTTAATTTTTTTCATTCTCATTTCAGCAGACGAGCTTGGTGTTTCAAAACTTGGTCCTCTTTGAAATTGTTGCATTTAAATCAAAAGTAACTAACATTGTATTTTATTCTATTTCAGGTTGGGAGAAGCATGGAGACCTTTCTGAAGGAAACTGGCCCTGCTCAGCCCTTTCTGCTTTGTCTCGGAGAAAGAAAGAACAGCATCCAGAATTTCTATATTGTCCTGGACCAAAAGGTCATTCCCTGTACAACGCAGACTGGAGTTGCTGCCTTCGACGAGCTTTTCAAGGCACATTTTGCTTTTGCTGTGTCCTATGATGAGGCGTTGTGCAACTTCTACACATTCATCCAGACCACTGTGTACGGCATCGATGTTGGCAGTGTGAGAGAGAGTCCTCGGGTCAAGGAAATCAGAGCAAGAATCCTCCACAGTGCAGTTTGAAGAGGGATACTTCTTTGATTGATAAAACATGTTTACTTGTTACATTTGCAAGGTACATCACAGAAGTTGTTCCATATTGTTCAGACATTTGAAGTTTCAGCATGGTTTGTACCCAGGAAGGTCTTTGCGTTTGAACTGTGGAGAGCCTGCTTGTTCATTTGTGTTCTGCACATACTCTGGTTACAAGCGGCACTTATCTCGAGCACATGGACACGTTGATTCCGGTCTCGACAGAAATGCTGAGTTTGAGACTGTTGCCAATGTTGGAGCTTCTGTTTCACAGCCAGCAGGTATGGATCCTCCAGTGACTGCCACTACACACTTTCTGATTGAAAAAAGGCAAATACTAGACATGTGTAGCTCTGTTGTAGCTCAAGTCCAAGCTTCAGGAGTTCCTGAAAGTACTGTGCAATGTCTAGTAGTTTCAATGGAGGAACTAGTTCACGACATCCATGCTCATGCAAAAGAAGCTGTTGTTGAGTGTTTGTCACCTGATGAATCCAGAGAAACTCTTCAAAAAGTGGAGGATTGTTTTGATATGTTTGAAAACCCATTCTCAGAGCTTAACACTGAATCAAAAAGGATGAGGCATTTTGCAGAAAAATGGAAAATAGTTGAGCCTGTAGAGCATATTCTTGGTGTGCGTTTTGATATACGCAGAGATAGAACAACAGGCACATATAGGCAAGTTCCTGTCAATGATAAGTTTATGTATGTACCCATAATGGGGTCTCTTTCATCCATGTTTAGGAACAGGGAAGTTTGTGAACTTTACCAAAAAGCAAAAACACACCGGGATGGTTTTTACACTGATTTAAATGATGGCTCCTACTTCAGGAATCACAGTTTATTTTCACAACAAGAAAATGCTCTTCAGATCCAGCTCTACTATGATGATTTTGAAACGGCCAATCCGTTAGGCTCAAAAAAGGGAGTGCACAAACTCGGCTGCATTTATTTTATTTTGAGAAATTTGCCGCCAAAGCTTAATTCTGTGTTAATGAACATTCATCTTGTAGCACTGTTTCACTCTGAAGACTTAAAAAAGTATGGGTTTGACCCTATTCTACAGCCTCTTATTTCTGATCTAAAGATTTTAGAGACAGAAGGAATGCAGGTGTCCTTTTCAGCCACACCTTTGAAGGGTTCAATTTTTCAGGTTACTGGTGACAACTTGGCTATACATGGTCTTTTTGGTTTTGTTGAATCATTTAGTGCAAATTACTGTTGTCGATTTTGTCTAACTGATAAGATGGAGTTGCAGTCAGTTTTTAGTGAAGATCATCCAGGTTTAACTCTACGTTCCAAAGACCTTCATTCAGCTCACTGTGATGTCCTTAAACAAAATCCTGCCTTGGCCTCGACATTTGGTGTAAAAAGAACCTGTCCGCTCGATTCCCTCCAGCTTTTCCATTCTTCAGACAACTACGCTGTGGATATAATGCACGATCTACTGGAAGGAGTGGTGCAGTATGAGTTAAAGCTTGTGTTTCAGCACTTGATTAAAAACTGCATATCCTTGAGCTCATTGTCTGAAAGAATTATGAGCTTTAATTACGGATATACACAGAGAAGAAACAGGCCAAGTAGGCTCAAACTGGATGACAAGAGCAAAGATCTTGGTCTTAATGCGATTCAGTCCTGGTGCCTCTTACGAAATGTCCCATTGATGTTTGGAGATTTAGCTTGCAGAGATGATGGCTACTGGAACTTGCTACTCCTCTTAGTTCAAATCGTAAACATTGTGTTTTCACCTATTGTAACCCATGGCATGACTTGCTTTTTGAAACATCTGATATTTGATCATCACAAGCTTTTTAAATCTCTCTTTCCAGAGCAAAATTTGATTCCGAAGCATCATCTGATGATTCATTACCCAAGCTGTATAAGGAAAATTGGGCCACTCATACATATGTGGTGCATGAGGTTTGAAGGAAAGCACAACTTCTTCAAAAAGTCTGTGAAGAACTTTAAAAACATCACAAAAACATTAGTAAAGAGACATCAGAATCAGTTAGCTTTTCATTTTGAAAACTTTTATTTTAAGAGACTACAATTTGGCCCAATTTCTGAGGTCTTGGTGAGTGAACTAGAGGGCAGTGAGGCACTTGATGAAACTTTTGATGTGTTGTCTGTTTCCACAACTTCCTGGGTCAAAAGCTATGGCACAGAATACCAGGTTGGTATGTACGTGTGTTCTGGTGTATGCAATGAGATGCCTTTATTTAACCGGATAGTCAGTATAATTGTTCGTAATGAAAATGGTTATCTTCTAACTTGTAAAGTGTCAACATTGTTTTTTGATGACCATTTAAATGCATTTTGTATTGATGACAACACGGATGTCTTCTCTCTGATTTGTGTTGATGTCCTTGTGTACTACAGACCTCACGATAGGCAGTATTCATATGAAAACACTGATGATAAAATGTACATTGTGCCATACTGTAATTTTGTATAGATCCATGCTGAACTGTTGTCAGTTAAGAAGTTGATGTACCTGCTTTGCAAAAACTAAATACACAAATTTTGTGCAAGTTGCTCATCTTGTATTTTGACTTTTTGATAGGTAGATGGGTAGGTGGTTGTGGTGGGTGCAGTGGTTGTCCTCAATATTCTACACCCTCGAGAGTTAATTGTATTACACTCGTTAGTGTTATTATGCTAGAGTTGAGTGTAGTCTGGTAGAGTTTATTTTCTAACACTGACACTAGTGTAGAGTACTATTGACACTACTCGGTGTTAGCCAGTGTTAATTTTTAACTCCTTACAGTGTTGGAATCACTCTGTGTGAGTGTAAAAAATGTAACACTTTTCAAAGTGTTAAATCAACACTCAAAAGAGTGGACACATATGAACACTTTTCTAGTGTTAGATTTAACACTTTCAGTGTTAATTTAACACTGCTGATTTTGCTGTGTATGATACCACTCTTGACATTTGTGGGTACACATCAAACAGTTGATTAGAAATCAAATATGGAAGCACCCGACAGTCTGCACCTATAAGATACACATATAACTACATATGTCGCGCGCACACACAGTCCAAACAGTCTTGACTTAAGTTTCGTTTCCAGAGAAGTGGCTGCTCATATGACGACTGACAGCAAGCAAGCACGAAAATGTGTCACTTCCTTTCTTTTCTCGAAACGTCTGTTACATCAACGATGTTGAAGCCTTCATATACTGTATATATCAGCCGGGGCTTGACAAGACCAGTCACACAAGATCACACAGGGGACCACACGGTGTGTGTGGCCACAGGAGCCGGGGACCGCGGACTGTCGACCCTCGCCTCTCAGCCACATCCCCTACAAATTCAACAGTTACATTTGCACTACACCATGGGGTATGCCACAGGAGCACCTTCAAGAGTATGATTACCACGAGGGAGGAGATAGACCACAGCCCAGTATTAATAATGGGTTTGTGAGTGCATAATTATTTAATGATAATGACAACAAGAACACAATAAATAATAAACATAATAATTAAAACAGTAATAACAAAAACAACTATAACATAAATCATAGAAAGTGGACCAATGGATAAATGATCCTTTCAACAGTATCTTCCTGTTTAAAATAACAGCTTTTTGCTGTATTTACAAAAACAGAAGCAAACTGTACATTTCAGCAACAACAAGATACCGTTAATCTTACAGTAACTTCCTGGAAACCCTACTGCCAGTAGTTTACTGTTTTTTAACAGGGTAAGAGTGCACAGCTCTTTTGAGGTAGGAATAGCAGCGACTCCTCTGTGGGAGGTTTCTTCAACTAGGGGCACTTTTGGCCCTGTGAACTTTTCCAAATCACACTTATCAAAGTCACATAAGATGATCTAAGCTGCCTAGTTTTAAGGTACAAGAGTGGATGAACTACCATCATAACATCATGTGGTCATGTTTTACATATTTTCTGCTCTGCCTCTCAGTACTTTTCCATTCAGACTGCCTCCCTCTCTCTCTACCTGTCAGCCACACCCACCTCATCACCTTATCAGCTCACCTGCGGTCTCAGCTGCAGCTGATCTGTAATCAAGCCACTACAACGTCATCGCATTCATCATGCTTCTTTCCAGCGGTTTCCCTTGGACTGAGCTGCCTGTACCTCTGCCTTTCTTGGACTCACCTTCTCCATCAAAACCCCAGTAATTTCATCTGCCTTCTGTTCCCGACCACGAGTTTGGCTTCAGCGTCTCCTGGTTCCTGTTCGCCTGTTTTCCGGGCTGAGTGTGGATTACCTGATTTGTCTTAGAAGTAAGTTTTCCTGTGTTCGTGTTTGTTCTGCACGATCAGCTCTGGACTGTTTTCCCGTGCCATCAGCGGCTACGTCCCCCAGCCGGCTATCGGAGACATTGTTCAGTTTGGACCTTGATTACCTGTGTTTGCCTTTGTATCACCTGCTGAAAATTAAAATGTGTTACTATCAGAGGTGGGACAAAGTCATTGGTTTGCAAGTCACAAGTAAGTCTCAAGTCTTTGGTCTCAAGTCTCGAGTCGAGTCACAAGTAAAGAAAGCAAGTCTCGAGTCGAGTCAAAAGTCCTCACCTTTGAATTTCGAGTCCTAAACAAGTCATTAGCTCTCTTCACCAAATAAAAGCCATTTTAACAGAGTAATAATTTGTTAGTTACACAAATCATGATTGCTATTTATATGATTTTATTTAGCCTACTTCTTAAAATAAAATAACAGTACCAGTGTTACTGACTCTGTTTTATTTATTTTTCCTAAATTCTGTTTCTTCCATTTTTATTTGTCTGAATTCTGTGTTGAACGATGTGTTCCACTGAATCAGATCACTGATTTGGATCATTTTATTAGATCAGGTCAGGAAATTGACAAATTGTAAAATATAAATTGGCCGCCTTTCTTTTTTTTTAAAGTTAGTAGTGCCCATGCCACCCTCACTCTCCTGTTGTGTCTGTGTGCAGACGTTCCCAGACTACAGCAGGCTGTGAGATAACGTTAGTTTACTATTTTTAAGGTGCTGATTGTTGATATGTAGAAACGGTGAGAGTGAACAGACAAAAGTCGAAATGACCGTTTGACCGTATTGCATACATTCCTGAACATAAAGACTTGGTCCATACCATGCAGAATCCTGAAAACGTCTTGACAGGATGCGTATTTTTACGGTTGTACTCAAAACCTCCAACTGTTGGTTAACTATAACAACAGTTATCACAGTCAATGCCAAGTTCAGTCACAAATGTAAAACATGTACTGTAACTGAATTGTGAGACTGAGACTTCCACCCTCAGGTTCGGTGTGGGACAAGGGCAAAACAGTGAGATTGAAGCATATACAGATGTTGAAAAGTAAGTAAAATAGATATTGGAGAGAAGGTAAAAGTTTTTAAAACAGTTTTATTGTCTATCAAAGAGACATTTATTTTGTAAAATAAGGCCAAAGGACATGAAAGTGCTTGCAGTCGAGGAACCAGCCATAGATTGACAGTCAACTGTTGATCTTTTGCTGGATTGTCGGTGCTGTGGTTTTCTGTACAGCGAGGTTCCTCCTCAGCTCTCAGTCCTCTTCTCCAAGTGCAGAAACTCTGGCTTTCTTGGAAACCGGACCCTGCTATATAAAGTGTACCATATAATTGTAGTCAGTCACTCAGGCTTGATGCTTTAATGTTTGAACAGATTACATTGTTATTCAATAACTTACATCTTTCTCCTCCTCATCTTTCTCATCTTCTTTCCCATTCTCAGCCTGCTTCTCTGGCTCCTCATCATCGTCCTGTGACAGCTGAGAGATGATTTAAGTTACTTTTTAAAGTTATGACATTATCACATTCAAAATGAACAAACACTTTATAATCATCAAACATGGCAGATGATTTTGCCTCCGTCAGTCGCTCCCAGACATCATTTGTCACCTTTCTCTTGAATCTGGGGTCCATTGTAGTGGCCTCCTCAAGAGATGTCATCACATCATTGCCCTGCACGCACAAAAGGATTAAACATTAACTTAAAGTATGGGTATATCATGTTAGCCATGTATCAGGGGAAAAAACATTTTATATAAATGAACAATGAGGAGGGGTATTTTTTGTTTGTTTTTTGTACCTGGTAATGTTTGGATGGGTCACCCCAGACTTTGTCCTTGATGTTAGTCACACAGAGTGAATCATCCTCTTGACATCTGAAGTGGTTCTCCAGTTTTTGGATCTGTCCACATGTAGCATGACTGTCACTGGACTCGCACAGGGTAGATGTGTACAGAACACGCGTCAGACTGATGAACTCCTCAGCGTTCTTGAAGTCATCGTCTCTGACCTTTTCAAGTCTGAGATGAAATTATTTTACATTATAGTGTGTATTGTATATTCATTTACAGCATATTATGTTTTTATCATTACATGCATTTCCATCAATTAGACAAACAATTTAAGTCACTGGCTTACCTGTCTTTCTTCAATAGACTTTTGACTCTTGGGTCCAAGATGGCTGCCTGTATGTCTGGATACTGCTCCACAAATCTCTCCATCATGAGAAACAAAGGGTTCCAGCGAGTCCTGACATCCAGGATATCAGAATGACCAAGCAGACCTGAAACATAAAGGACCCATTGAAATCAATGTAAATGTATTTAATCCTGCCTTAATGTAATGATAATGAAACAATATGCGCTTAGTGCAATATTTATATTTCTTACCCAGGATAAATTCTGTCTTTGTGATGGATGATCTTTTGATCCGCACATTGGAATCCCTGATCCTTGCTGCCACCTTGGAGAGGGTTTGGATGGTGTCGACCTTTTGTGCTGCTAGGTTCATGTCAAGTCTACATGTAGGACTCAATAGTGTTGGACTAAAATGATCGACAGTGTCGGAATAAATAGGATTCAATAATGTCGCAATAAATAGGATTCCATGGCGTTGGACTAAAGTGATCAATTGTTTGAATAAATACTTCTCTTCCGCTTGTTTTCGTAGTTGAGATAGTTTGGGCACCCTAGCGATGAACTCTTTGTACTCTTTCATAGATTTGTCTTGGGTTTTTGGAAGGATATTTTTACTGCTAGCACCATCTCGGATAAAGAGCTGTTTTGATTTTGTTTCAGTACCTTCTTTCTTGGTATTATTTTTGTCCATGTTTTCCTGTGTCTGTGTCAACTCTTTTAATGTAGTTTGGAAGACTTCGTCTCCACAGATCATAAAGTTAGGAACAATGTCCACTTCTATAACATATTTATCTGATGATGTGCCATCGTTATTGAGAACATTTTTTGTAGAACTTGTTGATTCCTCTTTCTGTAATTTCACCTCCTCATCTCTGGAATCAATGATGAGTGTTGCTGGTCCAAAAGTCACACCAACTGATCCTAAGCGTGTCGTATCCATACGCATAAGACCATGTCCATTAATGTTGAAATAAATAGGATCAAATAATGTCAGAATAAATAGGTGTCTGTGGTGTTGGAATAAATACTGCTCTTCTGCTTGTTTTCGTTGTTGAGATAGTTGGGGCAAACTAGCGATGAAATCTTTGTACTCTTTAGATTTAGATTTGTCGGTTTGGTTGTTTGGAAGGATATTTCTAATGCTAGCACCATCTCGGATATAGAGCTGTTCTGGTATTGACGGTTTTGACATTCTCTTTTTTTTTTTCTCTTTTAATTTAGTTTTAAAGAATTTGTCTTCACAGATCGTAGAGTAAGGAACAATGTCCACTTCTATAACATATTTATCTGATGATGTGCCATTGTTATTGAGAACACCAACAAATCGAGGTGGTTTGATGCAAGTATGAGCAATCCATGTGTATCTTAAATCAAAACAACGATCAATGGCCTCTTTAAGTCCCTCAACATAAGCCTCTTTATCCATTACAGTCACTCCCAACACCTGGCCATGTTTGAAATCTGGCTCTTTCCCTATTCCAAAATGGATGGTGCCATTAGTGCGGCTATTCATGCAGGCAGACGTAAAGGGAAGAACCTCATAAGTGAACTTGCTCATTTTATATTCATCTGGTGTCTCGTTAAAACATTTATACTCGTGGCAGGGTTCAATGAAGTCTAAGGTACCAGATTCTATGACATCAAGAATGCCTGTATCTATATGACTCATGGTAACGACAAAATGGGTAAGGTTTGTAGGGACCTCCTGGGAAACTTTCCAAATTTGTAGAATCTTTCTGTAATTTCGTATCCATACGCAAAAGACTCGGTCCATTAATGTCCTCTTGAAACAGTATTTCTGCAACACTGTGATCCACACCATCCAAACTGAAAATTGAGTTGAAAATAGAAATTAATAAAGGAACTAATTTCTGTACTGCTTGTACAAAAAACATAAAAAGGAGTACAGTTCAGTTTTACTTTAAAACTTCCTAAACATCCATGTTATCTACCACACCTCTCACAACTCATGACCACTAATGCTGCAAGAGAAAGTGTAAGTATGAGGAAAGTGAGGTTTAACAAATGTCCAAACATATTTGGGTCAAAGTTTTGATTCTTTCTTTTCACTGTTTTATGTTTTATCAATTTATGGAGCCTTATTCGAACCGTGAAATTGTGTCGGCTTTAAATGTACACATTAAGTAATTGATGTTAAACAAAGGTTTAAACATTTGTAGGACTCGGTTTTGAACTTGAAAATGTCAGCAAATTGCTGGACCTGGAACTGATTACCTAGCAAATATTTTGGCACAAATGTTATGTGTGATGAATTCTGGTTTTAATGCGCTAATACTTGGCGAGAAGACTAGGTCGCGGGGTTGTCTTTTGTTAGTTAAATGGACATTAGTTAAAGTTAAATGGTTGACAATTTCAATTCCTGTACTTTACATGATTTAAGAAGGACAGGTACCAATGGAGAGGAACTTTGATAGACAATGACCCTGATTCTTGATCTATTTTTGATATGTTGGTTAACTTTTCTATTTTCTAACCTTAATGAACTGCAGCCTTTGTGGAGCGATTTGAATGTCTGTTGGCATTAGCAATAGATTTGTGACTGAGCTGGCCCGCTCACCTAGTGAGCACCAACATGGCAAAGTCACAAGTTTATGTGTTAACAACAAACGAATCTTCTGCTGTCATACTATCAACTCATGAAATACTGACCTGACATACCCCAACTGTAACTGGCCTATAGGTGCTGCTCTGACAACAACTGAATACTGGCTCTTATATGTGTTCTGGATTGGACTGTTACCAAACAAATCAAATTAAGAGCAGATTGAACATAGATTATTAGAGATGCAATAACTTCTGTGTTTTAGGAAAAGCACCAGACTTGGGCGTTGCCATGGCAACAAGCTGTAGATTTGAACAATTTTCAATTTTGAAAGTGATCCAACCAAGTTCAAAAGGCTCTGGTAAACCCCTTTCGTGCCCGTATGCTGGGTTTTGGGTTTGGCTCTTTATTACTTTTTGTATTGTGACGTGAATAACGTGCCAACCAGATAGCCCTCATTTAGATAACACTAGGGTCACACCCCTTTTAAAGACTCAAAGTTTGGTGACATTTTTAGCAGGTTTCAGCTTTAAAACACAATTAAACTTGTCATTAACAAAAATATTAAAATTCCTGTATTGCAAGAGGATCTCTATTGGTGCTCAGGGCGGGTAAGTATGGTTGAACCTGTTTGATCTAGTGTTTTTAATCCATAGACATCTCTATGACCAAAGTATTTGAAGTATCCGTTCTTATCTTGTGAAGAAACCAGATCGATCGTTCAACATTTAAGTACAGACGAAGGCAACAGCTACATTACAGTTAAGAAAAACTGAATGCTTCACATCAACCTGGTTCTACCAAACATTTTCAGTTCCACATCTGATTCCACGTCTGGCTTCTTTTTACTATCTTTCTTCAGCCTTATAGTACAGTTGTAGACACCATTAGGATCACAATTTGAACTGTGGTTGAAGTAGGGTAGGGTTAGCCTCAAAGGGCCTTGTCTCTCTCCCTGGTTTCCTACTCTATCCACTGTCCTATCAAATAAAGGCCCCCCCTTAAAAACTTAGGTTTTTAAGTCTTAAGTTATAAGTTGAATTTATACTCAGAAGTGAAAGATAAAAAAGAGAAGCCAGGCATCAACCAAGCTGGGTTACTGTCATGTCACTGAGTATATCTGGTTTTTATTATTTCGATGTTTAGCTCTTTATACGAGTATTTTAAACAATGGTCAAATATAAGAAAGAGTTGGCCTTCTTCAGAATTCCAAAAATGACTTACCCCTCTCCAAGGTTCCTGACTGGGACGTTAGGTTGTTCGCAGATCGGAGAATGAAAATCAATGGTGCCATGACAGGATGACGTCTCTCGTTATAAAGACGATCACTTCTAAAGAAACGAAACTATTTGTGTCAGGTGCACACCCTCTCAACAGGGTGGAGTACCTTTACGTGCCAGGCCAAATTAAGTTGGAAGTTGAAAATCAAGTAAGAGTGTAGTCCCTGTTTGGCAGTTAATGTTTTAGTATAACTGTCAAATTGTTTCTTCCTCCTCCTAAGTGCTAAGAGATTAGATCATGTCAGATAATAGAGAATGGAGGATAAAGAGAGAGATCATCAACGATGTCCTGTAAGCCTAAACCCTAAATACCCGAATCTCGTTTATCTTGAAATGTTACTATGAAACTATTCAACACAACAAGGTGTGGAGATGCCACATTTCATTTAATGACGCCAACAAGCATGACATCACTTCCTTATCTATGTCAGGAGAGGAAGTATTTGCAGATCACGAACATAAAATAAAAGTTCTCCCATGTTTGACCTCTGTTAACCTTTAAGTCACAAACGATCGCTTTCTTTGCAGCACAGATGAATTCAACGATAGCAGGCATTTGATTGACCGCCTTGTGGTTTTTGAGACGCAGCCATTTATGTGACATGCTGTTTCTTGATAGACACGAGGGGAAGTCATGTTTTTACTGTTCACAAATACAAAACTTTCAGAGCCCCTGATATATGTTCAAAGAACTCAACTGAACTTGAAGGCCAGATAGACTCAAGTGAGGTTTTAGTATAAAAACGCCCCAAAACCACGTGTTTCTAAGGCCCATTATTCTGAAGTCTTCCTCTCCATCTTAAAAGGCCTTTTCATTTACTTGAATGAACTTTTTACAAATATTAGGGAACAGTGGAAAATACATTATTTTTATTTAAATAAACTAATCATAGAGACATGGTGATCCAATCATCATCGTTTGTCTCAGAAAAAGGACGACATCATCACAGCTTCTAATGAAGTGGACAGGCATGGTGAACACTTTAGCTTTACATCCAAACAGTTTGGTTCATTTAGTTTGTGTCTGCATGAGATTATGTAACATTTATTAAGCCTTCATATCATAAGTCACATACTTTTATTTAATAAAACAAAAATGTAAGCAGCTATAAAGGAGTAAAGACTTGCAAAATCCACTTTGACAGTGTTTTTGAACATTTATTTGGGTAACCTGAGTGTCTACAGACCCACAAAATGTGAATAAACCCATCCAGTCCTTTGTTTGTGGTCTGCATAAGTCTTACCACACAGAGAAAAATGCTCCGTTTCAAATGTTCTCTACTTGTGATGTCACAGTGGGATTCTGGTAAAAAAAAACACCCTCCCCTCCGCTGGTATCTCCACCAATGGACTCCACCCCCAGTCTAGAACAAACCTTTTGAGCAGGTCCGCCATTTTTATTCTCGCTACAGAGGAGTAATGTCTACCGTGAAAACTCAGGGGGGGCTCATTGCATTTAAAGAGACACACACACCAAAACGGAGCGTTCTGAGAGAGCTGGTCTCTACAGGGTCACAAACCTCCTCTGGTGCTTGATTCATGTTATATTTTGACCAAAGCACAGCACAGATGTTTCATTTAGACCACAGGGGACTGTTTGAAGAGGAGGAAGAGGGGGATAATATGTCCTTTTTAACTATATACAGTATTAGTTGGTATTTTGAACATGAATAATAACGATCAAACAGAAAAGAAAAATTTAGGAACACATAAAAACTTCTTTCTTTTGGAAAAACAATCAATTGCCGGTAATATACAGCTCAAAGGATTATCGAAGTATTTTCAAATCCATATATTTTAAAGGTCACATATTATGCCAAATATACTTCACCATGTTTCCTTAACACTAGCGTGTCTGTCTACAAACCCCCCAATGATGAGAAAAGTCCATCCTCTCCGTCTTTTGCCTTCTCCACTGTTCAGAAAATGTGTGCTCAAACAGACCGTTTGGAGATCTTCCCTTCATGACATCACAAAGGGCAGTAACCCCTCCCCCAGGTGGGTGACACTCCCACAGCTAGGTGTTTGTTCTGCCCTCTGAGTCTGCCTTCTCACCGGAAACAATAGGGCATGGAGCGAGAAAGCCCGAGCCACCCGAGCCCTCCCAGAGAGGGGGCGTGGTCAGACACAACTCATTTGCATTTAAAGCTACAGACACAGAAACAGCCTGTTCTGAGCAGGGCTGAAATAGAGGGGTTTATAGGCATGATCAAATACAGGATCAGAGTGGGTTTACAACAAGACACTTCACACACGTGTTTTGGGAGCTCTGAGACTTATTTAAACTTCTTAAAGGAGGATAATACGGGACCTTTAATAAATTTGGGGTTTGACTAAACAATTGGTATAAAAAGTCAGCGAGCAGCTGTTAGCCTGTCCGTTATCCATCAACAATGAACTGGATCAACGTTGGTCCAGTTAGATCATTTTTTTAAAATCAGAAACGACTGTTATGTAACTTACTTTAAAGGTGCCAGACTCCTTTGACATGATCAGTAATTTATCTATTCATTTGTTTTTGATATCGTATTTTACACAGACATTGTGTCGGGGGAAAACGTAACATTTAGAACATTTAGAAGCTGCACAATAAAACAAACGAAACAACTGATCAAGGCAGCAGTATATCACAAACTTAGTTAAGATAAAGATAACGTTTCTATCAGTGGATTCTGGCGGCCTTGAGAACAATGTAACGGCTGTTTCTGGTTTTGGAAAAAAAGCATCCCACTCTGGTTAAAGGAAGTTTTCTGTAATATTGTCAGAAACCTACAATAAGCATCAGAGCCTGTACGCTGCAAAAACATCTTTTTTAATGGACATGATTAAATATGTTTACCCTCCGGGGTTACTTCTCAGGCGTTACGGACTGATTCCAAAATATTTGAGAAAAAGGGCTGTAGGACTGAAATATCTTCTGCACACTTCCACTGATGAAACGTGGCACCTGCTGAGCATCTGTTGGTCATTTCAATACGACGTGGTAGCCGTCTGTGCTTCCGTCTGGAAAAAACAAAACGGTGAAAGATCAGTAAAACTCCAAAAGCTAGGCCACACATAGGAAATATGTTGTGAGTTTAAAGGTTGACTAATACAGTTATTACCCCTTATAGTGCTGAGGATGAAGCTCATTTCCTCCTTAAAGTTCTGAACCATCTGACAAGAATAATGGATCATAGTTGACATCTTATTTGCATTTCCAAATCATCATCGTCATCATTAAACCGCAGTTATCCGTACAGCCAGCCTTTCACAGGTTCTGTTTTAAGCTTGGTTTTAAACGCTGGCAGGACAGGTTGAGTTTGTTCCGATGATGCACATGAGAAGTACTTAGTCTGTTTCTTTTATCTCCAAATGTTTTGGGGTTTTTTTCTAAATATATTTTTGGGCCATTTTTGCCTTTTTTTCGAGCCTTCGTTTGCCTTTATGTCAAGTTACCTCGTCGGACACTAGCACATGAATCCCGGAGGGGTTTTGTCTGTAGATGTGTGTGATCTGCTGTGGAGTGATGCTGTACAGCATGGAAATCTTTTCAGACAGGTCCAGCAGTGTGAGCTCCTCCAGGTACAGAGCGTGGTAGACTGCAGAGAGGACTGGGGAGACAGAGGAAACTTAAGAACAGGATACAAGTCAATGTCCTTCTTATGGAGGACTCCACGTGTCGCTGTGAGTTTTATTGATGTTCTCTTGTAAAGACAAATATTGTTTTCCTCATATTACCACAGCTACAGTGAATGTATGTCTAGAAAACATTTCCAGAAACGGTAACCCCTTTGAAATATTAAAAATGGTAGTAAAGAGTGTGCACATAAATCCAGGTAGACCTATACAAGTAGATACAATACAATAAATCTGATAAGATCTTTTTGTGTGCAAAGAAAAGTTCCGATTGAGTTAAAGGCAGGGTTGGTCAGTTTCGAAAACTAGCATGCTTTTGAAAGTAGCATTCCCTCAGTGCTCCGTCTGCACCCAGCCCCTCCCCTCTGTGCTAAAACTCACTAACGCACGCAAGGGGGTAGAGAAGAAGCAGGGAGACAGGGAGGCGTGATTGGTTCATCAGATTGGTACCTCGTGGCAGACATTGGTGGAAGTTTTTACAGGCTTACAACTGCTACAGATGATGGATTTTCTTTGTTCCTTTTTCAGAGCACATGAGTTATTAATTTCTGTCAGGACCGAAAGACAATTTCAAACTAAATCTTAAAAAGTGGATCTGGAGAAAATGACCAACCCTGCCTTTAAGCAATGTGATTTTCAAAGTATTTATTAGTGAATATGTTTGAACTTTAGTGATCTCAGGTATTACCATGATTACAATCATTCTTCTTCGATATAATGAGCTTTGTACAGATTAGACTCTACTGTAGAGCTGTTGTATTGGATTGTTTAGGTGTACCTAATATAATGCACGCTTGTTATTAGTAATCATGTTACACTTTGGCTGCACTCACCGTCTCCCCCACCTGGTTTGGTGGGAGTTTGATTTCTGGCCTGCTGCTGACACACGTAGATAGTCAGGCGGGGCTGCATACACCTGAGAGATATGAGCAGAGTGCGAGGTAGAACACGAATAAACATGACACAAGATGATGGTTTGTTTGCCTTGTTGTTCACCGAAACAGAAGTTAAGCTACAGTTTCTGAAAATGTCTTTTTAACATTTGGTATAAACGGTATAATTAATGTATTTTTTCATTCTTTAGTTTGCATGGAGGCAATGACTTTTGCATTTGTCCGTCTTCCACCAACACCTACAGAATTGTTTTTCTCGAGGCCACATTTACACAAGAATGATCCACTGAAGACGTTTTCAAAAAAGTTCCCGATCATGACAACAACCGCTGTGTGCACACAGATCCGCAAAAAAAGACTAAAAAAGCTGTAATACACATGCCAGTCCAGTGACTTTGTAATGAGACAACAAGCATGCTAAGCCAAATACTAAAGAGAGTGAGTAGTGTGTTTACAGTAATGCCTCACCTTCCTTTCATGGTGTTAAAAAGACGGATTCCATCAGCAGGGCCACAGATCTGGATCAAATCTTCTTTGCTCATCCTCAACAGATCAGCACCTGCAACAACGACAGATAATCTTTTTCCTCCTTCCTGCATTTCATCACTGAGTTAGTCAGCTGAGTGCCAGCGCTCTCTTACTGTATGTAAAATATTTCCGTGGATTTTTATGTTTTGTATTTTTGGCCCCCAGTTACCTGAGAAGTTGGAGAAGAGCCGTGAGAAAGGAGAGAACCTGTGATGGTGCAGCCACTGCTGAGTGTCCTGCAGCGAGGTCGTTGGCAGAAGGTGCTACATGTCAAAAAGAAGAAGAGCCCTTGAAATGAGTATAGCAGCACAGCATCCACTGTCTCCAAATAATGGCCTAAAAGGAATAAGAGAGCAACATTAACACCGCACTGTTCTATTGTTACTTACATCTGAGCAGCTGGGCATGAGCAGCTCCCCCTGCTGGTTTGGAGAACAGTTCCTTTAAAAACATGCACATGAGGAGGAAAGAACAGGTAAGGTGAATGGTTGAGTGTTTCATCTGTCGATTACATTTTAAAACACATATTTGTCTTAAGCTGTGTTTACAGAGCACAGGTTGGTAACATGTATGCTCCTGCACGTACTGGTGAGCACCCATAGAGGGAGCTGTTGCCTCTGTAATCTCACACCTGTGTATGGGGACTTTTGGCTTGTTTAAACCTGGGACCTAATTTGACATATTTTTGATTCTTAATGACTAAAGTTACATTACCAGAAATGAACTTCTACCACGTCTACCACTGCCTCTGCCAGGTTTTTCCTGTTGTTGTGGTGTCTCCAACTAACCCATAGGAACACAGAACAATCCCTAAACAATACCGAAAACGAACATATTGAACTCTAACTTGACAGTCAACTTCCAAATTCTGCAAAGTAAATTACATTTTCTGTCACTACAGCCTTGTGTCTTTAAAGAGAGTGATGTTTTTTGGTCAACAAAAAGAGCATCTATTCCTATTTAAAAGCTCTACATGTATCTTGGTAAGGAGTTTTTCTGCAATGGTACAAAAATCTGAGCCTCTCACTGACAGAAAAATATGTCCCTTTTCGTGCACATAATTTGATTGGGTGTCTGAAAGACTGTTTGGCAGCCATGACAGCCTGTGTTGCTGCTACTAGCTAAGAAAATCTATTCCAACATTTTGTTCACAGTTTCATCATTAAGATCCTCATATAACTATAAACTAGGGCCCATATTTCAAACTAACAAAATTATCCTTTAACCATAGCCTAGAAAGATAATTTTCATAGTGCACTGCCAAGAATGAAACCAAGAAATCTCCTGAAACTAAGCCTGACCAAAGAAGAATTACATTTCTGCAATGAAGTCCCTTGAAAGCACAACTTTTAAAAACCTCGTCAGGTTAAAGGTCTACAGGTCTACACTCCAGGACAAAACAAAATGAATGTGGTTGCTGACAGAACACAAATGGTGACGCTGGTCTTGAGTGCTGACTCACCCATCAGTGAAGCTACAGGATGTCGGGGAGCTGTGGTAAACTGGTGATGGAGCGTTGCTGCTGCTGTGGTTGGTGAAGTTTAGAGCATCAGGCCAAGGAGAACACTTGGTAGAGGAAGCAGAGAAAGAACAGAGGTGTTGTCTGATTATTTATCAATGCACAGTTAGACGGAGGTCCTAAGCCTCTTTCAGTCACTTTTTCCCCATATTAAAAAGTACATATTGATATGTTGTTTACATCCTGGTACAAAAAAACAAATTTAGTCAGTGCTGATAAAGTCAGTGTCTTTATCGGCACACACTGTACAAGCGAGGGGGGCGTAATAACTCATCCTGTTGGATTTTATGAAGGATATGAGCTATCGACCATCATCTGCAACACAGATTATTTCTACAGAACATCATTATTTGTACTGCCTGTAAGCACTGCTGCTTGGTCTGTGTCAGACGAGAGGATCGACAACATACGATTCAACAAGATTCACAATGAGTGATTTGTTTGACTGTCAAAAGAAAGCAGGGTGACTGTTTATGTACTGTAAAATGTACATTTACAGGACAAGATCTACAAAGAGTTAAGAGGTAATCGTTTGTCACCAGGGGGCGCCATCCCAGCGTTACCTGTGCAATCTGTGAATGTAGACTTTTGAATGATTTAAAAAAAAATAATTGTGGCCGAGTCCTTTCACAAGAAAAAAGGATCACTGGACTTCTTCCATCACTGACTTTTGAGGACTTTAAATCAGAGAGAGACTGTTTGAGTAACACTTAATCTGAAGCTGCTGAGTCACTTGATTTCTAAAGACTAACTAAATGACACGTCTGGGGTCTCAATCATTGACAGAGCTCAGCGGTGAAGGCAGCACACTTCTGAAGGAATGGCTCAAAACAGGGAAAGCCACACATTAACATTCAGACCTCTAGCCCTGGATTAAAGAGTGAAGGAACTTTTTCTGACTTGCAGGTGAAGCAAAGTAAAAAACAAATCCATTGTTTTGTAGCTTCAGTGCTGATTACATAAATATCCACAAAAGACAAGAGTGTAGCTGTGAGGTCAATAAGATTACAACACTTCAGACAAAAAGAGAGCAAACAAACAGTCCTCTCAGGTCGGGTCTGTTATGTAATGTGGACTGAGACAGAAAAACATTTAGCCTCACCTCTTTCAGCACGGTGGTCTCATGGGACAGTTGATACTTTTCTCTGTCCTGAGGCGTCTTTTTAGCGATCTTTTCCCTGTCTGTCTTCAGTTTGCGATCAGCTCCTTTAGGCTGCCAGAAAAGACGGACATGAGAAGTAATCCAGTTATACATATATGAAGGTGCATTTCTTATGGATGGTGTTGCCCAGTGGTTAATACAACATGTACAGGTACAGGCTGACACACGTCAGGATGAAAGCTTCTTACCTTGAACACTTTGACCTGGCAGCTGGAAGAGTGGACGTGCTCCATGTACTCCCTGTGTTCATTGGTGGTAAACGTGTCCACCTGGATACGAAAGGGGACTCCCTTTTCCCCGCCATGCTTCCTGGGGGTAAACTCGGTGCTAATGCAGTTGACCTGAGAAGTCGATGCAAGAGAGGGTTTGTTTTCTGTAAAAGTTTGTCGCATGTGCTTTTGAAAGTTTATCCAGAGATTTAGCTTGAGACTATTTAAATTGTACCTGGATGAAAACAGAAGCGTTCTTCACAGGATCCCAGAGAAACTCGACGGTGTTGAGGTGCAGAGGGTGAGATCGAGGCTCAATTATACCCACTGACAGCGGGATATCTGCAAACAATCAGTCAGACGGTTTACATTCATTTTCTCAGTGGCTGGTTCTGAACTCTGATCCAGTCTTACAATATATGAGTTTGTGTGTGAATTGCCCTGAAGTTTGGTAAAATCCTTTGGCGTACCCACAGGTGAACTATCAACAGGCTGATGTTAACAGTTTAGCCAAGCAGAACCCAACAATGGATGTACAAGCGGATGAAGCAACCACGACTTCAACCAGTTGTTTTTGGCCTTAAGTTTTGCAGCCTTGAGTTTGTCATTTTGGCTGCTGCAATCTTGTTGTTGTTGTTTTTAATTTTAAACTAGAAGCCAACTTATATGGAAAGAGGAGTGGATACTGATTGTTATAAGCTTGACAGTTTGTGTCCCATATATGGAGGCTTTACCCTCCAAGTGAACAGACCGGCTCCTTTCCTGCATGTCATTTCCGACTCTCTCTCCTGATTTCTACTCTATCCACGGGGACCGTCCATATAAAGGGAAAAAAACATGCAAAAATTCATCTAAAAACGAATTTTTGAAAGAAAAAAGAAAAGAAAACAGCATAGGCTACTGTTGGTATTCATCAGACTTGCCATCCCAACGTTTTGGAGTGCAATTCACTCTCTTGCCATCAACTCAAAAACTCCACTTTTGGTCTATTTGTCTCTGCCACAACGTGCGTACTGAAAGAAACCAGGATGGGCATTGACCAAATAATTGATCTGCCCTTTTGAATAAATATCAACACTTTGGATGTTAATGGTGTTTGGTCATGTCTTCTTATCAGGGATCTTTGGTGAGTCTATCATTTGTAAGTAAAGTTCTCTCACCTATATCCAAGATCCGGTCCCCGGGTCTGTTCCACTTCCATCCCTCCAGCTGCTGGTGCTCCATATACTGCAGTCGACGGTCATGAAACACCACTCGAACAATGCTCTGCGAACAGGCAGGATCAAGAGTTTAGACCAGAGGACAGCTACAGCCTGAGCGGGGCAGCTGTCACACAGCCAAACAGCTGGACTGTTGGGCAAAGTGCGAAAAAGCTCCCCTCTATTAACCAATAAAACATACAGAGGTCATTCTTTAAAGAGCATCTGCACATGTCCATCAGGACAATGAGATGCGGCACAAACACTGACTTCCTGCCTACAAATCAGGGCTTCCACACGCACATGAGAATAATGGCATCATCCAATGGGATCTTTGAGGACTTTGTCTGTTAGGGTTAGGGTTTGTCTTGTCTGGTGATATTCAAGCATATGAAATTAGGGAGTTTTTACAAAGTCACCAAACAGATCAAACCAATCCATCTGTTAGCTTTCCAGACCTCAGAAGACTTTTTTTTTTTTATTTGCTGCAAGCGCACAGACTTTTCAATCTGTGTGGGAACCCTGAAAAAGCAGGAAGGAATCTTTTGAATTCATCTGTGACGTGATAGAGCCAGTAGCTGTCGTTGCTGCCTCATGACACCACCCTTGTGTTAGCTAGCATTCATCTTGTCACCATATCAAACAAAGAGTAGCTATGCAGTGCATGGGTTACGACTTCACCAGAGGATGACGCTACTTTAACTCACAAAGTCCGGTTCACATGTCACCATGACTTTGGATCATAACTATTTTTTAAAGCTTGGCCCTATTGTTTACATATTTAACGGTAAAAAAAAATCTCTGCACGCCTGAATGTGTGACAGGTGAATCAGATGAGGGTGAAACTAAAGGCTCCCACACACTGTCTCACTGTACCCTGACATATTGATTGAACCAGACAACGTTTCTGTCTAACCGACTTTAATCAGGTACGATAGCAGCATCAAAACATTTCCATGTAAACTTAAACAACCAAAGAGAAAGCCTCAGTTTTCCATCACCCAATCAGAGAGCCACTGAGATTGATGATCACCTGAAGCTGCTTAGTGCATCATCAGATCATCAGCATCGTGATGCACTAAGCAGCTTCAGGTGATCATCAATCTCAGTGGCTCTCTGATTGGGTGATGGAAAATGAAGGCTCTCTCTCTGGTTGTATTGATGCTACCATCAGGGTCAAAATGGGACTATATAGGGTCTCCTTTAATCGGGATCTTTACTTTTATGACTATCTCTCATTAGTACCCTGATCCCTTTCGAGCCAGTCTTCAAAATCCTGGCTGACATGGGAAACATCACCATATTGGGTTAACAGCCTGTAAAAACATGTACGACTGGCACATTTATGGGGCAGGGAGCATGCATGACTGAGCACCAGAACTTTAAAAAGCCCTGGACCCGGGACGTCAGGTGTTTGCAGAGAAGCCACCTGTTTCAGAATTCTTGTGTTTCCAGGATGCTTCTGCTAACATTAGCGTCTCAGTGATGGCGATGGCAGCCTGACCACGGAGACATGGCGAGTGGATGCACTCACACAGAAGTGAAATAAATGACCCTCCCTGCCCTTAATGAGTGTTTTAACAAATGTCTCTGCAGTGAAGGAGTCACTTCTGCAATGTCATCAAATGTAAGTGGTATGACAGAAATTCTCTTTGAGAAAGCACTACACGGCCCTGTGTCCACCTGGCGTTTTTTTCTGAGCAGCATCGTCTTTTTTCAAATTGCTTTCAGTGAGTAAAGAGCGTTCGCAGCAGCAGACGGCCGCCTGGAGAAAAATGCGAAGCACCCTGCGTATTTTTTCTGAGCGCTCCTCCTTTTCTGTGCAGCCGCTCTGAGCGCTGAAGTTGACAATCGTTCAACTTTTCAGGAAGGCGCTGTTGACGTCACCCGCGCTCTTTTTGCCAAATGTATGATATTCCCCTTTTTTTTTTTCGTGTTTTTTTATCGTGTCTTGTACCCACATCCTCTTTGCTCCGTGTCTGCTGGAGTAAAAACATAGCTACAGTAAAAAAAACAACGGAGCAGTGTCGTTCATACAGTGGCTGTTGTCAACAGACTGTTGTCATGGTGACAGGATGGACGTGCAGGGCTTCTATGCTCAGCGCACAAACGCTTCATGCAAACCCTCCTGTGCACAGCCACCCCTTTTAGCCCGAGAAAAACGGCAGGTGGACACGAGGCCTAAGAAAGATTATGTGCTCTCCTCACATTTTACATTTTCAGGAGTGCATGTGTGTGTAAGGAGCTATGGAGGTGCCAAGATGAACCACGGAGAGTGTGTTTATTGTGAAGTGAAGACAAGTTGTGTGTATGCTGGGTATGTTGATTTAAGGAAACAGGAAAAGGGAAAGTTTGGGTGATAGTACCAAGCTCTTCAAGGTGCACACCCCACCCCTGAAGTGGAAGGGAAGGTCGAGGGACCTGTGACAAACCAGCAGAGTGAAAACATGAAAACATTGAGAAGAGAAAGAAGAGAGAGAGGTCACATGAAAAAACACACACAATGCCTTACACCTACCTTTACATATTTGCTGCTTATATCTGTATACTCCACTAGTTTTCTGTTTAGCATACGGATTTCGTAGGACTGACCTACATTTTAAAACATTAAGAAAAACCTGATTAAAATTTTATAAAACGGGAAATCATTCAATCAGAAAAAAGAAGCGGCAGTGGAGATAGAAATTAATATAAATCAGATATAATGTAAATCATTAAAAAAAAGAAATGTTAAGTCAAGAAATAAAGGCCAGACACGATGAAACTTTACACTGTAATGCCATCAAACAGTCAGGACGGACACGTTCAGAATATCTAGGGACACATTTGAAACATGTTGAAGATTTCTGTGTTTTTTTATTCAGAATTTCACATTTTTACATAAAAAAAGAACAAATTCTGAAAACATTTCAAACTCAAGAATCCTGAATTTGATCAGAGACTTTAACTTTGTTCCATAAATCAATCAATAAACAAACAATTAAATATATAAAGAGATCAAATTGAAAGTCCGAACTCGGAGATAAACTAACGTTTGAACACTGACTCGATTCTCAGTCAAGAAAAGTTCTACAAAAAAAACATTAAAGGCAGAATTCTTAAAATCTTCTGAAATGTCATTTTTTTCCTAGAATTTTCATTTTGTTCTTTTTCGCATTTTTTTTTTAAATCCAAATTTTAAACTGAAGTCACGTATATTCCTTTTTAGTCTGTATTTAAATGTTCTTTTATCTGAGAATAAAAAGTCAGGAGAGTTTAAATTCAGAACTTAAAAAAAAAGAAATGTTTTGAAGGATTTAAGTGTTTTTAACTCTTGTTTTTAAGATGTGCTCTGAATGTTTGTCTGCACGTTATCTTTATGAGTCTGAATGACCATAAAGATCGACTCTCTCGTCCTCTCCCGTGACTATCGGAGCTTTCTCACCATCACAGTAATAAATAAACATTCCTCACCATTGTTTACATGGCGATGTAAATGTTGGCCCGTTGATGCATTTTTTAAAGAACGCTTACGTCATTTTTTTAAAGTCCAACCAAATTACTGACCAGCAGATAAGCAGGGAAACTTGTAGGTCAATAAGGGTAAACAAATCACAGCAAAAAATGTCACTGAGTTTAACAAGAGAGGCGGAAATAATCAGAAGGGTTTAGTTTGGGGGGGGGGGGGGTGATGTGAAGGAGAGGAGGGAAGAACAATTTATAAAAGCTTAAAAGTGAAGAAAGACGTGAGATGTAAAAGATTAAAAAGATGAAACTGATCAACACATTTAGGAGCTCATGTTGCACAAATCCGTAACAAAAAGGTCAACATTGAATCATTGCAATGCTTTTTAAGTCCTACTTAAACAATTTAAACTTTTATTTTCACCTAATATTGAAAGGTGTCTTTGTATTTATGTAAACAGTGTTATCAAGGACAGCGTTGTCTGCACCGTACTTGATCATGAGCGACCATCGACAGGAAGTCTACGGAAGCAAAAAGAGGCCATAATAGAAAAAAGTTTGCAAATGACAAAATATCTAATGGAGTTGAGATGCTGTGCCCTCGACGTGACCTTCAAAAGCTTCGACAAAAAACTTTGTAATTGGCTAATTACTTTGTCATAAAGGAATTATTATTCTTACATAATGACATAGACTCTGTCATCTCTCTGCATCCGTCAAACAGCTGTCTCCTTAAAAAGAACGAAATTTCCGCTGATGATTTTAATCTGATTTCAAAACAAACGCAAAGGCCAGCCGCATCGAGATCTTTAAAACGCAGTGTATACTACTTCTGTCCACAGGGGGCGCCAGATTAAAACAATTCCTAAAAGGCTTTTTATGTCAATGTTTTAGTATCAGTGAAAATGTTACTCAGAAGGGGCGCCAATAGCCTAGCGGTTGTGTTTATGCACCTCATTTACGCAGGCTATAGCCCTCGTCGCAGCGGCCGTGAGTTCAAATCCGACCTCTGCCCTTTACTACATGTTACCCACCCGCTCTCTCCTCCCAACATTTCCTGTCTCTCGTCAGCTGTCCTATCCAATGAAGGCAAGAAAGTCCTAAAATATCTTATCTGCTTTCAAAACAAATGCAAAGGCCAGACACAGCGAGATCTTTATAACGTTGTGTGTACTACTTCTGTCCACAGGGGGCGCCAAATCGAGACAAATCAAAATACTTCTTAAAAGGCTTTTTATGTCAATGTTTTAGTATCAGGGAAAATGTTACTCAGAATATCATCTTTCTGAATAAATAAAAGCTGAGCAGTTTTCTTTAATTTAAATTCTATTTACAATGAATACGTACAAAATCATTTGTGTTTTAGTTCATCAGTTGTTGAATGTTTTGATAATGAAAACAGTTGTTTTATTGTGGCCTCTTTTTGCATCCAATGATTCAGAACATAATGTCCGAAGATGTGACTGTCAGAGATAGCAAAGAGAATTTCTGTTGTTAATTTAAAGTGGTTAAACTGATTGTTTTGTTGTTGAGAGAAGAGATGTTAGGAGTTAAACTGTCGTGAGATGACGTCACACCTTTGCAGACGAGTATTTTAATACTACTTGTTTTTGCTTCGGTGCAGAGTCCCAAACCGCTATGTGAAATAAGTTCACACTGATATGGAGAATTATCCAGAGATAGATCGGATTCTAAAGCTTGCATCAGGACTAATCTAACCCTGCAGCTTCTTGGATTACATGTGACAAAATGAGCTCCAGTGCATTTAGTCAAAGTGGACATGCACATCCAGATAGCTACCTTGGTTGAGATAGGTGAGACTCTCCTCCTGCTGTTTTACAGCCGGTGAGGTGGCTGCACACAGAATGTACTGGAACGGCGTCCTCTTGGCACCGGTTTCAGCCATAAGCCTGGCTTCTTCGTTTTTCAAGAAGGGTGCCAAAGCCTCTCTGCAAGAGTCCAGGTAGAGAGACGTGGGGCTGAGCGTGGAGGACAATAAGGGTGATTGTTCTTTTATCTAATCATTAAGTCCGATGAACAAAGGTGCAAAAGGTTGACGTTACAAAACACATTGTCACTCATTTAGCTGCATTGCACTGAAACATGTTCTGTGTTTGAGGTGTAAATATTGATTCTGAATGCTCTGAAATTAGTCCTGAAGTGGATTGGAAAATCTTCATTTTAAATGTGAATTATTAAACACTTGGATGTCCTCAGAGTTCCTGCAATTCTGCACATGTAAAACAACAAAAAGAAGTCACACTGCCTCTACTTCTCTGTATATATTCTTGTGCAGGTAAACATCACTGCTTGGCACTGACACTTTGATTTAAACCTGTTGTAGATTAACCTTTCCTCTTTGAAAAATGGCTGAAGTGTCTTGACATGTGCTTTACCTAATGTAACTAGCAGAGTGCTGGTGGTAGGACTCAGGCTGGGAATGGCAGAACAGCATAATTTCCAGTTCAGTGTCTTCTTGTATCCCGGAACCACAGGGAGGAAGTGGAGACAGACGGAGCTACGTATGTGCCTGCTTGCTTCAGCTCAGAGAGGTTTGCAGCCAGAGTCCGTTGCCTCCCTCTTATATCGCCCCTGTGATGTCACCGTGACCATCATTAGCATACCTTGGGTGACCTTTAAGAGGCGGAGTGTGCAGGCAGGCACACCTCCCCACTCCCAATGTCTAGCTGGGTTGATGCATTAATAGCAGCTTCTCGTGACCTCGTGTTGACACTGGTAACAATATGGCCAAAGGTAATCATCTTTGTGGGTAAACTTTGCAAAACAAACACGAGATGGGCCGCTTTTTTGTGGGGGAACACGGAGAGGAGGGAGTAGCTGTAAACATATTTATCTTTGGATTTTTGAAGGGTCTAAGAACAGAAGAAGCTTTGATATTTAAGATATCAGTTGAGTTATAGATATATAGTTGAGTTATAGATATATAGTTGAGTTATAAGCTAAAGTTTCCCTTACAAAGAGGGTTTGCTGTTAAGAGTACACTACTGGCAGAAACAGTTCAACTCCAATTGACATATTTCATATCTTTTTGTGCTAACAAGTTGATTTAGGTCAACAAAGGTGCGTACAAACCTCTGCAGCTTCTCTCCGATCCTTTTTTTAAGCTCCTGAAAAGGACCAGAGATATCTAGAGCAGTTCTCAGAAAGTCGGCTCAGGTTAATGTTTACACACAGACGCTTAGCACACCTCAGCGCTCAGATGCATGGGCTTGTAAACGGATGGACAATTGGGAAATGTTGTTGTCAGTACCCCCCTGGAGGTCAAAGAACAAGGTTCAACGTGTAATGGACAGAAAACTAGGGAGACATACAAGCTTTGAGTGATCGGTATTTTAGAACCTGGGACTTTTTTTTTTCTTACAAACTTCAGGGTCTCTGTAGAGTCACTCTCATGTTTGGCTTCAGTAAAAAGCAGTGAAACTACAACAGAGTATTCGGGTCTTAACCGTAAAGAACATGAACGTAGTCTCAGTGACGTCACTCATCGGTTTCTGATGCAGAGTTTAGAAGCCCAAGGATGGCAGACGCCATATTGGAAATGCTGACTCACCCTAAGTTTTCAGTCGTTCAGGCAAAGAGCTGGAGCTTCCTGGTTAATTAACAGCTATATTGTCATTTTGAATGCCTAGTAACACTGCTGGCTTGTAGGTGGAAGAGCCTGTTTCTGCTGCACTGGTTTGTTAAAAAAACAAACTCATGGTAGTATAGGACAAGATCAGCAAGGAGATAAGAGGTGCAGCTTTGCCCACAGGGGGCGCCACAACTGACCTGGTGTGGCTCCCTTGAAATCTCATTGGCTACCCCATGTGCCAACCCTGGGTCTGAAAATCATCTATTTAGGCTTTTTACAAAAAGCAGACAGGGATTTAATGTTGAACAATTTAAACTGTAGAAAGATATGTTGCACATGTAATTGATTAGATATGTGCATAAGAGAAGAATGAGTTTGTCAAAAACTGCAAGCAAACTCCAGCACGCTGTCCAATTAGCAACGCTTTGATGCCGGTAAATGAATGCTACTGCTTTGAATGTATTTTTGCATGTCAGACAGTGACCTTGAAGTAGTGTGCTTAAAATTTTGAAGAACGTCTTTTCATCTTCTTTTTGAGTCGACAAGAATGAAGCTTAGAAGACTTACACCGTGCCCTATCAGCACGCGAGTGTAGGATAACACTTCGCATCGCACATGATCGAACACTCGCTATCCACACTGCAGCCGTTAAATATTTACATCTCAGTTTCCTCTTGCAAACAGTATGACATCATCTGGTGCTTTGTATTGACGAGCTGTCGACTCACTTAGAGGCTCGGCAGTTTAACGACTCACGGCGAGACAAAAAAAAGTTGTTCTCCGGTGTTGACACAAGTCAAAGCTCAACATTTGAACCACGGATGTGGACATTATCTACGCACCACTTTTTAAAACAAGCTATCAAGCTCTGATGAGTTAGAAAAAGTGAGTGCCAGTGTTTTGTAGCGCCTCCTCCGTCCTCGTTCCTCCCTCTTCTACGTGAGTGACAGAGAGGAGAACAGAAACCATGTGGAAGGGTTCAAACGGCACGCCGTGAAGCTTGCAGTTAGGACACAATAGAATCAGTTTGATTTTGTCGCTTACGCTCGCTCGTGTTGCGTGCTGTTAGAACAGGCTGTTAGATATATCCACTCTGTTATATTTAAGTTCAAATGTACACCAGAAGATAACATCTGCATGATCATTTATTGTAAGAATTCAAAGTAGTTCTGATTTGAGGAGATTAAAAGAGTAAATAAACAACATTCATTAGTCTGTGTCTTCTTGTCCGGGCTCCGGTCGGCCCCGCTGTCAGAAAGGTCTTACCACGGCCCTGGTGTTGAAGCCCTTACAGCCTGTTTCACTGCTGCTCCTGGAGAATTCAAAACCTGTTGTACTTATTAAACAGTCAGACTGAGAAACATGTCAGCCCTTCAGCATCGTCTGATTCTTACTCACGATTGAACAACTTGTGGAATCGATCTTCGTTCGTGATGACGTCATGAAAGAACAACGGAAAACGCACATCAGTTCTTTGTTTATTTCTAGAGCAAACAATTTCTTTACATTGTTGCAAATCTATCACAGGTGGAAGTAAACAAAAGAAAAGTTCTGTACAGTTCATCATTGGAGAACAAATAAAATATATAAATACAGGGTTGAATATTACATGAGGACTGAGACCAAAAGAAGAACGACTGTGGAACATGCATAGTGAACAGTTTGCAGGGTTTCCCATCTCTTCTGTTTCGGGGACTGGTCATGACAACAGAGGCGAGTGATCGGTGTTTGGCTGAGTGACGTGTTGTTTTAAAGCCCCGTGTGGATGAACTCTCATGAGGGGGACGTCCTGATTGGAAGAAAACCAGGCGGGTTGAAGGTTTGAAGTTTTCCAGGAGAAAGAAAAGGGGAAGGTTGAGTGCAGACAGGAATCTGTTGCACAGGGCCACATGTTGTGTGTCAGTACCTATACATCAAATGAAAACACATGTGAGGTCTGTACATTCATATAATTAAATAAACCTAACAAAGCCATTCTCTATAAGACATCCCTCTTAACTGAAACTGTGAGTCCAAAGTTTTCCCTCTGCAGTCTCTCACTGTGTCCGGGCAAAATCAGCTTCATGTCATCATTTCTTTAACTTAACTTATTTAGAAGAAGTTTAAAAAAAAAGAGAGAAGGGGTCATAATCCCTCACAACATTAGATTTACTGAACCCACAACTAAATGTAAATAAATTAAAATCAGATTTGTTGGGCGATCAGGGGGGAAGGATGACTTTGAAGAGAGACCCTCCTGCAGGAATCAAACATTTTAAAACTTAAAGGGGAACGCTGCCTTTATTCAAACTTAAGGGACTGCACCTTTGGATCGCTTCAGTTGGCAGCAGTGAAATAACTCAGATTGCTGGGATAGCATGTGTCTGCTCAGGGCTTCTGTAAGATTGTCAAAAAGGATCCGTAAATAGACGCCTCTTTTTTTTTTAAATGTAGGATAGTATTTTAGAAACCACAAGCAGACTTTTCCTCTCTCTCTTCGAAGCCTCCAGAATCCACTCACACAAAAAAGTGACTGACCTCACAGAGCAGGGGAGACGCTTAGCTACCTCGCTGTTTTCAAATGGTAAGCTACGTGTACAACAAATATGGTGTTGGGTCAGAACAAACCATTTCAAACATCGCAGTTAACAACAAAAACAAACTAACAAGTCCAGGCAGCGGTAGATCAGCAGCTCACATGCTTTGCTAAGTTGAATGACTCTTCTTGTCAACGGAGTCTGACAGCTCGTATGAGAGCAACGGCGCGACTCTGATCTCGTTCCTCTGAGAAATAAGTTTGATATCTGTTGGAACCTTTTCCAGAGATTGTCAGACACTTTGAATAACAACCTTGGTTTTTACTTCTTTTATCGAGTGCAGTTGTGATTGTGTTGCAGATGTTACAGTCCGTTTCAACACTGCAGGCTGAAGCAAACTACTGCAGCAATTCCAAAACTTTTTCTACCTTTTAGTTAAAAAGATCCCAAATTGGGACTAGTGGTGATGTCCCACGCCCCATTAAGGGGGCTGTAGTCCTCATCCCAGCAGCCGTGGGTTTAAATCTGACCTCCGCCCTTTGCTACACGCGCCCCCCACTCTCTCCTCCCCACATGTCCTCTCTCTCTCAATTCAGCTGTCCTATCTAATAAAGGCAAAAAGTCCCCCCCATAAACTTAAAAAAGACCCTACATTTATTCAAATCAGGGTCCATGATAACAAATAAATGGAATTATTCTTAAAAAATCAAACGTAAAATCTGTGCCCGGATGTTTTCCTGAAAGCTTCCACCAGTTTAAACACACCTTCAACATGAGTAGGTCACACTTCCTGCTCCATTCGTACCTTCCATGTGTGTGGCTAACGGGACAACTGAACTCACCGACTGAAACATTAAATCAGAGATGAGTAATCTGATGATGTAACAAGTGCACTTTAACAGCCAGAAGAACCCCAGGGGCCTTTCGAAGCAGCACAGAGCTGACACGTGTGCTGCAGGTTTCATGCAAGCTATTTGGGTAACGTGCAAAAAAAGGGAGATAATCAAACTGTTCACTCTCTTCTTTTTTTTGTTAACAAATTTTGCGAAGCAGTGGTCCAAAAGTGTATGTACAAAATACCTTTGTTTGTGAGTTCATTGCAGAAGCTGTGGTTACGTGTAGGAGGCCGGAGGAAACGACTAATACTGTGTTTGTATCATCACTGGTCCAGAACACACACACACAGATTCACATTTCTTTTTGAGAGCCGAGAGTTACAGTGCTGTACATGTCATTCACTCTCTGCAGCCCCAGTCAACAAACATTATCAGTGTGTGTGTGTGTGTGTGTGTGTGTGTGTGTGTGTGTGTGTGTGTGAAGTGAATAAGGCCTGGGAATGTCTTTCATGAATGACTTGGATCATCAGTCTCCCTCTCGAATCCACATGTGCAGTATTTACAAGAGACTTCCTCTTCAAGCCGGCGCTCCACTCGAGCAGCAGTCTCGGAGATTTACAGGGTAAGATGCCACAAACTGGGCAAACCGCAGGCAACAGTTCTTCCAAAGCAATCCCAACAAAAAGAAAAAGCACTGTTCAATAAATCAAAGTATTTTCAGTGTGAAAACACAGGCAACGTAACTTTCCACCAGCTCAGTTTAACATCTTCTGCTACTTCAAAAACCTGCACAGAACTTAAAGGATTGTCAATTCTGTTGCTGAAAATGTATCTTTTGGCAACTTGTTTAATTTAACAACACTTTCATTGATGAAGGATTCAATTGGTGGAGCCACCCTGAATTACAAATGAGCTTAAAAAAACAAAAACCCTCCACATACAGGCGTCTAAGAGTCGCAGTCCTGATCAATATAGGGAACTAAATATGCTCTGACATTTTCCAGCGTGATGTTCCCTTACACATAACTTTTTTTTGGTTTTTATTCTCAAAGAACCAGAGGGGCTTATAACCATCACTGGGCCAGCCAAATGACATTTCATGCTTAACTTAAGTTGACAGAAACAACATTCCCTCCTTCATGTAGCGACTCCTGATACTTTCAATTCTGAGGGCACAAGGATGACCTTTTTTTTTTTTTTTGAAGATAGGTGGTGTAAAGGTTGTGGAGGATGGAAAAAAAAAAAAAAAAAAAGAAGGCATTTCCTATATTCACAAAAACTCCTCCTCCTGACTTTAAAAACTGATCCGCAGTTACATTCAAACGTTTCTGGAGCTAAGATGGAGAAAAGGATCCGAAAGACAAGAAGGTGGCTGAAAGGATGTCCTCGAATCAGAAGGAAAGTGTGAGTGGACTGGAGTGTAAGTGGAGCTCTAGTCATGACGAGGAGGAGGATGACGAGAAGGACGAGGAGGAGGAGGACAAGGAGGGGAAAGCTCAGAGGTCTGACAGAACAGCGAGTGGAGATCCATGAACGCTGTCCATCCTCAGAGTTTCCAGATCATGACTTCCTGGATTAACTGTGGGACGAGACGTCGGAGGAGCTGCTGCTGTTGCTGTTGGTGGTCTGGGCTCGTTTGATGTACAGATTCAGTAACTTCATCTGCAGACAAGAAAATACAACACATGTTAGTCTGTCCCTGAGCTGACTGAGAACACACTTCATCTCAAAAGTTGGCTGCATCCTATGTACCAGTGCGACCAATATACCAGTATGAAATGCTGACACCCACTGGGGTGCAGCCGCCACCATCACCCACAGAACAGACTTGATGCAAATTGAACTTTTCATTCTGTAATGCAAGCTGAGCTGGGAAACAAAGCGATGATACGGGCTGGCGCTGCCACTTTCCCCCAGCTTTTCCTCCTGGTGAGGTCATAAAGTGCATTTTAGCAAACGATGGCGTATTGTTCACTAAATGAAGCTTGTGGAGTGCTGGTTTGATTAAAAAGATTACTCAATTAAAGTTGCAAGTGACCTGCGAAGTACGGCAGTGTGACTCGCTGGCTGTGGGTCTTTATTTTACTTTTCACTGCAGGCTGAGAGCTCAACAAGCGAACTGTAGCTAGTAGGAGAGCAAAGTGAAAACAGAGGGTACTAAAAGAGCTGCACAGAAACTGCATATTGTAGATCACGCAGGAAGACAGTTTAAAAATATCTTCTCTCTGAGAGACCTCAAAAGGCCGACTGCGCCATATATCCCGGGGCGTAGTGTTGTAGTACTCAAAATCGGTCTTGGTCTCGAGACTTCTTTTTGAAGGTCTCGGTCTCGTCTTGGAATCAAAAGTGTTTTTACTTGGTGTCTTCTCGGCCTCGGACAGGGCAGACTCCGGATTTTAAATCAAGACCGGTCCAGACCACCACTAAGAGGCTATTTTTCCACGTCATCAATTCATTCATAATTTGATTTTGATCCCCCAGTCACGGCCGCAGCCTTCCCAGTGTTACAGTCTAAGTGAGTGACACGCCCCCTGCACACAAGATGATGATTTTTCAGAGATATTTATGGTCTTGGTCTTGACTCTGTCTTGATCCCTAAAAGTCTTGGTCTTGTTTCGGTCTCGGAGCACTCTGGTCTCGGTTAGTGTGGTCTTGACTACAACATGAGACACTTTCCTCTATAGACACTTTATCCCTTACTTGAAACTCCCTGACTCAAAAAAGAAACACACACAGCTTATCCTGAGTTTAATATTCTTATAGAATTCATCCTGGCTGGACTTCACCTTTAGCTTTCTTTTATGATTATTTGTGTTTAAATGTATGTTGGATCAAGACGAGACCTTCTGTAAGTTCAAGCTTCCTGAGAGGTCAGCACAGCTGGGTGACAGAGGGTAGAGTTAACGTTCAGCCATCAGCCCTTACATAATCCAAGGACAAATATGCGCCTGTAGTTTGACAACCAGTCAAACCTGTGTGAAAATAACAACATGGGAAGATGATAAGGCTCTGCGTCTGTTGAGAAGGTAAGTGTGTATTCATGGAAAGACTTGGTACCTTGCTGCCCGTGAGCTGTGCCAGGTGGGGTTTGAGGTCCTCGCCAATCACGGAGTAGATAGCCACTAGACAGAACACGCTGGCCTTGCGAACGCTGCTCTCTGTGTTGTCATAGCCCTGCGGAGAGACGAGGCAGCATCAGGCACGGCACGCGCACACACACATACACACACATGAGGGGTCAGCGGGAACGTGGGAGGAGTCGCAGAGAGGGCAGAGTACACGCAAACATTTCCAGGGACAAATAAGGCAAATAATTCCCCGTGTCCAAATATGCACATTGTCCAAATAAGCAGCTTGAAGCTGAAGAGTCAGAAGTGATTGCTCTGCTCATCAACCTTCTCGTCTTATGTAATCTAATCATGTAACATCTGTTATTAGAAACGAACATGAGACTTATGTAAAAAGTGTTTTTGTTTCTTACTGTTTCAACTTGTGTCTGTCAGTGAGACTCATGCCGTGTTTCATTTGACAGCCTGTTAGATTTTCCTGGATTGTTTGTGTCTCTCTTAATTACGGTGACCTCTCACCTACATGTATCTGTGCACAGATTGGTGACCTGCACTGGTCACACAAGGTCAGAGGTAAAGGTTTCCTCCTGAGCAGTTTGTTTTAGTTGGTTGTCTCCGGCGTTTGCCTCACTGTTGTAGATCGTTACATAGCTCCTTCCAGCCTGTACCCATCGTTTCATATGGCTTTGAATGGACACTTGCAGTGTTTGCAAAATGCAGCACATTCATTGGCTGGTACTTTTTGGAGGAAGCTGTAACTCTCCTGAAGCTTTGTGGAAAACGCAAACTTTCCTTTTCGGCATGACAGCTAGCCTATCTGTCGTTATGCAGCGCGTTCTGTTAGCATGATACGCTAGGCTAGCTTAGCAACAGCTGCAACCCTGAGCTTGATCGACACATGCACAGTCAAGTCAGTATTGAACTTTGACTCGTCGTGCCTTAGTGATGTTTTTCTATCAGTTAAAACAGCAGCAGCCTTGGCAACGACATTGATTGACATATACAGTAAACAGACAAATCAGTAGCAAGCATGATGCATTGTTTTGGTTTGTCCAGGACACGGCCGGATCAAAACCGGGACATATACGTGTTTATGGATATTTTTGACTCTGGACACAGAGCTTGAAAACGGGACGGTCCTGGTCAAATCATGACGTATGGTCGGCCTACTCTTGATTCCAAACTGAATACAAATCTGCAGCATTCACATGTTAAGAGGCCACACAATGGAAACAAACAGGCAACAAAAAGAGCTTTTCAAACCCTAATGCAGGACGTATTTTAAGCATTGAACTACTGGCAATGCATCTTTTCATACGCTGAATTACTGCTGTCTTCTAATTGTGAGTTTTAAAAAACTATCTGTGTGAATAATGCAGCTTAATAGAGTCATTTTTGAACAACGTTAAAAGATTGTAACGCTGACACTAATATAGAAATGTAGTTGTTGGCTTGTTTCTGTATTTTCATAGAAAGAAGATTGAAATAAATAAAAGTAGATTTATTCCAGAGGTCTTCAAAGAGCCAGGATTCTAATCAATACACTTAAAACATTAACTTCAAACGCTCTGACTTTTTTCTTGACACGTTGTTCTCTTGTGGTCCATTTCCATGTCCAGGGACAAATAAGGCAAATAATTACCAGTGTCCAAATATGAGCAATGTCCAAATAAGCAGATTGGAGCCAGGAGGGAGGGTCCAGCTCCGTGTGTCCCCAACAACCCCGGCTCCTGTGTTTTGTTTTTAATCCAAACAGTTAAACTCTGATCAGTACTGTGAACTGAACTTTTTCAAAAGGGCATTCTCGTTCATCTACGTTTCATCAAACTGTTCCACTGTTTCCACTCAGAACTGAAGGAAAACTTTGATGTATTCAATCTGTAGAATCAGAGAATATAACGATCTATTTTAAATGTACAGTTCTTCTGTACAGATTGTCGATTCAAACACAGACCTGCAGGAGTCCCGGGATGATGTCGGGCAGCAGCTGCAGTAAGGAGTCCTTGGCGATGCGTTCAATGACTTTGGTTTGCATCTTGATAGCAGCCAGGTTGATGGGGTAGTCGGCTGTCTGCACAATAGGGCACAGGACCTTGATGCACTGCTCTGGATGGCTGGAGCCAGCCAGCGTGGCAGCTGCCTCCTCTGCTGCACGCACCACCTGCAGCACATAAACATGCAGATCAAAAAGTCTGGTTCTTCTCTGAAGAGAGCCATGTAACCCCAAAGTCTTTAGGACTTGTGTACTACAGTTGAGGCAGGCGTTCACAGATTATAATCTGCGTGCCGTTAGAAGTGCTCTTACTGCTTAAGAGACGTGAGTTATTAATTGAAGCAGCATGTCCACGTTTTCAGAATTTCATTGGCTACAAGAAACATCAGGAAAAGTTTTTACCAATAAAGAAATAGGCTAGTGGGACCAGAGTATGTTCTTAGACAAGGCTGTAAACATGCTTATTTCTGCGGTAAAAATGGGCATTTTAACACAGGTGTTAATGGGACTTCTGGGGTCTTTTTTTGCAGCCGGCCTCTAGTGGACACTGGAGGAACTGCAGCTTTTTTGCACTTCTGCATTGGCTTCATTTTTCAACACTGGAAGTTGCCACTTGGTGATGCTACAGTACACATTTTCTAAAACGCACTCTTTAATTGAAGGAGCCACAGGTTTTTATTCAAGCTGAAAGAATGAATATATAACATTAGTTTAGTAGAAGGACACTCCACAAATGGAGGTCTGTGCTCTCAGAGAAAGACCTTTTGAAGATGTAACTCGGTGGACTCTCAGACAGGATCCAAAGAAAGTACTGGAGCACATGAACCACTTAAGGCAAATGTTTTAAGGTGCAAAGGACTCACGTTTTGATGCACTACGTCTTCCTCAGAGTTAAAAACATTCTTATATCACATTATTTATATATCAAATATTTTCAGATATTTACACACAGAGAATTTTAACCAGCTTGAAACTCCTGACAGCTTTCTGCCCCCTACAGCTCGTTGTTCTGATTTACCAGCCTGCAAACGGCACGCTCATTTAACCTCATTAACCCATTGCATGCTGAAAATGGCAAAATGGCAGACAGACTTTGATCACTGTGGAGCCCGTATTAACTAAAGAAGCACATGTTTTCCTCAGGAGTTGGTGGAGACTCAAACAGAGTTCACAGAGAGTTGATGATGGACTGAATTCAGGTATCAAACATGAGTCCAGATAATCGATTATATTGTTTCTAATCTGGTGGACGTATCAACAGTTTGCCACCACAACATCCCCAATGTGTCAGCGTAGCACCATAAGCTACACAATGCTTTCATGTGGTGGCTGTGTACCTCCTTGTGAGAGTCTTTGTGAGCCTCCAGGGTCTTCATGATGGTGAGCTCGGCATAGTTTTTGAAGCGGGCTGGCTGGTTCCTCAGAATTTCTTTCAGCACACGCAGGGCCAAAGCTCGGATGGTGTGCTGAGGGATACAGACAACAGTTTGTGCGGTTACTACACACAAATATTGACACATGCACGGTAGTTAGCAACATTCAGGACCCTCAGCTCACATACATCTTTATCACCCAGCGTCTCCAGCAGCAGGAGGAGGATGGTTTTAAAGTGTTCATTCCACACGGCCGTGCTGTCTTCTCGTGTGATCTTCAGCAGCTCCACCAGGGCGCCTTTACGCTCCTCAGAACGCTCGTTGTGATTGGACAGTTCCTTAAGAAGGTCTGCTACCATGTCTGAGTGGTCCTGACCGACTGCTCGCCGAGAGAACAATGAAAGGAACATGTTATCACAAATAAAGCTACTGAAGCCATGTTATGGCCCCAACAATCTGCTTTTAGCATCGCCTGTAGGTCATTCAATCAGTCTTTAACAGTTATTTTAAGACTAGTAGAAAAACTATCTGAAGGGTTAACACTCTCATTATGTTAGTTATGTCCATATGAGCTCTAAAACCCGTCTCAATTAATATGTGATCTCCCATGTTTAAGGAAAAGTTTACTCCTATTGAATATAAAGCAACATGGCTCGCACACATGGACACTGCGGTCCATTCTGTTTGAGAAACACATCTCTGCATTCGGGGAATTTGAAGTAAGCTACGTTTGAGGAACGATTCCAGCAATTGAAAAAATGCGACTACTGTATTTTAAATTGAACTTTCAGGAGCAAAGAATTCTATTTTAATCAGAGTTGTTTTACACAGAGGGAAGCGTTGCTCCTTTAACATTTGTAGCCTGTCTTTGAAAGAAGTGGTGTGAAGATGGTTATTATGTTTAAACCATTTGTCAGCTGCTCCACTCTCTAAGGTGGCAGCTTGGCTATGATGGTTGAGATGTAACTTTTAAGGGAAGATGCTTGAAAAGCAGATCTACAGAATACGGGCGTGTTATTGAACTGTCTCACATGGTTATAGACAGAATCCATAGAGAGAGAGAGACCTATAGTTTAAAGAGAAGCATTCATTACATCTTCTTACACAACATGCAGCTTGATGTGTAATTTCTGCGCTGCTCTTGTTTTTGTTGTTTTGTGTTAAACATATATTGTGTTAGAATCAAACACTTCAGATGCATTAGAGCTGCGACTCATGTTCTTGCTTGTTGTCAATTGACCCTTTGTTGGGCCTCTGATTGGTCCGCTGACTCACCAGTCAGAGAGCCCCCTCTCACAGCAATTGTCGCCAGGATACTTCCGGTCTTTTTCAGTGCATCACGGTGAAAATGTGACCCTAATTTTGTTACTACAACATGGTTTAAAGAAACTTTGAGTGTCTGCAAGAGTGACTCAAGATGTCCACATGGTTGTCCATGAGTATTTTTCAGCATTTCCACATGGATGTGTAGCATTAAGCACTCATCGTTGCTGTGATTGTCAAAGAGTGACTTTGACAGACTTTTTGGACTGGGGCACTGACTTGTGCAGGGGTGGCCTGAACTTTGTGTGCACACAGCTGAAGAGCATTTCTTCACCCCTTCTGTCTGCACTAATCACATTGACTTTTAAGTAACACAAGATAAGGGCAACAATCTTATGTCACATATAATAAGTATTTTACAGCCTGAATAGTGGCTAGTTCTTCATTAGAGGCAGGATAGATGTGTCTTAGTGAACACACAGGTTCTGGTTAGAGTTAGAAGACGTTGAAAGAATGGTGAATGGGTTAAAAGAGACGCGAGTGAATAATGCAAACACACAAAGGGTGAGTGGGATGACAGTTAGTCCAGCAGGAGAGGCACCTTTAACGGGAGCAAAGACCTTGGGGAGCGTCATCTTGTTTTCACCGCTTTCCTGACGTCGGCCTGGAGAGGAGGTTGAGGGGTCGGAGGAGGGATGAAGGTGGAGGTGGGGAGGTGAGGTGAGGGACAGAGGGGAGACAAAAGGGTGCAGAGCAGATAGGATGTGATGACGACAACAACAACCAACGACACACACGGGCTGCATACACACACACACACTTGTGTTTGTGTGTAAACTGCCTGCAGAGAAAGTGCATCCTCTGTAGCTCGTGTCAACATGTCACCGAGCATCAATGCAAAGTTAAGCAAACTGAAGTGGAAGCTGAATACAGATAAATATCGTCACAGCAGTTTAAGTGTTGTCATCAGTCTGAAGGAGTTTCTTTGTTAAGTGTCTCTTTTATGTTGTCAAAAAAAAGTTATTCAATTTACTGCAAAAACACAAATCTTAGCAAAGTGACCATCGTCCATTTAAAACTTCTCATAACATTTAATACATGCAACAATCCTCCATCCTGAAAAATAATAGAATTGAAAATCGTTATGAGACTAAACCTGAAGAAAGTAGCCTGTTGAAATATTTGATATCTAGCATCTAAAAGGTAAAACACTGGCCTCGTGTGGGCTCCTTCAGGAGTTTGGTGCTGCACTAAACTGACAAATAGTGAAAGGGGTTTGTGTTGAACAGCTTGACCCATCAGAACGTCTGAGAATAATTCATTTGAATGTGTGTTCAGGAGGAGAGATAAGTCAGGTCACATCCATAACGCTCAAGGAACCTTTGACTCCACTCAGTAAACTCACAGTCTCTGAACTGCTCCACGTCATCGTCGAACACCGCCTCCTTCAGGGCGCTCTTGTCATACGTGCAGATGGTTTCGCCGTAACCGTAAGGCGCGAATTCACGACCCCGTGGGCCACAGAACGAGCGCGGTGATGGCGTGTTGAGCAGTGAGGTCTTGTTGTCTAAGGCGGTGCGACCCCCTTCAACAACGTCCAAGCCCAGGCGGGCGTCTGAGCCGGGAGAGGACGCTACGCCTTCTCGTCCTGCCTGTAGGACAGAAGGGAAGGTGAGGGGAGGAAAATGTTATCACGTTAAAATCAGTTTTCCATCCACAGATTTCTCTTATTTGTCCTGAAAGCTGTCTTGGACATAAAAACATGATGCAAAGCTAATGTCTGTATTTATTTGGGCTCTACACTGAACAAGCTCTGAACTGGAGTCCACTCGTTTCATCCAACTATTCTGAGGTGGAGAAGAATCAGAGCGTCGATAGAAAGAAGCTGGACGACAAGATTATAAGTAGGCTTAACGTTACTCTTATTTCACAGATAGATGGAAGACACAGACGAACCAGAGTGAGGTATAAGTTCAGTAATACGTCAGAGACTTGACGTGATTTACTCATACTGCAAAAAGTCTAATACTTGCTTCAGAAGATATTTTTCTGGATTTGAACAAAGTCACTCACTGCGTCGTCCCGCTTGCCCTCCTGTCTGATCGGCTCATTCAGGTCCTCCTGGCTCCGGTAGCTGAAGCTCTGGATGGCCTCTGTGACACCACGTAAGGAGCTGTAGATCTCTTCAGAGTTCATGTTCTCAGTGTCGTACTCCATCATACTACCAGACACACAAATACAGACAGAGGCACACACAGGAATTACATGAAAGATCTATCTGAAGCAGTCATACTGTAAATGCGTGACTGTTTTTTGGTCACCATGCAAAGCGCTTTAGACACACAGAGGTTATTGTTAGAAAAGGAAACGTTAGCATGAAATGAGACCTTCATTTTTATTTCAGTGCTTTTCTTAACCACCGCAGCATCACGCACATGAGACGTGCATGCTGTGAGAAACTGGCGAACAAGAAAACTGAAAGATTCTCCCAACTGTTTTTTTTATTTTGATAAAGAAAAGGATGGGAGATGGGAGGTCTTGGTTCCCTGAGGACAAAATGCCCTCTGTGTCCCAGCCTGACTCATTACCTTGGTGAATATGCTCTGCGCAGGACCCTTAAGGAGGGGGCAGCAGGGGTGGAGTGGGGCGGAGGAGGAGGAGGAGGGGCAGGAGGGTGCTTTGAAAGTCCGTCGACACCCCAACCCCATAACCGACTGTTGCCACAGCGCAGCCGGAGAGGAGGGAAGGATGGACAGACAGCAGTGAGAGAGGAGGGGGGGTGGAAATCAAGAAGAAGTGAAGAGCACAAGATGAGACAAAGGGAGGGAGGGAGGGAGGAGGTGAATAAACAAACAAATGTGCAGAAGGAGAAAAGAGAAAAAGAAACTAGTCTGAGCCATCAGGTAAAGGGAAAGTGTTAATACAGAGGAAAGCGTAAGAAAGTGACAGAATCCCACAAAGTCAGCCTCTCCTCCATCTCGACTGAGGAGCTGTCTTCAACACAGTTTGACCACAAAGTCGTCAATAATAAGTTCACTTTAAGTTCAACTGAGGTTTTTACAACAACAAAATACAAAAGCTGCATCATCTGTGTTTGTGGGTTTCTACTCGCAGGTTAAAAGCATGCACAGTCACTTCGGGCTGAAGGAGCTGCTCAGTAAGAGAGAGTAAGAGTTCATTTCTTAACTTTGGCCACCAGCGCAGAATAGATGGTTTAGATCTCGCCTCAATGCCATGAATGAATCATAACATAAAATGTGAATTGCTCACATTGCAGAGAATTAAAAGAACACTCTGTATTTTATTCAGCAGTCTGTGTAGAAAGTGTTTTGTAAGGAGTTGATCGTTGTGGGATAAACAAGTTGTCTCCTTTTTTTTTTTATCCAAAGTCTCCAAGCAGCTTGTTCAGTATCATGCTCCTATCAACCCACCTGTGAGGTTTTGTGTTAGTTTGACTTGATTAATGGCCGGACGCGACAGCAGCAACAATCAGGATGGGAGGTGTGTTATAGAAGAGTTTGATTAGAGATAAGTGATTCACTACCTCGGAGATAGTCCTCCGTGGGAACAGTTTGTCGGAGAGGTGAGAGGGCTGGTTCTGCTGGGGGTGTGACGTGAAGGCGTCCGACCGATGGTGTTGCTCGGAGATCCCTAAAAGACGTGGAAAGAATGAGTAATTTGAAATGCAGCAGGGTCTGATCTCTGCCTCTGTTTCCCTTTGACTCACCACGCTGCTGCTGCTGGTGTTGCTGGAGTTCTTCAGGTGGTTGTGCAGCAGCTTGGTGGCTCCGTCCTGGAAGGTTTTGGGCAGAGCTCCCAGCAGCATGGTGAACTCCGGGGTGTTGAGCTCGAACAAAGAGATCAGAACCACCTGAGCCGCCTGGAGATGGTGAAGAACGACATGTTAGGATGGAGAACACTGCAGCGAATAAAATGGTTTCCTCGATTCCAGAAGTGACTTGACCGTGTGTTTAGTACGACACTTTTCACAACACTGAGTCAGAGGAGCTGTTCCAATATTTTCAAAGATTTATTTTTATAGATATCTTTTAAGAAGGAAGAATGTGCGACTTTTTGATCCAGTAGATGTCGCCCTTAAGCTCCAGCATGAAACCAAAACAAACTGCTGTTTGGTGAAACCTCCTCCATACTGAAGACTCTGCTCTCCTGCAGAGACACACCTCCAACCCCTCTCCATCGCGTTCACATGAAGGAGTCAGGCGCAAGCGGTGAACCTAATAGTCCTTGGTTCGAGCTGCAATCACCTGTGTCCCTGCATTGTTGTGTTAGCATGCTAATGTAAGCGCTCTTTAGTTAGCTTGTAGCTTCATATTGTATGTAAATTTACACAGAATGACCGTGATCTAAAAACTCTTAATAAAACTCAAATAATCAGTGAGTATGTTCTTCTTCTTCTCTCTAGTCCTTGACTAAAACAGCTTTTATACACAAGGGGAGGAGCCGGCCGTCCCGTCCATGTAAACACGACTCTGACAACAACACAGCCAGCGGGACTCGAGCTTCTCCCTCATTGTAGACAGACATGACTCAGAGAGACATTAACACAGGATACAGTCTATTTGATTTCTGATATATTTAAGTGTAAAATGTCGCACATTCTTCCTTTAAGGCCGTGACTGAATGATGAACCGTATTACTGTTTGCCTCTTTGAACGGTCACAACAGGTCAAATCTATTCTGAAACCATGGAAACCAGCATTTGTCTTTGCCACTGAATGGATGCATCAGCCTGTAGAAAGAAACAAAGGTGAGTCTTTAAAGCTGCATTCAGTGAAAAAACGTATGAAGTATCAAAGAATGAGAGAACACTGTTGCTTTAAATGTTTCTACATGCAAGTGAGTACAGATCAAACTTGAAGAGGAAGTTGTTGGGTACATTAAAACCAGAAACGGTTTGACTTCAGTTTGCATCTGAAGGATATAAACATCATTCCTAGTATACGCTAAAATGACTTGCTAACCCTTTACCGGTTTGTTGATTTGTTTAATCCACAGTTTACTGAAACAGCTGATGTCCCACTTCTTTTGTCTTTTTCCTAAACTTTATTTGGACATATTTGGAGGTTGACAATCTCTAAATAGTTACCATGCAGGTGGATGACAGGTTGTTAAAGTGCGTTAGACAAATACAATGTGTTAGACACACAGAAATGAAACAGCATTCCTATCAATGTTGGGTAGTAAACAGGGCTTAAAAATCCATCCATACATACATACATACGGTAGCATCAAGCATGTGGGGTCATTTTGAGAAATATGAAGGCTATACCCAAATCTTTCCTAGAAGCAAAACAAGCTCGTGTGTGGTCAGTGAGTGCAAGGCAGGGACGGATTTGAGGTTATTACAGCATAACAATCGAGAGCGTAAATACAGAGGTGAGTGAAAGATGCCACGCTCGAGGTGTCACTGTCTTGCAGGTGTTGGTTAGGCTCCAGGCAGTCGGGGCGTTGCGTGCTTTTTGTGTAGTATTTAGCTGTCGGGGGGCGGGCTCTATACCTGCTTACACCTGTCTTCCTGGTTGCCTTCAGCAGAGAGTAAGGCAGCAGAGCTGGACCTGCCAGCTAGCTCCTCGCTCACCGAGCTATGAAGGGTCTGGGGTACATGGCGGGACAGAGGCAGGGCATGGGAATTACTGCAGGTTACAGCTCCTCTATCAACACTGAACTCCAGACTTCACACACACGTTCATGAACCAAATCTCAACAGTTATTTGTGCCTGAAGTTTTATTTCACCGACAATTATAAAGCACTTTGCAACTGCATTTGCAAAGGAACACTTCAAATGAACACCAGTGTACCATTACGTTTGATATTTTGACATTTGACACCAATGGTTCGTTCCATTAACCTCGGATCTCGAAGCTGGTAATGACGTCACACTCAAAAGTCGGACAAGCAACACGGTTGCCTCCGGGAGTACCTTTGTTCTGTTAGCTAATACCTGACAATAACAACACACGACATGGTAGTTTGTGTGCGATAATAACATCCGATAACTTAGAATTTCCGACTTCCGAGACCAAATGGAACGCACCAAAAGGCTTACTTTGCAATTTTAAGACCAAAACAAATGCTCTATTTGGACACACCTCCTTCATCCCTCAGCTCCCCCCTCCCCTCCTTCCTCCACACTCCCTTCCTGTTTCACTATCAAGTGTCTGTGAGTCGGAGACGCCAGACGAGTGCTGATAAATATCTGAAAACAGAATTCTGTGCACTATTTCAAGTGACGATATGCATCTCAAGATTTATTTGGTTATCTGTTTTTCTTTCTAGGCTAAAGGAAATCTTTATTTCTTTCTAGTTTGGAAAGTCTGTTGTTTCTCCTTCGGTTGAACTCCTGCAAAAACCCCCATTATAACGCCCGTGGACACAGCATCCCTGTAGGCGGGGCCGTAACTCTTCCCCCATGTGGTGTCAGGGGTGACGGTCAGAGAGGGAGGGGTTAATGCAAAAAAACAAATTTAAGCCTCAAAGCGAAACATAAACAAGCTAAAGGCGTTATGATGGATATATAACCTCAAGCAGACTTTTGATAACTTTAGAAACAAAGAGGTGGAGCTGAGGGCGGGCCTTGGGCCTCCAGCTTCAACACACCCACCTGTCAGTCAACTCAGCAGGACCTCTTATTATGCAAGTTAACGATGATGAATTATAAAAAAAAATTACCTGCATCATCAAGTGTTTGCATAAACAAAAGAGTGACAGAGACCAAAGCTGTTTGTTGTACCACGCTGTAAATGTTTTTATTTCTGCTGTAAAAAGTTGAATTTCAATATGAGACCTTATAGGGATTCCTTTCTCTTGCAGCCAGCCTCTAGTGGACACCCAAGGAACTGCAGTTTTTTCCCACCTCCACATTGGCTTCATTTTTCAACACCGGAAAGTTACTGCTTGGTGTAGCTCTGTCACGATTGACTTGTTTGTTGTACTGTTGTGTAATTTGGGTGTTTGAAATGGTCACATTGGCTCAAACACATCACAATAATAAAACTAAACCAACCAGCTGAGTCAGCAGAGACCAGAGACCAGCTTGATAACTTTACTGCTCCCTCAATGAAGTCTGCCGGCTTCTTAGAGAGGGATGAACAGCTGTCTCCAGTTTAAAATAAAGATTAGTTTTTCTTTTGTTTCCTTAAACTGTGAAGATTTAAAAGGCAAAGTTAAGCACAATCGTATGTTTAAAGGTTCGGTCATATCAGAGAGACTCCCATCGGTAATTTTTTGCAACATGACAAAGACATGTTGGCCTACCTTCCTGACATCTGAGCTTTTGGGCTCTGTGGTCCAGGTGATGATTCGTGACACGGCCAGACGCGTCTCGCTGGAGTTGACAAAGTCCGTCGGGTCCATCTGCCGAGCCAGGGACTCGATGTACTTCAAAATGGCCACCTTCACCTGAAGAAGACCACACGTACAGTCGAGATATTTATCAAAGTCACATCAGTTACGTTCAATAATCAGAATCACCTTTTTCACAAAGAAATCCAGCCTCTGCTTCGACTCACCTTGAGATTAGGCGTCTGGGTCTGATCCACGATAAACCTCATCAGAATGTTGAACTGTTGGTCAAACGGGAAGGACTCCCTGAAACGATGAAGACATAAAAGTTACCTTGATATTAAACGGGAGTATTACTTCACAGGCTTTTAGAAAACGAGCTTGAACAAGCAGGCTCAAAGTTTATTTACTGGTTTGTTAAGTGTGTGGTTCTAATACTGTGCCTCATGTGGTCACTTTCTATATTTGTGTTTACATTTCTTTATGTTATGTTCGTGTAAAGCACTGGCCTTGAGGGGAACGCCCTGAAGAAGGCCATTAGACTGTACCTGTAACCTCTTCAGAGACCACTCCACTACCAAACGGAGGTAAGCTGGTCCCCTGTTGTTAGTTTTTCTATTTTTCTTTTTAACAATTTCTCCCGATCTCTTCTGAGAGTGACTTTTTTATGTTCATGGATGCTGAACACCACGTAACATCAAAGTGCTTCAATGGAAAATGTGGTCTCCTTAACTTTCTAACCCTTCACTCTGCCCTTTACAGCTACGCAAGTCTTGCAATTCAGACCTTGTGATATCCAGGGCCTTCTGGACTTTGGCCTGGACTGAGCCCAGCAGGTCTGCCCCCATCTTCTTCAGCAGCTGAGTGAGCAGGACAAAGAGCCAGTCCTGCAGGTCCTCCCTGTGCACCGTGACAAAGTCCACCAGAGTCTCCAGAAACATGCTGAACACCTGAGAACGTGTGAACACCTTTTAATACACAACACTCGTTCATTTGGCTTCATCGAGATGAAACTGATCAGTCAGTTTTAGGTTCATGTCTGTGCAGCAGTACTTGTATGAATAAGAACACTTACTCGCTGTTGTTAAATCCACAGCAAGGCAGACCATGCAACAAAAGACACTCTGTTAGTTTCAAGTAACGGATCCATCATTTATATTTGCATACCATGCTTTGCCTTCATAATTAGTTGTCAAGCATCATTAAAACAAAACACCTTCATTACCTTGCTGTGTGGATCTGCAAACATCCTAGTAAAGATTTCACAAAGTCTCTTCAGCTCCACTCGGCTGCAGAAAACAGAAGACAAAAGAAAGTGAAGGGAAGCAATGCAGTGTCTGCAAAATACGTCACATTTCTCCATCCATCCATCCATCCATTATTTTTACAGCTTTTCCAGTTCGGGGTCGAAGGGAGCTGGAGACGACTCGAGCTGTACTCGGGTGATTCAGGCAGGATACCCCCAGGACTGATCACCAGTCAATCACAAGGCTTACATATAGAGACAGTTAACCTATCGAGTGTGTCTTTGGACTATGGGAGGAAGCTAGAATACCTGGAGAGAACCCACGCATGCACGAGGAGAACATGCAAACCCCACACAGAGAGGTCCTGTCCGACAGGGAGTAGAACCAGGAACCTCCTCGCTGTCAGGTGCATTAGCAGTGACCTATAACGCAGTTAGGGTGTTCGAAAGGCCAAAACGCACACAATTTAAAAAATACCCACCTACGAGTGGACGAAGCCTTAGATTGAATACATTTCTTTCATCAAATATCTGCACCCAACAATCCCCCTTCTGATGTTTCCCAACACAAACTCCATCTTGTTTCACAACTTGCTAACAGGACTGTAAACAAGTCTTTGCTGAAAGCTCTTCAGAGTTTATGGCTGGTTAGAGTAAAAGACCCCGAAAAGTTGCCTATGCTGCTTCCAGAGGTTGAATTGTTTTCAGAAGACAGCGGAGGGGATCCAAGATTTGAAATTAGGTGATGCAAAATATTCCCTTGTTTGCAAACTGCAGACATGCAAACCGTTTTAAGGCCCTGACACACCAAGGAGATTGTCGGCCATCGGTCCCAGTTGGACCTTTTTTCTCGATTCGACATGATGAATTGCCGTCGGTCGGCGTCAGCGCGCTTGGTGAGGGGAATCACTCTGATTGGCTGTTTGGAGGTTTCTTTTCGGGAAAGCCCCTTGAGCCTGCCGCTGTAGTATCTATGCTTTCACCCATTAGTGCAGTATCTCCTTATTTATCGCCTCCGCCTCTTCTTTTATTTTTCCACTAAAAGCCCAAGGGCTGACAACGCCAGCGCCATTTTCAACTTTTTATCAGACATTATTCTCGATTAAAAGAAGGCTACCTATATTACGAGTGGTGAGCGACAGCGGTGTGAATGGTCTTATGGCCAGCAGTTTAGTAATTTGGTTGTAGAGAGAAAGTATGCAAAAGACACACAGTAATAGCCATCGGCAATCTAGGATCAAATTCAACATATTCATTTGACCCTGTTCGACCAATCCCACCTCAGTATTCTTTGGCTCTTGAGGAGATTCTGCAGGCCCAGCAGGCCCTCCTTCCTCTCCGACCAGTTGGAGCTGGCGCAGTGGTTAAGGATCTCCGCCACATCCTCCGTCTGGCGGAGGTAATGAGGGATGCCTCCGTTCCTCGAGCTATACGAGCGCTCCGAGCAGGCACTCGATGCATCGCTGTTAGCATCGTCGTCAGAGTACATCCCCGGTGACTCGTACCTCCGCCTCAATGGCTTCCTCTGTTGGAAAAAAAGAACATGATGTTGGGTCACACAGTATTTTAAATGCTACTCTATGTAATTGTTGAAATGTGCTCCGGTAAATAAAGTCAGCCATGAGTTAAGATTCTTTGCAGGTAAAAGGTTGCCAGTTGCATCAAGTAGCCATGCAGCTCTCTGTGCTATCATGTGAAATGTACGTTTCCTGTTTTGTTCTATGCATGTTACTTTAACACGATAGTCACCTATTTCTAAACATGAACCCTCATTTTAATCCTTAAGGGTTTTAAAGACAAATAAAGAGTAACACGCTTTGGGAATAGTCCCGTAAAGTGTCTGACATGTGTCTGAGAAAGATGCTTTTTGAGGACGGAAACATTTGTTTTATTGCTCTCTTCAAAGCCTCCAGACTTCATTAGCAAACACATGAACACGAGAGTCACTGATCTAACGCTTTCTTTATTAGTTTGGTTTGTTGCACCAATGATATTATACTGGACCTGATCGAATCAATTCAACCCCAGAATCACTCACTGACACAAACACACCGACAGATGGGAGCAGCAGTAGACCTGCAACCCACCTAGCTACATGCTGATTCTGTTCAATGGAGTTTGGTGGCTTTAAAAAGGGGGCAATGCGTCAACCGCTTATCTCTTTATTGATATTTTCTGTAATGTTATCACACGTTACTCTTAGCCTGGGCTTAGCTGGGGATTTTGCATGCAGCACTTAATGTCTGTGTGCTTTGCAGCTGGCTGAAGCATCATGGATCCATCTTGCTAATTCTACAAGTTATTCAGACTGAGGAGTACATAAAGTATAGCCCAGGTCGAAAACTACTTAACTTCAAGTTTAGGGGTGAACATGTTTTTAAATGTTAACCCCTGGACCTTTTGTTCTTTATTAGAGAGAACAGCTGAAGAGAAACAGGACATGTTGACACTCAGCAAAGGGCAAAGGTCAGATTTGAACCTGCAGCGGCTGTGACGAAGACTATAGCCTCTGTACATGGTGTGTACAACATAACCGCTAGGCTATCCAGAGCCTGAGTTTAGGGGTAACTTTAATGGATCATCGGTTGTGGTGTGCAGAAAATAAGAAAAACGTTTTATCTGTTTGTTTTAAATGAACATCAAAGCCAGTCAGGCCGTGCCACAATGAAGCAAAAGTCTTGACTACGGATGCAGCGCAGCAGGGGACATTTCAAACAGTTGAGAATATGAAATCTTGTGAAGGAAATAAACAGATGTGTGCGGCAATGTGCCGAGGTAATGACATCCAAACCAGCATATCACAATGGGAAGAGAGGAGCGCTGCTGGGTGCAACAACAACAGGGATGCAATGGACACACATTCAAGGTCAAATTAAATAAAACTAGATAAATAAAGAAAAACAGGAAGGAGTGGAGGGGTGCTGGGAGCCAATATAACGAGTCAAGCTGTATTTTTTTGATTTTTGAACTTGATTAGTGCGTGATGGCATGGATACACAAAGAGAAAGGTAAAATGACAAACTACCTTATTCCTGGAGTCTCCTAATAGCTGAAATGGTAACAAACAACCAAGAGGGAAAGAGGAGAGAGGGCAGGTTTAAAGGGGGGCACAAAGAACAAGCACAGTCCTTCTGGGTGTGTAAAAAAGGACAAAACAAGACACTCAACATCTGAACTCATCTCTGGGAAAGGCTAATAAATCCTCCTTCAAAAGTTCAGTAAAAAGGGAGACAGGGAAATCTTAATATAAGCATTTAGCATGATGACATTCAAACCTTTTAATCTACAAACATCTTTATTTTCTAACACAGTGACTCTTGACGATTTTCTTTGTTCCTTTTTCAGAACACATGAGTTATTAATTTCTGTCAGGACCTAAAGACAATTTCAACCAACATCTTGAAAAGTGGATCTGGAGAAAATTACCAACCCTGCCTTTAATTTCCAGCAACTCCTTAAAACATACAAAAGAAATGATGGACTTTATTTGAGGAGAGGATGTTGCCATATGAAAATATTTGTACAGGAGATCCTTGGACCTGCAGAATATCAAATGTCCAGCAGGGGGGGTCGACTCAACTGGTTGCAAAAACAAGCTTCTCTGGAGTCCAAAGAGAAAATGAGCCCACACTTCTCACTTGATTTACTTTGCCTTCCTTGCGGCTGATTTATCCACGATCCTTTTATATTAATACATGCCTCCTCTGAAGGCAAACATTTTACAGCTACTTACCAAAGCGTCAGCTACAGCTGCCTCCACCTCTGTGCCCGTGTTTAGGACCCTCATGGCGTTAACTGACGCAGAGATTCTTGCTTGGTGAATCAAACCATATCGGTCTAGAGAGGAAGCAGGAAAAGAAGAAGGCAAGAGAAGATGGTGAGTAGGGCGGGGAATCTTTGTGTGTCTCACGATTCAATTTCGATTCTTGGGGTCATGATTTGATTCAGAATCTGTTTTCGACTCAAAATGATTCTGGATTCATGATTCAAAGTCTCTTTTTGAGTTAGTACATATTTCAGGATCTACTCCAGCCATCTGTGAGACTGGCTGAATTTCTCGCTGTTCCATTTGTCATTCTACTGAGTTAAAGAGCTAGCCTTAGCACTTAGCAGGGAGGGACTGATAAGCTTATCTTTCAGTTATTGTAAATTTTAAAGAGATTTGTTGCCACAGCTGTGTGATTTGTGACTGTATTGAAAAGATGAAAAGCAAACATTTATATTTTTTGCGTTACCCTTTTTCCTTGAGCCTTTTTTTTTTTTTTTTGGAGTAATACAGCATTTTTATTAAGAATTTTCACTCATCAGGGAGGGACTGAAAAGCCCCCCAAAAAAATTCGATTTGTAGAAGTTATAAATGTATTTAAAATCTCAGAAGAATCTCAATGTTTTACATAAATCGATTTTTCCCCCACCTCTATGGTGAGTGACGATTTCAAATAAAGCCTATGTGCTCGCTGTCACTTACCTGAACAGACAAAAGCAAGGACGCTTTTTATTGTAGCGACAACAATAAATAGTCTTTTGGACACATTTAAATATTGAGAAATCAAAGAAAAGTGATTGAGATGAAAAGATCACCAGAGAGGAATACTGTCAAGTCTCCAACCACCAAAAGCTGAATGAAAAAAAGTTATAAAAGAAACCCCTGAATGGAGGATGACCAACACGAGGCGCAGGCAGAGATGACGACTGGAGAACACCAAAGAGAAAATCCATAAATATAAGCTTATATGTCAGAAATAAAAACAAAAAGGCACTTTTCACAAAGGAGGACACGTTGAAAATGAAAAGAATAAAGCTACGCCGAGTCGTAGATCATGATTCCAAACAATTCACAGCTACAATCAATAAAGAAGTATGAATAAGGCACTGGAAATGCAAAATGGAGACGAATGGAGAAGCAGATGACGACAAGACGTGTCACTATACATGCTAAAGAAATACGACAGCTTCTTACCTTTCCTGTTTAAAAAAGAAAACGGAATAAAACTGTTCATAAAAACTCTGACTGGAACATGACTGAATGAAAACTGCCAGCGGTCACATCACTAAACACAATGACAGAAGCATGCTCGTTCAAATTAAATACTGCCTCTAAGATGAGGATTGTTTTTTTTTTTTTGGGGGGGGGACCTAGAAGGGCTGGGAGGGTTGGGTGGTTTTGGGGCATGCAGGTCACCTGACTGGCCGTGGGGGTCGGCTGTGGAGAGAGCGCTGGTTGAACGGGAGTGACGTCGGGAGGCTGCAGGGGACAGGAGAGGTAGGTGACATCCAGAACGAGGGGGTTAGTGACACGCTCCAGGTGGAACACCAGCCTCCGAGGTCAGACTCAGGAGCCACGTTTACACTCACCATCAGCTAATAGTCTGATCTTATAATATTTGTAGTCAGCCAAATCTTCATGCAACAATTGGATATGAAGTGCCAGGTCGTTTAAATGTAATCTGATAACGTTTTAAATGTTGGATAGAAAAAGGTCCCATACAAAACTCCTCCATATCTAACTAAAACTTTCATGTATCACTTTGTCTTCAGTACAAAGTCAAATGTAGCTTCAACTATATCTCTTGAGTCTCTTGAGAATGAGTCTATAAGGACGTCGACCATGAGACATAACGCAGGACTTGTTCAGGTCCATGTTTTAACTTGTTCAAACACATCTTCAAGAAAAATGTGTTCCTGAATCAGGTTTGTCCTACAGAGCCCCACGAGGCTCAGGTCAGAATAAAATAAAGAGCCGTTTGTAAATCCATCCCCACCGTTTACATTCTTGTGCATGGATTTGTGTAGTCCATGCCTAAGGATTTGTAAACCGGGCCCACAGATTTCAACAAAGTTGGATTTGCAATCTGTCCGCTCAGATTTCAAATCTGTGCGCAGAGATTTGTAAACTGTGTTCACTGTAGATGAAACCGTGCACACAGTTTACAAATCTGTGCACACAGATTTGTAAACGGTGTGCACAGATTTGCAGTGCACACAGTATATGAAACCGTGCACACACTTTGCAAAACTCTTTGTGCACAGAACGGTTTTGAAATCAGATTTGTAAACTGTGTTCACAATATATGAAACCATGCACACAGTTTACAAATCTGTGCGCACAATTTTGAAATCAGATTTGTAAACTGTGCGCACAGATCTAAAAACGTCTTTTTATTTTATTCTTACCTGAGCCTCAGAGTGAATCCTATTCAAACCAATGTTGCGTTGAAAGAAAGGCCCATAAATGAAGCAGATTATCAGATCCTGGATATCAAAAGATATCCGGGGCCAATAACAATATACCAGGGAGATAACTAGCATTCAATTCCACCATCTTTCTCTTGATGCAAATAAGAAATCCAACAAGAGAATACTTGTCAGATTCAACAATGACCAGCCATCAGTCTGCTGTTATAACATTCAAAATGTTTAAAGAGACTCTGTAGGAGCAATCTCAATTCACGTTCAAGCCTTAAGAGTTAATCTAAACAGGTAGCTTTACTATGCTATGCTAAGAGCTCCGAGGGTCCCTAAGCTCGGCTCTAAAGCACTAATATGCTAAGTTGTGACATTTCTCCTTTATAAAAAAATCCTTGAAGATAAAAAGTTTCAGGTTATCAAACTTTCCAGGATGCCAAAACACATGAAGTGAATCAGCTGCTGCAGCTCTTTGATGAAGTGCAGGTTCACTAAATACTGACTGCAATGACTGTTTTGGATTCATCCTTTATGTCTTTTGCAAATATTTAATGATACACTTTTCATACAAGACAGTTCGACCTAAAAATCAACCGTGTGAATCCAGATTTAATCAGTAGAAAATAAAGGCGGTACATTTGAAGATGGTACTTTCTCATTTAAACCATCATTAAAAAAAAGGATGTAAAAAGAAACTTAAGTAACATCCCCCATAAAGACCATTTATCTTCCCAAACACCAGAAAGTCACAGTTAGTGCATGCACAGGCAGAAGAAGAACAGCCAGAAGACCCAGTAAAGGGCCGCCTACAGAGGGGAAGAGGCAAAGACTGTCCAGCTAGGACACTCACTGGGCAGATATCCGGACAGCTGTTAGGTCAGCAGTACTCACCCAGAGGAGTGAAGCCCCGAGAGGGGCTGGTGTCGCGGCTGCTCTCGCGACTGGTGTCGCGACTGCAGCCCTGACTCATGCTGGGACGGGGAATACGGCTCCGGGCTAGCGTGCGGTAGGGAAGAGCAGCAGGAAGAAGAGCTTTACCACACAGGCTGGCTGTCAGGACAACAAGTTAGGTGGGAACATCAGTGTGCATTCATGGAGGAGCATGGGTCAAAGATGAGGGGAAGACGGGGGAAGAGAGGAAGAGGTCATAGAGAAGAAGATTGAGAGTGTAAATCCCTGCAGAATGTCCTGAATCTCTAGGATGCTAAATTCATCACAAACTCTTAACCTACTTATGGTCATTTTAAAACGAGGGTAGAATTTAGGGGATTTAGGGGTTCTTTAGGGCTAAACTTTATACGTCTTATTTCATTTGTTTCTGTTGAAGCTTATCTTCTGAGGTATTAGGGACACTGCCCACTCATGTATGGGTGGGCAGTGTCCACCCATACATGAGTGGGCATCCAGTGGATGGATGCAAAAAAAACGCTAAAAATCAAACCTGTTCTGAAAACAATAATGACGGACGAACGTTTCAGAGTCAGTGTGCAAACATCGAGATCATATTTAATTTTTAACGTGTGTCAATTTCAGATGAAACAAACGGACTCAGTGTGCGATGGCCCTTAGTCCTGTAGTGTGATGCAAATACACGGGCTTTAAAAACACACAGACAATAAACTGACTGCATCTGTTGAGGTCAAAATCTAAAGGAGACAAAGATGGACAGGATGGAAAAGAGAAGAGAAGAGGAGAAATAGAGTAAAACAGAGAGAAGCAGTAGCAGAATCAAGTGAGTGAATGAGTGGGTCAAACAGCATACTGCTAGTAAAGGTTAGAAAGAGCAGCTCACGTCGTAATGATTAGTTACAGATCACAATGTCAGGTTATTTACATACGGACAAAGAAACATCAGATTGTGTCAAATACAGAAGGAACAGATATGAGCTATAGACTACAACCTGTAAACAAACAACAACATCATTTACACACCACGGACTGGAAACAATTAGTGGACATGGTCTCATGGTTTCAAAAGTAACGCTATGCTGAAGTGCGGTAAACATGCATTCTGCTCGATGGCCAGTAGGGGGCGACTCCGGTGGTTGCAAAAATAAATCACATAGGCAGCTCTGTAGACAAAATGTGACTCCTCCAATGTTTCTTATTGGAACAACAGCAGGAGAGGAATACGAGAGGAAACGCAGGAAAGACTGAAGGTGAACGTGAGTGTCTGCTTCAAACTGACACAAGAATCTGTTCTGATGTGGCGATACCGATATAAGTTAAATGTGTGCTTAGGTTAGCTGAAGGGGCGTGACGGCAACTTTGCAGCTTCACTAGTCAGCGCAATACATCAACGTCATTTGTGCGGCTAGTTTGGCTTCAATTTTGCACACTGGAAGGAAATGGAGAAATGGATGTGCGTGTGTTCTCCTTGCAATTGCAGCTCCACAAAAACAAGATGGCAACTGCCAAAACAGGCGTCGACAAAGCTATCTGTGATAAAGAAAACCATCTAAATGTATGCGTCACCATTTTCAAGGCAGGGAGCCCATTGGTTGACGAGTGAAATGACCCGGGGCGTGCAAAGAGAGGAAGGAAAGGCTGAACAGTAGCTCGTTTACGAGAAGCTAGAACAGACTGAACAGTAATCGAGGCGGATCACCTCAAGGTAATGTCCGCAAACGTCAAAAATGCCACATAAGTGAAGTCGTGACAACATTGAGATCTTCATCAGATTAAAGTGTCTGAAAAAGTGAAACCATGATCGATATTTCATACGTCCTGCACAGAAATGCTGTGAAAAGCTGGGTCATGTCAATCCTCCTGAAGGGTAGAAGAAGATAAGAATACAAAAGTACACAGGAAAATTAAAAACAGTTTGATGGTACGATAAAGTGAAGCTGCACTTCAAAGAATCAGTTCTGATATTTTAGATTTCATGTTGTGCATCAAGTTCAAAATGTAAGTTTAAGTTTTTTAAGAGGAAAAAAGGAAATCTAACTTTGATGCACAAGAATTGTACGATTGTGTTTGACCCATCGTGTTGCACTGTGTGGAGATAATAAGCCACCAATGCTTCAGTTAAATTATAAAGTATACTTGTTACATTTTCTAACCTTAGGAGTTCAAAATGGGACCAAAAAGTTGTGATTGAAACTTTTTTTTCCATCATGAAACAAGCTATCAGCATGACCTGTTTTTGAAATTTGGCTAAATGATGTGTGTAAATAATTCTACGACTGTTCCTCCTGCATCACAAAGCAGCGGAGAGACTCGTGCTCAACAAGCCAAAGGAAGAGACCTTTTGATTCAACAGCGCTCAAACCTCTAGGATAGATCAAAAACTTGAAAACATGATAGTAAGTCAGAAGCATCCATCAGACGTGGTGCAAATGAAGAGTTAGGTGTAACTAAAGGAGAGATCTTGTGTGAAAAAGTGTGTGTCGGAGTCCTGGGCTTACCGAGGCCCAGTCGGCTGGGGCTGGTCTCGCGGCTGCAGCCCTGGCTGCGAGGGATTCTGCTGCGTTTGTCCAGTGGTGTGTTGGAGGCCGACACCGTGGCTCGAGGGATCCGGCCGTAGCTGCTGTGGCCGAGCAGCTTTCCTGGAGAGCTGGAGCGACTGCCAGCTGTTGGCAGAGAGAAGAAAAACACAAAAACATGAAGGATGATTAGTAAATATTCAAGGAGAACGTGCCTTGGATTCATAAAGGAGAGGTGGGACCTTTAAAACATGCTTGGACTATAAGTCGATTTGACCCATGGCTGTGGGGACAACATAAAGGCATCATACCATTTTGTATGGTAGTCTTCTATTTGTATTTATCTAACTGCCAATTTCCACATACTCCGTGTGTGCCGCGGTCTTTGAGCACCACGGTTTTGCTCCGTCGGACGGCCAGTGTCCTCCCCACTGGGTCCGTTTCTGGAGCTTGAACACAGCCATGAGTAGTAGACCTACAAAATCACGCAAGAAAAATGTGCAAGCGACATGTTGCTTTGTCTTTCTGAGGATGATCTGGTGTTCATTCAGAGCCTGTTTTGACGGTATGTTGATAAAGTGATGGAAAATACGATCAGGATTCTATATATTCTTTTAAAATGATCAGAAGCTCTGTTCATTTCCTCGTCTGACTGTCCGAGTCGTTCTTTTCTGTCCAGCTTAACGTGTGCTTGCAGCAGTTCAGTCGAAAACAGACACACAGCTGGAGCATTGACTAGAGTGGCAGCGAACGGCGGCATGGTGCTCTGCGCTGACGGGTGTGCACGGAGAAGGTGGAAATCTGCAGTCAATGTAAAGTTTAAACTTGGTTTCATTTTGTATGGATTTGTTTATATTTGAAGGTGAATGAATAATCTTCTAGTACCATCAGAAGTCGTGCGCCAAGTAAAGTAAAGAAGACTTCTAGTATATTTGAACTAAGTTGATATTTTCTACATATTTATTGAGGGGTTTGCATGACTGTCCAAAAAGTTTTGAATTTGCTCCAGTGTCTTTAGATGGACAGAGAAACAGCCACCTGGGAGTGAAGCCAAAATATTAAGAGTTTCTCCTGCTGACTGGCTGCAGTATGTTATAAACCCCGCCTCCTCCATGTTAGCAGATTGGATTTGGGTCTAACTATAAAGTAAAAACACACGTCGAATTCATTTTCGCCCAACCCGTAGTCTGTTGAGATAGTTATTATGATGATTTATGTGTTTATTCCTGATGGGTAACTTGTTTTAATTAATTATCTGAGCAGGTGTAACGTCATGATTGACAGATCTGTGGACCAATGTGAGTCCTTGAAGCGTTCCTGACAGGATTAGTGGAGTAGAGGAGGAGGGCGTTTTGGCTTCATTTTTGTACAACAATAGGAGATGGAGACACGCCAAAAGTTTTTGAACACATTAGTCACTAAGACCCCAAAAATATAAAAAAGACCAGGAAGCTAAACGATCCTTTACAAATACAGATGTTGCACACACAGGTGAGGCGGGGCTGGATTGGTATTCTACTTGATGCGCTTTGGGGAGACATCAACAAGTTACAAATAAAAACGTAAAAGGCTGAGAAACAACAGCGACAACAAAGACAAAAACAACAAAATGGCTCACAGCAAACTCCAAACAGCTTCCCAAACTGTGGAGGGGACCAACATTTCAAAAACAAAGACTGTGATGAGAGAAGCATGCTGCTACTGTACGTGGTGAAACAATTATAGAAGGGGTGGGACGGCGTGCAAATCTCTGTGTGCTAGAGATGGGGCGTCTTGCTTGTGATTGGATGAGGCTGAGGCCTTACCACTGATGGGATTGGCTGATCTGGATCCTGGGTGATGGAAGCAATAGGCAGGATAGGATGGAGAACAGTCAAAATGAGACAGAAGGGGGGTTACTGATTATACCCAGCATGCACTCTGGACAGCTGTAGCAGTGTATTGATCGCTGACAGATCTCCAGAATAGAGAGACATGAGCACACACACTTTGTATACTTAGAACACAAACACTCATAGTGTGCATGCATGTAGGCACACCTGCACAAATACACAAGATTTGTGAGTGACTGTAAGTTTTTTCAGGGAGATGAGAAACATCGCATACAGAAACAGCAAAACATCTCGTATGATCTCGGAGCTGTTGCAGAAAGATCATAACTGAAATATGAGAGGAAGAGATTGGTGTGCAAACAAATAGTATAATGCTACATGTTTTTTTTTTAATTCTAATATAGGCAAGTGTTGGTTGTTTATACGGTACATACGCTGGGACTGGGAGACAACTTTGGCTCGGCTGCGCCCCCTGCTGTCCACCACTGAGGTACTGGCCCCGCCCACGCTGCCTGAGCTCTGTCTCCTGGTACGAACACGACCTGGGGAGGACAAAAACAGTGAAAAGGGAAGACACACAAAGAGTTTAACAACTTGAACTTATTTTATGCGTTCACCCAAACCCTCGACAGAGATGCTGGAGAAGAGAAACACTGAATGAAGACGACCTGGATGAGGGGATAGAAACCCCCCTAAAAAAACACACACAGGAGTAAAAAAGACAAACCTGGGCCCATTCCAATTCAATCTCAGCGGTCCTTGTCATGTGCAACCTTGGCCGATAGTATCCGCCAATATTAGCATAAGTGACTATCGTATCGACTAATTCTATTGCAGATATGCGCTAATATTTCTAGATTTATTCTGCAGTCAAATGGCAATAATGTATTACACTAGCTGTTCTCTTTCACCAGCAGAGGGCGCTGTATGGATTACAACAAGCATCATCAGAGTGTCGAGCGCTGATGCACGTGCATGCTCAGTTACTTTCCATCTTGTCTTCATTAAAAATCTTTTCTAAGTGTTTGGTAACTGCATGTTAGGGATCAACCAAAACATGTGTGTATCTATATCTATCACTAAAGATTGAAGATAGATCTAAGAAAGATATCGGCCGATACATCAGCATCACATTTTTTCTTGTCCTTCAAATCGATATCGTCCTGGAAAATCCCACATCGGTCGGGCTGTACTTTCTACTATCCTATCCAATGAGCAAAAACATAATCCTAAAACAATGAATCTAATAACTTTAATTACGTTTTGGACAGGCTTCATTGATTAGATTATAAAAACTTCATTTTGTATGAATTATCTGATGTCAAATACCAGATGGGGTGAGTCTACTTCTATTTCCTGCTCCATCATAATCACATCAGAACTGTGTACGACTTTGACCTGAGGACACTCCGCACTACAAAGAAATGTTAAAGGTTTGGGTAAGCTGTCAAGTTTGGCACAAGTTTTTAGTTTGAGAAAATCTGCAGAGCACCAGCTGCTGGAACAACTCCTCAATGTCTGTAAAAGAAATCAGCAAACTAAGAAACCTTTTCGACCAACTACACAGAACCTGAAACGGTGTGTGGTAGAACTTTTTGAAACAATGACGTCAGACTTGTTTGCTGTGTTAGAAACAGAGAGATGGAAACAAGTGTTAGGATTACAGTCAGGAAATCCATGCAGACAGAGACCCATGCAGAGTTCCACATATTTGACGACCACTGGGGGGGGAGAAAGAGAGGAAAAGAGTGCACAGATGGAGGGGCAAAGGATGTTAATGTGTAGCATGTGACATCTGATGGAAACACACACTCTCGCAGCTTCTCCTTCTTGTGCAAAATGCACACACACGCACACTCGCTCACACATAAGGGCACACAAAGAGGCACATAGATCTTACCATCACTTTTACCAGTAGTGCCATCTTTTGGGCATTAAAGAAAGGTGGTGCAGCAGCAAGTGGGAGGAGAGGTGCAGAGTCAGACATTAGTAGCAATTGAAGCAGAAACAGGAGTGAGTGGGTAAGCATGGGGTCTCATCATCATCATTAGTAACGGACATTAACGAGCCACTGGGACTCATTGGAGAAGAAGAAATGAGGGAGAAAGGTTTCCTAACGGCAAAAAGATCACAGCTACGTTTTAATGTGAGGAGCTAGCATCAGTCATTGGTCTGTGGGGGATTCATCAAAACCATATTTTCAAAATGCCAGTGTAGGATTTAAACAGTTCCTGCTGATGGAGCAGTCTAATGACAACATCAGTCGTCATTAATAACGAGAGTCAGTGACTGCAGGAGAAAATGTTTTCATACTTCATCATGATGGGAAAGCAGTCGCTTGGATGAACCTCTGAAATATGACTTTATAGCTTGTTGCTTTAAGTGCAACACTTCTGTGTTTATTATCAGAGTTCATTTCTTTTCTTAAAGGTCACATATTCTCCTCCTCTTCAGTGTAAATAAGTCTCAGAGCTCCTCAAAGCATGTGTGTGAAGTGTCTTGTTCTAAATCCACTCTGATCCTGTATTTGATCATGCCTATAAACCCCTCTATTTCAGCCCTGCTCAGAACAGGCTGTTTCTGTGTCTGTAGCTTTAAATGTAAATGAGCTGTGTCTGACCACGCCCCTCTCTGGAAGGGCTTGGGTGGCTCGGGCTTTCTCGCTCCATGTCCTATTGTTTACGGTGAGAAGGCAGACTCAGAGGGTAGAACAAACACCTATCTGTGGGAGAGTCACCCACCTGGGGGATGGGTTACTGCCCTTTGTGATGTCATGAAGGGAAAATCTCCAAACGGCCTGTTTGAGCACACATTTTCTGAAAAGATGGAGAGGATGGACTTTTCTCATCATTGGGGGGTTTGTAGACAGACTAGAGACACATATTAGTTTTGGATAATATGTGACCATTAAAGCCATTACAGCCCGTTTCCCAGCTGCTGGCTGAAGCAGTCTACTGCATGTTTTCAAAACTTTTACCTGTTTGATATTTACACATTATTAAAAAGAAAAGAAATAGGACAGAAGTTTACAAAAAACAAGTCTCCTTCGAGAAAGTTGAGGTCAAAAGTTCTGCTGAATTAATTTATCCTCACTTTAGCCGAGCATGTAATCTTGCTTCGAGTGCGACTACGGTTCAGCACGTTCATTTCTGCTGAATAACAGAGTGAAACATTGCCATACAGAGGCCTGTTCTCTGCTTTCTGAAGGATGAATGAAGGTAGATGAACTGTGGAATTACCTAACGAGGCGTAGGACCCCGGGGGAAGAGCCGCTGCAGAGCCGAACGGCGAGGAGGCAGGAACGGTGGACAGACGGGACTTGGCGCTGGAGGCGGCGTTAACATCTATGTCACTACGAGAGCGCTGCAGAGAACCCGGCGTCGAAGACACCCTGGCGCTCACAAGCTTACCTACAACACAGACATGATGAGTTACTGGGCAGCTCGCTCGGTGTAAAGTATTTGTAGGTTACAGTTATTTAACGAATACTTTTATCCCTACATCTCCTAAATGCTGTCGAGCTTTACACACTGCTCACTCCAAACCAAAGAATCAAAAACGACTTTAGTAAAGGCTTACTTCTCGTTATGCTCCCTCCAATGACGCCCTTCACAGACAATGGCCGACTGAAAAACAAAAAGAAATTCCAGTTACCACTTTTCAATATTTATTCACAGCACAGAAGAAACAGAAACCCTGAGAGGAAATTAAACTAAATCTCCTGAGTCTTTCTCTCTTGTGTTTATGAGTTTAAAACATGTGGAGGGAAAAAATCCTTTTTTTAACCTTAATGTAAACCAGGAAAGAAACTTGTTAAGGTTTAAAAATCTCTTCTTCGAGAGTATCCTGGCTGAGTCAGGCAGCAGCACAGAGATTCTGACAAAGAAGCAGCCAGACGTACAAAAATAATAAAGAGACATAATTATAAAACATTATTAGACACAAAATAAAACATTTCAGCAGCAAGTTTGTGTCAAGATCGCCCACAGCCACAAATATATCAGGGAGAACATCTACAGCCAGATGTTTCCGCCAAATCATTTAACATGCTCTTAAAATCATCCAATCAGAGCAGCTCGTTAAGTTTCAGCTCTTTTTGTGATTCGTTCAAAGTAAAGAGAGCAGCAAACTTAAACACAGTTCAGATCTGTCTTTTGGAACAGACAGTAAGAAGAGGTCATGGGATTGAAGATTAAAAGTCCCTGCACTCTTCTGACGGATGGAGGTCAGACGGTCTGAAGGACGCAGACCTAAGACAGACTTGTAGATGAGATAACGCCAGGGTTTAAGTGTGCAACTATCCGCATGCAACAAGCAGTGATGAGTGAGGGCTTTAAAATAAGTGATGAACCTCAGAGCTCCAGAGAACTATTTTCTGTCTTGGTTGTGAATGCAGATTTAACAACAAAGTTATGGCTAAAAACATACAGCCTCTTTAAGTCTGTTGTTTGCATTCCTCCTTTTGGACTGAAGGCTTCATTTCACCTCAATCTCATGTCGGCTCCTTCCCCTCTGCTGCCAGCCTCATTAATAATGTCCCTGCCTCCCCCCTCCCCCCACATAACACAGACCCCCACCTGATAATGGTGCGAATCACCCTCTTGTGGCTAAAATAAGTATTGCAACAACCAAAACTGAAAAATGTACTTTTTTTTTTGCTTTTTTTAACCTCATTTTACCTAAAAATAAATAAGAAAGAGGAGGAATTTATGGTGAAAAACTGTTTTTTTCCCCTCAAACATTTATTGTAGTCCAACACAGACGAGGAGACACATTTTGAACAAACTTTTTAAAAATGTAGCTCGATTCTTTTTTGTTGATTTTCCTTTCAGGACCTCAGAAAAAAAGAACATCTGCCAAAAAGTAAAAAAACATCAAAAACACAGAACAGAAACAATTTTTTAAAAAACAACAACAATTGGCTCAACCTTAAACACACACACACACACACACACACACACACACACACACACTCCTGATGGATGGCGTATGAGGTCATTAGCCGTCACGCTCCACAGGGAATCTTTAAACCGGGTTACGATCCAGCGGTGTGTGTATGTGTGTGTGTAGCTGTGTAAGAGTGTTCAACGGTCTGATACTCGTCTGATAATAAATACAAATGTCTGTACATTCATATTTAATAAGAGAGATGTATTAGTGGTTTCCTCAAATCAGTGAAAGCTAAATCTTTGAGTGGACAAAGAGAACAGGCGGACGGGAGAGACAAGATAAGCTTTGCTCTTCCTGTTTTCTGTTCTTAGTGCTGCTGCTCTTTGTGTCGTTGACTTGAACTGAAGGGTAAGAGTATGTGAAAATATGAAAGATTTAAAAGAAGGTGTTCAAACGGAGCTTCATCTTTCTTACTTCAGACTCTCCTGGGAGGACGAGGAGGAGCGGTCAGACTGAGGCAGAGACACGATGCTGTCGGAGCTCTTCAGGTGAGACGCGAGGGCCTTCTGATAGGTCGACTCGAGCGCATGGAAAAGGTGCTCTGCCTCTCGACTGTAGTGTCCATGGAAACCCCAGTAGCACCTGTAGGTAAGGGGGCGAAGCAGAAGAGACGAAGAAAGATTAAAAGTTAGCGAGGGGAAACTATTGTGAATACTGTTATTACTGTAACAGAGGCGAGGGAAGGGAAGGCACTCTCATGACACACAGCTGACTAACACGCTTTACAGAGACGTTTACAAAGAGACTTTAATTTCTGGACATTTAATGTGTTTGTTAAAGAAACTAAAAGCGTATATAAAACACAAAGACGCTAATGATTCAGCTGTGCATTGATTCCCAGCTGGTGGGCCGCGGAGCCGTTTACAGTGGGTCGCCAATGTGTGTGAATTGTGTCAAAAAGAACATGTTTGATTTGTTCTGATGCATGCTTTGTACCATCTGAGGTCCAAACTTCAGAAATAAATCTGATTGGTTGAAAAACATCAGAAATTTGGGTCGCAATTTCTCACTACAAGTTGTTGGTGGGACGTGGGGCGAGATCAGTCGAGCCCTCATCTTAATGAGCTGCCAGCTGTTGCAGACCTGAGGTGTGTCAGAATCTTCTTCTACAGGCGGAGATCACAGGGACTAAAGGCAGCTTTCCCTCGTTTAGGTTTCATCCTACGAGCACTCTCTGAACTTTTCCCGAATGCCACATACGAGTAACACGAGGGATTTTAACATCCTTTTGTTTTGACACACGAGAAGTCGGTGAAGGGACCAAAGTGTTCGTAAAGTGTGCTTCACTGTCCGTGTGTTAGGAGGCATCCAGAATCCGCTCTCAGGAAAAGCTGCAGCAGTTTGATTTGTTTTTTTACTAAGACCTGTGACGACACCATTACAGTCATTTATTCTACTTTGAAATAAAAGGCTGATTTCAAACTTTCTTTAAATGAAAGTCTCAGTGATTAACAACGCCAAGTTTTCTTGCTTGAGTTTAGATTGTAGCGTCATAGAGTTAAGGTGAGCACTTCCTTTTTATCCTTCTTATTTGGGCGACAGAGACAAAACGTTTGTGTCAGCAATATGAACAAAAAAACAGGAGTGACACTTACTTTCTTGCGATGGATCTGGCCTCAGAGTCCGCATCGTGAATCCCTTTCTTGATGGTCTCAGTCAGAACAGCCACATGTCTGGGATAGTACGGGAACATGGTGAGGAGGACACAAGAGCTCAACCCGACATCACGAACATAACACAGGTAATAAAGGCGGGCGACTCCTGTACGCCTAAAAAACTATAACAAAAACAGAATATCTGTTCTCTTCTTCTTCTCCTTCAGTTTGATTCCTCCTGTGGTCCACAGACAGTGTGACCACCCACAGGGTTTACCGCACGCTTTTTAAAGACTCCGCGGTTGTTGTCATGGTAACAGATATGGAGGAAAATCGCCAGGGATTTTTGATGATGACAGTTCTCTCGGGCCTCATCAGTTTAATGGGCCTCATCAGCGGTGCATCCAGCCAACATTTGGCTAACTCAAATGTCATACACATACGTTATACCGCTTTATCTACTTTATTCTGACACGTAAAACATGTCAGCTTCCCGAGTGCTTCGCCGGGGTGTGTAAAGGAAACAACCGAGTCTGCTGCACAAAGTGTTCAAACTTACCTTTCCAGTGTATTCGTGTGCCACTCTTGTAACATGAGATCTAAGAACTCGTAACAGCGTCTGAAAGGGGGAAAAGAAAAATACTTGTAGAGTATGAAACACCATGACAGAGGATATTTAAAGAGGAATCACAGAGTTTTAAAAGCGTGGTATCATTCATTAAAGTTTGACTGTAAGGAAGAAAAAGTCTTTGAGTGCTCCAGTAGATCGCTTCACTTCACGGCCATGAAACGGTCTGTAATCGTTGTAATGTAAACCCTGACAAATCAAAGTACCTCCACTAAAAGTGCTTTTCCCCCCACTGCTGGCTTCTCTGACAACAATGCAGCAGCCAGTATGTCCTCCTTCTAACTTTAGATTCTGGTCCTGAATGGTCTGGATTTGTTTGGACCAGAGAAGGTAGGCGGTTTTAAGGCACCCCCACACGGCCGTTTTGGACGCCCCTCGGTTTGCCAGATATGAGAGCAGTTATCAGGTCAAACCAACAGGTGTTGCAGCGATGGAAGCGGGCAAGAGAACTGGTTCAGATAGAAGTGATTGTACCCGACCTAAAAAGCCTCTGCATGTTTCTAATAAGCTCCACGAGCAGAAACGTGCTCAAACTAGGATCAATATTGGAGATGCTTTTGAAAATGGAGAGAGGTTAGAACGCAGAAAGGTTTACAGACCGATGCAGAGCTGGATAAACACTGAAGCTTCACGACAGATGCACAGCCCTGTAAGATTTTGACTGTCAGTTCCAAAGCTGCTGGTTGAAGCAATCGACTTGAGCAACTACAAAACTTTTTGTACTTGTAATGCATGAGAAAAAATGTACTTGATAAATTAACCAGTTCAACCAGTGATACATAAAAGAGTCATATGAATCATGTGACTTATAACTCTTCATCTGTGACACCATAAGTACAGATGAGCTTTAAATCTAGTGTAAGCAGTTCTGTCCTCTTACCGTCTCACTGCTACTGATTTGGACGTGCAGTTACTGGTGATGATGGGGATGAGACGTGGATAGTGTGTGTGCTGGAGGACAAAGACATAAAACACACTGTAAACAAAAGAACGTCAGTAATTATTGGTACTTGTCTTCTTCCACTGTCCTCTCTCAAATACCAACCCTGAGGATGAGGCGGATGGCGGCCATTCCAGACGTAGCCATGACTTTGGCACTGTTGGGCACAAGGTTCAGCAGTGTGGGCATGACGCTCTCCGCTCCGTGGTCAAACTTGTTTCCCAGCAGTGATGATAAATGTCTGCCAAGGGGAGAAAAAGGAGGGAGGTCAGAGTGTCATGAAACAAAGTGCACAGCTCGGAGATTATCCCTCCATGGTGATGTGTTGTTTGATCGCTCCAACGAAAAAATGATGTGAAGAATTAAAGACTCTAAGATATCATCATTTTAAACACTAGTTCTTCTGAAAGGAAGAATGTGCAACTTTTTGATCCAGCAGATGTCGCCCTCGAGCACCAGCATGAAACAAAATCAAACAACAGCTGAATCCTCCGCTCTCCTCCAGCGGCACACCTCCAACCCCTATCCACTCGTGTTCACACAAACGCACCATAATTAAGCACGATGAAGCGCAAGCGGCAGACAAAACTGTCCTTTCAGCTCGAGCTGCAGTTGCCTGTGGCCTGCATTGTTGTGTTAGCAGGCTAATGTTAGCACACTTTAGTTAGCTCGTAGCTTCTGACTGTTTTACCCTTCCTTTCTCTTTAAACACAAGGCCGTCCCGTCCGTGCAAACATGATGTAAACACGGCTCCAACAACAACACAGTCAGCAGGACTCGAGCTTCACTTGTTGTACTGTAGACAGTCATGACTCAGAGAGATATTCACACAGGATAGACTTGATTTCTGATATATTTACGTGTCACATGTCGCACAATCTGCCTTTAAAGATATTTGCACCGTTTAATTAATTGATCTGAAGAAGTATTTTGGTTATAATCCTACATTCAGATTTTTGGGACGCTTGTGTCTGAATTATTTTATTTTGTAGAAGTTGGTTTGTCTTTTCTGTTTTGAAGTAGAACCTATAGTTACTGAGTTATCGAGGACAGTACTCGATAAGATACCGTGGAGTCAAATTAGGAACACAAATCTGTACTTCATGATTTCTTGTCTTTTTCCAGATGAGACTCAAAAATGCTCTGATGTCAGAAAGATTTGTAGTGAATTGTCCTGATTTTGTAATGTTTTCTACATACTGTACGTCCTGTTTTAATTCTTCAGTGTTTGCAGGTCATTTGAATTGTGCTGGTTAATATTTCACTTTGTTTAACTCTTAAGATGAGGTTTTGAGATTAGCCCTCAGGGTTTCTACCTCACCTGCACATCGGATTTATTTGTATTTGTTTTTTCCTGTTTGACTTTTCTTTCAAAAATGTGCAAATAAACTAAATAAAAAAACAATAAATTGTAGTGGCCCTTTTTTAACAAAGAAGGCTGAACTGCTTCTTTATTTTAGTTAATCTTCATTTTCAAACAAACGACTCGTTTGGCCCACGGCTTCTTCAGGTCTGCTGCACAGCACACTGCACAGGTGATCTTAAAAACAGCTGCACCACATCTGATCAGCAGCAGGGTGGACGTCCATATATGGTCATGTCTCCGTGCCTATTACTGGTATTTGAAAATCATCATATAATGTATGCGAGGGCGGACTTTTGTAGAGTCGACCAATTCTTCTTTATGGAGAGAACACTTTTTAAAAACATTGTTCAACAATGGACAGAATACAGAGGATAGACTTAACATCTAAGACTAATGTTGTAAACTGAAGTGAGCACATGTTGTACCTCAGCTGTGGGAAAGTTTACACTTAATGTAGAACTTGACTCGTGTCGACATGATCCACGTAGCTCCGGTCGATTCATCAACCTGCTGCTCTTTCAGTGCATCTCTGCGCTTATCCACCTCATCAGGGTGGTATTAAGATTTGGATGACGGATGCTTTTGGGTGGAGAGCATGCCGCTCGTTTCATACCCGAGCAGGGCTCATGTTCATTAGCTCAAGTATGTGGAAAGAAGATATTTCAACCAGCTGTTTTCCCTGCAAAGTGAATGTCACTGCTGCCAGTCAGAGCTGATGTTGATGGATGAATGAAAACTGAATGACTCTAAAATGAAAAGATAACCTTTAACTAGCATTAAAACGCGTGTTTGTTTGTGTAGTAAATCTTTGCTCTTCGCACTTCGGTGGAAATAAAAAAAATACTGAAAGTTTAGGCACTTATAATTCAACAATAAGACAACATGAAAAGATGGTCTGATATAAGGGCGCCCCATGTACGGAGGCTGTAGTCCTCTAAGCGGGTCCGACCTGTGGCTCCTTTCCCGCATGTCCTTCCCCACTCTTTCTGCCTCCCTGATTTCTGACTCTGTCCACTGTCCTGTCTCTCTAATAAAAATAAGCATTGATATAATGGTTCTTTGTAGAGGCAGTATAACCGACTGTGTTGCATCCATGAAGCGGCAGATGTGCCGGATGTTACACTTTTTAAAGGGGGGATGCTGAGGTGGTTTAATGGGAGTGTTTGCTAGGCGAGTTAACATTAAACATATAACATGAGATGATGTGAAACGTGCATCTACTCTAATTTGGTCTGTGTTCACACATTGGCTCACCCTGACTTCACACAGAGTTTGGATTGAGTCGGGGTGAAAACGTGGTCGTTTGGGTTCTTTCATGCAGCTGGAATATAAAGAATATAATGCATGTGTGAACGGGGCTTTTTATCCAGTTTCTCTTTTTCCAGCTGGTACAGGTCACTCTTTCCTCAACAACAGAAACACATTGAAGGGTGTTGTCATTGTTGGATTTTAGTCACTGTTCAAGAACAGATGTTGTGCTCTGCCTCTGGTCACTTCCTGTCAGCACCTGTGTGTCCAGACTTAAAGCTGTTCGTTTGCACTTCCTGACGTTGTTTCCTCCTCTCTAGAACCTCGCTTGTGTTTTTACTCTCTGATGTGCGGCTTTGGATAAGAGCGTCTGCTAAATGAATTGTATAATTGTAGGATCTTACCCCAGTGTGATGCAGGCCTCTCGAACCACCTGTGAGCGCAGGTCTTTAGCCGACAGCTTTAAGGACGCCTCCAGGAGACGCAGCTGCTGAGGGAAACCCTCATACTCAGTTGCTCCAGCCATCATGACAGAGCGGACCTTCTTTAGCTGAAGAGGAAGAAGACAGTACAGAAAATGAACTTCCACACTGTGTATGTTTGCATTTTTGCTTTTGTTGTTTTGTACAGCTGTTCTCCGGGTCTTACCGCAACCACTCGGTGCTCCCAGTCATGTTTGTCGTCAGACAGCACTTCTCTGATCTTAGTGAGCTGGTCCTCCAGCTCTCTGTTGGAGTAGATCTAAAAACAGAAAGACAGAAGGGAAGAGTTGATGAATGATGAATCTCTCTTTTTACAGCTTACCACCTTTTTAGCCCTGGGGTTGATCCCTCTGGCCAAACCACATCAGGCTTCCCAAACATTGAATCACAGAGCTTGTTGAGTCAAACTCAGCCTGGAGACAATTTGCAGACACTGAAAGAGGTTGATGACATGTGTCCACCCCCTCTTCATTGTTTCATGTTGTAAGAAAAAGACCATTACATCTTTGATTTAAAAAGGATCCTGAAAAGATATTGGAACTGATCTCATATTAAACTCATTTTCACCTTGCATGATGTCAGTCTGTGAAACCTATAGAGTAGCTTTGCATAACTTGCAGCAAAAAAAAACCCCGAAACCTTATTTATCTGATACTGACGTCCATAAAAACCCTAATTTCAGCCTGAAACGGTTCAGCTTCTGTCTCTTTAAGGTCTCCCTCCACGGGTACCCACTGTCCTCTGATTGGCCAACTCTCTGGAAGCCTTCCAGGGGGGGCAGTACACTGCACAGCTGCTTAGGGAGGGCTGCTCGTGTGCTGGTAGAACTCCAATGAAAACGGCTCCACCTGCCTACGTAGAGGCTTGAAGCAGTCTCGCTGAACTCTCGTGTTTTTTGCAGAACAAGCTGTTTAGCGCCCTCTGCAAACTTATCCTGCGAAACTCCAACATACGTTTACCTCATGATCTGAAACTTTGCCCACGTTTAGTATGGGCAACCAGCAATGTAAGACTATGTTAATATGTGTTGCAATATGTCCTTTGAATCTGACATTATTTCTGCCTGTCTGATTATGTTTACATGAAAACATACTGCTTACATCTCAAGCTCTGACATAACCTACAAGTTACACTTATAAAGGACCAGGAACTAAAATCACCATCTAGATCCTGTCAGAGAATCTCTTTATCAGCATTGCAAATGACATGTTAAAAATATCAGAAAAGATCAAACTTAATCATGTGCAAGTTTGATCTTTTCTGATATTTTGAACATGTCATTGTGTTTGCAATGTGTGCCTCTGATCATCCCAGTGCCTAAAGGCAGCAGCCCCAAAGCTTTAAATGACTTTAGGCCTGTAGCTCTTACTTCAATTGTAATGAAGACATTTGAGAAGCTTGTGAAGACAGAGCTTGTGAGGGAAACCGAGCAGGCACTCGATCCTTTGCAATTTGCCTATAGGGCACATAGAGGAGTTGGAGATGCCACAGCTACTCTTATTAACCTTCTGCTTAAGCATCCTATTCATTGACTTTTCTTCGGCCTTCAACACAATCAAACCCCACATCTTAGCCATGAGGCTGATTGAACACTTTCACCTTAGTTTAAATCTGGTGGGGTGTTCTCTCACCCCTGCTTTATATGTTGTACACAAACACGTGCAGAAGTAAACAGGAGAGCAGGACCATTTTGAAATTTTCTGACGACTCAGTCATCGTGAGTTTACTACATGACGATGAGTCCAGCCATGGCCCGGTTGTTAATGAGTTTGTCTCTTGGTGTGAAGAGTCTTTCTTGGAGCTCAACATCTCGAAGACAAAGGAGATGATCATAGACTTCAGAGCCCATACTCCAAAACATCAGCCCACAATTATCAAAAACCAGGAGGTTGAACTGGTGGAAACCTACAAATATCTTGGGACGATAATTGATTCAAAACTTACCTTCGAGAAAAATTGTGTGGCAGTCTGCAAAAAGGGGCATCAACGTTTGTTTTGTCTGAGGAAACTCTCCCGATTTCATGTCGACAAAACCCTGATGATCTTATTTTACAGAGCTTACATTGAATCAATCCTGTCTTTTTCTCTTGTTTCATGGTTTGGTAACCTGACTCTCAAAAACAAAAATGCTCTCAATCAAATTGTCAAGTGGGCGAGCAAACTTATAGGAGAGTCTCAATCCAACCTGATGGATCTGTATTCTGTGCAGCTGCAGCGTGTGGCGAGCACTATTCTTAACGACAGCACTTTAAATGGGGAGTTTCAACTTCTCCGCTCTGGTTGTCGATTTGCTGCTCCTAAAGGGAGAACAAAGCGCTACAGGAACTCTTTTGTACCTGCAGCTATAGCACCGCTGAACAAAACTAGCACAAGAAGATGATGCACTTTAACCATGTCGGGTTATTTATTTATTTAGCTTCTTAACAGGTGTCTGTTTGAGGACTTCTCCGTGACCAGATGTAATCGATGTTTGTTTTAAATGTATGCTGTTTCCTTTGAATTGCTTTTATATGATGTTGTATCTATCTCTGGAACGTTGAAATCCTGTCTGCACAACAAATTTACCTCTGGGTACTAATAAAGAAACCTTGAACCTTGAACCCTTATCTTAAAATGAAACTGGTTGATGCAAATTAACTGCAATTAAACGATGATTTTTTTATGTTAACAGCAACATTTATTTTCACAAATAATGACCGTCACAGTCAAACTGAAGAATCCTCAGTCTCTTTTTTCAGGCTTGATGCAGCAGTAGATCGCTTTCCCAAACCATTCGAAGAAACCTCCGATTCCAGCCTCAGGGACCTCAGCCTGCACTGCATCATGGGAAATCTGAAGAGCTGGTAATCGGCTAGGCTGCTTCATTATCACTTCACCCCCCAGGACTGAGACCATGTTTAGAGGGTCAGCTGGCAGGGTTACAGGCATGTATGCAGTTTGGACCTCAGCAGAGACTTCTTCCATAGCATGGGTGACGGCAGATGTTTCATAAGCACCAGTTATATCTGGTGTTGTAGCAGGCAAAGGAGCAGTTTCTTGTCTGGGCTGCCAATTCCAAACTACACCCCCAAGAACTGAAACCATGGCTGAAGGTTCAGATGGGGGGGAATCAGGGGGTAGTGGCGACTGCGTTATTGTAGCAGAGTCTGGTTCTTGGCCTGGTAAAGGCTCTTCTGGTATTTTAGCCTGACTGAAGGTTAAAGGTTCATCAGGATCAGCTGAAAGAACTGGTGGAGCTGGCACCTTTACAGGTTTCAGTTCTTGGCTTGGCTGCTTATCCACCACAACCTCAAATCCCAGGACTGAAACCATGACTTGAGGTTCAGCTGACAGGGCATCAGGAGGTGGTGGCGACTGCGTCAAAGCTGAGTCTGGTTCTTCTTGAAAAGCCTGACTAAAGGGAGGAGGCTCATCAGCATCAGCTGGAAGAAGTGGTGGTGAAGGGACCATATTTGGTTTTGGTTGGTTTGGCTGCTCATCCACATCCTCACCCCTCAGAACTAAAAGCAACACTGGAAGTTCAGGTGGCGGGGTAAAAGGAGGTAGAAGCGAAGCAGAGTCTGGTTCTGGTTCTGGGCCTGGTACCTCACCCTCCAGCACTGAAGCTGTGATATCAGCTACCGCTGACAGGGATACAGGTGAAGCTTGGCTTTGAGTAGCCTGGCACAGATTCAATGAGCCCTGGACGGAAGTGACGGCTGCAGGTTCGTCAGTGGAAATGTCTGCTTGAGTCTTAGGCTCAAACAACATGCAGATGTGCTCCACTGTGACCCTGGTGATTATCTGCAACACCTCTGCTTCAAAGCTGTGCAACTTCCTCCTCAGAGAATCCGGAGGGTACAGCTGCCTCACCTTTCTCTCAATGGAGAGGACAATGTTGTCCCTTTCAGAACTAGGGAAGGTGACCTGATGGAGCATGGTAGGCAGTGAAGTGGAGACTCCATCCAAAACAGATTTGGTAACGCTAACAGCAATTTCACTTAGCTTCTGGGAGGGCATGACACTGGGTGTGGTTCTTTTTGGCACCCAGAAGCCCTGCAGGACTTTGGGCACCAAGTCCAGCACCACCTCCTCTGGGCTCAACAGTTTGGTAGAGGGAGCCTCCTGAAGCCGCTCCACCAGGATCCTGGCGTACTGGTGAGCCAGGTTGAGGATCTTGGGATGTTTGTAGGTCATAGGGATGTCCTCTGGAGAGTCAAGCAGTCTTTTTGCTTGAAACTCAACATCTCTTTTCTTCATACTGGTGTTAACCTCCCACACCAGCTTGAGAAGAGGCTTCATCTCCTCTTCAGCAAAATCCTCCATTTCAAATTGCCAGAGCTTCACTCTCAGGGACTTCCTGCTCTCTTCCACCAGCAGGTCAGTGATGGTTTCAACAGTAAGCTCAGAAGGGAGCTGGTTCTTCCGTTGAAGCTGAAGAAGTTCAGCCACCACTCCGACCTTCCCTCTGAAGGACTGAAAGTGCCAGCAGAACTGCTTGGCATGGTGATAAAGCGGTGTGTCGAACAAGCCCTCGATTGCTTTGTAGATTCCTCCACTTTCTTCATTGAACACTTCACCCCCCAGGACTGAGACCATGTTTAGAGGGTCAGCTGGCAGGGTTACAGGCGTATATGCAGTTTGGACCTCAGCAGAGACTGGAAGAGGCTCTTCTTCCATAGCATGGGTGGCGGCAGAGGTTTCATCAGCACCAGTTATATCTGGCTTTGTAGCAGGCAACACAGTGGTTTCTTGGCTGCGCTGCCAGCCAGTCTGAGGCTCAAACAACATACAGATGTGCTCCACTGTGACCCTGGTGATTATCTGCAACACCTCTGCTTCAAAGCTGTGCAACTTCCTGCTCAGAGTATCCGGAGGGTACATCTGCCTCACCTTTCTCTCAATGGAGAGGACAATGTTGTCCCTTTCAGAACTAGGGAAGGTGACCTGATGAAGCATCGTAGGCAGTGAAGCGGATACTCCGTCTAAAACAGATTTGGTAACGCTAACAGCAATTTCACTTAGCTTCTGGGAGGGCATAGATAGATAGATAGATAGATAGATACTTTATTGATCCCGAGGGAAATTCAAGGCATGACACTGGGTGTGGTTCTTTTTGGCACCCAGAAGCCCTGCAGGACTTTGGGCACTAAGTCCAGCACCACCTCCTCTGGGCTCAACAGTTTGGTAGAGGGAGCCTCCTGAAGCTGCTCCACCAGGACCCTGGCGTACTGGTGAGCCAGGTTGAGGATCTTGGGATGTTTGTAGGTCATAGGGATGTCCTCTGGAGAGTCAAGCAGTCTTTTTGCTTGAAACTCAACATCTCTTTTCTTCATACTGGTGTTAACCTCCCACACCAGCTTGAGAAGAGGCTTCATCTCCTCTTCAGCAAAATCCTCCATTTCAAATTGCCAGAGCTTCACTCTCAGGGACTTCCTGCTCTCTTCCACCAGCAGGTCAGTGATGGTTTCAACAGTAAGCTCAGAAGGGAGCTTGTTCTTCCGTTGAAGCTGTAGAAGTTCAGCCACCACTCCGACCTTCCCTCTGAAGGACTGAAAGTGCCAGCAGAACTGCTTGGCATGTTGATAAAGCGGTGTGTCGAACAAGCCCTCGATTGCTTTGTAGATTCCTCTACTTTCTTCAGTGAACTCCATAATAAACCAGTTTCTGTGTATATAACAATACAGAAAAAGATCACAGAACAGAACACTGATAAATACTTTCTAAACGCTTTGAATTCAACAAAATCTCCAACAACTATATCTCACGACTATCTCTCACCACTAACTCAAACCCACAAACTCTGAAGTAGATCAACAGGGTTGAAGCTCCAGTCTTCGGAACAGATTTTATAAGATGCTGTGATGTCACAAAGCGAAGTCACAATGAGCAACATTCTACACCTCAACAATTTAGAACGCGTCATTTCAAACTCTTATCGTCATGGCGACACAACACAGAACGACTGACAGTAGCACATGATGGTAATGAAGCTGCTATTATACCCTGTTTAAATCCTCATGTATTGCCCCTCACATTATATACTTTTTTTAAATATTTCCCACCGAAACAAAGCACACAATAAAAGGGTTTGTTTTCCTCCGCAGACAAAAAAGATGACACCATCAATCATTTCAGCATTTTCCCCCAAACTAAGTTCAGTCGATCACAGGGCTTTACAGTGAATGTCCCACATTAAAACAGACGTTTACATTTCCCTGGTGGTGTTGTGCTGTATTTTGTCACCTGTCTGACACGTGAAACAATCAGCTTCCCAAACGTACTGTATCTGTAAGTCTTAAACGCACAGTATATAAAATCTGCCGCCAGAGGGCTCTCAATCAAAACAATAACAAAAGATGATGTCGAGGCTGGCGGGGAATCTTGGGAGTGATTCTCTCTGCTACCCCCCGACCCCCCGCTGAAAACGAACTCTGTGTTGACCGTAGTCAAGACAAACGGGCGAAACCGACCTGAGAAAGACAATATGTTTACAGACGATGTATCCAACACACGTTTTTATCACAGCAGCACATACAGCAACAGTACGGCAGCTTTCAGTAGCAGCTCACGCTTCCTTTTGCAGCGGTCTTTGACGTAACATCCAGTGTTTCCTTGGCAACGATAAACATTTCGTGTCTGTCATGGCGGCTCATCATGGCGGCTGCCGCGACAAGACACGTCCCGCAACCTTCCCCTCCATATTTAATTCTCCTGATGTATTTTACACCTTCTGCAAAACCAATCAAAATGTCACTTTGCATACCTGGATTGAGGGAACATCTTCAAAGGCTTTGATGAAATCCTCTTCGTCAACAGCACCCGCAGCAGCTTCTTTAGCTGTGACAAAGACATATTGTTCCTGTGATTAAAGCAGCACTTTTCTTAAAGTATGATCTTTGTAAATGATAGCCTCCCTCACCTGAAGGCTTAGCTGTGGCTGAGCTGGGTCTCCTAACAGAGGTCATTACAGTCTTCCTGCCACTGGGGGGGCGCTTTGGATGAAGCAGAAGAGGAGGACCGGCCTCCATCCACAGAGTCTTCATCCTCAAAGTTCTTATCTGCAACGACAGAAGAATACAAACGCATGATTTCTTTGATTAAATCATTACACTTCAGGATATTCTGTGAACAGTTAATGTCATTCCCTTGTTGGCGATGTGAGAGATATTTCCCATCAGGATCAATAAATGATTATCTGGTCATCATTCAGAGTCGCATCACTCCCCTCAGAGGTTAAATGCTTCATCATTCTCTTCTCTTCAGTCGCCCCTGAGTCATCTCTGCATCGTATGACCTCTAATGCAGAATGCAACATGGTCAATCTGTCAGCTTGTTTCTATGTATCCATTCAGCCTTTATCTATCCATCCATCTGACTTTAATCTGGTTTGGCAGCCCTGCATGGATGTATGAAACCCCCCCACCGTCCTCGTCACCTGCCCAACGTGACCACTCACACGAGGGATTAGCCCGGGGCAGATATGACGGAGCTGGGTGGCTGCGTTCAGCTGAGGCAGAATGATAATGGGAATGTTTGCAGCTTATAGGTCACTGTCTCTTTAAGAAAAATTAGAAACAATTTTTCTCAATCAGTTTATAAAATAGATGGTGTTCCTGAGAAAATTAATTTAACTCTAAATATGTTCCTTCTTTGCTAATAATTAGCTCTTAATATCCTTTCACTGAATTTCCTTCTTAACTGTTTTTCCTATCTTTAAGTTTTCAGTACATGAAATACTTCTGTCTTCATCTTCTTTCCCCAATGGATGTTTAAGTTATCCTCTGATTCTGAAGCACATCGCCTATAAAACCTCTAGATATAGAACTTCAATTGACATGAACTGACTTACAATAAGCCATTGTTAAGGAATAAAGCCTCGCCTCTTAGCTGTACAAACATTGTTCTCATGAGCGATGCCAGGTCATATTCATTCATTTAAGAGTAACCAGGCAATACAGCTCCCTCAGAAACATGAAACTGCATCTACAGACCGACAGAAGCAGACACAACAAAAACAAAACAAATGGAAGACAGGAACAAAAGGCAACAGGTTGAAGGCAGAAAAGGTGGAGCAGACAGCCAGATAAAGCAGATCAATGAAGGAAACACGACAAAGATAAAAAGCCGAGCTGGAAGACATCGTAGAGGGAGAAAAGGAGAAAAGGCGTCATTCTTACTGGAGCAGATTTTCTTGCAGATCAGCTTCCTTAGCATGTCTCTGCTGCACCCTCTAACACGCTCTCTCCCTTTCACATCTCTGTCGGCAGGAGGTACTTGCTTGTGTGTGTGGTTGTTTGGGTAGGTGTGTGTGATCGGCATGCGCCTCTGTAGCACGCTTAGCTCTGACAAAGTGCCAGACTAACCATCCCTTAAGCCTTGCTCCTGGAGTTCAGAAAGTGTGTGTTAATATGCGAGTGTGTGTTTGTGTGTGTGGCTCACAATAGCATCACCGGTGATGCTGTTGGACTGTAGAGACTCTTGTGGTGAAAAGAGGGAGGGGTCTGATTTTATGAGATCACACACTCATACTAAAAAGACAGCAATGATGTTACTGCAGATGTGACTAAGTATAAAGAGGTTCCCAAATGACCACTAGGATTTAATAATTTAACTGTTCTAATTACCCAAGTTACCTTTAAGGAGACTATACCTTAGCTAAAGATGTAATCATTTATCAACAAAGGAACCAATTAACCAACCATGGAACAGACCAAGGAACCAACCAAGGAGCCAAGGGACCAAGAAATCAACCAACCAAGGGGCCAAGCAGGGAACCAAGGAACCAATTAGACAACCAAGTGACCAATGAACCAACCAAGGTACGATCAAAGGCACAAATAATCCAAACAAGGAACCAACCAAGGATCCATTGAACACACCAAGGAACCAAAGAACTAACCAAGAAATCAAGGAGCCGATGAGCCAACCAAGGAACCAACCAAGTGACGAAGGAACTAATCAAGGAACCAACCAAATTACCTATGAATCAACCAAGGAACCAAGGACCTATTTTACACTAAATGAAATTGCAGCTCCAGTCATGGAATTAAGTCAATTTTTTCCCCTTTTAACAAAAATAACCGAGACATGACCACTTTGCAAACTGCCGTTTATTTCCTTTAAAGAGAACTATAACATAAATGCAATGATCCAGTCCTAATGCTCCCTTTAAAAAAAGATATGAGCTCAGCCTGCCTGATCTCCTCCTCCACATGAAGGCTAATACAGCACCCTGCTACACTTAGGAAGTATTGATTACAGCCGTCAGAGGGGCTGGTCTCATCAGGCTGACACAAATGTCGAGGTGATTTATCAGCGTGTCAGGGGTGCAATTAGAGCTGTATGCAACATATATAAGGCAGTTCAAGAGCATATGTACACACAGACACTCACACAGGTTTGTCAGCTTCAGGCTGCAGCAGTAAGGTGACTGGAGACAGAAGCAGTGTTCCCCCAAGCCTCCTGATCATCACCACCGATTTCAACTGCTCAAAATTATATATATAATTTTCAAGCTAAACCACTTCTCTTGCCCGCTGCAACATCTTTTGTTCGACTGTTTGCCCAGTAAACCGAGGGGCGTCCAAAACGGCCGTGTGGGGTTGCCTTAAAACCGCCTAGCTTCTCTGGTCCAAACAAATCCAGACCATTCAGGACCAGAATCTAAAGTTAGAAGGAGGACATACTGGCTGCTGCATTGTTGTCAGAGAAGCCAGCACTTCAACATAGCATGTTTCCTTAATGTCTGATCATAGAGTAAGCTCACTTTATCATTTCATTCAGCAGGTATCTTACAGATTGGTCCTTTAAACGGATTGATTTATTGATGGATTGACATGACAAGTCAGACAAAGTCCAAAATGTGGCTTGCATCACAGCAGTCACATTTGCAACGTTTTAAAGACAAGATAGAAAGATGCATAGCTTGACACAAACCTTTAAACACCAAACACATAAAGGTCCTTCAATGAACCTCTGATCTTGGTTTAAGCTCCATGTAATATTTTAAAGATTTAAATCTTCAGTTGTTGCCCTACAAAATAAAAACATTTTAGTGGACATGTTGTCTTAAAGAGTTCATTCAAAAAAAGTTCCCAGGGGTTTGTTGTTGCGATTCAATCTTAAAACCTCTTACACAAAGTAAGGACAGGTCTGCGTCAAGGATAAAACAGGTTGCTGTACCTTATATGTCCACTAGGTGTCAGCACACACTGAATTTCAACACAGTAAGGACTCGAGCTTGCTGAAGCTGCAGAGTCACCAGTAATCTGTTCCTAAACCACAGGTTTACATAATGGGAAGGATTTTCTCCCCCCTCGGTGTGCTCTCCAAGAAATTGAGGGATTGAGAGAAAAGTTATTGAAAGTAAAGTTCAGAGAAAGTGAGACGCATTAAAAATATTCTGCAATGCCTGATAGCAGCGGTGAGACGGAGGAAAGGTCTCCTCTGTATGACACGACCGTTTTACATCCTTAAACTCTTCATTGAATCTGTTCTTTCCATGCAGCTCTCCATAACTTATTGCCATGTCTGTTAGATTTAATTCAGCATCTCTTACTGGCGTGGATGTAATGGTGACAATATTATAAATAATCAAATTGAAATGAAGAGGGAAAAACAGAGTAAAATGTTGTGATAGATCCATGTGAGGATATCGCTCAGTCTGTCTCATTCTTTACTCTCTCATTTCCTTATGTCATGCTTTAGTTCAGTCTCTTTGTCTCTTAGTTCACTCTCTGGAGTTCAAGGAGAAACCGATGAGGTTTTTCCACCAGGCTGCGGGGTCTTGTCCTTCACGCAGGCCGTGGTTCTACCCTGCAGCCTGTGTGGTTACATAACACACAGCTGACCGGTGATCAGCCTTATGTCATAACAAAGACGTCTTGTTCTGCTGACAAACCAGAGAGGCTGTTGATGGTGCAGAAAATTCTCCTTCCGGCTATAAATTGGATGAATAAAAAACAACAACATTTAGCTGCTTCTGTGTTGTTGACTCTCAACTACGCTGCAAAGAGTTTTAAAGGTCACATATTCTCCTCCTCTTCAACCAGTTTAAATAAGTCTCAGAGCTCCCCGAAACATGTGTGAAGTGTCTTGTTCTAAATCCACTCTGATCCTGTATTTGATCATGCCTATAAACCCCTATATTTCAGACCTGCTCAGAACAGGCTGTTTCTGTGTCTGTAGCTTTAAATGTAAATGAGCTGTGTCTGACCACGCCCCTCTCTGGAAGGGCTTGGGTGGCTCGGGCTTTCTCGCTCCATGTCCTATTGTTTACGGTGAGAAGGCAGACTCAGAGGACAGAACAAACACCTATAGCTGTGGGAGTGTCACCCACCTGGGGGAGGGGTTACTGCCCTTTGTGATGTCATGAAGGGAAAATCTCCAAACGGCCTGTTTGAGCATACATTTTCTGAAAAGTGGAGCAGGCAAAAGATGGAGAGGATGGACTTTTCTCATCATTGGGGGGTTTGTAGACAGACTAGGGACACATATTAGTGTTAGAGGAACATAGTGAAGTGGACTTTGCAGAATATGTGACCTTTAAAGGTGTTAAATAAAAGCCAAAAATGCTTTTTTTTTTGTCCGTCTAAAAAGCAGTTTATGAGCAAAACAGTTTCACTTGTGTTAACACAATAAATAAACTGTTATAAACATATGAAAACAGACATTTCTGCAGAAAATAAAACCCCTCAATTTCTCCTTTGTACTTAATAACAGACGACCATGTGAAAACAACAACGTCCGGTTCCCACCAGCTTATCGTGCAACACGAGCCTGCACAGGAAAAATAAAAGACCGATCTCTGCAATGCAATGTTGCACAAGTACGAGTGAGAAGAAAAGACATTCAGTGTGAGAGAGATGTTGTCACAGCACAGAAACACACAGAACAAAAACACGTTATTGTTGTCGGCTGGTTGTTTCTGCAGACAATGAGCTGGCTGTCGCAACGCAGACTTTATCATCAACTACACACGAAGAACAGAAGAAACAGAGACGTCACTTGTTGACTTCTGACTGAACACACGTCTCTCCTTCAAATGATCACAACTAATCCTGCTCCCTCTAAGATTAGCTTGGTGCTGCTATAATGGTTTGAATAAATCATAAAGTGAGAAAGAGAGGTGCGTTTTGTAGCTCAATAATTATTAAAGATTGTTGTTTGTTAACGTGTTCAACGAGGAGCGCACAGCATGACATTCTGGTAGTAATAAAGATCATCAAATCTGTTTTTTGCAGCTTCTAAAAGATATTCATTGCAGTTCTTGGCACAGATCGCCCCCCCCCCCCGCCTGTGTCCACTGCTACAGACAGCGGTCTGTTATTTAGCCCCTCAAAGACCCCCTTTAATCCTCAGGGTCACTCGGACAGAGGAGCGGCCGACCCTTTCACTTTGCAGAGTAGAAGAAGACAAAAGCATCGTTCAGTCGGCTGAACAACGTTATTCCTCTCTTGAAGCGCAGACACACACACACACACACACACACACACAGACAGACAGACAGACAGACAGACAGACAGACAGACAGACAGACAGACAGACAGACAGACAGACAGACAGACAGACAGACAGACAGACAGACAGACAGACAGACAGACAGACAGACACACACACACACACACACACACACACACACACAGTCTCTTTTCTCTCAAACACGTACGACTATTACATTTAAGCAAGTGGTATCTGAAAACCTGAAAATGTTCTCAACGAGTACTTCTACTGAGTCGCATAAGGTGCTTGTTTTCATCGCCGAGGCTCAGATTGTTTTTCTAAAAGTCTCACATATTTTCATGTCTTCATCTTAACAATAACAGCAATGAAACATATTTAGATATCTAAAAACTGTCTGAAACTCCAGCATAGATAATGAAATGGAAAGAAACGATGAACTGAATTCATAACAAGGACACACTAACACATAGGATAAGGAGCTGATGCCACGTCTGTGAGTCACAATGGAAACAATTTACAAACACTGATGTGAGATTTTAAAAAGGACGTAGAAGCTCGTGAACTTGAGCCTTCACACCGCAGGTCACACCTACACATTCACACACTGATGGTAGAGGCTGCTGTTTAAAGTGTCCATCAGAAGTAACTCCATTCATACACATTCATCGCGGCTGACGAAGCAGCGGGAGCAATTCGGGGCTAAGTGTCTTTCCCCAGGACACATTGAACATGTGGCTGCAGACCGTTAAGGTCAGATTGTTGTTGAACTAGAAACAGCTGAGTCGTAGCGTTCTCAAAACCACCAGACTCCATTGACAAAAACAGTCGTTTTACCCGAAGCCACGCAGGAGTTTCTTGTCTCCTCCCGCCTCACTTTAGTTGTTTATGTTATTTGTGCAAAACAAACATTGAGTGGCTATAAGCCGACAAATTAAGACACCAGTGTTGCACAATATACCAGAGAAAATCAAAGTGAATGAGGCAGCGGTAGATCTCCACCTCCTGTGAGGTAAAAATGATCGTCTCTGTCAGTGAAGTTTGGTGGCTTTGGAAAACGGGATATAACGTCTGTGTCTGGTGTCGTACATGTCAGCCTGAGCAATACACAGGAGCAACTTTTAGTACCTGTACTCGTTAGATATCAACAAGATGTACAAAATAAACAAGGCCCTTGATCTAGAAACACTTCCCCTTTACTACAAATATAAATGGTGATTTAGAAAAGAACTTTCCACTTCCCCAGTGTTCACTCTCAAAAAAATAAAATCTGCAAGTATCACAAAGACGGTTTAAAAATACTTGTGATAAGAAAGGTCTTTTCTCTAAAGCTTTAAATCCAGAGCCTCCTCCACACTGTGCTGCAGCCAAACGCAGCAGATACACATGCAGAAGCACGAGAACTCACACACCCACACACACACACACATACACGCGCACACACACACACACACACACACACACACACACACACACACGTGCATAACAAAACACGTTAAGCTCTTCCCGAAGCAGAGAATCCAATCTTTGTGTGTGTGTGTGTGTGTGTGTGTGTGTGTGTTCCTGTGTGTGTGTTTGTATGTGTGTGTGTGTTTGTATGTGTGTGTGTGTGTGTGTGTGTGTGTATTATCAAAGAGCTTCCTTAGCTCTTGCTGAAGAAATGTTCTTTCTTCAGCAATTCGTCTCCCTCCTGCTCATCCATTTCAAAGAATATATTACACACACACACACACGCACGCACGCACGCACACACACGCACAGAGCTCAAGCAGCCACTCCGCTGGCATAGCTAACATATGGAACGGGTCTCCACAGTCTAATAACCCCGGGAACTTATTTTCACCTTCACAGTTTTCTAAGCATGTTACGTCTTCTTCTTCAGAGGGATCCAAATGTGGAAGAGTCTTAATAATCGTTTGGGTTTGAGGGGCGAGGAGAACAAATCGGGGCTAAAAATTTAAAATTCTGGACTGAGGACACTGATTCACACTCTCTCTCACACACACGCACGCACGCACGCACGCACGCACGCACGCACGCAGGAAACATCTGGGTTTGGGTTGTTGATCAATTCAGGTCCAAATCTCGACATTTGAGCACTCAGTATTTAAATTCTACCTACGCTGTTAGAAATAGCGAATGCCCTTTACACGTTGTAACCCGGCTACACCAACTGATTTTTCTATTGGCTGATCTGTGACGTATGTGGTGCCAACGTTCGTCACCAAACCTTGTAAAAAACTACATCACCCTACTCAGCAAACTGTGGGGCGTCAAGAGGGTTGAGAGAATTGTGAAATCTCAGTGTCTTGCTGTGAAATATGTGTAAAAACTATTTGTTCAAACATGTTAAAGCCATAACATTCAAATCCACCAGGGGGCCTCATTTACCATTCAGAGACAGCCCCCAACCTCTCCAGCGCCTCCCCGTCCTCAGCATCTGCCGCTTCATCACTCCCTGTCCATGCTCAAGGTTCAAACTGATACAGCTCTGTCGTGGTCGAGGCCTACAGGAGACTCTGGAGGAGAGAAGTCCTCCACACAGTCCACATCCCTGTCACTGCTGCTTCTCGAGTCGTTGCTCATGGCTGAATAATCTAGCTAAACTTGCTGATCAGTTTATTTGTGTGTGTGGCGCATACTAGGGCTGAGAATCTTTGGGTGTCTCACGATTCGATCCGATTCGATTTCGATTCTTGGGGTCAGGATTTGATTCAGAATCTATTTTAGATTCTAAACCATTCTGGATTCATGATTCAAAGTCTATTTTTGAATTAGTACAGACTTATACTTATATATCTGTGAGACTGGCTGAATTTCTCGCTGCTCCATTTGGCATTCTGCCGAATTAAAGATTTTTGGAAGTTACGAATCTTTTTAAAATCTCAGAAGATAAGAATCTCAATTTTTACATAAATCCATTTCTTCCCACCTCTAGCGCATACGATGTTACGGCTGATGGTACAGCACGAAGGAGTGAGTGGGCGTGTCTTAAAGGCGTTCTGTAATCGTGAGGAAGAAACTGAAAACCGATCGGCTGATGTGCGGCAGATCGGACAGTCCACCTTTTTTACATGTTCCCCTCTTTTTGAAACGTGACTGCTGGTCAGCGGCGTTCTCTCTGGTTATAAATACCGCCTCTATTTGAAGCTTCTGTTTGCATTATGCATTGATCTGCTTTATATAACCACACACAGACGCACACAGACCTAAAGGAAACCTAACGACAGTGACGGTGACTTACAGCACGACGTACACTATAAGAGACATTACTGGTGTAAACTACAAGTTATAAAATGTTCTCAGTAGATTTATGATGAACTGATATTGCAAAAGCCATTTTTGATTTTCCATTAGGAGTCCAGAAAGGACCGGAGAGTTGTAGAGAGAGGTTCAAAATGACTTGTTTTAGTCTTTAAAAAAAAAAAGAAAAAATGCAACAGCAATAGCTCTCTCACTAAATCTGATGCACAAGTGAAAACAAGATGTATACTGTTAAATAACGTCATCATGCTCTTTTTGAGGACAAGTACTCGAACGTTAGATGACGCATTTCGTGAGCTGACAGTAAATTATGGCAGGGCAACTTTCTTTGACTGTTTTATTGATATCAAGCAGACCAATCACAGTCCTTTCCATCCTCATTTCTGCAACATGGAGTTACATTTCTGGAAAGTTAGTCAGGCTGCTTTGTTAAATCAGTGCAGGAGTTTAAATCTGGATTGACCCACTAAAGAATTATCCACGCAGTAGGGAACACAGCGTGTTGGGTGTCAGCCCATTCAGATAAAGAAGGTAAGGTATCACTTTCTGTGTCAGTAAACATGAGCTGCATCTGTGCATCCTAAAGCGAGACTGTTTCCACGGAGGGTAAACAAGAGGGGACAGTCCTGTGCTGGAAACACTGCAGCTGCACGAGACAGAGACACTTCAGAGAAAGATACAGACTGGAGGTATCAATGAGAGTACAGCTGGGGGGGAAAATAGTGCAGAACAAGATTACATAACAGAGTAAAAAACGTTATTTCTCCCTAATGGATGATCACCAGGCCACGTGCACTAACAAGCGTTGCTCCGAGGCTGATGGATAATCTCTGCGCCACTCAAATCTGTAGAATATCTGAGAAAAACCTGCTCTTACCTTCTCCAGCTGTCATGGTGCAAAGACGCCCTCAGCACTGAAAACAGAGAGGAATACTGCTGCGCAGCTGATCGCTCTGCCCTCTCTCTCTCTCTCTCTCTAGTCTCTGCTCTATATCTCTCTCTCACTGTTTACATCCAAGATCTGCCTCAGAAATGGCTGCTTTGTTTTGCTTGTCATCCCTCCGTCCCTCTCTTCTATCTCCCCCTCTATCTCTCTGCTCTCCTTCTTTCCTCTCTTTCGCTCCTCGACTGTGTGGTCGAAAAGTCGCCCCCTCTCCCTTTATCTCTCTCATAAGAAGATCTGCACGAGAATCACAAACAAGATGCAACAGAAACTTGTGAATGAGTCTCTTTGTCTGTGTTTTTGTGCAATGAAAAGGTGTTCTGTGCAGATTTCTTCCTCTAATTCATAGCTAAGATGTATGTAGCATGCACTTCTCTACCAGAGTTCCCTTTACTTCTCATCGTCTCTCTCTGTTTTGGTTCGCACAGACATCACACTGAAATGACGCTCTGCTGATCAGAGCAGCTCACTCTCTCAGAGACAAACTGTGCTCAATAAATACGTCATGTAGAGTCATGAAGTCAACTTCAGTGCAGCTGTGAGGATCAGAGCTGCTTATCAGGATGAATATGATGTGATCACATATCCAATGACTGAGTAAGTTTTACAGTGATTCATCATTTAGTTCAAACTTCTCTTACTGTTCGATCCTTCATCAGCACTGTTGAACGTTCAACAGGATGAACTGCAACTATCTACACAACCATAATTATTTGTTTGTCTGCTTTTGCCCGAGGTTTCTGCCTCTGAAAGGAAATTGTTCCTCTCCACTGTAGCTTAAATGTTGCTTAGTGCTCCTGATGGATTAAGGTTGGGTCTTTGTAACAAAACAATGAGTAAGGTCTTTTACCTGCTCTTTGTAAAGTGTCTTTGTTATGAATTGGCGTTATACAAATAAAGATTGATTGATTGATTCTGAGGTGTTGAAGAAACATCAGAGAGTGAGGAAAGAAGTCTTCAAACTGTTTACATGTTGTTAAATTCATCAGATCAGGTCAATGAATGTTACCTAACGATGTTACTTAATCTATGAACGGGATGTCTTCCTTAGTCAGGTCAAATAGATTCAAGAGGCGCGTCTCTTTGCTGATTTAAAATGTTTTTCATTCGGCAGTCGTGGTTGTTCATCAGCAAACACAACAACTCCCATGATCCTTTGCTACCGGATTCTGTGAAGTTACGACTGTGCCTGTTTTTACTGTTTAACATAGGACGCACTCACACGAGGCCCAGTTGTCCCGTACCGTGCTTAAGCACCATTGTCCCCCCTCCCCATTCCCCCTCTGGCCTGCACTCACACTACTCCAGGACTAACCAGCCTGAGCACGGTTACCTCTTGTACATAACGTCGTAAAACAACACATGCATGGCTTTACGTGATTATGAAGCGTGCTTAGTGTCCAAGACAGGCGGGGAAAAAAATGAAATAAAATAAAGGGACGCAGACCGGAGGACAACACAGAGAACACCACAGCTACTTTGATGACTTTGTGTCTTATTTTGAATCACGATACAGCCAGAACACTCGGGGAGTTCTCCATAATGAAGGCTGTCCACGTACCTGTGCTTTTGCTCGTGCATGAACTGTTCCGTGCTGAAGCACACCTCTTCCAAGTTTGCCAGGACCAAGGAAGTGTACCGTGCTTGAGCACAGATCGGAGCGATCACACTGGTCAAACGAACTGGACTTCAGGGCTGAAGCGTGCTTAGGGCAGGTACGGATTGCCTACTGTGAGTGCGCCTTTAGAGACCCTTAACTGCAGGAATTACCTACTGTGCAATAAAGTCAGTCATGAAGAGCCACATCAAACTGAGTACTATACTCTGTTAACTTGTGCAGGGCACTTTGATGCTGGTGTGGAAGGCAGCCGTTCATGGTCAGATCAAAACATCCTCGCAAAATCAAATGAGGATTAAAAGAGCAGGAAACAGCTGCATGAGAGTTTTCCTCACACTATGAGCCTGCAGAAAAGCCCTTTTTATGAAAATGAGTTTTTTTGTACTTCAGTTTAAATTAAACTCAACAACGCAGTTAGGATTGCCAACAGAAAGACAGAAACCATCCTCCTCTGGAGGGTGAGCAACTATCCCTGAACAGTGAGATGAATTAAGCCGTTTCATCCGTTAAACATGTGAAATGTCTGCGAGCGGTGTAGCTGCAGGGAGATGTTGCAGACTGTTATGAAACGCTGAGCTCTGTCTGAGTGTTTTCTCCTTGACTCAGCTGTCGTCCCGGGACTGAAAATGCTCTGTGGATGTAGTCAGCTGTAATAGGACGGAGTCAGCAGTGAGGGTGTCAGAGCGGACTCAAACCTGCACAGAGGTCACAACTCCACTAACAAAACAAAAACACTCATATGTGGACGAACCAAAGAGCGTACATCTGCATTCTTAGGGGTCAAAGAAGCTACTATTCCTGCTGTGGCGCTGTTTTTATCAGGATTATATTTGACCACTTATCTCATTTACCAGTGAAGAGTCAGAGACGTGTGACGGTGGATAGAGTTTGGAATCAGGGGGGAAGAGAGAGGGGGCAAAAGAGCCACAGGTCAGATTTGGACCTGGGCTGCCCTCTTTGAGGACTATAGCTTCTGAACATGGGGCATGCAAACTAACCGCTAGGCCACGACAACCCATATTTGTGCTATTTAGACAGTGTGCCCACCCCAGAAGGCTTTTCAGAGAGCTGGAATGATTGCTGCGTAGAGTTGAGGTAATGTTTGTGTTTTCTTTTTCTCTGTTTTTATGTCTACTTTGATAAATTCAATCAGCCAAGAGGGAGGTCTCTGGACGTCTGTTTTGGTCTTTGGCTCAAGGAAGGGACATCTGAAAGCCGCTCTGCATGTCCACCTCCTGTGGAGAAATCTCATCCCTGCTAACCCCAGGCTGTCCGTCTGGACTGAGCGCCTCCTCCTCCTCCTCCTCCTTTCTGTCTCCTCACACACACACATTTACAAAATGGAAAATAAAATACCAAGGAAGCCGCGACACGTTAGAGAAATGTGAAAGACTCGAGAGTTGTGATGCAGCAGAAAAATAAACATGAAGAAGCTCGCTATTTCACCCCTTTAAAAAACAACCTGTCACAAATAATTAAAGGCACCAAATTAAAAAACAAAGAGCGAGCTGCTGCAGACCCACAAACTGCCCTCATTTAATACCCCATTATACAGAGACTACAACAGTCCTGATATTCACAGAGCATCTGCCCGTCCTCATTTCCCACCGTGCTGGATGTTAGCGGGGAGCAGCACAACCAAAACAAAGATGCAAACAAGGAGACGAGAACTACACTTTAGCACCACAAGACTGTTTCTAACTATGTCGTCAATGTTTGACTTTAAACTGTGGATGTACGTTGTTGTTAGCTAAAAGTCAAAAAGCCATCTGGATACCGCAAGTCAATAGCAAAAACTAGAACAGCGAGCTTTGAACTTGGAACACTTACCTGAGCCAGAGGAGGGGATCATGTTCCCGGATCTTTGGACTTCATCAAATTTACTGAAGATTACATTCAACCTGTAAATGCAGAAAACAAACAGAAGGAAAGAATAAGAGACCTGCAAACACGTGCAGATAAGTATGCAAAAGATAATCTAAAGAAAGGGGGGGGGGTTTAAACATCATCCATCACTTCATGAGTGAGAAGCTCTCCCTCCGCTGTGTGCAGCAAGAAGAGCCAAGACCAAAATAGACGGCATCCAAATCTGCCACAACGATGACAAACTGGCACAAAGGCCAAAAATGAAAGAGAGAGAGAGAGGGAGAGAGAGAGAGAGAGAGAGAGAGAGAGAAACACAGAGAGAGAGAGAGAGACAGACAGAGACAGACAGACAGACAGACAGACAGACAGACAGACAGACAGACAGACAGACAGACAGACAGACAGACAGATAGAGAGAGAGAAACAGAGACAGAGAGAGAGACAGACAGATAGAGAGACAGACAGATAGAGAGAGAGCGACAGAGAGAGAGAGAATGGTGGGTTTAAGAGACCAGTGCAGGAGAGGAAGAGTTCAAAATGAAAGAAATGATAAAGAAATTATCTTAACTACGTTGCATGTGAAAAAAAACAAATAAATGAGACGGTTCAAAAAGCTTCCTCAAGGCCGGACATTTGAAATAACACGAAATAGATTGTTAAAAACGTACAAATGAAGCTTTACAAAAACTTGAACTAACTGAAAGTGTATTGTGTGTTATCAAAACTAAACATTTAGTTCATTGTGTGAGTGTTAGAGGCGGCTGCTCAGTTGGTAGAGTCGTTGAATGTGTAGGAGTGACCTGCGGTGTAAAAGTGCTTTAAGGAGTCTTTAGACTAGAAAAGAAATAACAAGCTCAAGTCCATTTATCATTAATTAAACTGTCCAATAACTAAATATGTATCTACAAATGATTTGATGAATTATTATAAGTATTCCAGTTGGAAAAGTAAACCACACAGTCAGTGTAAATCTCTTATGGTTGATCAATGCTCTGAAAATGCAGTTTTTTTTCCAGCCACAAGGGGGAGGAGCTTTGTTGAGTCCTATAACCTCTTTGTGTCTGGACTAGACGTGAGGAAACGAACATCCACTTACTGACATGACAGCGCTTGACTGATGAATACCGTGTGCAGGATTTTAATGAGGCACTGAGTGAGTCGTGATAAAGAAACAGAAAACAACACACAGGAGGGCGCGAGACAAGCAGCGACAGGTTTGAAGCTTCTTACCGTGACTGTGGAAGGCCCTTTTTGCTGAGATCCATCCTCACCCTCTCACCCACGTGTCTGTAGATCTCCACCAAGCTGCTCATTGCACCGTCACGTACCTGAAGACACAACATCCCGTCGAATCAGCGGCAGCTTCACTACACATCTGTTGCCTTTCTTGGATTCTATTCTCTGCACGTTTGTTGCCTTGAGTTTGTTCGTGTCGTTGTGTTTAATTGTTCTGAACTAACACATTATGTGTGTAAAACAAAGAGCACACACACACATAATAAACCAATTAAGGCCGTGCTAGACAAGTCACTCCAGTGTGCTGGGAGGTCAAATGTTTTCTCAAATGCAACACTTTGCTCTTGTCTCAAAAGCGACCTCCTTTTGAAAACTAAACAAACCAAAAACTCTGACATTTTTGGCAAAAAATGATCCTTCCGCAGGTTCACGTACGGGAACCTTGTTACGACTTGTGACCGACTCCGGCGGGGCCGATCCAAGGACCTCACTAAACCATCCAATCGGTAGTAACGACGGGCGTTGTGTACAAAGGGCAGAGACTTAAGCTTATGACCCACGCTTACTGGGGATTCCTCGTTCATGGGGTATATTTGCATTCCCCAATCCTTATCACGAGTGGGGTTCAGCAGGTTACCCACGCTTCTCGGCGAAGGGTAGACACGTGCTGATCCACTCAGTGTGGCGCGCGTCATTTTATCAACAGTGAATCATTTCAGCCTCTTTCACACATGCACTGCACTTCTGAAAAATGTCCCAACATTTGAGCTGCATGTGGGAACGCAAATGGCTGCCTCTTTCTCCCCGCCTAACCCCCACTTGTGTGAAACATGCTGCATGTCTGAAGGACAAGTTCCTGAGAATATCAGGGCCTGAATTTCCTGAAATCACAAAGACAATATCAAGAGTGCATGTGTGAAAAAGGCAAAAATATCTCATTTACTGCTTAAAACAGCTAGCTGAGGGTTTATTTTGGGGCTTTTATGCCTTTAGTTAAAGATAGGAAAGTGGATAATGTCAGAAATCACTGAGAGAGAGAGAAAGAGAGAGAGAGAGAGAGAGAGCGTGTGGAGAATGACATGCAGGAAATGAGCCATAGGTCGGATTCAAACCCGGCCCGCCTGCCTCCAGGACCACAGCCTCAGTACATGGGGCTCGCACACCAACCACTACGCTACCAAACTTTGTATTTTTTAAAGATGCAACCAGTAATTCTCCTAATGATGTCATACATGATGAAATTAAAAACAATTGTTGTCACTTAAATACGTCGTCATTCTATGCAATATCATTTCTGACTGGACCTACCTGACTCGTCGGGTCCCCCAGGAGGTTACATATGTGGGGAACTATTTTACTGAGGGTCAGGCCTTGAGCTCCGTGTCTGAAAGACAAGAAGTGAAACGAATCAGAACAGAGGAGATAATTACAAGCTTAAAATATCTATAGCTAGTCTGGTTGTACGTTGACTTCACATAATCACAACGTCATTCCTGGAAACAATGGCATCACTTTAGCAGCTGGACTTTCAATTTCAGATAATACTGTTTCAACTGCGCACAAATAATGGCCATGTGTCGGTACCAAAACATTGACAATATGCACCCCTGTCTTATCAGCAGATGTTGTTTTTTTTAAGTTTGGGTACAAAGATTGTGTCGTTTTAAAACGTGGTATTTAAAAAGTATTGGAAATGTTGGCAAACTAATTCTAAATGGAGATTCCCTTCTGTCCGTCCCACTTTAACCAGTGTAACTAAATGGGATGGAGGTTTTGAACTCACGTGTTCAGCGTGGCGATGAGACAAAGGCACACTCCTTCTCTGGTCCTGTTGTTCTTGTGTTTGAAGCCTCCCAGCATTCTGTCCCACACGTACTGTAAGCACACAACCACACAGAACAGTATAAACATTGTTGTTGCCAATCATTACTGCACTAATAACTTTCCAGGGCTGCAAACTATGTTAAGCTCCCTAAGTTTGATAGCAGGCTTTGTTCCGTTATCGCTTTCATTCTGCTGTGCATCATTACTGCACAAAGGGGCATGCTGTTCAAAGGTTTGAATGTCAGGGAGTAAATCACACTAAAGCTGTTTCCACATATGCACTCCTGAAAATATCTAGAATATTTCAGGAGGACTGCTCTGGATATTCTCCTGACCTGGCTGTTCACATTTAGGGCTTTCACACTTGCAGAAAACTCCTGAAAAACTCCTGATATTTCCAGGAGGAGCTGTATGTGTCAACACAAACAGCTGAATTTTTCACCCCGACTTCACCCGGAGTTTCTCCTGCCAGACCCCTGAAAGCGAGAGACTATCCCTGTCAGACAGGAGAGGGGGTGGTGGGTCCCATGAGGTAAAAAAGTGGCGGATGCAGCAACAGGGTCTACTACACGACAGAAAATTTAATGCAACCATTTAATCACGTGCACGGAGATCGTAGCGGTGGCGTGCATACACTCTATGCATCGTACAGCAGTCACAGAATCTAAACGAAACCTCCCCCTCTCACTTGCTGGAGGAGAATTCTCTGGATAATATCCTGCTGCTTTCTCACATCAGCCCACTCGGACTTTCCGCGGAAAAAATTACGGGAAAAGCCTAAGTGTATAACGTAGCTGTTTGTACACGCATACAAGCTACTTCTGCAAATATGAAGAGTTTTCTGCAAGTGTGAAAGCCCTATAATTATTATAATCTGTTTTCACACATGCACTAGTTGTTAACGGAGCCGTGTTTACATGGACGGGACGGCCGGCTCCTCCCCTCGTGTATAAAAGCTGTTTAAGTGAGGGACTAGAGAAAAGAAGAAGAACATTCTCACTGATTATTTGAATGTCACAAAAGTGTTGTTAGATCACGCTCATTCTGTGTATACATGCAATATGAAGCTATGAGCTAACTGAAGAGCGCTAACATTAGCATGCTAACACAACAATGCAGGCCACAGGCGACAAAAGTACAATTTTGTGCTTAGTGATTAATTATGGTGCGTTCCAATTGATAACTCCTTCATGTGAACACGAGTGGAGAGGGGTTGGAGGTGTGTCGCTGGAGGACAGCAGAGGCTTCAGTATAGTGGAGGTGTGGCCAAACAGCAGTTTGTTTTGGTTTCATGCTGGTGCTCAGAGGCGACATCTACTGAATGCTCCGAGTTTTAGGACACTGAAAAATGTTGATTTTCAATATTGTCAGCTCGATTAATCGGTTTATAAAAGTTATCAATGTGAATCACGGTTGTGTAACTGTTGTTGAAAACATGCGCTCTCAGAGAAGCCGCTCTGTGTGTGTTTTGTACCTGCGGGCTGGCAGCTTGTTCCATGATCTTAAGCAGCACTGTTTGGTCTTGATCTCGCACTTGGTCTTTTGAATCTCCCAATCGATCGATAAGGCTGGGCAGAACTGAGAGACAGAGGAAGCAGGAGAGGACAGAAAAAGTGGAGGGGAGGGAGAGAAAACTTTTAGGAAGAGTTGTATCTCAGGCTTTGTGGTACCAATATCACAAACAAACAAAACAGCAAAACGTAAAGAATCATTTAACTCCAGATGCGTCTTTTGTTTGACTTAACTTGCAGACATCCATCAAAGGGAGGAATCTGAATGCAGAGCCGTTAATGCATTTTTTAAAGTGAGTTGAAAAAGGTGTGAGAGCAGAGGACGGCCAAACAAAAGGTGATAATGACGACAGACACACCCATTAACATCTTTGTTTTCAAACTGAAGAGAAGAAGAACAAGAAAAACATGAATAGAGGGAAGAAGAACAAGAACAGGAAAAGATAAATAATAACACAAAAAACAAAAAGCTGGAGAGGAAACAGAAGAAAAAATAATAAAAGAAATAGAAGAAGAGGAAAAAACAAGCAAACAAAGTGGAAAAGGAGAGGAGAGGAGAGGAGAGGAGAGGAGAGGAGAGGAAGGACACAGGAGAGGAGAGGAGAGGAGAGGAGAGGAGAGGAGAGGAGAGGAGAGGAGAGGAGAGGAGAGGAGAGGAGAGGAGAGGAGAGGAGAGGAGAGGAGAAAGTGACTTCGCAACTCACTAAAAACAACTCCAGTTGAAAACTGATGTGTTAAACTAAAGAGGACATTTTAAGACAGACAGAAAGGCTAAAAGAACACAAAATGAACAAATCAAAACCTTTAAATTTAAATGTATAGAATTAAGTTTCATTTATTTCTTCACCCTAAAGTTTATAGTCTCTGACGCTGTAAAGAACAGGGGGTGAAACCTGACACGACCTTCATTCAGAAATCTGTCACAGAGGGTCTTTAGATGACGATTATGATAAATAAGAACAATGTAAGATGTCAATGTAGAGATGTTAACACATAAAAAGATGAATCTGAATCTTACCTGTGCCCACCTGGGCCCTGAATCTCTCTTGTAACCGCGTCACTAAGGCAGATAAGAGGTCCAAACCCAGCAGAGCCACCTGGTGGAGACAAGCAATCAAAATAAAATACATCATGATGCAGTTTTTAAAATATATTTTCATCTAAATAAACATCTTATGAAGTGAAATAGTTAACACTCATGAAGAGTAATCATGGCTACAGCCCGGGACAATCCTGAGAGCTGTGTTCAAAATGTTCTGCAGCAAGGCATTATGGGTAAGCAGCACATATTCAGTGCTGGTGTTTTTCTTTGGCTTCTGATTCACACAGCCCTGCAAACTTTAAAACATGACATTAAACCACATTTGGGTATCAAGCACAGCATGAAATGCATTTTCACTCCAGCACCATGACTGAGGACCCTCAGACCAAATATTCATATAAAGCCAGAAGCCACTCCCCCTCATCTTTCCTTGTCATGGGGTGAGGGAGCTGCTCAATGAACACATAGTGAGAGCAGCCCTGCTGACACCATAACAACACTTAAGCATCACCTGGACCATCGTCCAGGTACTGGTGCAATTTTTGGAGACCCCAAAATGTGTCAATAAAATAAAAGGAAGAGGCACTAGGTGATGATTTCAGGTAGTAATGCTGCCATCTAGTGGTATCAGAGTAGACCTACAACACCTGCAGATTGAGACAGACTGTCAATGCAAATTAATTATATCATCTACTCACTGGGAGGATCTCTCTGTGTGGTCGTCACGTAGTTAGTTATATTGAATGCTATCATATACTGAGCTGTCTGGCTATTACATCTCCTCCTCTAACTTGAGGATGGAGTCAGGAGCAGCGGTGTAGTGGTGCCTAAAGAAGTGAGTATACTCTTAATTATTCTCACAAATGTTTGTTTTGGAGCGTCCCGTCCAGCAGAGGATAAACACTGACATCTTGCTTATTTATTCATTGTGTACTAGCCAATTAGAGACAGAGTAGGGAGAGTCATCCCTTCACCATCCTAGGAATAAATTGCAGCATACGACTGAATACTGTCAATCAATGGTGTGAATCAGAGTGGATTTAAAAGAAGTGAGTATGCCCTATTAGTGCTGCTTTGCTCAAATCGTCATGTAAATTAAACTCGGATACATCAGCTCGTCTGTAAACATATTCTCTTCCTCAGGTCGGTTTCGTCTGTTAGTCTTGACTACGGTCAACTTGGAGTTCATTTTCATCGGGGGTGGCGTGTGTGTGTGGGGGCGGGGGCGCCTTTAAGTACTTTACGATACCATCGATTAGGGGTTTGGTATAAATTTAAAAATGGATGGAAGTATCTTTTGTATCACTTTTAAAGTTCGCTCATGTTTTTTGCTCATCTATATCTTTTTCTTTCACATTTTTTTTTGTATTTCTGGAACAGATTTGTTTTCACGGGCGCTCCTGTGACTCCAGACTGCAGGAGCTGGTAGTGAGCCTGAGCAGCAGGCAGGAGGTCTGGTGGCTGTGGGTTAAATCCTCACATCAGTCCCTTTGTTCTCTGATGGGGGGGGGGGTACAGTCATTAGCCTGATGACAGGGACAAAACAAAGACTCTCTGAGCGCTCTGAGGGGGATAAGCAGAGTTTAACAATGCTTTAAACCTCCACACCTCAGTTTGAAACAGTAAGCTCACATTCAGGTTCAGCTCCTCTTGCATAAGGTCGACGCAGGAGGTCTGTCGCACCTCTTCTAAGCCACTTGTTTATGTCTTTTTTAAATACATTTGGGTAAAGGTGAGTCACAAAAGGAGCATGCTAGAAACTGCGCCCAGCAGAGTTCAGTGCAGTGTCCATCTGAACGGCTCCTCCTCTTTGCAGACAGACGGCTTACTCCCTGAAGCTGTCAGCCATGCACATCCGGACTCCCCAAAATACAAAAAATATCCACCCTGTAAACCCTGCTCAAGGATCGGGACTAAAATCCCTCCGTCATCATCCCTTCCCAAATCCTCCTGCTTTAAATTCTCAGTCCCCATTTCATCTCCTCCTCTTACCCGACGTGTTTTTGTTGTTCTGATGTTGAGATCATGACTCGTGTCAGCAGAAAATAAATATATAAAATAACACCAATCCACTTTAGAGGACGAACCCCGACCTGGAGATCCTTTAGGGAGACACTTTCTATAAACAGATGACTTGAGAAATTCCTCAGACACTTAACAGAAACCGTTGTGGTTAAATACGGGGATTAACGAGTGCTCTGTGGATTTGTTCTTTTACTCTTTTCAGTCTCTCTTTGTGCCTCTTTCATTTGTCTTATGCAAATCCAATCAACTCACAGCCGGAGGCTTTTCAGAACCTGACCTCTAAAAAAGTGAGGCTTTTGGAACCAAGATACTCCATTGTTCTTAAATCCTGTACAGTATGAAAGGTCGACAAGCCTCGATCGTACAAAAAGACAACAAGTTGGGGGGGGTAAAGGTGCAGACAATTGTTCAGATTCTCTTTCTGATTTGGTTCAAATTTGATGCAAGACAACAACAATTTATGTCACTTTATCAGATCAGAATCACACAAGGCAATCTGTACCGTGCCAAAGCAGATTTGACCCTCAAAGTCCAGTTCGTTTGACGAGTGTGAGATCCGATGAATGCTCAGGCGCGGTACGCTTCTTTTGCCCTGGCACCGTTGGAAGAGGTGTGCTTCGGCACAGTATAGTTGCTCATGCATGAGGGTACAAGACGTGGACATGACGTAGCCTATAAACAGAGTTTTATAGCTGTGTCCGACTAAAATGACTCAAAATAAAACACAAAGTCAGTAAAGTTGCTGACATGTTCACTGTGTTGTTCTCCGATGTGCGGACGCAGACTCACTTGAGTCTGCCAGTCTGTAAACTAAGCCCGCTTCATGGTCCAGTAAAGCACGTGTTGTATTCTGATGTTATGTACGAGAGGTAACCGTGCTCAGCCCCGGTTAGTCCTGGAGCAGTGTGATGCAGGCCAGCGGGGAGATGGGGCGGGGGGGCAATCATGCTTCAGCTTGGAGAAACCGAGCCCAGTGTTAGTGCGCCCTAATACACCAAACAGTTTGAATGTTTGCGGCTGTGCTCTTCTGTCCTGGGAGGGACGGGATAATAAGGATTTTATCTTTGATCAAATACTCATTATGAGTTGATTGAGGTTTATTTTCACTGTGGGGAAAAGCGTGAACATCATCATATGTGGCCTGAAAAGCTGTCTGACATACTCATGTGCAACCTTTTGTTTCACGGACGGGGATCTTGTGATTTGTACTGATTGTTTTCACAAAAAACAATGCTTACTAACGAAGATAGGAGTCCTATCTTTCTTGCAGTACTTTTTTTCTCAACAAAGTGTTAGGGGTTTGTTTTTTGGTCAATATATTTCAATACAAACAACATTTAGTCTGCATTTCAGCGTGGAACCTCAGAACGACTAGAAGCGTTTGCAATCCAAATTGTTCTGACAACATGTTGTGCAACATTTGTTTTTCTGTTCAGGTCGCATTAACGAGGCCTTAGTCCAAAGTCTAAAGGTTTAGAGCAACCAGCAAGCCTTACAATGACATGCATATGATCAAGTATCCAGACCCTTTCATTTTAAAACTCACTGTCAGTATGCAAACACTGGGGGTGCATTGTTTGGCACATTGAAGGTTTCTCAGTGAAGAGCTGGACACGTCTGTACACGAGGACACGTTCACCTTCATGAGGTCTCACCTTGTATCAGTCACAACAGAGTACCTGGTCTGAAAGGTTTTTAAAAGCTGAAGGTCTCTGTGAGGCAGAGAAACACGTCATCCCACACTCTCATCCAATCACAGTCCGACCTTTAAAGAAGAGGCTTCAGTGTTCAGACTTCAGCATGAGTTCAGACAGTTTGATACAAACAGGCAGGTTGTCTCCTGTAGCTGAGGGATATGTCTGCACTGAGCTCTTCATTTACATAACCAGCTGACATTGGCTTACTGAACACTTTTCTGATTGTGTCTGTGTGGTGTAAGAAACGGATTTGTCCTTTTTGGAAAAACAATCAAATGTTCCAACATGTCGACTCCTGCTACTTTGACTCTTCACACCTTAGACTTTATTTCTTGGATTTTTGTAGCAGCATGTCTGCACACATTATCAGTCAGAGATAAAAATACGATTTTGAAAGAGAGACAGAAACTTGTGTAGTTGACCACTTGTACAAGCAGAGTTGTGCTTGTGTTTTGGACAGAGCAGGGCCTATTACAGATATAACTATATCAGAGTATTCCAGTGGTGCCCAACCTATTTTGGCCTGCGACCCCATATTTACATCCGAAACACATACAACTTCAATTCATTTGTTTTCAATCATGTAATAGTTTTTCTACTGTGTTGGAAGTAAACATTCATCTTAGACCACATTTAGAGGAAGAAAGTCTGGGATGACATTTCTGCACAATAGATGACAGACAGAGACTCTGCAAGTTTCTTGTTTTAGCATTGGCTATGGCCGACAGTACCCTGTGTTCAACATATTTTTATACACAATATCTTTTTTTTTTATCAATAAATTAGTATTTCAGGCGACCCAACATGGGGTCTGGACTCCAAGCTTGGGAAAGCCTGGCATACACGTTTTCTGTATATTTAGTTTTTACAGAACATGAGAAGCAGAACACAATGCTTGAGCTTTTTTGAAGATGGTGTCAATATGCAGCTCGTCCAGTTGACTCCTTATTTTAGATTTTATGTAGCGGCTGCGGAGCATCACAGCCGAGTAAGCAGAGCTCGAGTTGCATGACAATAGGGTTGCTGGAGACCTAGCGGCTTGGTCGTGCCCCCCATGTACGCTGGCTATGTGGTGCGTTCGATTCGATGAACCTCAGAGGTAGCAGCTGGAAATGACGTCACTCCAGAGTTGACCACTTCCAGTAACGAGTTGGCAACAATTCGGACGAACAACATGGATGCCTCCAGGAGGAGAATCTTTCGGTGGGACAACTGGTCGACTATTCAAGTTTTTTTTTGTGTAGTTACGTGAAGTTTTCTGTGCTTCCTGTCTTATATCTTACAAACAAAACAAGCTTCTGTTTAGGTGATAATACAAACGTAAGCTACATCTTCATGTTTCTGAGTGTATACATCCATACTGCTCTTGATTTGTCAGAAATAACATGAATAGGAAAAAGATTCATTGATGAATCAGGGGCCTACTTGTGATCAAACTAAAAATATGCACTACAACAGAAGAGCACAGCCTCCTTCTCCATCTGTCTCTGAAGTGGAGGAGCCTTTAAATTAAATCAAGGATCTCACTCGCGCTCACCGCCAAGTCTGTCATCTTATTACGGGTGGAAACACCACACACAGACAGACACAGAGACAAAGAGAGGGAAACACACACACAGACAGGTCGCCATCTTGGACGTGATTTCATCTAAAGCGAAGAACAACCGTCCTTTTCTCCGGGGATTGGACTAAAACACACACACACTCGTATTCTGTCATATTTATCCTGACTTAGACTACAAATTGAACTTGCAAAACGACAACCAATGCCCTTTAGATATTTAAGAGAAGATAATTTCAAAGCATGAAAAAGATTCCAAACAGTGCAAGCCAACGCTGCCTCATCATGACACACAAACACTGAAGGCTGTAGTTTATTGCAGAGTGCTTTATGATTATGCAGCATACCTGGCCCTCCCTCTCAGCCTCCTGCTTCCCTACTACAGGATTTGTGTCTCAGCCATGGTCGTAAACCTCGTCTTTGTCGGCATCAGCTCCACTTTTAAGTCCAACTGAAATGACACTGTAGCTGCAACACGAAGGCTTTCTTTGTGTGTGTAGTTGTACTGCAGAGACGAATCCCTGAGCATGTAAACTTACAGATGTTGACATCTGCAGGTACATCTATTCTGCACGCTGTTTGGAGTTCCTCACCTCATCAACATCAGCTTTACAGCCGACAAACTGGCAGATAAAGTGCACTTGTTTCCTGCAGGATGTTTGCTAGCAGCTTGTTCACTAAGCCACCGCATAGCACAAGACGTGTGCATATGTTTGCAGATAAAGAGACGTGAACTAGAAAGTAAATATGTGCAGCAGATTACAGACTGCAGCTGGACATTATCACCGCCATGCCAGTGATAGAACAGTGAACGTCACTGCTTTATGCAAATATATCTGAAAATGAAATGCTGTGATTGTCTGCATGCAAATCTTTTCTCTGACAGCCGACGGGGACATAAAATAAACCGATGATTTGCTTTCTTACAGGAAGAATGTGCAACTTTTTGATCCAGTAGATGTCGCCCTTGAGCTCCAGCATGAAACCTAAACAAACTGCTTTTTGGCGACACCTCCTCCATACTGAATCCTCCGCTCTCCTCCAGCGACACACCTCCAACCCCTCTCCCCTTGTGTTTGCACAAAGGAGTTATCAAACCTGAACCAGATTTATCAAGCACTAAAATCGTCCTTGTCTCGAGCAGCATTGTTAGGTTACAGTATGTTTTTCTTCTTTTCTCTAGTCCCTCACTTAAACAGCTTTTATACGCAAGGGGAGGAGCCGAACGTCCCGTCCATGTAAACACGGCTCGGACAACAACACAGCCAGCGGAGACGAGCTTCTCACTCATTGTAGACAGTCATGACTCAGAGAGACATTTACAGGACATACTTGATTTCTGCTGTAATTATAAGTGAATGTCGCACATTTACGTCATGTAAATTACTTGGATACAAGGTCTGTAAACATATTCTCTTCCTCAGGTCAGTTACGCCCGTTCGTATTGACTACGGTCAACATGGAGTTCGTTTTCACCGGGGGGGGGAGTAGCAGAGAGAACTCCCATGATTCCCCGCTAGCGTCAACGTCATCTTTTGTTATTGTTTTGATTGAGAGCCTCCTGGCGGTGGATTTTACATACTGTGCGTTTAATTAGAGAAACAGGACAGTGGATAGAGAGGGAGAGAGAGAGAGAGAGGCAGAGAGCGAGAGAGCGGGGAATGACATGGGGGAAAAGAGCCACAGGTCGGATTTGAACCCGGGCTGCTTGCTTCGAGGACAACAGCCTTGTACATGGGACGCATGAATGAATGAATTAACTGTTGGGCCCTCGGCGCCCCAGTTTCTGTATTTTGTAAACCTGGGTCCTATGTTTGTATGTTTTGGGGTCTAAATTCACAAAGTATGGAATGTCTCAACTAAACCGCTTCAACATGCGGCCGCCACACAGGCTGCAACGACTGCAAGGAGTAAATGCACCAAATCAACAACCTTTCTTTTCCACTGACTGCTCGGATTGTTATTCTGTGTATCGTCAAGAATTACAGAAAGGATCCCGGGTTAAACACGTTTCTTCCTGTCAATCATTTAGACCTTAAAATACCTAAAAATAAGACCCAGCTTTAAAAAAGAACAAAACATAATCAGCCTTTAATACCCATCTGTAAGTTTGGCTGCAAATACACACAATGTTGCTGAAGGGAAAAGTCTTTGCATGTTCCAACACAAGCCAACATACTCTAGATGTCTAATGACTTAATCATTTTCAGTAGTTAAGGGATGGGTAGCTCTGATGTTGTGCAGCAGCAGAGTGATCATATTCCTGCAGAGTGACGAGCCGGCAGTGACCACACAGTGACTCAGCACAGCTCCAGGCACGGTGGCACAGAGACGATGAGATGTACAGTAAACATTCATTATGTAAAAAAACACAGACCACACATAAAGAGTAAGACAGAGAGAAAAGTGAATGTAGCAAACACAGAGAAACACACCAATACACACAGTCTTTTCCAGTTCACTAACTCCAGAGATGTTACTTCATGCTCGACTGCCTGAAACGAGAGCATCCTCCTCCAGACATATGGTTACTGATACTAATACATGTCTGTGTGTGTACGTCTCCCTGTCTGTTCGGTCCAAATTTGAAATGCATTCTGATATAAATTTCTTAAGAGAAATGTGGCTACTAATTTAGGTAAAAAAGCTGCACAAAAAACGCCAGAAAACACTCACTTTGTTTTTTGATGTTCAGAAATCTCCCATATTTGTCGAACTTACTTCATCCCTAATCAGACTGCCTGTTCAAAGCGTGATATTTACGCCCATGTGAGGTCTTTCCTACAGTATGAATGTCACAGAGGCGTAATGGGCGAACGTAGTCATCTCCCCTCTGTACCCCAATCGGAGTTAGTTAGAGGCGTTACAGGGGCAATACAGGATCAGCAGCCAGCGGAGGAGGACAGTGCTGAGTGTGTGTGTGTGTGTGGGTGCATGTTTAACTGTGTGTGTGTGTGTGTGTGTGTGTGTGTGTGTGTGTGTGTGTGTGTGTGTGTGTGTGTGTGAGGCGGCTGCTTTTTCTCCACCTGTCGTGCTTCCTTAATGCCGTAACGCATTTTGAAGTCACATTGAAACCGATCAGTCGTGGAATTAATGAATGTAAGACTCAGTTATGGCACTGTAGCTGTTGCTGGCTTATTTTTAGGGCATTTTGTGCCTTAATTACACAGCCAGCTGCAGAGAGATGCCTGAAAGAGAGACAAATGGGGAATAGTTTAAAGTTCCCCTGACAAATACAATCTGGCGTTGTTGCCATTTATGTTCAGTGGTGCCTTTAACCTGTGCCACCAGGGCTCCCTGATAGCGAATTTATGAACCAGCTGAAGCTCAAATTAAGGACCAGTTCATGCAGTGAAAGCTCAACATGTGTTTCAACAGAAACAGGAGGGTGTGGCGTTAAGCAAAACATCAATTTGCTTGACATCTGGTAACATCTGTTGAAGGCCACAGCACATGATTTAAATCATTTGTAGCCTCATCCAAACATGCAGTGGTCCCTCCTGCCCTGCATGTGCATCTGCAGACCACGTACAGAGACTCTTCCTTTAATTTGTCATCCGCAAATATCAACCTTTCTACAAACACATTCTGTCACATAGCATCTGCCTGTGGAGATGTGCAAAATCTGTGGCTATAAAAAAGTGAATGTGACGCTTCATTTATGGGATTTTTAAAAAATATTGTTTTGAAATAAATATGGTCTTACATATCTCAAATTTAAAATTACCGGTTTACTCATCGTGCTGTACTCGTGCTTTTTAAAAACACACGCACACAAAAGAAGCCAAACTAAATCTCTCCTGAGGCCTGGACACCACACAGCTCGAGGTTTGAACATTCAGAAAGCAAAATGGCTTGGAGAAAAAAAAAGAACATCAGCATGCATGTGCACCACAATCAACACACACACCAAGTGCACCCACAGCCCTGTTATTAGATCCATATGATATCAGTAGTAAACAAATACGACAGATGTGGCATGTGACTGTATCTTTGCAGAGAAGATGCAGAACAGACAAGAGGAAATAAGACTAGGAGACAGGAGAAGAGAGAAGGATGCACAAGAGGAAGGACTGCAGAGCTCTGAAAAACAGACGGCATTCCTCCAGCATCAGGGCTGGCCCTTCTATAATGCACAGAAGACGTTGTTGACCATATTCTTGATTATTCATTTAAGACTTTTTTAGCATTTGTCAAAGTGCTGTGCTTGCATAAAGTTTGAGTCTTTCTGCACACGATATGAAAACTTTCTCTTTAATTAGGTATCTGTGTACTTCTTTCACTGTTGCATTTAAGTGTCGGGTTTATTTTGAAGCACTCTAACTGTGTCCTAGAGGTAGAGATGTGCCCCATCAGACGGTAACCACGGGACGGGGTGTGACGAGAGCGGAGGTGCTCATGATGAGTCCCGTTTGCCACGGGCGTTTAACTAAAAACAGCAATGACCAGACTCAAAGAAAACCAATGATATAAAACAAGATGCTATTAAAAGTGAAACAACCACATGCTTACCCAAGTGTACAACAGCACTTCTAAAATGTTTTCCATGAATACAGCAGACAAACATAACAACTGAACTACAAGGATGATATGGATGCTTTATTACCCTGATTGCACAATGTCAGCTTCCAACACAAAGTCAGTGTCTGAGGATGCCATGCATACACTGATACGACACCTGCCAGACAGAATAGAGGAGGACTTCACTCTCTAGGCAGACAACGAGCGTAATGAAAGTGGCAGCAAAACTAACACGGCTACCGAACACAACTGGACATGAAGGCAGAGAGACGGCTGAGTCAGGGAGTCAGGGTGAGAATGCTCACGTACAAAAAAACAAAGAGGTGGAGGGTTGTAGTTTGTTGGATTGGGACTGCTGAAGGTCAAAGAGAAAGTGCAGGTGAAATCACAACAGGTCACCTGTTAGGATGCAGAGCTAATGGTGGCTACTTCAATTCTTAGTGATCATTCTGCAAAGAAACCGTGTGTTAAACAGAGACATAGACCTTTTTGTTGAAGAGCAAGAATCTTGTTTTCTTTTCGAGGAACAGCTCCATTAGTATATTTAACTTGCAAAGCATGGGAGTTGTTAGTCTGCAGCTGCCTGGATAGGTTGGTGTTATTGTCTGATTGTGTGTAACACTAATACTGAGTTGGATCTCTTTAAAACCAACAAAAGAAAAGAAACAAAAGAAATCACACTAGCTGTTCAAGGCAGGGGTTTACAAGCACCTCTCTGCAAATTCAAGTTTTGTCCATAGTTTGGTGGCTTTGAAGAGAGAAACTATACAGCTGTTATTGAGTAAAAGAAGAGGATCTTACCCCAACAAAAAGGTCTATATCTTTTACTTTAAGTAAATCTCTCTTTGTAACGTCAAACAATAAAACATGATTTGTTTGAGCCTCCAGCTGCAAAAACAAACAACCAGACTTCAGGTCTCAGCTCTGATGATTAATGGACTTTTACACTGCAGGTCACACCTACACATTCACACACTGATGGTAGAGGCTGCTGTGTAAAGTGTCCATCAGTATAAACTAATCCATTCATTCACATTTACACACCACCGACAGGCCGGGTGGGAGCAAGGGTGTTGCCCAGGGACACATCGGACATTTGGCTGCAGGGGGAATCGAACCCCCAACCTTCTGCCTAAGAGACGACCGACTACCACTGAGCCACAACCACTCCAATACTGTACTGGAGCAAACCCAATCATCTGTTCTCTGACTCATCATTTGAAAATAAATTGGCCCATGTCTAGTTTATGCTTTTTGGTGTTTGTCATGTTTTACTTACTCATTTCAATGATGATGAAAAACTTTAGAAACCTAGTAACCATGCCAAACAAACAACTTATGTTTGTATGTGTGTGTTGGACGTAGCGTTTATCTGCTGTATTGCTCCCTCTTCCTTTTCCTGAACGTCTTGAGTCTAAAAAAAAGTCTTTTATCTGCTTCACGGCACATTTCTGTATCGTACAACACCCTCTTCTGTTCATGACACAGCACTCTCACACACTGTGCTAACGATGGACCATGACAGAGCGCGTTAGCTGTACCCTCCGCTCAGTGGCTTCCTTCCTCTGCTGACTCTGCAGAACAAATGACCATATTGATAACATGATACGGGCGTTAAAACTGCAGGAGGCTGACGTGGAAAGCACCGCTGGATGAGAGCGGATCAAAGGGAACACCGAGTGGACAAAAAGACTCCTTAGAATTTAAAGAACATGATGCAAGGACTTTAAAAAGAGTTAAAGCTTGTTGTCTTGTTGCACGTTATTCCAAACTGCATACTGAGGCAGGAAGGTGTAACACTTTACCGACTGATACACAAATAAAAGCCTTCAGTTAATGCTATGGTGCTATGGAAAGAGAGCATGTATGTATTGAAGGTGTTTGTGTTTCTTAGAGGACACAAACAGGTGCTCTGTTACTGCCTGGATACAAGCTGTGGGTTTAAAGTATACAACTATGATTGCTTCAACATTTAAACAAAGAATCCAAAACAGTAAGTGGTGCTTTAAAAACTTGTTCACAGTGTGAAGCTCAGCTGAGACTCAAACAAAGTCTCTTCTACCATGCAGTTGTCGATAGGGACTCTCTTCATGGTTTGGAAATGTGACCGTTCAATCAAAGGCCCAAATCTCACAAAGACAGTCCATCAACACCCCAGCCTCCAGGACATCTTTCAACAAACCATAATCAGTCAGGCACCAAAAATCATCTTAGACCCATGTCAAGTTCTTCACCCTGAGTACCAGCTCCTCCATACAGGGTTCCCTTTGTTCCTTTGTCCATCAGAGCCCTCAACACTACCTGAGCTGTAAGGTGTGTGTGTGTGTGTGTGTGTGTGTGTGTGTGTGTGTGTGTGTGTGTGTGTGTGTGTGTGTGTGTGTGTGTGTGTGTGTGTGTGGCTGTACCTGCACTGTTCATTACTTTTCTTAATTATTACATATTTATGGTTTTAGTAATTTAATGATTATTTAACATGTTTAACTGATGAATGAATGTGTTTAGATATTTTGCTACTGCAGCAGAGCACTGTGAAGTCCGAGGCACATTTCCCACTGGGACAATAAAGTTAATCTTAATCCTAAACACATGCACACAACATTGGGACCAGTGCTCTTAAGACAGAGACAAACACATGGAGACTCAGCTGATCATTGCCTGCAGGTTTCTCTTTCAGGGAAACAAAGACACAGAAAAGACAGCTGTGATTTAAAAAGCCTCTGTTCTCTCAGCTGTAATGTGCTGAGACGTTCACCTGGAGGGAATGAGACTAAAGGCTATCGATAATATGTCTTTAAATTAGTGCAATAAATCCATAAGTGTAGCTTCAGATGGCATCAAACCCTCGCCGAGACCTCACATTCTGTCCCTTTGTAAACCAAAGAGAGAGAAGTGTAGGGTCAGGCTCAGACAACAGGAGTATTAAAAGAGAAACTTTAATCTTGCACAGACTATAAGGACATCATTAAAGCCATTTTCACACATGCACTCCTGAACATTTCTAGATAATTTTAGGAGAACTGCTCCTGAAATCCTCCTGATCTGGTTGTTCACACATGCACCCGGGCGGACAGGAGGGGGTGCCGAGGGAATATCCTGAGCCAACACATGACGTACAGACACATAGTGGAAGTGGCGAACAAGAGAGTTCACTATTCAACGCTGTAACGAGAATGCAGTAGTTCAACAGAATCACAATATTAACAAAAGAGCGGAGAAGAATATACTGACAAACAGACAACTGCAAAAACCCTGCGGCATTTAATTAGGTGCACGGTCGCGTGCACACAGTCTCTGGTCGTGCACCGATCTCTGGGAAAAGAAGTCACCACCCCCTCCCGCTCCTTGGAGGTGAATCCTCTGACTATATCCTGCTGCGTTCTCACCTCAGCTCACTCGGACCTCATGTGGAAAAAAAACTAGGAGGCTGGCAAGAGAACACCGGCGTTCACACATGCGGCACAACCTCAAAAACTTTCAGAGTTTTTCAGGAGTTTTGAGGCAGTGTCAACAAGGCCGAAGATGCATTCTTATTTCTTAACTTTATTCAATGGTGTGCTCCTGGCTTCCTCTGCACAGGCGAGAGACACGAGGAAAAAGCAAACCCTGTCTTCTTTAAACATTTCTTTCACAAACTAGAACATCTGTGATTGGACGGTTGAAGTAGTGCATCCAATAAGAATGAATCAATCAGTCAGGGATAAACACCCGGACACCATTAAGCACCACGACACACTAAGATGAGCATCAGTCTAGACAGGGGTTTTCCCTCCGTTCATTATATAATGCATAAATGGAAAACAAAGAAGCTCACTGCTATCAGATGTCCATCTCCATATACCCACAATGCTTTGCGGTATTTTGCTAAGACAGTCTTAAACAAACAAACTTACACATGTTTATTATAGAGATTTTATTACTCTAATACAAAATTATAATTTGAGGCAGCAGTAGCTAAGACTTCCGGGACTTTAGTTTGAAACCGTCCCTGTAAGGACCAAAATATGGACATTGGTCTGGTGTCTGGAGAGAGGCCAGTTCACTGCCGAGGTACCCTTGAGCAAGGCACTGAACCCCCAACTGCTCAGGCTCTCTTTCATGTGCAGCCCCTCGCTCTGACATCTCTCCCATGTGTGTGTAGCATGACCAAAAAAACAAGAGTGTAAAAATTGAATTTCCCCTCAAGGAATTACTTTTTAAAAAAGCATATCATCTAATTCCCAGGGTTCATAAAACATGTCATACATTGGGCATTAGAGCATTGTGAAGCTTTGTGCAGTTTACGAGTTTGACTTCAATTTTGGGCTTTTTGAAAACAAGAATTTACTGAATATTTGGAGCCTATACTTGTTGTCGCCGTGGTTTTGAACCAGCCTACAGCCAACCTACAGACAGTCATGCATCAAGAGTTTAAGCATCTCTAACTCTACGTACAGGTCCATCAGTTTTCCTCAGGGTATGAGACAGTTGTTATTGCGTCAGCCTAGCGATGATAAGATTTATTGGCCCTCATTGTGCTGTAATGGGAGGAAGACGAGCGCAGCCTGAACACTCTCAGACGTCTACTTCCTCTCTCTATCTGCCAGCACACAGCTGTGCTCATTAATTGCCAACCAGTTGTTGCCGAGTGAAATTTCAAACTCTATTTACATTCACAGTGTTTGGGGAGAATGTGCCTCACTTTTCAACAACACAAAAATGGAATTTTAAAAGTTGCTGACAAATAAAACCAGGCTACATCTCTCCTACGTCACATGGCAAACGGGGACCTGGTGAAATCGGGGATTGCCACACATGCAGGCTTATCTCAGAGAAAAAAAAGGAAAAATCCTGGAGTTGAGCAGATTAAATAAGAGAGCAGATTATGAGTATGGGGTCAGCGCTGCACAGGGTCCCACCACTGGGCTGATTTGTACTGGCAGTGATGGTGGGGGTCATCACGACATGGGGATTTACAGCTGCTGCTGCTGCTGCTGCTGGCACACAAAGGCATCGTCTCTTACACAGTGCAATCTCTAAATAGGCCACAGATTGCCTCCATGAGAGAGAGAACAAAGGAGAAGGGAGGTTACACTGCGTTAGAAATCAGGCGCAGCTGAGTGATAAGAAGAGACAGAGGAAGGTAAAGGAGGACGGAAAACAAGAATAAGAAGGAAGGAGAGAAGCAGAGGGGGGAAAACAGAAAAAAGCTTCCTTGTTTTGGATCCAGAAGCTGGCTGCTTTTACACTTCCTCTTTGAGCATCAGCAGCAGGTCCACCACAACTCACTGTCTGCACTCCTCCTCCTCCTGCGTCTCTTCGTCTCTGCTCCTCCCTCTCTATAAAGTGCTGCGTCATTTATCATGGCAGCAGCCCTGTTGCCAAGCTGACTGTGCTGTCTTTGCACAAACACACACATAAAACACACAAGCATGCACAGTATTACTCAGCACCTCTGCTCCTGCAGCCCTGCACAACAAACACACAACAACAGGGAGGGAAGCTCACTACACGCCAAACAGCCATCACATCGTCAGTTCAAAAAGGGAGATTGTGTCCAAACTGAGGTCTGATGCTGCCATACAAGACTACAGCTCAGAGTTTTACAAGGGCTACCCCTAAAACACAAGTCGATGAGAAGAGAGAGGCAGAGTGGCGATGCTTGCACGCTCCGGAGACGGTCTGCATCGCTTGAGTGGCAGCAAACAGCGGCATGTGACGGACAGCGGCGCACACGGAGTATGTGGAATTCGGCAGTAATAAGAAATATTCAGAATTTGACATACAAGAGCCAAAACTGACAATTCTGACAGGAAAATACAACCAGCATTTGGTAGAGATGGGCTCGATCTGATCTAATATCGGTACTGGGTCGGATATTGACGTCTTTTACCGATCGGATATTGGACTGACGGTGCCGATTCACGCCACTGATCAAGAAAGATCGTCGGGCACTTTAAACATTCTCAGCTCGTCAAGTCTCGCTTTGAAGACTTTCAGACTGAACTGTAAGAAGTGTCCACAAATCATCAACATCAAGACGTCCAGACGAGATGAAACAGCTCCTTCTATAAGATCAAAAGTTAAATTCTTACACTTCAGTTTAAAACGTTTAATTTGAAAACCTGACGGTTGTTTCTGCTTCCTGTTTGTTTGTGAAGTCAGCACAATGCAATGCAATCCTGAGTTTATTACAGCATTGTGTAACTTTACACATACTACCACCAACAACAACACTTAGTTGTGACAAATATCAGAATCAGTACATACTGTATCAGAATCAGATCGCAACTGAAATAAGTGGATCGGTGCATCTCTGGGATTTGGTATTTAGGTTAATACGATTATACCGTTTTGTACATTGCTCTTTGTGCATAAAGATGTTTAGTTTTACACATTTAACAACTTGGAACCCGATCAGAATGAATCTATTCCTCAGATCCAAACCAAGCAAGAAAAATCAGACAACCTAGTTTCATTTTGAAACATTATGAATATTATATCAGTATCACACAAAGCTCTACACAACCACAATCAAAACAGTAAATCCCCCTCACAAAACATGTGTGGCGGCAGCTGTTTCATTCATAACACACACACACTGAACCCTGACTTAACTAAAACCACACATCCTCACGCAACAACCACTCACTCTCTCTCTCCCCGTCACACACACAGGTTTTTTTGTGATTTGTAAATCATCGAATGTCATAGCAGGGGCAGGACACGCTCCAGCTCTGCGTCATGTTGAAGGCGTCCTTCATGAGTGCAGCAGAGCGCTGTGAGCTCTCTGAGCGCTGTGAGCTCTGCACAAACCTCCGCTCTGCCAGAGTTCACAAAGTTAACATGGTTTAGGATTAACGTTTAGCACGGGGGCCAGGCCGAAGCTCCAAAGTCCTCCTTCAAACTACTAGAGTGACTCAGGAAATGAACCTTGAAGTTCAGCTGCTGTACAATCACGCCGGCTGCACATGGGCTCACACTGAAAACAGATAATGTACGAATTGCACAAACACACTTCAACACCTCCGCAAAGTCCTGAAGAGATAAATTACAGGAAAAAGTAAACCTATGAGAAAACACTAACAGGCTTTAATGCAGTGGTTAGCAACCTTTTTTAGCTTGTGACCCCACTTTGACCTCACGAAAGTCTGGTGACCCCAGACATCCAAAACACACACAGCTGTTTGCTCAAATGTATTTGTTTGATAGTTTTTCTACTGTGACACAAGTTACCATTCAGAGCACATTTAGGCTTTTTCTTGTATATCATTGTGGACAGAGGAAGAAAGAAGTCCAGTTCTCTTTGGATCAAGCTTCGAAAAGGCTGAGAGGACATTTCTGCACAATGGATGACAGACAGAGACTCTGCAAGTTTCTTGTTTTGGCATTGGCCCACAGTAGCCCATGTTCAATATATTTTCATAGTCTTTTATTGATCACTAAATTCAAATTTTAGATGACCCATTTGAATTCCATGCGGCCCCAAATGTGGTCAGGACCCCAAGGTTGAGAAAGCCTGCTTTAACTCATGATGATTGGAAAAATGATGCAGTAAAACCAACATGTTGGACCCTAAAGCAGCGACTTTGCAGATTGTTTACCAATAATCTTAGACAACATCCCCGTCGTTAAATCATCAGAGTGAAAAGCTGCACCTTAAACTTAGAGAACAGTGAGTCTCCTTTTGAAGCTTAAGTTTGAAATGATTTTAAGCGCAGCATCCCTGAGTGGTTCTCGTGGTTACCTTTCTCTACATTCATTTGAAAATTTTTGCACGTGCATGTGAAAGAGTGCGAGGTTTGTCAAATGCAGGATGCAGATTTCCTTTTACCACAATGACGTTTTTTAGCGGTAAACACTTTAATATTGATATTGGATCACGGCCACAGTGCTTCTATTAGTTTGCTGACTTTGCAGCATTGTGATTACAGCCAACCAATGTGAGCATTGAAGAGGTCACCACAGGAAAAAAGATGCCTTAATGGGACACGTTATTTGCTGTAAGACATCCTGCTCAGACGTGATTCTCCCCTGCAGGGCAACAGAAACAGCCCTTTACGAGTACAACTTCAAAGTGAGCCTCAGCCGTTCAGCTGCACCCTGGAGCATTCAGCATCGAGTGTTTGAGTACCAGACCACTAATCATCTGTCCGGTCTTTGATGATGTCAGCTGGTCAGTCCTCCCTACGGACCCAGACCATAACCTGACAAAAACAAAAGGCCATGTATTCCCTGTCTCTTTATTATGCAACTGTTTCCCCAAAAAGCAACTCGCCACACAAAGCCAACCTGATTTAGTTGCAAAAGCACAAAACAAGTACGTCATAGAAAACTGCTGCATGCAATTTTTCAACTTGGATGTTTCTGTTGCTTTACGGCTTTGCAGGACCACACTGCAAGTCATAGCTGTGATACACACACTCTAAATCTCAACGTTTATGATCCCAGAGAGATTTTTGTTGTTGCTGAAGGGAGAGTGAGGAAATATCATTACTACCCAATATGGAACCAAACAGTAATAAGCAACAGAGACAAAGCCATTTCATAGCAGAGACTACACCGAGACACCAACCACTCAACGGCTCCCCAAAGACCGCCTTAGTCCTCTAACACAAGTCTGAGAATCACAAGCAGGGACACATTTCACAAACACTTTGAGCTGATCTGACTGAAACCCCAGGAGAGACAATGCATAATGCAGCAGCGACAGGGGTGGTCATGCTCAGCTCCTAGGGCATCTGTGGATGAGTCCAAATGACTCAGAATAACAAAAAGTTTAAGAATTGCTCAATTATATTACTCCAACTGCTGTCCTCTAAAAGTTCTTGTTGTTGGCACTGACAGCCCCAGATTCTTATTCAAGTACAAATGATGAACCTTTTCTTTGAAGGTAATATTCTGTTACCAAAAACGGTGATTATGTTTCTCTCTTTAAGATCCCAGCCCTCAGTGAAAGAAAAAATAAATCATTTTTAGCTATGCACATCCTGTATGATCCTGTAAATGCCTCAACTCTAGTGCTGCTTGCACCACTCAGCCCAGACACAGCTGACAACAACATTACAGGTGGCACCAGCTCGTCTGAGCGATCGCTTCGGGGCTCGTCAATCCGGAAACCAGTCCTGCCAGCCTGCATCGATTTAGTCAGTAAACCAGCTCAGCTTCCGAGCTCAGCTCAGCTCAGGGAGAGGTCGAGGGGAAAATGATGAAGGAGAGCGGTGGTGTGATAGATGGTTACTGACAAGAGCCTAACTGGTCTCCTGGAGGCAGAATAGGCGTGAGAAAGGAGGGATGAAAGGAGAGCTGAAGTACAAATCACATCCTTTTTTTGCTGTTTCTTTAAGGGGGATTTGTGGAGAGAAGAACCGTGTACAAAGGATGGAGAAAACAAAACCTTACTCTTCTGAAAGCACCACACCTCTGCATGTAGCCAATCATCAAGGGAACATCAGGGAAGCTTTTTTTTATTTGAATTGGCAGCTGAAACCGCTGCTGGGTGCTACCTTGACACACCCAGAGTAGGTTATTGCTGTGACATGAAGACTGCATCAAGAGCTTCCGATGGACGCCTTGATGCAACACGTCACACCTACCCATTCACACGCAGAGGCTGCTATGTAAAGTGACCATCAGAAGTAACTAATCCCATTCATACACATGTATACGCCGCCGACAAAGCAGCGGGAGGAATTCGTGTCCTTGCCCAAGGACACATCGGACATGTTGCTGCAGCAGCTGGGGATCGAACCCCCAAACTTCTGGTTGAGAGATGACCGACTCTACCGACTGAGCCACAGCTCCCCGTGTGTACAGACAAACTAAATTGCCCCATTCCAGTTAAAGTTGACCAGAATGCAGCGTGATGAACAGGGAGGTTTGGCTCGTCTTGTCCATGCCGGTGTTCTGTTTCAGCTGCAGAGCGCCCGTCTATCTGCTTTCATTGAGCGGCAGCTTCACTCAGCTTCTCATTGGCTGAAAATCTGGCTTACTACATCTGTATGAACCCAGTATTGAGAGATTGTTCTGTGATTCATTTGCAATAATTTGGCTGAAAGAAACCAGAATTAGGATGCAGCTTATGAAGGTCAGAACTCGAGCTTTCTGTAGAGCTCTCTGCTTTGTTTTCTTTAAACGGATCATACATCAGGACGTCAAAAGCTTCCCTTTTTTGTTCCTCAGAGACATTGGAGCCCATTGTGTGGTGAATTGTCTTGGCAGGAGGCTACTGTAAGTGTGCAATGTAAAAGATACAAATCTGCAGTTTCATCCCTCAAAAGATAATTTCACCAAACAGCTCAGCAGGACGAGTTGTTATTATTGGTGCTGTGAACCTGACACTAACCAAACAAAAGATCTTTAAAGGTCACACTTAGTTATTACATTTGCAAACACACTGTTGTGGTTAAGTTGCGACCTCACAAAGATCACAGCCTGAATCATCCGAAAACTATATTTGCAAATTCAAAAGTTCCACAGCATGCACTTATCCTCGGAGTATAAAAAGGAGCAACAGTTTTCTCCTTGAGCAACCTCGATCGAGCCTTTTGTAATGCCAGGGTTGCCATAGAAACAAACTTGTTCATCAAGAAAAGAGAATACTTCTGGATACATACCGCACTTCATTTTGTGCAGCCAAACTAAACTGCACTGATAGTTTAGCACGATGCAATACACTGAAGGATAATTCTGTTGGTCTGCAGCATAACGACTTTTCACACACACTTGACTTGTAGTTGCACGACAATGACCTAACGTTTGTTATCTAAACACAAAAGGAACCTGCGGCAGAGCAAACACTCTGACGTTGAAGACTGTGAAGCTCTTTCTTTTAAACAGTTGCTTGCTATACGAGTCTTCCGCCCAAAGCTCCATTTATGGCGAATGAATCTATCGGCCGCTCTCTTTCTTTCTCTCTCAGACTAAATAGTTTCCACATTAGTTGCCAAGTGATCAGCAGCGAGGCCTGTGCTGAGCAAACCGCCTCGGCTGGGATAACTAACAGCACAAGCAGTGTCAATAAATGTGTTAGGAGAGATGTGTTATTGTTTTTTAACCAGCAAAATCAGACCAAACAAATCAACACCTCCTGCTGATGTTTTCTTACCTCAAACCTTTTCAGCAGTACTCGCAGCACGATGGATTAACTGATGTCATATACTGTATAAAAAAACATGTAGCCTTGTAGCTTCTGAAGCAAAACCAATGGGAAAGTAGCATAGAACCACAGGGAGCGACTAGACAATTTGAAAAAGAAAAATGTTATTCTACTGAAATGACTACATCCGTTCTTAGTCGATTCTTCTCAGTACACATTTTTCAAACGACGTCATGGTCTGAATACAACGTTAAAGTCTTCTTTAGTACTTAATGAATGATTAGGGGTGTTTCTACGATGCATCGCTATGCATCGTTGACGATTCTGCATCGATGCAGTGACAGAACATGGAACGGTGCTTTTAGATTTATTTCTGCCATAGCTGGACCGATATCATTTATTTAAAGATGTTTATGTTGTTGACATTGATTTCTACAGCACGTTCTCAATAATAAAAAGGGGAGTTCATTAGAGGTGGAGAAAATCGATTTATGTAAAAATCGAGATTCTTAATGTCTGAGATTTTAAATCGTTTCAGTACTTCCAAAAATCTATTTTTTTTGGCTAATCAGTCCCTCCCTGCTAAGTGCTAATGCTAGCTCTTTAACTCAGTAGAATACCAAATGGAGCAGCGAGAAATTCAGCCAGTCTCACAGATGACTTGAGTCGATCCTGAAGTATGAACTGATTCAAACATAGACTTTGAATCATGAAACCATGAATGGTTTTGAATCGAAAATAGATTCTGAATCAAATTGTGACCCCAGAATCGAAATCGAATCGTGAGACACCCAAAGATTCCCAACCCTAGAGTTCATATTTATGTGACTGCGTGTCTTCATTGACCAAAAAGTAGCCATGTGCATTTAGATAGAAAACTGAGGATGCAACCCATCCTGATGCGTCGTCATATCGAATCCAAATGTTGACGGGAGATTCGTAATCGTGATGACCAGTGATGATGCAACGCCCTTATAAGGATGTTTATTCTTTTAAGATTATCATTACATTTAGATGAAAATAGACCACGAAGAAAGACACGGCTAACTAAATGTCGTGTTTAGCCTTGTGTTGTACTAAAACACTGTGAGGCGTTCAAGGTTCATTTAAAAAGTTGGTATATTTGGTTTAGAGCCTGTTTGACAATAGCAAGAATGATTCTCATTCATAATATCACAGTAAGTTTGTAAAACTTTTTTAAGAAATCTAGCACTAGCGTTAGCTGATAGCTTGCATTAACGAGCCCGTCCGTCCTACAGCTCCGTCCTCTCGTGGTCACGTTGGACAACCAGGACGCAAAACCTCACATTCAGACTTCAAAACACTAGACCAGAAACCAACGTTGACATCACATTGGCTACATCCATTTCTTTATGGAAGAGGCATTATGGGAATTATCAGACATTTTGATGGGTAAATAAATATACAATATAGACCCAAAACAATCTTTGTATATTCACTCTCAGACCTTTAAGTACCTGATGACATCACCAGGTCAGACCCAATGAAAGCTCTCTGACTGTGTGGCCTAAAAACATATTTCAAACTTCTTCCTGGCCTCTCATCAACATTTCTCTCAGACACGAGCAAAAACAAAGAAATGCCACAAACATTGTAATTTGCGACACATAAAAAACTACCATCCCAGCACAACATAGCATCAAAGCAGCGCTGAAACTGCAGAGACACCAGGAGAGAGAAATGCTCACGACTATAAGCCTTCACCGTCCTCTCTGTGCTACAGTATGTAGGGCATCGAGGGCAGGCTTGGCTTTGTTCAGGCACATATCTTTGACATTTTCAGGCCCACATAGAGCAAAAGCAGCACATTCTGACATGAAATCGGAGCTCTGGTAAACAATGTGTTCTTACTCTCATGGCAGAGAATGAAACCTGTGGTCAGGCAGCGAGAGAACTGCTGATGTAATCAAACTTCAGGGTCAAATAAAATTGTGCCCTGGATTGAACTCCAAAATAACGCACAATCAATCACAGAAGAAGAATGGGGGCCAGCTAACTGGTGAAGGGGGACAATGATGTTGTGTGCTGCTGCCTGCCTGAGAATAGTTTCTGCATAGAAAAGATGGAAATTCATTCTTAAATAAACTAGAAAAGGGACATTCTATGGCTGTACAATGGTATGGAAGTGCAGTAGAAAAACAGAGGTCTGAAACCAGCTTACTTTGACACGGTTCATTGCCAGTTACTCTATTTGACTCAAAGCCTACAGTCTGTGTCAGGAAAGCTTACAAAGCTCAGTCATGTTTGGACATTTGAAAATAAACCAGATCTATATAAACTTTACAATCAGCGAGAAGTATTGAGGGGGAAATTCAGATTTTTCTATTAATATATTTTTACCTTTCTGAAATTTGGGCTCTAAATTACTTCCAGGTACATAATGTAATGCCTCAAAACTGGCTGTACTGGTTGCAAAGTGGAAACGCAGCTGATCACAGTAAGTTTCTTTTTTGTTATCCAAAGTGTTGTCGTTTTTTTAAACCAGAAACACTTCATACATCGCTCCCATAGAAACCATCAACCATCATTAGTGTCTTGGCAAGGCGGTTGCCGCCGGTCAGTTTGTTTGGGTCGTATTTTGAATTAAGTTTGACCCAAACTTCCCTTTGATTTGCTCTGAACCTTTTCTCAAACATTAAGATCTCTAACTGTTGAATGTGCTGCCATCACTTCTTCTTCATTTGATCCACAAATTAAGTTGACAGAAATGTCCACGGGTGGAAAATGAGTTGTTAAATGAGATTAAAATGGCACACAGAGATGCCGTGGAAATCGTTCATTCATGTGGTCGTAGTTAAGGCTTAAGCCAGTGTGGGTTCAGTTGTGTGGAAACCTGCCCACAACTTGAGACTGCCCCGACCCATAATCCCCTTTGAGTTTACCTTGAAGTTGCTGGAGTTGACCCAGGTGCTGGCGATGCCGTCGACCATCTTGTCCAGCGCTGTCTGATCTTGCTCCAGGTCGGGGGACTTCTCTTTGTCCAAAATGTAATCGATGATCTCCTGCCCCACCTGCAGTCGTCGACCCATGTCCTTCTGCAGGACCTGAGCCAGGCAGTTCTCCATGCTGGGCTCCATCATCCTGGCCTCTGATAACCCACCCCTCTGGCTTCCTCAGCCTGTCTGTATGAATGAATGACTGACTGACTGGCTACCAGAAATCCTCCACTGTTCAAGGCAGCAGGAATGACAGCTTAACAAAAGGAGCCCCACTTAGCAAGTGTGTGGCAGAGTGACCCTGAAAAAGTGCGATAAAAGAAAGAGGCAATTGCACACAGCCTGCTTGTATTTTTATCTCCGAGGACAGGCCTTGTGTTTGTGCTAGCTCGCTAGCAAGCTAGTGGCTGTGCCCTAGAGATGGATGGAGCAGGGCTTGGGGAATGGCAGCAATGCAGCATGTGTGTGTCTGGACAGCAGCTGGGGAAAGTTTACCGCTCCCTCCCACTTGGGTTTTTTCCCCCTCTTCTTCTCTTGAAGGAGTCTGAGCCAAACCGCTACAGCAGGGTAGTGGAGATGGTTTTGGCGAGCAGCGGGCAAGGCAGGAAATAGAGATGGATGGAGAGAGCTGACTTAGAGCTCCATGTTTTGTCCCGGGATCTCGCCTGGAGAGCCCTGGAGGACCACAAAAGAGAGCAGACGATAAGACAGTGTCACTTTACTATCCAATGTGTCAATAATATAACATTCAACATAACTGAGTCATCCAAAGAAGCCCATTCAATAAATCTAAGGTTAAGCATATAGTCAAAAGACAGCTTTGTGTCTTCTAATTAGTGTTTGCTTCTTGGTATATTTTCAGGTTTTATAAGGTGTGCAATAGAACCTTTGTAGGTCTAAAGGCTTTACTCCCATTACCTTTTCTACTATTTTAGAAAGGAGAACCTTGTTTTTTACGTGATACACGTGTATCTACGTTTCATGTCCACAAAGGAAAGATTTTACAAACATTGATATCTGAGCAAACAGGCAACATGTAGAAGAGCAGGGATTAGTTAGTTTCAGTCAACAGAAACAACGTAAATATCCAAATATTTTGTTAACTGAATAATCATCAAGTCATTTTCAAACAAAAACCTTGCCTGTTTGTTGGTCCAGCTTCTTAAGAGTGTAAGTTGTGCTTTTCTTTAGCAACTATGACTATAAAAAAAGGGCGCCGCTGGCCGAGTGGTTAGGGCAAGGGCCCCATGTACGGAGGCTGTAGTCTTCGAAGTGACAGCCTGGGTTCAAATCTGACCTGCGGCTCCGCTCCTGAATGTCATTCCCCATTCTCTCTCTGTCTGATTCCCGACTCTATCCACTGTCCTAGCCTCTTGGTTTTGTATTTAGCACACTGGACTATACCTTAAGCAATGAAGAGCAGCAAATCCTCCAATGTGCTCGTCTGAACCAGTTTATTTGATTTTATTTCCATTTTTGCTCAAAGTCAAACTCCAATCATGAGTTTAAAACAGATTTTATTCAGTCTGTGGATATATATAATTATATAATAAAAGCCTAACTGTGTGAGATCCAGACAACAGTTTGCAACTCTGTGGGAATGGTTTCTGTTTGTCTTGTTTTTTTTTAATGATAATTGTCCCTTGCACAAAGCAGGAAGTGGTTTATCCCAGTTTGGCTTAGAAAAACTTGACTGGCCTGCTAACAACCTCAACCACAACCAATAGCTTTGGCATGAACTGACGACCAATAGGATGCCTTTAAGGTAACTACAAAATAAACCAGTACCATGTAGTATCTACAAATGTCCCTGCATGAAACCCTTTGTGTACATACAGTAGATACGGAGTATTTGAAATGCTCACTGAAAAGTGCTGCAAGTATTCTTAAGTTTTAATAAGCCAAACACTGAAGCAGCTTCAACACACAGAGCGTGACCTGTGCTCATGTCTGAGGCAGTGTTTTCATGGAGTGAAAGAGCAGTGTTTCCCCTATATCAATCTAGCAGCGGTGGTGTACTTCACTTCAACCTAGGGGAAACATTGAAGAGTATACATGTACTGTAGGTTTTGTTTTGAAGAAGAGCAGAGGTGGTGCCATTTAACACACCTGGACACTTCCATTTATCGAATAAATACAACAACATATTTAAAAGGCCTGAACAAATATGAGCGAAATGTGTGATGTTCAACAGTGTAATCAATACAGAAAAATAAAGGGCATGTATCTGCTGTTCTTCATGTTTTATACAATATATGTGTGTGTTTCTCATGGAGCGTATTCTTTTTCACCGCTAGCTAGCTTGACCTTTATCTGAGTGCATCCACGGTGTGAAAGCATAGACCTCTGTCCAAAAGGTAAAGTGTACACATGTTGGGGCAGAAAGCTTTGCTGACTCACATAAAATCAATCTTATTAACTAGGGATGTAAAGATTAATCGTGAGGCAGTTAAAAATCGATTCAAAGGTGTCAAGGTTCACATCGGTACTCTGAAAAACGAATCGCAGTAATATCGTGAGCGTCAGCAGCTGTAGAGCAGAGGCGGTTGGTTGTAACAAGCGGGAGTTATCATGGCGGCTGCGGAGGCCAAACCATACTAACAAGCGGGTTTGTAACCTCGCTCGCCCAAACGAGTGTAAGAGCCAAAGAGATTACGAGGTGCATTAGTGTTTTCATGAAAAAATTAAAGGAATCTTTTTCAGTCATCTCAACTGATGAACGCAGGACCGCGAATCGTATCGTGAGTTTACTGAATCGTTCCATCCCTATTATTAACTGTACTACATCCTGACTTTAGTCTATGGTAATGCTTGGTAACTGGTTATTCATTTTTAGGGCCGACCCATATGGGATTTTTGGGGCCGATGATGGAAAAATAAAATTCCGATACTGATAAATCAGTATAATTAATAAACCTAGTTATATCGGCACATATTGAAGATAAAATTATACGAAACCAATAGTCACATGATACGCTAATATCAGCCGATATTATCTGCCAGCCCATTAATCGGTCGGGCTCTTATCATTGTTCTCTGCAGCCAGGATCCACAATCTTACAGAAAGTTTGACCAAATATGAGCTGCAAATCAGCGCTTATAGTTTAGGAATCATATACGAGACAGTAAGAAATGTAGATAATGTTTTTGGGTCTTTGAATACTTTTGGAACAAATCTATTTTCACAAATGATTCTGAGACATAAACATACAGGACAAAACAATTGAATGACCGAATGACCCAAACATGAACACACCATGACAGCGTCAAATGCTCAGCCTGACAAACCAGCAGCGCCATGGAGACACAGGGGCGGAAGGGTTAAGCTTCAGCAGCAACTCCAAACAAATATGGACGTCAGTGTGGGGACTATTTGTTCCAGTTCTACACTGTTCAGTCATATGCTGAGGGTGCTTCTTCCCTTCAAATTACCCCAAGGCTTCTGTGTGATAACAAGATTATCTAGCAGAAAGGAATGCTCAAACAACATCTCTATCAGATGTGAGCCTTTGTGCTGCAAAGTGAAAATCAAACCTGGGAGATATGAGGCAGATTCGCTAGACTATGATCCCTTGGTGCAATCATGTGTGAAGACTTTCTCTGTATATTAATGCAAGTATCAAATATAATCAGTACGTGTCATTGGCTCGTACGCAAGTTCAGGTATCAGAATCTGTATCAGGAAGGACTAAATAATATCAAAGATTTCTATTCAGTCTCTGGTTAGACTTTTAAGTTCAAAGATAAACAAAGAAGCAGATAAAACAGGAACACAAACAGATGACTGTGAAAAAGCTTAGTCCATGTGTGCATAAAGATTGAAGGTTGTTTAGGTTTAAGCGTGTTGGTGTATTGGATGTGGGGAGGGGGTATGATGCAAGTCCCTTTCAGGCACACAAACCAGACTTAAGACCACGTCGATTTTCAGTGTTGAGCAATTGGGGACAAAAGTCATGGATCGGATTAGTAAATTCCTCGCTTTAGTCTCACGGGTTAAAGTCGGTGACTGTTTAAGTGGTGGGCAAAGTTGAAGTTCAGTTTTAGCAGGAAATTGTAATTTTTAAGGATAGGGACGTGTCCAGGAATTGAATTTAAGTCTATTTAGAGACCAAACGTGAGTAAAATAAGTGTATAAGGGCTTTCACACTTGCAGAAATCTCCTGAAAAACTCCTGATATTTCCAGGAGGAGCTGCATGGTGAACACAAACAGCCAAATCTTTCGCTCGGACTTCACCCGGAGTTTCTCCTGCCTGACCCCTAGCATTTTTTCTGCAGGAAGTCCGAGTGGGCTGATGTGAGAATGCAGCAGGATATTCTCCGGAGGATTCACCTCGAGCCAATGGGAGGGGAGTGACGTTAATATACTGTTACTGCTGCACGGTGCATAGAGTGTCTGCACACAATCACTTTGATCTCAGTGCACGTAATTAACCTGCTGCATTATGTTTTCTGTTCGTCAGTATGTTGTTCTTCGCTCTTTTGTTGATGTTGTCATTCCGCTGAACTACACCTAGCAATGCTAGCATTGATAACAAGGCAAATATTCTTATGATAGCGTCGTATAGCGGACTCTGTTGCTTCGTCTGCTACTTCCACGTCATTTTTTTGAGTCACGTTGTGTTATGATATGAATTTTTTAGGAATGCATCAATACATCAGTTTAGCATCAGTATTGGACGATATCATCCCTAACAGACATTGACGTTGCAGATTTGCTCATCAGCAAAAAATGTGGTATGAACCGATGTCGTTAGCCGAATTGATCTATTGTGTCGAATCGATTTAATGCTGACATCTTGTACATCTAACTATTGATTCAGAGAAATGTTTGTTTGTTTTTACAGCAGAGGAAGTCACCTGTTGGACAAACACTGATCTGTTTCCAGGGTCTGCAGTGTGGGGGTGTCACACCAAAAAAAGTCATGAAACAAACATCAATATATCGGCTAAATTGTTGTTCTAAACATGCTATCGTTACAGGCTCCTGGTCGCCTCCCTCTGGAGGTCTTCTGTGCATGTCCAACTGGGAGGAGACCCAGCGCTAGACCCCAGGGGTCGCTGGAGGGATTATAAATTCCTTCTGGTCTGGGAATGCCTTGGGATCCCCCAGGAGGAGCTGGACACTAACCTGCTAACCTGCTAAGCCTGCTGCTACCAAGCGTGCAAGCATATCTCTCTTTCAGTCTGTTGTTTTCAAAATTTCTCTGCACCTCTATGTGATGTGCATCTAACCACACCTCTTCAGTATTAGCAATAAAAACCAGTGACGGAGTCATTTCACTTGAGTACTGAACAAGGGGAAAGGTATGACTTTTACTCCTCTACATTTGAAAGACAAATATCGTTCTCTTGACTCCACTACAATATTATAAACGTTCTCTTTACTTCTGCTGTGAAGTCAGCTGATTTCTTTTCTTTTCTAAAATCCGATCCCAGAGACAATAAACTGGGTTCATGTAGTTCTACATGTGGTTCGTCTCAGTGGTACTCTCATACCCAAGCGTCGGATACATCAAACGTCACTCAGATCAGGTAGTTCATTTAGTGGCGGTAACGATATCTACGACAGCGAAGGATGACGATTCTCCACCTGAGCGTCCCTGACCGTATTTTCAGCCCATGTTTGAAATGTTAACGTGTAAAGCCTGACTGACATTTTCCCATCAGGTTTTTTCTGTTGTTCCTGTTATTGTTCCTTTTATTGCTGAGCTGCAAATCTGTAGCATGAGTTTAAAAAAATGCAAATGATGTTTTCTAAATGAACATAACGCAGCTGAATGGACACCCATGTATTCTCCACTGCACAACAATGTTTAGAAATTGGTTTAAAAAGTAGTTTTAAATTAATATTTTTAAAACAATTACTCAAGTAATAATTGAACTGAGCAACTTTGACTTGTGTTGTTGTCATATTTGACCAGGAGTGTCTCTACTTTGTCTTAATAATGACATTAACATGCTAATTAGATTACATCTGCTCTAGCACTGTAGACATTTAAATGTAGTTTGTCATATATTATGTGCTCAATTAAAACTGGACTTTTTGTTAAACCAGTCTTCTTGTGTCACTGATTTACTGGATGTATGACACACACATAAACACACACACACACACACACACACACACACACACACACCCACACACACACACACACACACACACACACACACACACACACACACACACACCCCTCTCCTTTTTTTCTACTGTTAGCTGAGCTGCAGCTAGCTCCCAGCCTGACCATCACAGCTGGAAACACCTAAACGAAGGAGCCCATTCACAGCTTCTAAACACTCCTAACCTGAAACACAAGCCTCTGCTGTTTTCTGCCTGCGTGGCCATGACACATGAATTCTCTTTGTGTGTTTTCCTTTCCTTCCATTGCAGCAGACAGAATAGGTGTGTGAGGAATAAAAGCTAAAGCTAGCCCCTAGCAGTTCACAGGCAGCAGACAGACAGACAGGCAGACAGGCTGGCTGGCAGCACAAAGGAGAAAATGTGACAATGAACCTCCAACCTTCATGTTTCTACTCACCATATCCTGCTTAGACTCCGCACCGTGTCAGTGGGCACAGCGATTAGCTCTCGCTGTATATTTAAAGTATACGGCCTTAGAAATCTCTCCAGTCTTTCTCTTTCTCTCACACTCTCCACCCGGAATGCTGCCTGCAGGACAAGAATGGGATCGTCGCGCGCATGCGCAGTGGATCCAGGGATGATGTTGGCACTTGGAAAACTGTCGCATGGCAATGCGAGAAAAAAACCTGCCGGTGTGTCATGGGTGTGTTTACTCAGTGTCTAGCGACATCTACTGGGCATACAGGGTCAATGTTTTAATAACAGGGCAACTGAAGCTTCCACTCAAAAAGGATTTATGTTTTGATGAAGATAAGATAATCCTTTATTGAAGTGTTGCAGCAGTAAAAGAGAAGAGCATGCATATGAGTACAAATAAAACAAGAAGATATAGGATTCAAATAAAAACAAAGAAAAAGGTACTAACTATTATAAGCAAGTATTAAGTCAACTATACACAAATTAAGATCTTAACTAAACACTAAAAACTATACAGGACAATGCGATATAATAAGTGGCAAGTTGAATTTGCAAAAGGATTTATGTTTTGATGAAGGTGAGGACTGAGGAGTTCAGAGTCTGGCCCGTACAGAAAATGTTCAGTGCTTTTTTTCATTAAAAAAAAGACAATTTAAAGAATGAATTCAAAGTTAAAATGTTGAGAATAAAGTCAAAATGTAAGGTAATAGCCTCTTGTTGAATTATTGCATACTGTCACTGAATTAGGCTTTTCTCATATCAGTCAAACCTGCCCTCATCTCAATATAGAAATGCGAAGATGTTGCTTTTTACTTTGACTATGTCTGCGTTATTCCAGATGTTTTACAGAAAGCGACAGTGAGCAAGAATGCACAGAAACACGGGGCCTTTGGACGACTTGAAAAACGTGGACTTCAGCCAATATTCTTTATTTCTCTTTACTTTCCAACTTTGACATGGTTGTGAAAGTTATTTTGTAAAAACAAAATCCTTAGAAATGTGTGTACACAAGATCGCTCTCACTTTACAGCCTCTAGTAGAAAGGTTACTTCTTTTTTTAATTAACAGCATACTCTTAAATATTTATTTTTTCAGGGGCGGAGAGCTGTAACCTCCTGGTGATGAAAACAAAGAATCTCACCCGTCATTGCAATTTTGCATTTTGTCACTCACAAAGGTGTTGCTTATTACTCTGACGATGGCAGTGTTACTGCAGAAAACGACCGTGAACTCTGCTGCGGGGCCTCGGACGGCTTAAAAACATGACATCCAGCTTCTTTTCTTTAAAGCCCTTCAGTTTATTTACTGATTTAACTCTTCAAAGCCACATTCTTGTCACTGCATTTCATCTCATATTCCTTCCTCTTAATTCTCAGTAGTTTTATGTAGCATCAAGGTGGGAGAGGAACACAGTTTCATCTCACTGTGTTCTTAGTATATGGTTGAAATGACAAAGAGAACTTGACTCATTACATTAGAAATGTGTGCACAAGATGGTAAATAGTAAATGGACTTGAGCTTGTATTTTTCTTTTCTAGGCTTCTGAGTCCTCAAAGCTGTTTCACACCGCAGGTCACACCTACACATTCACACACTGATGGTAGAGGCTGCTGTGTAAACCATCAGGAGTAACTAATCCCATTCATATACATTCATACGCTGCCGAAGCAGCGGGAGCAATTCGGGGTTAAGTGTCTTGCCCAAGGACACATAAGCATGTGGCTGCAGGAGCTGGGGATCAAACCCTCGACCTTCCGGTTGAGAGACGACCGACTTCGCCCACGGTGATGTATGTAACAAATCTTCAAGAAAATACCCCAAAAAGTTCTGACATCATTTATTTTTTAAACATATTTTACATTTTTCAAATTTAACCACAGTTTAAAGCAACTGTGGTTATAAAGCAAAGAAAAATTATGTTCCCCTGTATGGTTCAGATATGAGCTTTCTCCTAGACTGAGATGCACATGTGGCATCGACACAGACGTTTAGGCAAACCTGCCGTCTATAATCAAGCTCATTGTGATCATTTACAAGCAGCTTCCTCAGCACAGACTGATAGAATACCCACAACGTTGTGATAGTCCTCTCAAAGAGCTTCTTTTTAAAATATAATGGGTGTTTCACGTACAGGGAGTTCTGACCACAGTTCAAAGTAATCATGCGACCCACATAAAAGATCACACATGATCCTGATAAGTGTGTGTGCTCTGTGACAGTCAGAGTGCCACACTTCAGTCCACAAATAAAAGCCAAAGTCTTTCACTCCTTCGCTGCGTCCTCAGGAGGTTCCTCTCCCTCTGAGTCCGACGCCTCCTCTTTGTCACTGTCTGCCTCCTCCTCTTCCTCCTCGGAGGACGCCTCATCGTTCTCTGCAGTGGGCAACTTAATGACGATCTCATCATCTGCATCGTCGTCACCAACCACCATGGACTTCCTCCTCTCCAGGACGGATGGGGTACAGACAGGTGTGGTGTCCTGGAGTCCAGAAAAAGAGTTGCACAGATTTATTTTTTGGTTCAAAAATGTTCCCATGAATCTTTGCAGCTTAGAGTTAAGTGTGTAGGTACATGGGTTTTATCACGCAGCCACCAAAAGACACACGCAATAAGCTTAATGCACCACGGTACTGTAGGCACAGTTATCTGACCACAGATCACTGATATACACCGGCGGTCATTTTCAGTCTGAGCCAAAGCTAAACGTTATCTCATTCAAGTTTCACTTACAGTACTACACGTTGATGCATTCATGGGATCGGAGGACTTTTTCTTCTGAGGCACCTGGGCAGCCTGGAAAAAATAAAAACAGCACCAAATGATGACAACAGAATTAAATGTAATTAATAGACTGTAAATATTAATGGACAGCCTGAGTCACCCGTCTGTTACTGGAGGGGGCTTTGGAGTCCCAGTCTCACCCTAACCATAGACTGAGAGCTGGAGCTGAGGCAGGTTTTTACGCTTAGCGTCTTATTGTGAACAACGCTTAGCCGTCGATACAAATGAGTGGTCAAAAAAACTAAAACATTTAAATTTAAGAACTTACAAATCCAGGGAAGTCGTACTCGATGCCGTGTGCTGCTAGTCGTTTACGGAGTTTCGATTCTTTCTTCAGCAGTTTTTCTTTCATCTTCGTGATCTGCTCTTCTGAACGAGTCTTGTTGTAGCGATCCACCGCAGGATAGGAGGGCTTTTTGAATTCCCTCTTGGAGCCATCAAACAGCTTCTCGTGCACCTTCTCCGGGGGCATTACGTGACCTGCCAAACAGAAAGAGGCAACATTGAGCTTACTGGAGACCTTAACTTACAAAGTTAACTAATTTAAATCCTAAATAAATGAAGTATTTTAAAAGTCTAAAGGGATGAAAAAACATTCGGTAAACATGGAGAGCATCACATCACTAAAAGATTCAGAGAAGAAGAAATCTCTGTATGTAAGAGACAAGGCAGGAAACAAATACTGTCTTGGTGCCATTTCCACTTAAACATGGGGTCAAATCATCACATTTTGTTGTTATTTACATTTCACACAACATCCTAACTTTACTGAATTAAGGGTTGTAATATTGGGCACTTGTATAAGCTCCGTAAGCTTCATTCATTCACAGGACTGAAGCCACTTGAGTGTAGGTGACAAACAGGAACGATGATGACGATAAACAGACGTGTGGACAAAGGAGGAATACTCACACTTGATCAGTCTTTCTCCCATGAGGTAATTGTTCATGGTCTCTGCAACGATTTTGGCCACTTCATCGCAGTCAAACTCTACAAAGGCATAACCTTTGCTTCCACCTGTCTAAGACGTAAAGATACGAGAGAACATGGATGAATACCACACATCTGTAGTTCATTAAAGTGTATCTAACTGTCTCTATATGGTCATTACTTTGATTTTCCTCTTGTTTTTTTGTTGGCACATGGGTTTTATCGCTCTGCCAATGGTGAGCAGGTGATAAGCTTAACGTGCCGCGGTACTTTAGGCTCAGTTATCTGACCTCAGACCACTGTCACACACCTGAGATCATTTTCAGTCCGAGCCCAAATTCAGATAACTTTAAAAACTGAACAGCTCAAATGCTGATCGTGTTCATTCTTATCAAACTACACATTTCTGTAAGTTTAATATCTTGTCGAAAAACTGTGTGAAAATGTTTGTGCTTTTCGTGACGTCATCTGTGCTACCTTTTTACTCCTGGACAGCCGAAGCCTCTGGACTTTCCCAAACTGTTCAAAGTAAGTTTTGAGCTGAGGTTCAAACAGTCCGAGCGGGAGGTGGCCCACATAAATCACTCCTGGAGTCACACTGATCCCCTGTGAAGAACACATTTTAAACAGATTACAAAGACAATAAATCACAACTACAGCCATTTGACGATATTATTATACCATGTTGTATTTTTCCTCCCCAATGTGAATATAAACTATAAGCAGTTGTGTCATCATTTTATAATTGGAATTTTTAAATAATGTATTAGTTTATTTTAAACCCGTAGGGCCTACACTAATAAAGTTATTCCAATGGTTGCCAGGTGGGTTGCTATGGCACGTTGCCACGTTACAAAACGTGTCGATACTGTTTCCTTTCACCATTGCAATATAAATTATCGTCATTAAATGGTCGCTGTACCCGCCTGCATTGTACAGAAATACTTATATTAAAAGGTTTATTTTGATGATATCTAAATAAATATATTCATGATCGCTAAATCAGGAGTTAAACGTTAGCAGCTGCGTTTACGCAAATTGACAAGTTCGACGTCCGGTCACAGATTCTAACGGGTTACGAAACAAGGTGTAACACCATTTAAACATTTTTAACGAGATATTTTATAAATGACGCCACAGTAAAATTCGTCAACAACAAAAAAATATATCAAGGCCAAGATTGAACCTTACCTTGCGTGATTTGTTCTTCTTCGCTTCTTGAACCTTCTTCTTGAACTCAGACTCTTGTTTTGGGTTCAAAGCCAGCAGCTCCTTCGCCGGCTTCGGAGCAGAGTCAGCTTTACTTTCAGTCATTTCGATTAATTGACGAGGGAAGACATAAACCGTTCAATGAAAATAACACCGTCAACCAACTCTGCACAAACCACGTTAGGTGTCTTCTTCCTACGGCTGCCCATGTGGTGACAACGTGACAACCAAGGAAGAGCCGGAGGAAGGTTAGCTTGAGTGATATATACAGGCGTGCGCCATACACAGCGCCACGTACAGGCCAGGAAGACTCATTGCACTTTAACAAAAAAACATTAAGCTGGTAAATTTCTGCCACTTGAATAATAGTCTTTACACATGTGTCTCGCATTTTAAATTTCATTTCCTATTTTCTCCTAAACTCTTTTTAAAGTATCATTTTCTCAGGATTTATATGTTTTCATGTTTGCACACCATAAAAATCATGTTTATAGCCTAGGCCCTAGTGGTTTGTGATATACAGAATGTAGCCTATGGGGCGCTGGAGGCCTAGTGGTTACTCCTCGAGAGCCATCAGCCTGGGTTCGATTCCAACCTGTGGCTCCTTTCTATGTGGTACCCCACTCTCTCTCTCTCTGCCCGTACTCTGAATCTATCCACTGTCCTGTCCCTAAATAGCGGCATAAAAAGCAACACAAGATTAATCGTCTTTAAACATCTTTCGCAGCATGTATTTGCTTTAAATGTTCTTCCTTCAATATACAAATGTGTTCTTTGTTTTATCAGGTCATTTAATACTTTTGGTTGTTGTTTTTTTAATTGAACTTTAGAAAGTTTCTTATATTTGTGAAAAATATCTCCTTATTAGATAAGGTCTGTTTTTTGCAGGCTAAATAAACTTGTTTATTATTTCATTATCGCAAGGTAAAAAAAAATCTTGAAATGAGAATTATTAAAGAAAACAATAGTTAATAAAGAAATCTGATTCTAATACACACACGAATATAAACAGAGAGACAAACTTCAGGGTGATCTATCACACTTACAGTCTTGAATTGTAACGAAGATGGAAGGGGAAGGAGGAGCAGAGGAGGAGGTGGGGAGGATGAAAACAAAGGGGGTGGAGTGTTAAGCAGTACAATAATGAGGAGAGAGTGAGTAGATACAGATCAGACACACACAGAGAGAGTGCAAACCGTGGCTCTGAATTCATGACATGGAAACCAAAATCATCTACTTCACGGTGAACGGAAAACCAGAGCAAGCCGAGTTCCCGGTGGATTGTCCTGCACAGGATGTCAAAGGTAAGAGCACAAATGTAGTCTTATTTAAGTTTTATTTATAACATAACATGGAAAGTGTGCTGCGTCTTACTTCACACAAACGCATATCCACGTGTGCAGTTCAAGGGTTTCAGGATTCATTTCTGCACCAGTTTTAGAATTTATTTGTCTTAATTGACCTTTGCCCCAGTCCTTTAATCTTTCCATGATTCAAACATACTGAAAAAAGGCTAACTATACTTCCAAAGCAAGATTGATATTCGTAGAATTTGAGTTGCATTAAATTAAGGACAGTTGAATCAGATGCATCGATCAGTCATTACACAAGCTGCTGTATGAACTGTGTAAGTGTTGTGGAGCCTGCAGCTACAGACGGAGGTACAGCTGCCACTGACAGATCCTCAACTTGTCACATCCTCTTATTTGGTGTCAGTAAGGTCAGAAAGGCAGCAGAAAACACCTCACTGCAAATCTGAAATATCATAAATACGATTATTCAGCAGCAGGTTTGTTATCAGCAGTTAGCCTCCAAGCTGATTTGAGTTTAGTTTTTTCCTCCTCTGTGGTGTGCATGCTCTGTGGCTCATTCATGTTCATCCTTTATTTTTATCGTTATTTTTTGGTCCTTGTTGCCTTTATTGGATAGCACAGCTGAAGAGAGACAGGAAATCTTGGGAGGAGAGAGCGAGGATGACATGCAGCAAAGGGCCGAGGTCGGATTCGAACTCACAGCCGCTGCGACGAGGACTACTCTGTCACGCGACACAACCGATAGGCTTTTGGCGCTCCCCATCCTTTATTATTTTTGTAAAAGTTCAATCATACATTTTAGAAATTGAAAAACAATCGCTCAAAATGGACAGGGATTTTGATTTGGCACAACAAAGAAACCCTAAACTTGTTGTCTTCACTTTTTTTACTCTACAATAATGACAGGATTCATCTATGAGGCTTTAAAAATGATTTATTAGGAAATCATAGGAATTGGTCATTAATTGGTGGTACAGTTATTAATCTGGACGCATCAGTCTGTAGGGACTTGGGTTGGGTTCAAGTCCCAGTTTGGATCAAAGTCTGGAAGTTGATCTGGCTGGAGAGGTGCCTGGTGACCTCCCGAGTACTGCCCAGATGTCCTTGAGCATGGCACCGAACCCCCAAACGCTCTGGTGTGCTCCCTAGCAGCCCCACTCTGACATCTCTCCACTAATGCATGTCCACAGGTCCTGTTTGTGCATGTGTGTAATTCAGGACTATGTGTGTGAGAAGCATATCTCTCAATAACAGAGTGTACAACCAGAATTTCCCTCAGGGGTTAATAAAGTAGGTAAAATAAAATTTAAATGGTGATACCTAATAGCGCTACAGAACAGTGTAACTCATGGACAGCTCACCAGCTTTCCTCTGCACCTGAAGAGGAGCACCCGATGGTCTCATTATTTTCTTTGTAAAATGAACGATGAGACTTTCTTTCTAGATTTGTTCCGTGCTGCAGCCGAGGCCGGACCCCACGACATCCTGAAGCTGTACAACCCCAAAGGCAGCATCATCAACATCTCCCAGAACCTGGAGCCCAACAACCCGAGCTCGTGCTACAAACTGGAGGTGGTGGCTGCAGACTGCAACAGTGAACCGTTAGGTATCTTTAACTTGTTTACAAGAAACATCACTTTGACATGGTTCATTGAAAACGCGCTCACTGCTCCCTCTTTTCTGCTCGTTTCAGGTGTGGAGCTTGCTGGTGCACTCGGATTTGACCTCTCAGCCATGGAGAAAAGGTAAGAAAGGTCGGAAATGAAAGAACAAAGATGAGCCAACTTGAATCTTTGCACAACCTCACTGATGCTGTGTGATGTCAGGCTGCAGGGCCTGGAGAAGAAGATCTTGATCGAGGCCGGTGAGACTCCTGCAGTCGTGTATGAGATGAAGAAACAGGTGGATTCATTCAGAGAGAAACTAGAGGTACTGACAAAATACTCTTAAATACTTTAAAGCCTTCAAAATTTAATTGAATTTATATGATATGCAATGTGGTGTATTTTAATCCTTTTGATAATATGAATGACCTGAGCAAACTAAAAAAAAGAAGGAAAGAAACCACATAAACATCCGTCAAACTAAAACACTTTATAAATAGACAGCGTCTTTCTCAGGATGAATTAAATGAACATATTCATTTGATAAGATGACTCCCCGATACGTGATTGAGACTCGATGAAGGGGTGTTTTATACAACAGAGGATGAAGAGTTTTAGCTCGTCTAGTTGAATAAATATTAAACTTTGAATAAGTGACAAAACAATTTCTAAAACAAAACAGGTCTGAGTTTTGGTACACATCGTTAACGACAAATGTACAGATTTGGGACTCATGGGGCGGCTGTGGCTCAGTTGATAGAGTCGGTTGTCTCTCAACCGGGAGGTCGAGGGTTCAATCCCCTGCTCCTGCAGCAACATGTCCGATGTGTCCTTGAGCAAGACACATAATAACCCCGAATTGGGTCAGCAGCGGTGGTGTATGAATGTGTATGAATGGGATTAGTTACTTCTGAAGGTCACTTTACACAGCAGCCTCTGCCATCAGTGTGTGAATGTGTAGGTGTGACCTGCGGTGTAAAAGAGCTTTGAGTTGTCAGAAGACTAGAAAAGCGCTAAACAAGCTCAAGTCCATTTACCATTTGAACAATTTAAATGAAAACAATAATCAACAGCTGCAGCCTGAGAAAAGGGGGGGAGCACTTTGTGCAACAGATTTAGAAAAAGAAGCCAATCCAACAAACTGCGTCTGACGCTGTAGTATTTTATGGAGATAAGATGGGAATGTACTTACCAAAACAATATTACAATATACGTAATAAATCCTTTCTGTGGTTTTTTCAGAGTGTGGAGCACCTGAGCTGGCTGGGACTGTTTAAAGACCTTTCAGAGGGAACCCACAAACCCTCCCCGTTCTACCACAAGAGATCTCTGCATAAAACCAGGAAAGAGTGTGAGCATGTACGGGAAAAGTTTCTTCAAATGAGGCACGTTCACTTGCAGAACTCCCTGAAAGCAGTCGTTCATATATACCTATTGTATTTCTGAATATCAAGTAATGATTCATGCTTGTTGTTGTTGCAGCTCTCTGGAGGTATCCGAGGAAGTGAGGCAGTATTTAAAGACTCCAACCTTTGACAACTGGTAAGTTTAGTCAGTATAAACCTGATGTATTAATGTCACCTGCAGCACTGGGAGTCTTTTCACCTGCGTGGTCACTAACAAACAACCAGTGCACCTGTTTTTCTTACTGAACAGACAGTCGTGCCCAACAAGCACCTCTGATGCGTTTCTGAAGAGGATGTGAGCCGTCAGCCTTTTCTTCTGATCGAGACACTCATTTCAATATGAAAGGTCTGCAGAGGGCTCACTAATCAAAAGAAGGTCTTCATAAAAGGCTTCATCAACAGATCGTGTTTGAAGTGGGCCTCATGGAGAGGAAGTGATGCTGCTTTTCTGTGAGGCTTGGCCATCAATTCATTTGTCCGAAAAGCTTTTAAAGCGAACCCAGCACGACAAAGAATGATGGACCGAGATAGGCACAGGTTACGCAACGATAACAGAAGCTTGGAGCTTCACTAAATCATCGTGAAGATTCTCGTGAAACGCTGATACAATGAGCTTTTCTTCGCTTCCTGCTAAAGATTTTTTTAAAGAAAAGGTTGGCATCCTTTCGGGATCATCGGCCCCTCTCGATTAAATATGAGCGTAGTCCCAGTGATGTCACCCATTTGTTTCTGAAGAGGTGTTATGAAACCCATCGATTGTGGTCGCCATATTGGAAATGCTCTCCCTACATTTTAGTCAGTCTAGAAACAGACAAAGAGGTGGAGCTGAGGCGGGCCTTTAGCCTTCTAGGCAACAGCTACTGTCAGGTTGAGTAATCCTGGGACCCAAAAACAAAACAGATGGTTATAGTTCAAAGCTTATTTATTGAATGATACTTGAAGTGAAGGCAGAGATGTTTAGTTGAAGTGGTGGTGGGTGGCAGGAGCTGAGACATGTCACGGTGATGCACAAGACTCAAGATTCTGGATGATAGATGATCCTGAGACGAGGAGAGCAAAAATTAGTTTGCAGGTCAAAACATTAGGAATGAGGAGGAGGCACAGCCGAGATCATGACAGTTACAGTACACACGTCTGTCAACTCAGCCACACCTCTAATCACGTCAATGATGCATAAGTCTTCGATCAATTGGCTGTGTTTTTTTTTGTAATTTGGAGGCCCAAGATGCGACAATATTTCCCATGTTCCTAAGCTAAGCTAGTGAAGAGAAGATGTTTGGAGGCATCTCTCTTTTCATTCACAAAGACAAAAAAATACAGAACAAAGCTGAATATTAATTATACACTAGCCAACACATACCATCCAACACTTGCTAATCACCTCTAACTCAAAGTCAGCACATCTAAATAGTTTACCGAGTCTCTATATGCTAGGTGTGAAAATAAACTGGGCTCATGGTTGGTGCTATATCAGTTCTTCTGCTACAAAATACAGTACCATACAGTAATCCACTTATTCAAAGACCTGATATTTCCATAAAGATCTAATTTCCGACCATATGTGTGGATATGACGACATGTTGGGGCTTTTTAAAGGACTTGAATCTCATCAGGGGGTCAGGTGTCCCCCTTTTGAATAATCTACCTCTGTTTTAATGCTATTTTATAGACACCTTATTTACATTCAAATGACAAATCTGCTGTTGCTAAATGCTGTGTGTGTTTCTAGGCAGTGGGAGGATGCAGAGATCATGGTGCTCCTGCAGGTCATGTACACAGATTTAGATTTCATAGCCACGTTCAATATCGAGCCCGAAGTGCTGCAACAGTTCCTGTTCGAAGTTTATCGAAGATACAACAACATCCCTTTCCACAACTTCAAGCACTGCTTCTGTGTAACCCAGATGGTGAGTGTGAGTGTGTGTGTGTGTGTGTGTGTGTGTGTGTGTGTGTGTGTGTGTGTGTGTGTGTGTGTGTGTGTGTGTGTGTGTGTGTGTGTGTGTGTGTGTGTGTATGTGTGTGTGTGTGTTAGGGCAACATTTAATGGGGATAAATCATGGAGGGACAAGCAGTGAAAACCTGCATAAACGCCTTGATGGTTAACTGGTGAAGGACTTTCGGTCCTCAGGGATTAGAGGTGACTCCAATCAGTGGACAGCTCTGCAGGTTAGACTATTTGAACCCCCTCCCCTCTTTATTATGCCATTTATGATGACATGAGGGATGTACTTTTTAGTAACTGTCCTCCATTAATGCTGATTTCTTCTGATTGGATGTGTGCTTTAGAGGAAGGACCTTTTTTGTAGCCCATTTATCTGCAAAGCCCGGGAGTAAAAAACAGAAAACACTGTTTAAGACTGAGCTGTAAAAAGAGCATAAAAAGAGCAGAACCACAACAACTGTATTTCAGGTGTTTTATAAACTCATGAGGGTTGGGTATTTTATTTGCATGAATAAAATACAATCAATGAATCGATCTATGACCCATCTGATCCACACAGGTGGCTGTAAACCAATGAGTCCTGGATGGAGTCCAGTAATCATTAGTGTAAATGTTGTGATCATGTCATCTCAAAATGATTCGTTTGAAATTAAGACGATGAGTCAAAAAGATCTACTTCATAATGAAGATGACCCTAAAAATATAACAATGATACTTGAGGACATTTGCTTTGAATCTGTGTTTGACAAAATGTTTGATATTATTAATACAGACAAAATGAGCAACTGTTTGAATACCATAAAGAGTGTTACGTTCTCCGAGATGGCTAAGGGATGAAGGGAGTAACAATAAAATATAACCCAGCGAAAAGCAAAGCAAATTTAAAAGGATTTATGAACAAACTCTAACACGCAAAATATAACAAGAACAGTAAAGCCTCAATCGAAAGCACAGTCCTTCCACAGAAGGAGTGCACTGACGTCAAGACACACACAGCCGAATGGCCCACTGGCGACTGGCTGCCTCCTCTCCTGCTCTCTATACCTCATTGCCACATGTGAGGCTGAGAAGTTACACCTGGGGAGCACACAGGAGCGAGAGAGGGAGAGAAACACATAAACAACAGTATGGCACGTAACAAGAGTTAAAAAGATAGAGAGATAGATATTTCAGTTTGAATTTGAAGGAGAACAAAATCAAAACTAAAAGACTGAATACAAGACTTTTATCATTTGGTTCTTCTTTGGTAACATGTTGCCATAACTGTAGAGGTTTATACTTTATCTACGTTGTGTGTTTGGCTTGTCCACGGTCCAATGTGATGGAAATAGTGTCTGTTTCTATCAAAGAATACGACAACATTGCGCTGGCCCTGCTCAGTCTGGTCTCTGTTTCCTCTCCTCTGATCAGATGTATGGTTTGATCTGGCTGACTGACCTGAGGAGCAAGATGGACAGCATCGACCTGCTGATCATGTTGACCTCTGCTGTCTGCCACGACCTTGACCACACAGGATACAACAACGCCTATCAGGTATATTAAAAACCATCTCTGTGCTTTTGCAGACTGTGTCTCTTTGCTGAGCCATGACACAAACGATGAATTTGATCTTAATTAAGCAGTAATATTAGAAGATACACACTTGATATCAGACTGCTGATACGTTAAACCAGCTAACAGGCCGATCACACTCAACATAAACACTGCTAATTAAAGTGAACATATCACTACTTAAAATCACTCTGCTGCAGTGTAAAGGCTTCATTTTAAAATGCTGAATTACTGAGGTGCTTAAACATTACTGTTGTCAATCAATTGGATAAAGCACCAATGCATCTTCAGATATCAGTTTACATAAACTGTATTAAAGAGGACATCTAATCCCCTTCTCCACCTTTTCAAACAGTCCCCTGTGGTCTAAATGAAACATCTGTGCTGTGCTTTGGTCCAAATATAACATGAATCAAGCACCAGAGGAGGTTTGTGACCCTGTAGAAACCAGCTCTCTCAGAACGCTCCGTTTTGGTGTGTGTGTCTCTTTAAATGCAATGAGCCCCCCCTGAGTTTTCACGGTAGACATCACTCCTCTGTAGCGAGAATAAAAATGGCGGACCTGCTCAAAAGTTTTGCTCTAGGCTGGGGGTGGAGTCCATGGGTGGAGATACCAGGGGAGGGGAGGGTATTTTTTTTTACCAGAATCCAACTTGTGATGTCACAAGGAGAGAAAATTTGAAACAGAGCATTTCTCTCTGTGTTGTAAGACTTATGCAGACCACAAACAAAGGACTGGATGGGTTTATTTTATACTTTGTGGGTCTGTAGACACTCAGGTTACCCAAATAAATGATAAAAAACACTGTCAAAGTGGATTTTTCATTGTATGTCCCCTTTAAAGATAAATCACTCACTCTATGAAATAGCTATTTGTCAAAAAACAAAAGCTGTTATTATAAAGATGTTTACAGTTAACAAACGGACACTGATGCACCGTTCCAGTTGGTCCGTACGCAGGCAATAAGAAAGTTCAATGTCCGGTCATGAATCACTTTTCTTCATTTTAATTCGTGATCATGCAAAATGAAGAAACATTTTTATGCCGCATCTTATCAAGACAGGAGGTCCGCAGCATGACCCCTCTCCATCTCATTCACCTGGTAAAAGACCTGTTTCTCTTCCTGGTGCATGACCTCACAGTGACACACCTGCCATATTTAAATGGTTCCCCTCAGCCTAAGTGCTTGGCAAGGTGCCCACTGCCCCCTGGTGTTCACAACAACAACCAAGAACAAAACAAAAGCAAAATAACAAATGACAATGAACAAAATAGCTCCTACACTCTGTGTTTGCTGTTTGACCATCTTTCAGATAAATGCTCGGACCGAACTCGCTCTCCGCTACAACGACATCTCTCCCCTGGAGAACCACCACTGTGCTGTGGCGTTTGAGATACTGGAGAAGGTAAGGGTGGAAACTTTTACTCCAAGCTGCAGTTATACAAATATATTTAAAGTTTAGGGATAAGAACTGAACATGGACACGAACAGATCGATCTCAGTAAGATGCAGACGGTCAAGTATTACACAAACAACTTCGTTTCTGTTTTATAGTCAGAGAGCAACATCTTCAGAAATGTTTCCATGGATCAATACAAACGGATACGAGAGGGGATCATCAAGTGAGATCTGCTTTGAAATCCTCTGAGCATGCTCATTTTCTCATTATATTTCATTAAAGCCTATTAAAACAAATCTGTTGTCATTGCAGATGCATTCTGGCCACTGACATGACGAGACACAACGAGATCCTCAACAAGTTCAAGTCCATCCTGCCAGTGTTTGACTTCACTAACAAGGACCACAGAGACGTGGTAGGAGGGGTGTTAAAAAAAAAAGGGAGCAGACATTGTAATGATAATAAACTGTAAAACTAATCATTACATGTCTTAGTCCCTCCCCTAAAAGTGACAGTTGTTGAACCTCTTGTTTCTCTCTGATAATTACCTTGTAACTGTGCCCATCTGTTTTCGTTTCCTGTTTCGTGTGCAGCTGATGATGATCCTGATCAAAGTGAGCGACATATCCAATGAGGCGCGGCCTATGGAGGTGGCTGAGCCCTGGTTGGACTGTCTCCTGCAGGAATTCTACAACCAGGTGACTATAAATCCTACTGTATTTGTATTTTCTAATCTAATTTAGATCACGTAGAACCACAGTGGGAAGCAAAATAAGTCCATTGTCCATGCAAGTTCTGTTTTTATAGGTCTACCCAGGTGCATGCTGGTCGTCTACATGTCTACCTACCTTAGGTGCAATAACAAAGGCAAACAAGAATACTAACTTTGCAAAAAAAACAACTAAATATCCTAAACAATTAGCAAAAGAAATCTAAATGTAAAAACAAACAAACATCTAGAATAATCAAATAAAACTAAAACTACTCATTAGAGCCTTCAGCTTGTTGAACAGCCTTCCAGAGGAGATCAGACCTGCAGAATCCGTCCCTCGTTTTATTTCTCTACTTAGGACATTCTTTGACAAAAAAGCTTGACAGGCTGACAAACTTTAAACCACAGCAGTGGCTCAAAATGTGCACATTTTGCAATGACAGTAGGAAACCTCCCTGAGGGGGTCCCATCTGACAGCAATCCCTTTCGATACCCTGCTAAGCATCTCATGCATTCATCCTGTGAAAACCAAAGTTTGTCAATGAAAGTCTCTGAAGGAAAATGAAGAGGAAGTTTCTTTCTGGAGGTGAAAAAAAACGAGGAAGAGGAGTAAGCGGCAGGACAGTGGAAGACATGATGGGGATGAACGCTGGTTAGAGGGGCCCAAGATGCTTTATTGACTATAGGGCCCCAACAGACTCTAGAATCACCACTGGTACTAAATACATAACTGAATACTTTCAATAATTAAATAGCTAAACGAGTTTTTCTTACTGTGGTAAGCCTTAAATTTGACAAACAAAGGGACGGCGTGCTCGACACAAACACTCCTCCAAGGCAAACTCAAACTCAAAATGAACACTAAGGCAAAACAAACACGTCAGCACTCACAATAAAGTTTGAAACTTCCAATAATAAAGATAAACAGCAGCTGAATGAAACAGACGTGTATTTTATGTGTTTGAATATCAACTTTACGAATAAAAAGGGTTTTCTCTAGTTTAGAAAAATGACATTTCTCTTTTGTTTGACTGATTCAAAACACTTGGTGAATCTACGTTTACCGGTACGTAAACTGTATTCACTGTAAAAGAGTAACTTCCTCCAGCTGTGTCTTCTTTCTCCCCTCAGAGTGACATGGAGAAGCTGGAGGGTCTCCCAGTCACCCCCTTCATGGATCGGGACAAAGTGACCAAACCTTCATCTCAAACAGGCTTCATCAGATTTGTGCTGTTGCCTCTCTTCATCGAGCTGGCCAACCTCTTCCCCTGCCTCGAGGTACTTTGCTCTTCAAGATTCACAATCATGCACAGGGCACTCTGGGAAATGTAGGATAACTCATTGAATAAAAAGTGTGCAGGGTAGAGGGAATGTTTGCTCACTTTGGGTGCATTTGTTTTTTACGTCTTTCTGCAGCAACACATCATCAACCCGGTGAGGAAGGCTCTGGATTACTACACGGAGATGGAGAAAGCCCTGGAGAGAGAGAAACAGAACCGCGCTCAGAGCGAGAATACAGCCAAGAGTAAAGAGACGTCTGTGGGCTCACAGAGCAGAGCCAACAGCCTGACTGATGATCGACCTGAGGCCTCCAAAGCAGACACGCTGTGAACCAAGACAGACGTAGTTTTTAAGAACTGAGCTGGGCACCATTATACAACCATTGCTGTTTTTATGTTTTGATTTATTGACGTAATTGAACCACATAAATCTGTACTTTTAGGAGTTTATTCACGGGGCTAAACCAATGTGATCAATGCTGTCTCAGTCGGTTTTGTCTACGCAGTAACGAATGAATGAATGAATGAACGACTTTATTTCGAACCAAAAATTAGAATAAGATAATAAAAACAAAAGTAACAGTGTCCGAAAAGGAGTAGGAAGAAGTCAAACTTAAATACCCCTTTCTCACATTTCTTCTATTAGTTTATAAATGATTCCAACAAATGCTCACAATCATTTGCAACTAACGTATCCACAGTTTGTTTGCACCTAAAACAAATAAATCACAATCCTAATATTCACCCAGTGTTACAAAACATATAGGATTACCCCTAAAACAACATTTCCTCTTCCATATAGCTGTCAAAAATATCTTTTTTGTATTAATGTTTGTGCTTTGAGCTCCTCCTGACCCTGAAATACATCGACTCTTCTTAGTTATACGAACACATTGTTGTTTTTTTAAATTAAATTTGTCTCTTAAATCATAACCCCCCCCCTCTCTGTCACAAAACATTTTTTGAATGTCGCCCAGAAGTGAATTCTTTCTTGCTTTAAACATGATTATTGCAGTTTTAAATGTGACCAGATCGAGACATTTCAAATCATGTGTCTTTAAAAACAGTGTGTTCCCTAAACGGCACCTTGTGTAGGCCGAAATCTTGATCGCTCCCTTTTGAAGTATGCATAATGGTTGTAAGTTGCTTTTGAAATGACACCTAAGCAACAAAACAAGGAATAAACTAATTGACAAGAATAAACCAGGACACAAATGTTTGATTTGTGGATTCAAAGATTTGCACAAATGTGTCTTTATACTGTTTAGTTTCTGTTAGTTCTGTGACTGCTGGAGTGGTTCTTGGAAGATTAAATAATTGTCTTGTTAAAATCAAATGATTGTTTGATTAAAATCTTAAACACATGAATCACTTTCCATGAATCTTTTGGTGCTTTTTGCTGTCGTGTGTATAATTTAGTGTTATCTCTGCGACGCACAACAAATTTGAGTCTTGTAACTTGCCCCATTGGCAATAATGTTAACTAAATTGTGTAATTATACTTAACCTGCACAAAATAACTTCCTCTAAGTTAATACATTTTAAAGTCTTATCTGTAGGATTGACAGTATTCAGTGTCAACAGGTGTAGGATAAACTTCTAGCCTGTAGGTGTCACTATAGGACCTGTAACGGTGGCTACATGTGACTTTCATTACTGTCAGTAACAGTGTTGAAATGTTTCCTTCAGTCAATCAGAGTGAATGACGACAACATGCAGAGGAAACACGCTGTGGAAAGACTGCGACACGTTTCATGTTTCATGACTCTGAACAGCTGATCAGTCCTGAGCTGCTGTTTTAGGGCTCACCCCAAACCTGCACATCCTGGTTAATCATTGTGGAATCAAGAATACAAGTTTTTATATCAAGAATAAAATAGAATGATTTAACATATCAAACATTATCAGGAAAATAATACGTCATCTATTGGGATGTTTGACAGTCGTATCCATGGACACAACATGCGGTCATTTATTTATTTATTTTACAAACAAAACACCTTAACCTAACTTTCCAAAATGATCCTTGTGTCCTTGCCTCTGCTTACGTCCTCACTCTCGTCCAAATTTGGTCACTTATAAATCAACATGGTGACGGCCAGCAGACCAAATACCAGCCTTCAAAACATTTGTCCACCAGCAACTGTGTGACGTCACGGTGGTTAAGTCCACTTCACATCCACTTGAATGCAAAGAATTTATTGTAGCCCTGGCTCTGTTATGTCCAGTCACATTTACTTTTTCGGACTTTAGGGGCTCCGTAGTATTCCCAGGACAGAGTAAGGAACTGAAACATCTCACAGCCCATGTTAAATAAAGTTGTAAAACGTCTCATTTTACACTAAAAGCTGAGCATAGAGATTTTAAATGTGGTTGCAGACAAAGAGATTAATCTTGACCTACATTTTAAGGTTTTTATAGCCTATCAAACAAGTTAAATAGCCTTTGTAAATATGTTCAGTAAAAATGCATTCAGGGATTAACCAATTTTTCAAAGCTGGTGCCAAATCCGGACTGACTCAAACGATCCTGATCACTGAAATGAGCCCGTATTTCCCCCACTCAACAAACCTCATTCATTTTTATATTTCACATTCCTTGCGCCGTGCCCCTCGACCTGATTGGTCAGCGTGGGGCCAACGCCTTCTGACCGGCAGCCAATCATAGTCTGAGGACTGGCCGGGCCGGTTCCGGTTTGATCCTCCTTCGTGCTCCACCCACCACAGTCTGTCCGCCCCGCGCCTGCTCTGCCGACCGACCCCTCACGAGGACACTTGGTCAATTTTGGCGACAAAAACAACTAAAATCTCGTGTCGGGGATTCCGGTCGGTCTCGAAGGCAACAGCTGTAAGTGGTTAAAGCCCTGCTTTGAGTTTTTATTTTATTTTTGTTTACCGTCCGCGAGGGGAAAAACAGAAGCGAGGATGGATCCACTGGTTGCTGCGATTGATCAGGGCACGAGCTCGACGAGGTTTCTGGTGAGTTACGTGGACACATTCAAACAGACGTCGTGTTACTATTACGTCAAACTTTTGCGTTTGTTTATCAATTCACGAAAGTTTCGCCGCTAAAACACAAAGAAACCCATCAACTGAACTAATGCTGCAGATGGAAATCAACAATGGACGAAGAACAAAGCTGATTTAATTCGCTCCAAAGCTACACGTTGTCATGGTAACGCAGCCCCTTCGGTTTGTTCGCGTAAAAGCTAGCATGATTTTGGGTTTATTTTCCTAAATAAGAAATACGAGACATTTGCTGACTGATTTACATCATAAACATGGGGGTCGTTTGTGCGCCCCCTACCGGTGAGTAGCAGTAGAGAGCTGTTTGTTTCAAACTATAAACTTTGGATGCCATCTTTAGTTTTGTTATAAAGATTGTAGATACACTCAACGCACGATATGATGCGCTTCACCATACGATTTTATCGCGGTTATTTATGGCTTTCTAAAATATTTTAAAGTCATGGAATTGAAGTTGATTAATGAATGAATATAAACCATCCATTTTCTTTGTTTTTCTTTTGAACTGTATGAAAATAGGTTTTATAGATAACTAATAGAGAACAAACAGTCGACACTACCATAATGCCTCATTGATCTAATCAGCGGTTTTGACAAGCTAGCGAAACCGTAGCTTAATAAGTTGTTTATTAACCTAATATTTGCAGGAGTACTGAAAAACACGACCAGAGGCTGTAAGGCGGACGTGTGAGAGAGTTCCCGGCGTGATGACGTTTAATGTCCCCGACAACCACTGTAGTCTCATTCAGCCACTTGTTAGCAACCGCCTTTTTAAGGTTAAAAACGTCAAAATTGCAAATCGTTTGTAATTGCGTATGTTTGTATTGATTTGTTGTTGTTTTCCGATGTGTTATTGCATAGGCCTTTTCAGGGTCAAAATCTTTGACCCACTTTTTATTGCCGTTACATGAAATCACAAATGAATCATTCTATTACACAGATCCTTCAGTTATCAGTAAGGACTGATATGAATGTTATCTTTAACTGGAAGACACAACGCTTTATCCGCCTGTGGTAGACTTTGATTACACAACAGTATTTATGGATTGATCAATCAAGAGTTCCTCTTAATCTGATGTTTTAGCTCAAGTCAGTTTCTTCAGCTGACAGGAAGTCTTCTCTGCATGCCAGCATGGCCCTCCTGACCTCTGGTCAACAAAAGGCTATCACTTATAAGAAAGAGAATGTTTCTTTTTGTAGTCCTGGGACCAGGCTTGATTATTTGTTTCCTCGACATAATGTCATATTTAACTCAAACAAGTTCAAACTTAAAACCCCTAAAGTTGGTTGCGACAACTTTTGGTTAGAATATGACTGAAGACTTCAGTATGTTTGGATTATCGATCATTAAAGATGGTATCATTTTAAAACACGTGATATTGAGAAAGTGTCTGGGTATAGGCTAACGCACATGTTCCTTTTTCTTTGTACCTGCAGTGATAGGAGTTCAGAGTCAGCTCAACATGTGATTCAGTGTTTTCACACTATGTGGAGACTGGAGAGGACATCACTGTGTGTCCAGACATGATGAACATTCACCTGATCAGTTTGGCTCATTGAAACTGCATTGTTCCTGGTAGACACATAGTGGCTTGTTCTCACAAAGCTCTGGTTATTCTGAATGCAGATGGCTTCATTGAGTCACAGATTGGATGAAAACCAGATATTTGTTGAGAAAGTTCATGACCCGTTCTTAAAGGGGACTAACTCATTAAAGCTGTGTTGTGAAGTCCGACACACCCCTCTGTTTCGTTCCTTTCATTCTGTCGACCAGAAATGAGATTCATGTAATCAACACGAACCATCCCGTCTCTAGTTGAACCTGTTTTTAGTTTCAAAGTTGTCCTCAGCCCCGTGAAACCCCGCCACCACTTTTTCTCCAATTGTTGGTTTGTTGATGCTGTGGAGATAATTAAATCCAGTTTAGAGATCCATTGTGATAAAATTCGGCTTCCTCAAGTGGGTCAGCTGGAAGATCAGACTTGGCGAAGAAGACAACAGTTTGGAGCTCTGTGGTAGAGAATAGACTGAGAGGATTTTCGATGCCTGGTTAGATCTTGTAAACACATTTTGTGAAACCTGCCAGCTTCTCACATTTGATTAACTGGGACTACAGGGAGTCTTTGTCTGGCTGGTTTCTGGTCCTAAATTGTACTTTAAAACTTGCTTTTAATCTTAAACCTACAGGTCTTCATAGGGGGATTCCTTGCAGAACCAGGCTCTTGTGGTTGTTTGTTAGTTTGAAGATGACACATTTAAACTGAATCTGGTTAGCTTCTAAGAAAGCGATGGCTTTTTATGTAAAAAGTATCTCGGGACGCTGGTAGCCTAGTGGTTAGTGCACGCGTCTCCATGTACAGAGGCTTGGGTCCTCCAAGCGGGCTGTCCGGTTCGAATCTGACCTGTGGCTCCTTTTCCAGCATTTCATTCCCCGCTCTCTCTCCCCCCTCTACCTCTATCCACTGTCCTATTTCTAAAATAAAGGCATACCAAGTCTCTCACTCTTCAACTAAAAGCTCTTGTTCTGTAGGGAGTGGGATCCTTTTTGTAATATTGTCAGACACAAAACAATACGAGCCTGACTTGTTCCAAACCATTAGCACTTTAAAACTCACTTAGACCTTGAAATATAAAAAAAGAAAATGGGACCACGGTTTTAAAGTAAAGAAGTAGCCTTTTAATCGAAGGTATTTGCTTTGAATACCTCAGACTCTTTTCAAGTTTTGTCCGCATGATAGTTGATTGTCAGCAAAACAGAAATCCTGTTTATTTTGATCTAAGATAAGTTGAAGAATTACACGAGTGCTTTCCACCTGTAACAAGTTTCTTCTTCGCTTGAGTTCCTATTTCTCTTGATCCAGAGTCATTGATGTCCGTGGTAAACAGGTGCCATAACATCATGGTTGATGTTCATTCTTTCCAAACGTCCTAGCTTGAACGCTATGTACGGACATTTACTGTGTGCTGATGTGATGACACTCAGGTCAGACGAGGGGAGGGTTCACTCGTACAAAAGTTCAACTTTAACATACATACAGAGTTGTTGTTTGGGAGGTTCATCTCAAAGCCTGGATGAGAGGGAGACAACACATCTCTTGACATTAGTCATTAGCATGGTGATTATTTACAACCCTCACAATGATGAAAAGGCCTTTGTGTTCTTTAAACTGTGTTGTTTAATCTGTTCTACTGACTGATTGGTTCATGAAAGATTGACAGCTAATTCATCCCCTTACTTTTTATGAATGTATATAACTGTCTGTTCTCCTGACTGTAGTTATCACAGCCCTCACAGTGACAACACAAGCTTTGATCCTAAAATCTTTACGGCAAACCCTGGACTGCTGTCTGTCACGTTATACTATAATAAAGTGTTGAAGCACTCGAAATCAGTCTTGGTCTCAAGACCGGTCTCATGGCCACTTTTTGAAGGCCTCGTCTCAGATTCAAAAGCATTTTTACTCGGTCTTGTCTCGGGCTCAGACTGAGTGGACTCCCGATTTTAAGTCAAGACCATCACTGATGGGCTATTTTTCCACGTCACTACTGTGACTCGAAGGAAAACTGCCATTTTTTTAACGAACAAATGACTTCAATTCACGTGTAGTTTGATTTTTATCCCCTGGTTACGACCGCAATCTTCCCGATTTCACGGTCTCAGTGAGTGAGACGCCCGCTGCACACAAGATGATGATTTTCAGTGATATTTATGGTCTTGGTCTTGATTCCTAAATGTCTCTGTCTCGGAGCACTCTGGTCTCGGGTGTGTCTTGGTCTCGGTTGGTCTCGTCTTGACTAAATCACTCCTATAATATAAATATAATATCCCCTGTGTCCACTCAGACTTAAAGCTGTTCGTCTAGATCTCGCTCTCTAGATCCTTGCTTGTGTTGTACCTACTCTCTGATGTCGCTTTGGTTTGCTAAATGAATTATAGGATCGCTTAACTTTTTGGCAGTCTGCCAAGTAAATTATTGATCAAATATTCATACATCAGTTGTTTCAAAACACTTTGACTAAATCTGACTTTATGGTGCAACAACAAAACACTAAACTCAATGATGTTCAATTTGAAAACTATCTTGAGGGTCTGATTTCTTCCAAGGAAGCATGACTTGTCCTCTCGGGGTCTCCTTTTCTGTCCAGTTGGAAAGTATTGAACGGGACACTTTGTGTTGAGTTTGCAGACTTGAGTAATACTTGCTCATGGTGCTGTATTGGACTCGGATGTCCTGCTTTATCTTTTCCAGTCATAAGATGTGTCCATTTATAATGTGAGAGGATGTTCCTGATTGCTGTCCAACTATGTGACTTGAGCTGAATGTCGCCTCCCCTCGATTTAATGTCAGCGGGTTCAGGCTGCAGTGTGTGTGTGTCTGTGTGTGTCTGCACAGACTCTGTGGGACGATCAGAGGGGGTAAAGATTTCCAGGTTGTGACATGGTCGCTTTAAACTGCTGGTGTTGAACGTTCCTCTAAGTTAATGATTCCCTGTGTTTTTGTGGTGTGGTAAAGCAGCCTTCACTGTGGTCTGCAGGTAAACTATACGTCTGTACTGCTTGTTCACAGCCAGGGGAGTAATGCTTCATTATCCTATTAAACCTTATTAGAAGAAATGCTAATTCCCCTTCTGGCTCTGTGGGTTAATATGCTGCCTCCTTTTACATCTATCCCATCTATAATAGAGGACAGCCATGTCAGCTACGCAATAATAACAATCTTCTTTGTTGTGTCACAGAAAATAAGATCTCAGATTTTTCCCCCACCAAACTTGAAATTGATTAGTTTCTTTTTAGGGCCACTGATGTCACCTGATTTTTGGGACGTGTGTTTCCTCTGTGCAGTCGACATTTCCACCCACCTTTGTCCCACTTAAAGGCATTCCTCTGTTGTCTGGACTAGATTATTCCTGCTGCTTTTACTCCCAAAAGATTGTAGAAAAACATTGACAGTGCATGGTGGGTAAAATGAGGTGTGTGAGTGGGAAGGTGTTACACCAATCCAATGTGTTTTTGAGAACAAACCGCCTAGTAAAACCTCAAATCTGTTGAGCTAGATAGATGTTCATATACACATCCTTGCATTGACCCCTCAAATGCAGTTATCAAACACTTGTGGAAAAGATTTATAATGACGATAAGATGGTCACTCGACTGGAAAGTAACTGGATGCACGTGCATCACTGAGTGACACTCTGGAGAGTGATAATGCTTGTTGTAATCCATCTAGCACACACTGCTGGTGACAGGGAGCTGCTAGTGTCATACAATGGAGCTCAAATGACATCTGCATATCTGCGGTGAAATTAGCCAAAACCGATAGTCACTGAAAAGCTAATATCTATCTTTGAAGATCGAACATAGCTCTTAGAAAGATATCAGCCTATATATAGATATCAGATTTGTTCTCTCTCCAATGTTGATATTTGTATCAACCCCAAAAATCCCATATCTGTCGTGTCCTATCCTGTACACTAATCTCCCAGCATTAAGTGAAGATTTCCTGCTTGTTTTTCGGACAGTATATTCCCCTGTTCTCATGAACTATGTTGTGCCCTATAGAGATCCATTAAATCAGCTTTTCTCGATCTCCTCTCTTTAACGTTACTGTCAATCCTTATTATGGTCTTTATTAATGAGCTACACTTCTCCACAGGTGTTCAACGCTAAAACAGCTGAACTGATCAGCCAACACCAGGTCGAGATCAACCAGAGCTTCCCAAAGGAGGGGTGAGTGCTTCAGCCTCAGACTGAGGCAACAACTAATGATTTTCATCATACATTAGCATGCCAATATTTGAATTAATTTAAATAATTTATCATTTTGTCAATAATAAAATCTAGAAAAGATGTGAAAATACTCGTACAGTGCCCCACAGAACAATATATTTGTGCAACCAACCATCGGAAACATCAAAGACGCAGTTTGCTTTCTGCTGCGAACGCTCTTTACCCATTAAAACAATTGAAAGAAGAAGCTGGCACTTTTTTAAATATAGAGCCAAGGAAGATCTGAGATACTGAGATTATGACTTTGTTTTTCCTTTAATGCTTCCAGGCGTGTCAGAAGTTACTCTGTACCTGCATGTTTGATTAATCTTTGACTTCATTTAATGTGTTAAACATGATGCAGTTCAAAGTCCACCTCTTCTTTTATGGACTTAAAAGAAGCTGGCTCTGTTGACACGTATTCAGATGTCACATACACTCCAGCAGGTTTGTCATGACACCAGAATTTCAAACTTAGATTTGATACAATAAATCAATCTCTTTCGATACCAAGGCAACAAACATAGTCCTGAGTCGTTTTCACACATGCACTCCTGAAAATATCTAGATTATTTCTGGAGGACTGCTCCGGATATTCTCCTGACCTGGCTGTTCACATATGCTCCTCACCAAAAAAAAGAACAATAAATACTTTTGTTGTCACAAAACGTAACCCTGCGATACTAAAGTGGACTGATATTTTCACACATGGCATATTTTGATGAGTTTGTTTACATTCTTTAAGTCTTTGTTGACAAGTACAAAGCTGCCGTGTGCGTGTCTGTCCACACACGCAGGGTTCAGTGAGTTTACGTGCCTGTGTTTGTGCTTCTCTCAGCTGGGTGGAGGAGGACCCCAAGGAGATCATGCAATCTGTGTATGAGTGCATGGAGAGGACCTGTGAGAAACTCAGCGAGCGCAACATCGACATCTCCAACATAAAAGGTGAGAAACTGTGAAACCCAACCATTGAGTGCTGCTGACCCCGCCTGACAGGGTGGAGATGTTTTGGGTTCACCTTGACATGTAACTGGATGAAAGAGCCAAAATGGACTGTTAACCACACCCAACAGAGAGAGGAGTGGGTGTAGCTTAACGTTTGTGTTGTTGATGCTTTTCCTCAGCGGTGGGCGTGACCAATCAGAGAGAGACGACCCTGGTTTGGGACAAAGAGACCGGAGAGCCGCTTTACAATGCCATCGGTGGGTGCAGCATACATCTGAATGAACAAGTTTCACTGACAACTATAAGTTTAGACACTTGTTTATCATAGTCTAATTGACAAAGTACGGTAAGTCTGACTTTGTGACAAAATTCACTTAAAAATAACATTGATCTAAAGTTGAAAGTTTGAGATCTGCACTAAATGGAGTAAATGTACCGTAAGACAAATAAAAGCCCGCCCCAATGTAAGGCCCAGTCCCTTTTACTAGCCTGGTGTAGCTGAATGTTTTGACAGATAGAGGCAGCTCTCAGTTAGCAGCCCTGATGTCTTTAGTGTCGATTAGTTAGCGCATTAAATATATGAAGAAAAAAGCAGCAAGACACAAAAAATACTTCAACATCTGTCCAAGAAGGACAGAATCATGCTGGTATGTGTACCAGCCGTGCTGCAGGAGGGCACACCGTCTTCAAAAGGAAAACAAACTAGTGATTTAGAATTTGTTTCTGGATATCCTCACTTTGTGCAGAATTCATATGCAATACTTGACTGGTGTACATTTTATAGTCTTTCCATCTTTGATGTGCACAAGTTTTGTTTGAAAATTCACAAAAGTCCCCGTCTCATATTGACGACGGCCCCAAATAAAGGCAGGGTCATTTCATAGACTAAAGCAAATAAAAGCCCAGGTGATTAATGGAGGTTTTAAGGTATATGGTTTTCAAACTTTAGTGTAAGGTTTCCTACAAATATAAACAAGAGTCTTAAGTTACTGATCTCAAATGAAGGTCTTGAATTTAGTTTGAAACATTTTAAATGTTGTCCATGAAAGGTCTTCATTTTCTTCACGCACATGATTAAAAAAGACTGTAGCACCATAAATAACTGTCTAATGTGTAAAGTGTGAGGCGTCAGGGGAACCACATTGCATCACGCTCTTGACTGCAGAGTGTGCGTGAATCAGCTGTCAGGAAACTAAACATCCATTGATAAAAACAGTATTTTGACCGCAGAGGACACAGGTGTCATTTGTTGAACTGCCAAGATTGGTAATTGTTTTCAGTTATTGTACCGGGTCCCATTGAACCATTTACTTAATAATGCAAAACAACTAACCAATGAGACGGCAGTGGGCATGCCGTGTCTTGTGTTCAGCGAGGTGTAATTTTCTGTGGGTTGAGAGTGCTGGCCTAAAAGATTACAATATCAGAAAATCATCCTCCCTTTTATATCACGGTCTATTCCTGCATGGATCTTTGGGATGACGATGAAGACGTCAGAAACCTAGAATAACTATCTGAGCCTGTCAGTGGAAATAACAAAATGTGTTCAGTGGACGTACTTTGACAGTTTGCATTTGCCAGCATGGATTATGTTGCAGCTATCACAGCCCCCCCTTTTCTCAGCCGTCTAAACACCTTCTAGCCAACAGCAATTAAGCTCCCAGGAATATGTAAATAGTTGGACTAACAGGATCACATTTCTCGGCTGTAACCTCGTTTGAGGTCACAAGAAGTTTGTGTCATCTTGGAAACAGCACAGTGCATGAGTAGGTCGTGTCCTGTGTCACTCCCCACCTCCCGCCAACTCGTGGGTATGAATCAACGTAGGAGCTGAGCACATGGAGCCACCGCCCACTGAAGGCCTGGTGTGTGTGTGTGTGTGTGTGTGTGTGTGTGTGTCTGTGTGTGTGCTAATATTAGCAGCACAGAGTGACTCTCATTCTAACCCCCCACGAGGTCTTTAGGTTCAGCCTGAAAGGCGGGTTTGTCTGCCCATTGGTTGCTATTCTGATGGAATGTGAGAGATTTGTCGGGGGTGGGTAGTGAAGTAATGGGGGATGCACACTAGCTCCTAAAGAGGCAGGGATGTTCTTGTGTAAACCAACCACACTTAATAATGTAAATGATGAACTGCTTCAAATGATTCCAATGTGATATATTTTTCACAGCACCATCATATTTTGTACGTACAGTATACTGATGCTGTTCTACGTCTTCTCTGAGTTTCACATAAACTGGTGCTTCTGGATCTACCATCGCTTCAGGCCTTCAGTTTCTGTTGGAGGTTGAGGTGGGACAATTTGTTAGAAAGCTGTTAATTATTGGCTGCTTTTATTTTCTTCACCTCTGAACGAAGTCTAAAAACTAAAGTAGTATTTTGAAGTTGTTTATATTAAACGACCGTTGTGGAACTTGTGGGATCTACTAGCACACGATGAAGCTGCTTTAAACTCTTTTCTAGTGACCGACACGTTCTTTTACACTCTTTGGTTAACACCATGAATACATTTCATGCACGTGTCGTGGAGACATCATCTGTCAGAATTTCAGACTCTGTCTGAAGCCTGCAGGCAGAAGTGAATTTGTTTTAAGGGATCCTGAGAACGGGAGTCCTTTCAATCCAAAACAGGAGCGGTGCTGTGGGTGTTGGAAGAAAAGCCTTGAAGGGATCTTTTTTAGGAAAGTGTTATGCTGATGTTCAGTGAGTGTTGATGCTACATGTAGTTAACTAAGGCTGTAAATTCTTGAGCTGTGCCTTTAGGGACCCCCACTGACCTTCTAACGGTGCTGCGGGTGGTATGGCTGCTCTGACCTGTTCAAATACACGCCTAAACAAAAAGCAAGAGATCCGTGACTGATAAGCACTTTTAAGGCATGCAGTGTAGACCAAGTGTAAGCCAAGAAAGCTGAGTTCTGTACCCATGATGCTTTGCCTGAATGGCATTTTTTTAACGGTAAACTCTGCTTCCAGTGTGTAGCCAAAACCCTGTTTAAAGCGCCCTCGGGCATGCCATCGTCTGCGCTCTTATTTTGAAATAGTTTCGGGCTAGAATGAAACACAATAGATCAAAAAACAGCGACAGTGCTTGAGGAGTAACAGATTATTCAACTTGGTCCGTATGAGAATCTGATAAATTCCTCAGGCATATCTTCACAGTCCAAATATTGAAGTTTGTTTTTTTCCCCCATAGTTTGGCTGGACCTGCGTACTCAGTCCACGGTCGAGCGGCTCATCAACAAGGCTCCAGAAATGAACAAGAATCACCTCAAGGTGAGAGACATGCACAAGAAATCCTTCTCCTTACTAGTTTTTAGGGTTTAGGATTCAGACTGCAGTGTTTACAAACTCCAGAGATATGAAGAGATGTAGCAGATGTAGAAAACTGTAGGCTTGATGATGATACTTCTTCATTCTGTATGACTAAATGTCCTGCAGTTGTGGGGGGTCACTTAGTCGTGCCGTACTTTACATTCGGAGTCTGGGGAATATGTGTTTATGTTAACGTGTGGACATCTTCTTCTTTTCATATCTTGATATATGTCTTAGTTCAACCCATAAGGATTACACTAACTTCTACCAAATATCACTTTGATGTAGATGTCTCCGCTTTTCTCTCTCAAGCACAAGACGGGCCTTCCCATCAGCACCTACTTCAGTGCGGTGAAGCTGCGTTGGCTGCTGGACAACGTGGATGAAGTGGCTCAGGCCGTGTTGAGCCAGCGGGCAATGTTTGGCACAGTGGACTCCTGGATCATCTGGGTAAGAGCTGCTTAAAGAGAGCAACTGTGAACAGGCCAGAGTCAGATGGAGCTGAGACTGAAGGTTAAGACACAAGCCGTTTTTACATTTGAACACCGGAACATTTCTATAGAATTTCAGGAGGACAGACCCTGAAATCCTCCACACATGCACCTTAAAGCAGATGACTATCCTTGTCGGACAGAGCGTGTGAGGCAAGACATGATGTAAATAGAAGATGTTGAAGTGGCAGATGGCAGAGTCTGCTATATGAGGCTATAAAGAGAATATTTGCCTTTAAATCAATGCGTATCACAGTATCAATAAAAAGTGCAGAGAAGAACAGACTGGAGAACAGAAAACGTAATGCAGCAGTTTAAGAACGTTCACAGAGATTGCATCGGTTGCGTGCAGACACTCTGTGCAGCGTGCAGCGATCACAAGGAATAAAAGTCACCTCCCTCTCCCACTCGCTCGAATGATATGTTCATAATAAAATGCTTTCACAGTTGTGGTTCAAACGTCTTTAAGGGCTTCCATCATTTTCAAATCAAACTTCAGTGAACATGTTTCTACTCCTAAAACCCGGCCAAAAAACATCTGGGGGAAAATCTAATTCATTGTTATTGTAAAAAATCAGCAGTAAAGTTGTAAACAGGAGGGGGAAATAACCTTTGTGCTACTTTACCAGATAGTGAAGGTGACCTTTTGTTTTCTGTATCGGATGCTTACTTTGTCTGACGCTGTGATTTTTTCCTTCAGTGTCTGACGGGGGGCAGGGACGGAGGGGTTCACTGCACAGACGTCACAAACGCCAGTCGCACCATGCTCTTCAACATTCACACCATGGACTGGGACCCTGAGCTCTGCAGGTAAACAAACGGCCTCATGCAAATTGTGAGGCTTTAAAAGGCTTTGAATTTATGGTGCTGGTAAATAAAATCAGTCCCTGTTTACTTCAACATCTAATCTGGGTCAGATCACCGTCCCAAATCAAGACCGGTCTGTCTTCATGACTTCATGACTTAGGCTTATCCACAGCAGGAACTTTCTCCAGGTACTACGAACTTTTTATCACTTCAGACTTGATTTAACCCAATTAGACCTTTGTGACTTGTAGAGTATTTGCAGCATTTTATACCAACTACATATTTAAACGTTAACATCTGCTCAGGATCCAATCCAGCTGGAGTTGAACTGTGACCTCTGATGACTGTTGACACTTTGACTGGAGTCTGTTTTGTCTTATAGTTTTTGCAAAAATGACATGTAAACAAACTTTTGCACACACATTGATAAAAATAAATGATTAATTTTTTCCGCACGTGGCAATACACACGTCGCAGAAAACGATTCACAATTTCATCACGATCCATGTTCAGGAAGGAGCAGGGAGAAGAGTAAATCTCCTTTTACCTTCCCCTCACTCAAAGAAAAAAACAAGTGATCTCTAGATTGTCTGTCCAATTACAGTCACCTAGCAACCACTACCACGGCAACCTAAAAAATCAGACTAATGCAGAGTGTTTGACTTCACTTCCACATAAAGAGAGAAAAAAACACAGAAACAAAAAACACTAGCTGCCAATTTCATAAAGTCTAAAAAAGTAAAATATATTCTCGCTGCTCTTCGAATCTTTAAAGAATTCCACAGTTTGATTCCAGCAACGGAAATACACATCAGTGTTCAAGAGCTCGGTGCAAACTGATCATGAACTTTTGTGGGTTTTATTTTCAGGAAATGACGAGTAGAAACATCATTTATCAGTGTAATGCAAACACTCTCTTTCCCCTGTGCTGTTGTCTTGTAGCTGTTAATCCATCTATACTGACATTTATCAAATATAGTAAATCTGTGTCTTTGTGATGACTGCTGTCGTGCCTCTCTGCAGGTACTTTGACGTTCCGATGGAAATCCTCCCCGAAGTCCACAGCTCCTCTGAAATCTACGGCTACATGGTGAGCTCCGTCTGTTCTGTGTCAGTGATACTGTCAGAGTAGAAAGAGTAACCTGAGAGGACCTGACCTGATTCAAGCGTTTATGTCACTCTCTGTAGATAGGGTTTAAACTAAAATCATAAAACATTCCTGTGAATGGTCTCATTAAATAATGTAATCTCTGTAAGGACCATAAAACCAGATAAGATACGAGTGAAATTCATCACAACAGCTGATAGTGAAGTAGTAAAGGATGTGTTGTCATCTTTGTTTTAACCGACGTCTGTGGTGGAAATGATGAACGAGAAGTTCATGCAATTCTCTCATGGATTGCTTGAGATGTCCCGACGATCAAAGCCCGTCCTCTTTTGTTAGTTCATGGAAGGGTCTGTTGGAGGTCACAAAACTACGCTACCCACGAGAGACAAGGGCGGACGGTAGTAATTGCGACCAGCGGCTAGATCCGTACTTGGTGCTGGACACCTGAAACGCTGAAGAACAGATAATCCATCTTGTCTGCGTCTCCCCAGACATCTCACTGATGAATGACCTGATAAGATCCTGAAAATAAAGAAATGGAAATAGGCACAGAGGCAGTGCTGGTAGATTTGCCCACATTTCAGCTGATTAAAAATATCGATATGAATCTGTAATTATGATCTGGAGAGGTGGGGGGAAAAATCAATTTATGTAAAAAATAAGATTCTTATCTTCTAAGATTTTAAATATATTCATAACTTCAAAATCGATTGTTTTTGGCTAATCAGTCCCTCCATGCTAAGTGCTAAGGCTAGCTCTTTAACTCAGTAGAATGCCAGATGGAGCAACAAGAAATTCAGCCAGTCTCACAGATGACTGGAGTCGATCCTGAAGTATGTACTCATTCATAAATAGACTTTGAATCCATGGAGCAATAAATCCAGAATCCTTTTGAATCGAATCTGAAGCGACTCGTGACCCCAAGAATCGAAATCGAAATCGTATCGTGAGACATCCAAAGATTCTCAGCCCTAATGATCTGCAGTATCACTGCCCCTTCCGTCTCGTTGTCATGCATACTCTGCCCCAGTTCTGTTATCTGCAGTTTGTTTATATGCCCGTTTCTTATCTCTCCGACATGACATCTTCTTGCCTGTTAAACATTTTTTTTATTACGCGTGCTCTTTGCCCTGCAGTGCAGAGGACAGCAGCGTGGCAGCTTTGTTTGTTTTCATCCTTTTTTGCACACAACACAAAAGACCAAATAAAAGAAATAAAGTAAAGAAAGAGAAAGAAGGTTGAATTGAATTTAAAAAGCTTTCATTAAAGACACTTTCTTTCTTTTTCCTAATGCGGTTCTTTTGTTTAAAGCTCAGACGAGCACCTCCACAACAAACAGTGAATATGACCCTGCAGAACGCTAAACCTCTGTGTGTGTGTCTCTGTGTGTGTGTGTGTGTGCGTGCGTGTGTATGTGTGTTTGTGTGTCTCCTAAACAGAAATCCACCTCACTTGCAGGAGTTCCCATCTCTGGAGTAAGTATGTTTGCATGTTATGTAACTGTGTTGGTGTGTCTAATATGTACCATGGTGTGTGTTACATGAAGCTTTACTCCAGAGACTTTTCAAACTTTGTCCAGACCCAGTACGAGCCTATGAAAGAAAAATAAATGCATGTTAGCCTAAAAGTAACAAACATGTCAGATATGTTGAATTCTCTTCAGACACTTTTTCATTTGATATGAACCGTTTGGTGAAATGTTCCTTATTAAGATACGACATCATACCATGCCATACCCCACAGCTCAGTATTTCATATTTTCTGTGAATGCACACGTTGTGTAACTACGATCTTTTCTCCATCAGTGTCTTGGCGATCAGTCGGCTGCTCTGGTTGGTCAGATGTGCTTCAAAGAGGGCCAGGCGAAAAACACGTAAGCCATCCTTTTCTTTATTTGACTCCTTTGCTCCAGTAAGCAGAGCATGCTCAGTAGTGTTTGCACTCCGTCCTGCTGCTTAAGCAGAGGAATAGTTCTGCTTTAACATCCTTCAGAAATCTGCAGTTGTTTTGTTCAAACTAGATTATTAGCTGAGGTCGATTTAACACGAAGTCAAATGGCTGAATCAGGTTTCAGGAGTCCACAGGAATCTACATGTCATGACTGATTTCTTTTATTAAACAAGTCACTGAGGTGTGAGTTGTGGAACTATTTGTGGACGTGTGTTCAATCAAAACTCTCCCATCAGTCTTCAATCCATTTATTTGTAGTTTTAGTGATTGATTTGATTATTGTGTCATGCAACAACTTCTCCATCCTGTCGACTTCAGACCTCCAAAACATCTCAGGATTCTGAGCGTACATTTCTTTAAAGCAAACAAACGATACACCAAGGATGAGCTAACACTGAGACGCTGAAGCCATCAGAGTGAGGCTCCAATCACCTGTAGAGCTTTGCTTTATGCCCACTATAATCCAAGGCTCCCCCTGGTGTTCACTGTGTGAATGACATTCAAATACTGAGCCCGTCGTGGAAGGGCTGACTGTTATTTGTCAGCTGTCATGATGAAAAACAAAGTGCTGGTAAAAAGCCTGAATGAAGCCGTTTCCTACACATTAGTGCGTCTCCAGTGCTAACCTGGATTCTTTGGTGCTGAAGGGTATGAAATCCTTTTTTTGTGGATGTCGAAACTGAGTCAGGAAGTGGAGAAAGAAGTTTGAATATCTATTCTCCAGATTATTTATCTAATTTTTATTAAAGCTGGCACTGATCCTGGATTTTCAATTGTATTCTCAACATTTAGAAAGATCTGAATTCTCATAAATACTCTTTCTAAACTCCATTTCTAATCCTAAGTGATCACAGAGAAATGACATCAGCTCTGTCTTTATTACATAATACCACTTATAATGGGTGATGCTTTCTGAACCATGTGTCTGTGTTCTTCTCTAAAGGTATGGGACCGGTTGCTTCTTGCTCAGACATACAGGGACCAAGGTATACAAACGTATAAACACTGGAGTGACATTTGAAATCACACTGTCTTCAGATCTGATGTCTCATATCCTCATAATGCTTTGTCTTCTGTCTCTGTCAGCCGGTGATGTCCGATCACGGTCTGCTCACCACAGTCGCCTACAAAATGGGAAAAGACGAGCCTGCGGGCTACGCACTCGAGGTGTGTAAAAGCTTTAGTTTAGTCCATCGAAATAATCTCCTCCACTCTCGGTGAGGTGTTTTTATCTGCCTGATGCTCCGCTGTGATTCAGCTCTGATGTTCTCCTCTCCTCCTCTCAGGGTTCAGTTGCCATCGCGGGGGCGGTGGTACGGTGGCTGAAGGACAACATGGGGATTGTGAAGTCCTCCTCTGAGATCGGTACGCACCCCGTAACATCTTTTGATTCATAAAGAAAATGCAGTTTTGACTGGAATGTGAAAACAGACCTCCTGTAGCGAGCTGTAGGAAAACGTTTGCATCCTCCTGCTCCAACTAATCTAAAATATAAAGTATGACGTATTCATTCTTTAAAAGAAAAAAGTCGTGCACGGTACGGGACAACTGGGCCTCGTGTGAGTGTGCCCTAAGTAACTTCTGGAGCTTTAATATTTATCCCTCTTGTTTTTACAGTCAGAACATTATTTTGTTTTCCCTCTTCATTGCACATATTCTTTAGTTTGTACGGTTCATGAACTTGTCATTATTTTTGATATGGTTGTGCACAAAACTACCAGATGTAATCCCCTGTGGACAACATCAACTGCAGAGTTCTGTGCTGAAGTTGCTTTTTGATATGAAATAGACTCATAATATAACATCACCTTTCCCTCACTGGCTTATTTCAGAGACACTAGCAGCTGCAGCAGGCTCGTCTTATGGCTGCTACTTTGTGCCGGCCTTCTCCGGGCTCTATGCCCCCTACTGGGAGCCGAGTGCAAGAGGGTGAGACTGTCAGCTGTTCAAACACATCTCAGTTATCGACTTTAGTTTGACCCTGAAACAAGCAGAGACAGAGAAGAGCTTGTGGTTACAATGAGATATTTGTCTGTTGCTCATTATATTCACCGTGTCACCTCAATTACTGTGTTTATTTTAAACCTGTTTCCTCTGTTTGTTACGCAGCATCATCTGCGGCCTCACTCAGTTCACCAACAGGAACCACTTGGCGTTTGCAGCGCTGGAGGCCGTCTGCTTTCAGACCAGAGAGGTGAGCATGTTTCCCCTGTGTCTTCACACTGCAGGGTTTCTTCTTCCTTCTGACGCACATGTCCCAACAACAGCACCTGTCCAGTGTCGTCGTTATGGTCTGAGTTACTGTGATTATGATGAGCGGGGAAGAACAGCATCGATGTGGTGTTCTAGGTTTAAAGGTTACATGTTTCTTTAAATTGGGAATTAGTTTGTGTTAAAGTGAGTCTTGTTGTGTGTATCAGATCTTGGATGCGATGAACCAGGACAGCGGCGTGCCTCTGACACAGCTGCAGGTGGACGGAGGCATGACGGCCAACAGGTTACTGATGCAGCTGCAGGCCGACATCCTCTGCATCCCCGTAGGTAAGAGGAACTCTCCTAACACACACACACGTATCATGTTATCAAACATGAACACACGTAGACTCAATTATTTAACCTAGGGGCGTCACTGAATGAATCTGTTACCAGTGACACGAGTCTGAACCCGGACTTCAAACCCTAACTGCTCCTGACTTTTGTCCCATTTAGAAAAAACAAACATCACCCTTGACCTGAGTCTGGACAGAGCACAGACTTAATGATGCTTACATAAGAGTGTACCCATGAATGAGTCTGCTGCAGGAGGATTTTTGTGGGGAGCGGGTCTCTTTAAATCATGTTAAAAGCAGATGGAAGGAGTTGGAGGAGGATGCATCAGGATGTAGATGTTTGACTGATGACTTTCGGCTCTGTGAACATGGATATTTGGACCTGTATTTAGATACTTTTTAATGGGATGTATGTCTACAACTTCAAATGTAAAATTCGTGCTGCTTCCTGCCTTGAGCAGGACACTCTTGTGAAGGACATTCCTAACACACTAAAACATCCCTGAAGTATTCAATCTACGACAGGATCAGTATCATTTCCATTCTCTGTTCGGGGAGTTTGAAACCCTGGAGAAATGTGCTCTAGAGGCAACACATGACTTTAAACATAAAAAGGATCCACTTGGGGAGGTGCAGGCTGTTCAGGAGGAGCCTCCTGGACTCGGGGGTAGACTCGGGGGTAGACCCGGGTGTAGACTCAGGGGTAGACTCAGGGCTATATAGACCCAGGGGAGACCCAGAGTTCACTGGAGAGATTATTAATCTAATCTGGTTTGGAAACGATGCTGTGTGGTTATGAGTTTAGACCGATGAAGCTAGATAATGATGATTCTGCATATAAAATAAGGTTCAGTTGATTAGAGGGGTTGTTAAATGCTTTTTTAAAATGTTTTGTTTTTTTCTCTTGTGTGCATCTGTCTGATGTCGATCCAGTCCGACCCACCATGTCAGAGACCACAGCTCTGGGTGCAGCCATGGCAGCGGGGGCAGCAGAGGGGGTGAACGTGTGGAACCTGAGTCCCGATCACCTCCCACACGTCACAAGTGAGAAGTATGAACCTCAGATCAACCCTGAAGGTAAGAGAAAAGAGAGACCCAGAGGAAACATGATGCACTTCACAGCTACAAGAACCAGTTGTGACTCTGTCTTCCTGTCCTCTTCACAAACAGAGAGCGAGTTCCGATTTGCTCGCTGGAAGAAAGCCGTGCAGAAAGCCATGAACTGGGAGACCACAGAGCCGTGCTGCAATGCCAACGGTACACATTCCTCTCTTTAATGAACTCTATAAGTGAAGCTACAAGTTATCGGAGCTGTTGCTTGATAGCAGATTGTTTCCTGAACCTTGAGTACTGAACCAGTGCAGGACTCTGACCCATGTTGGATGCTTTCTTCTTCTTCTTCTTCTTCTTCTTCTTCTTCTTTACTGACAACAGGTTTGGGAAAGAAGATGAACGGCACCCCCTGGGGGGTCCCTCCCACTCCTCCTCCCACCAGAGCAGACCCCTAAGGTCCGACGTTTGCTGCTGCATGCAAAGAGCTGAAGTTTGCAGTGTTCTAACACTAACTTGTTCATGTTGTGACGGGGCTGACTGTGGCACGGTCACATTTCTGAATCTTACTAACACAGAGAGGGGAAGGTTTGGACTGACACAGACTAACTCTTATACAGATGTTGGAAAAGCCTCTGAAACTGTCATCTTTTCCGTCATTGGACCGTCAAATCAAATCAGTTGTCAGTGAAATGATCACGAGGTATCTCTGTGTCGGTCCTCACCCACTGTTTGCATGGTTCTGCTTTTGTTTGTTCCTCCTTACAAAAACCGGCTCTTGCTCTGTCATTGGCTCAGCTGCTCATGTCACACAATTCTCTCTGGTGAGTTTGCATTCAGCTCACTGAAGTCTGTCTGTTAAATACACTGATGTTGGGCAGATCTGGCATCATTTTCCGCTAAATCTGCGCTTGGTTTGACGTCGCCAACAGTTCCAGTTTAGCACAAAGTTATATTTTTAAACTGCAGGTAAAAGTTCAGCTGCAGCGAGGACAGAGCAACAGCTGCTGTGGCTTTACGTTCTCTTTATTTGAAACTAACAGGTTTTCCTCTGGGCTTGAGTGCATCCAGAAATAAAACCCAGCTTGCCTGTCAATACATCTGTGTTGTGTTTTACTCTGAAAATCTTTTTTCTTCTTCACAGATCACCATCAGTAACCGAGCTGCAAGACCTTCACAGGAACACGGACGCTTGTTATGGAGCAACACTAAAAGAGGGAATCTGCTCACAGTGTGTAGAGGACGTGACGCGGCTGCAGGAGGCGATGAGCAGTCATTCAGAGCGATATGTAGCCTGCTAGCAGTAGCATCGCTCTGCTACACCTAAGTGAAATCGTCAAACTTTAAAGAGCCAGCTGAATGAAGAGCTTTTTGAAACTGTGAAAACTTTCTTTGGTACATTTTTGTCTTCCTTCTCCTCAAAAAGGGGAACTTGTTTCTGAAGCAACACTATCAATTTGCCTTCTTGTACAGTAACGTGTAGAATAATCAGGTGTCAGAAGGAAAGAGTTGCACTTTTGTACCTCATCACTGTCACAAAGTGGGACACTGCCATGATTTTTTGTCTATTTCTACACTGCAGTGTGGATTTGTACTTCTTGAAATTAGTTACTACTCAGCGTACGTCCTTTTTTAAAAGGTGTTTGTCTCTGGATGAAACGAAGAAGAATCAGACCTACACATTTGGGTCAAATTAATCAACCACTGGATCTTTTTAATGAGCTTCAAGTCTCGGATTAAGAAGACTGAAGAAGAACGCTTTGACACGAGCGGACACTGCAGGCTCTCAACAGCACTTTATAATTGATCCTGTGTCAGAGAGGATGGATATGAGAGTCCTGCATGTTTTTGTTTTTTTGTTTTAAAGGGAGGAGTGTTTTTATCTAGACTGTTTTAAGTGTTTAAATTATACCAGGCGTCCATGAATGCAATCAGTTAAAGGGGGACACTGGATCTTTTAAACCCTGTTGTTGCAGATTTTAGAAGCAAAGTGACGAGTAGGTCGGTTCACTTTTTGAGCTGCCTGAGTCGGCAGACTTGAAACTGTGTGTATGTTCTCAGTCATCCAGGTGATGACAGGTAGATTCAAGGCTTGATCCAAACGCAACTGGACTGGTGGAAGATCTTGAAGACGTTTCACCTCTCCGAACTGAAGAAGCCTTTCGGAGGAGAGGTGAAACGTCTTCAAGATCTTCAACCAGTCCAGTTGCCTTTGGATCAAGCTTTGACCAAAGCATGACACTGTAGTGGCAGCGATGTTAATCCTGTGGAGAGAAGCTGCACAGTTGGTCCACTAAAAGTGTTGTTCTGCCACCGACAGGCTCAGGTTGTTATTCTACGTGTGACCATTTTAATAAACTAACTCTGCAGAGACCGCCCTGCAGGTGGAGGTGAGATGATTATTTGAAGAAACAGCCTTTACATTTCCTCTTTTTCAAGCCAGCAGACTCGATGAGTCACTCTATATTGAAGAACACAGGAGTTGCTGGTTTACCACTTTACCTCCATCAGTTCAATGATTATGTAAATGTTTAAGTTCTGTTTCTTTATTTGTGAAACACGCCCCGACACAAACTACCTTAACATTAACAGAGGAAGACGAGCAACTCCCATGTTGTGCACGGTCAAATAATGGTTTCATCTAGTGTTGTTGTCCTCGAAATCGGTCTTTAGACCACTTTTGGAAGTCTCATCTTTAAAACCGAAAGCCTTTTTACTCGGTCTCGGACCGGGTGGACTCCGGATTTGAAATCAAGACCACCACTGAGAGGCTATTTTTCCACGTCATCACTGTGATTAGAAGGAAAACGCCTCTTTCTAAAAGAACGAATAACTTCAATTCATACTTAGATTTTTATCCCCTGGTTATGGACGAAACCTTCTCTGTGTTACAGTCTAAGTGGTGAACACAAGATGATGATTTTTCAGGGATATGTATGGTCTTGGTCTCGTCTCGGTCTCGGGGGCATTCTGGTCTCGGTTAGTGTGGTCCTGACTACAACACTAGTTTCATCTGTGGAGGCTTGGAAGAAAATTGAAGAAAAAGGCTGTTTAATGCTTCAAATAATGCATCGTAATCTCTGACAGAAAAGCATTTCTCCACAGGGATCTTTGCTTTAATGTTGTCACATTAAAATAACAATCTGAGCCCGTTGGCTGTATAAACTGAGTGGCTGTAGCTGAGAGAATAGCTTGCAGCCATCATGACGTGTTTCTGCAGCAGCTAGCTGAACAATCCTCTGTAGCTATTTTGCAAAGCTAACAGTTGTTTAGCCACCAGGGGATGCTAAAAGCAAAAAGTGTCCCTGCTTTGAATGTAAAATGACAGGAAGTCCTGGATCATTCTGAGCCACTAGTGATCATCTTTAAAGGTCACTTTGATTCTAAACACACAAAATGATTACTTCACATTTATTCAGATTTCCCAACATTCAAAGGGAACATCTGGTTACTGCCTAATCATGTTCTGCTGAATGATTTGAAATACAATGTGTATAGAATTCTTTCACATCTTGTTTGTGTGTCAGCTTTTTTTCCCTGTCATTATTTGTTTTAGATTTTTGACGAGAGTTTTGGAGCTCTGCAGGAATGTACAGACGCTGTAACTGATGCCATGAAATGTTACTTGTGTAATAAAGACGAGTGCATAAGTTCCTCTCGGGGTGTTCGTCACGTGACTTGTGAATAAAAAAACTCCATGCATTGAAAGTCATTAGAGATTTAATACAACAATCAGGAGAAGAAAGGATAGAAAAGTCCACAGAAGCCTCTTCTACCTCTACAATGTTTACATTTACAGAATACATGGACACATCTGATAGGATAAAGCAGGGCCTAAACGACGTCTCTGCGATGTGCACCGTTTGAAACAGGAAGTTGATGTAATAAAAGAGCCGCTCTTTAAATACACAGAAAGAGGAATCAGTCTTTACGTCAGAGGCTTCAGCGGCTGAACTGCCTCTTGTCGCCTCTTCCTTTGTTGACATGTTTAAAGACTTTGGATTTGTGAAAGTTGGACTTCTGGTATCCGAACCCGCCTCCACCTCCTCGCTTCTGCATCTTTGATCCTTTACTGCTGTGGACGTCTGGAGGGAAGAGTTCAGTTAAGGACAAAACAAAACCTTAAACACATATTATACAAAGCACACTTCACCATGTTTCCCTAACACTAAGATGTGTCTCTAGTCTGTCTTCAAACCCGCCAATGATGAGAAAAGTCCGTCCTCTCCGTCTTTAACCTGCTCCACTTTTCACAAAGTGTGTGCTCAGACAGGCCGTTTGGAGATTTTCCCTTCAAAGACCTAACAACGGACATCTCTCCTTTTTCTCTCTCTCTCTGGTCACCTGCATAGTGTAGTATACAGACCTGCGACATGTTTAACAGGTCAGACTGAGGGACACCTCCCCTGTTTCTGATTGGCTAGTAACGTTTGTTAGGTTGAGAACATTGGTAGGTGAACTCCATTGACTCAATCCTCATCAAGTTCATCCGCAACAAATTCCCACGTGTATTTAATTGTATTCATGGCGGGGTCTCTGTTGGTTTTAAGCCTGGAATATACATGTGAGATGCCTGATAGTCTAGTGGTTCTGTGGCGCCCCCAGTGCACAGAGGATAGAGTCTTCATCACCTCAGCCCAATGCTGCATGTCTTCCCCCACTCTTTCCTGTCTCAGCTATGCTTTCTACAAAAAAAGGCAAAAAGGGCCCCAAAAAATTGCACATCAGTATATTCAGCATTTAAACCCATCAACATTTTCTACCATCATTGTAAAGGATACTCAGATCAACATATGGAGGAACTTTGAAGCCAAAAGACTGCGCCACCATGGGGAGGTTGAGGGTGTTGACGCTGTAGATCTGTTTGAGCGAGTGGGAGTCGTAAGCCCTCACGTACGACTTGTAGGCCTCCTGTGCCGACTTGTGTAGATAGTAGTTCTTCTCAATCAGCTTATCCAGCTGAGGAGCAAAAGAACAGGCCGAGGTGAGACTCAGATAGCTCCAAACATTTATAGATACGATAAAGCTGCTTATATGTCTTTACATCGATCGAAGGTTTCATACCTGAGCCTGGATGTCAGAGATTTTACTCCAGGAAAAATCAAACTCACTCAATGGGACCTGGGGGAAAAACACGAGGAGTTGTGTATCAAAATGACATGTAGAGCATAAATTCTGTTCTATGAATACAGGACAAAGCAAACTCTGACGGGTTGTGGATCTAGACTCAAACAGTTTCAGACGGTCACCTTGGCCTGTTTGAGGAAGCGGAGGAAGCCGAGCTCCTCTGGTCGGAGGATGAGGAGCGCGTGTCCTCTGCCGTCGATGCCTCTGGCTGTTCTGCCCACCCTGTGGATGTACTCCTGTGGACGCAAAGAGCAGCTTAAAGTGAGAGTCCTACTCTGTGCCTTAGTTCCAAAATAAAACAAGACCTTTAAAAGTCATCAAGTGGCTCCAAGACTGAAGATTTCAGACACTGAGTCACTGAGGAAGAAGTCTCGCTTGAAGGTTCAGAGATATATGATGTATTTTTGTCATGAATTATTCATGTGTTGATACCTTGGGGTCATCGGGGGGGTCGTACTGGACGATCCAGTCCACCTCGGGGATGTCGAGCCCTCGAGCTGCCACGTCGGTACACAGCAAGATCCCTGAGTCAGCGTTACAGAACTGGAAGAAGGTGGTGGTACGTTTGGTCTGCTTCTGCTTACCCTGTGAAGCATCAGAAGAAAATCTTTAACATTACAGCAGCTTACTTTAAGGAAGAGACTTTCATTAACAGTTTAGATGAGAGGTGGGGCTTACTTTGACATGTGTCGGGGTCTATTTGACTTAAGAGACAACAACTTCAGGAACTGTTTCAGAAGAATGCTGAAGACGGCAGCCAAAAGACAGGCTGTAACTGCACAGTATGTATATCCAAAGTAAAGAAGGAGTTTTTGGATTTGCCATTGATGACTCACACTGTTACTCAAAGAGTCTGACAACACTGCAGAAAAGATCCCCACAGAGATAGACTCAGATAAACCAGAAAAGCCTTTCAAGGCTCTCTCTTTAAAGCAACTTAAAAAAGGGGAACTTCCCCAGCACGCTGGTTTACCGCTGCCCTGATTGGTTGGTTAGTTGTGTGACATGACAGTTACACAAGCAAAGCAACAGATTGAGGTAGACAAGCTACTCCCATGTTGTGCAAGGTCACCTCAGCCTTTCTGTTAAAGCCTCCATACAGGTGTTAGAGGAGGTCCAATCATGGTCTCGATCACTAAGGAGCCCTGTGACGTTTCGTCTTTAATCTGAATGAGGTGTGAAAGGGGGACAAAGTGACCCCCCCTCTGTAGGCGTTACAGGAGCGCAGTGGTGTGTGTGCATATGTCTGACTGTGTGTGTACGTGGAGCTCCCTCTGTGACGTGCTCTGTCATGCTTCCACAACACCATGAGGCAATGTGAATTCACAGACTGGGAAACCATTGTGGGATCAATATGAATTTTTTAAGGTGTAATGGCAGCTGAGATTTATTACGGCGATGTTGCAGAATTGCTCTCTGAAAAAGTGCAAGCAATCTGTGGGCGTGGACATGTTTGACTGACAGCTCTACTACCCTGTACATTTTGAGGGAAGGAGGACTTGTTGACCTGTTTTCATACTTGTTGGTGCATTAGCTCCACCTGTTTACAGCCTGTCCTGGTCTAATCACATGTTTTCAAACACTTGTGTGGGTGTACAGAGGCTTTATGGCGAGAGCTACATGATGTGTGTTTGTGGTTTCAGGCTAACAGCAGCTCATTTTTGTCTCTTACATGGATGGCCATCACAGGCAGGTCGATGTAGTTGAGGAGCTCATAGTGAAATTTCACCGACATGCAGGTGGAGAAGAAGACCATCAGCTTCTTCTTACGGTTCTTCTTCAGGAAGGTGAAAAGCAGCAGGAAGCGCTTCTCTGACGGACACACGACGTAACCCTGAAACACAAACACGGATCGGTTTAGAGTGATTAGGACGCTCCAGGAGAAAAAGCCTTCAGCGTGACGCAGATAGAACAGAAACGAAGCCTACCTGCTCCAGGCCGTCCACTGTGGCGTTGTCTTTGTTGTCATCCACGCCGACATACAGAGGCTCCTTCTTCAGGGAGATTCGAGCCAAGTCCTCCACTTTACGGGTCTGAGTGGCTGAAAACAGCATCGTCTGTCTCTTCTCTGGAGAGATAAAGAAGCAGGAGACGACACACAGTGAGTTACAGAGAGAGCAGGACCGGCGGGAGATTTATTGTTCGGCCTTTTATGCCTTTATGTAAGAGATAAGACAGTAGATAGTCAGAATCCGGAGAGAGACTGAGTGGGGAAAGTCACACAGAAAAGGGAGCCACAGGTCTGACCCGAAACCTTAACTAAAACATGCAGAAACAATGGAGGTTTGGAACAACAGACACGTACTGGGCAGCAGTTTGATGATCTGCTTCAGCTCCTCCTCAAAGCCGACTTCAAGGATACGATCGGCTTCGTCGATAATCAGACACTGCAGGTTCTTGTACATGAAACCAGGGGTGTTCTGAAAAAACACAAGTCTATTATTTTTTTTTTTCCTTAGTATTAAAGCACAAAGTAACATAAATCTCACGCATGTGTGAAAGCACTGCAACATTCCCCGCCCCCTGCTCACCTGGAGGTGGTCCAGCAGACGGCCAGGTGTGGCCACCAGGATGTTGACGCCGTTGGCGAGTTTTTGAGCCTCAGCAGAGCGGTTGCTGCCCCCCATGATCAGACCAAAGGTGTGCACGTGGTGAGCCATCAGCTCCTTCATCACGCCGTACGTCTGCATCGCCAACTCACGTGTGGGGGAGAGGATCACTACGCCAGTGCCTGAGAGGATGACAGGAGAGTAAGACCCAAGTGGTTTGCAAACATACACCTTTTCACATGTCAGGGAGCCAGCCCCTGAAATCTGCCTGAGCTGATTGTTCGAACATGCCCCTCAAGAGGAGCCTATCCATGTCCATTCTGAAGACGGGGGCTCATGAGTGTACGGAGATCACGCACAACGCGTGCATACAGTTTTTGGTCGCAGCTATGAACGTCACCACCTCCTCACGCTCGCAGTAAATCTTCCTGAATATTTCCTGCTGTATTCTTACATTGGCTAATCCAAACATTGTGCAGAAAATTTACCAAAAACTCTGGGTAAAGTGAGAGTGAGAAATGTGGCTGTTTGCCTTCCCACACACGCAGCTCAGCCCGATAACTTTAGGAGGTTTTCTTCATGAGGAGTAGCAGTCATAGACAGTTCATAAAATCAGGAACGAGGAAAGTGTTTAGCGAGGAAACATTGTGGACAGGTAGAAAATAGGAATATTACCGTTTCTGGGCATGAACTTGAGTTTGTAGATGAGCTCTATAGACGGGATGAGGAAGGCCAGAGTTTTACCACTTCCTGTCTTGGCTGCAGCCAGAACATCCCTGCAGGAGAGGAAAAGAAATATATATTGGTTAAGACTCTTTAAAAATGCAGGATTGTGATGAAGTCAAACATCTTGTTATTTTGATTCCTGGATCGGTTTATACAGACTTAAAGAGAGTTTACAGACTTTGTTTGACATCTTTTAACTTCACTAACAAAGTTTGACAAACTCCCGAGGATCTGAGACTCACCTTCCCTCTAGCAGGGGACGAATACTTTTGTGCTGGATCTCAGTCATGTGTTCAAATCCCATTTCCTTCACTGCTTTCAGCGTGCTGTCACTCACCAGCTCAGCAAGAGAGGCAAACGACGTGTCCTCAAACGCGCCTGTGAAAAAACAGGAAGTCATGAGCATAATTGCTAACCTGGATGTATTGATACAAGTCAAATCATCCTAAGTGGAATGTGTCCTTGTGGTTGATCCTGACAGGAGGATCACAGTCGACCCTCCAAAAGACAACCACAAGTCTCACTGTATGCCTTAGCTGACACCCGATTCATGATGGGAACACTGAAAGGGCAACACATAAAGGCAACACGGCTCGACTTCAGTTTGTGTTTCAAATCTGAATAGTAGACATGACAAACTAATAAAGCTGGTGAATGAACGCAGCAGCAAGACAACAAAGCTTCAACAGCTGCAGGGACGTCACTGCGGGAGAAAAGAGCTTTCTTTGGATGACAAACTCTACGTTTGAGTTTTAATGTATGGCTGAATTACTAACATGAGCCCTATACATGGTCCAATTCTGCAACAGAGCCGCAACAAAGCCATCATTACGCCTCAAGACATTCATTATGATTCCATAACCTTCCCTGATTGTGAATTCACACAGCGTTGTGGTTCTGTGAAAGTCTGAGCACGGCACAGCGGGAGCCGTACTCTCTCGGCCCCTGATTTTGTCGCCTGGTTTCTACAGAGGACGACGCCCTGGCTGAGATAAAGATACAACATATGTTAAGTTACTATGTCCTTTTTGTTAAATGGCTTTATTTCTAATGGACTTTCCAACAAGACGCTTGTATAAATCAAAACGTCATTAATGTGGAAGCCTGAGAGGCTGAATCATCATCACACCACAGCCCAACACTTTAAATGATTTTAATGATTACATTTTTGTTTGTTTGGTGAATAATATGAAGGGACACCTGTGTACAGGACCAGCGTTTAGGGATACACCAATTGTGAAAACCAGAACTGATACCAATACCAAAGTTTAAAATGACAATTTAGCCGATTCTGGTGTTTTGGTCATAACTTCTTTTAGTGTAAGACTCCACAACGACGACATTTTCCCTCATGTTCCACCACGATAAAAGATCAGAGTTTGTCCAACAGGAGACTTCTTCTGCCAAATGTAAACACTCTTCTCTGAATCACTAGTTAGATGTCAGCATCACAACAGACAAATATCAGATATTGACATCATCAAAACCCACCTGTTCAAGATCGCCTTCTCACTCTAAACCATATCACTGCAAATTACTCTGTCCGTCACACTCCATTTTATTTATTTCATCGTATACTGATCATTGTGTTTTTAAAATGTTAATGTGGTTTTTAATGTTGATTGTTGTACAGTGTCCTTGGGTGTCCTGAAAGGCGCTTTTAAATAAAATTTATTATTATTATTATTATTATCGATTCATACCTCATAATCTGACCAACGTCTGTCAACAGGGATGACATCAGCTGACACGGATGTTAAAACTGATTCCTCGGTTCATCCCTCCTCACAGTTACTATGAATTTAACCACGAGGCTGTGCGCAGACTGTTACTGAGAAGGCGTTCAATTCAGAGCTGAGCAGTGTTTGCTAAACTGTTTTAAGTTACAGCTTTAAGTACGTTCCTGAAATGTTTAAAAAATGACTAAATTATATTAATAAAATGTTTAAAAGGATAAACTAACTAAACTACATCCAAAAGAACATTTAAGTTGCTCACTGTATTCGGTAGCATCCTCGCTACAAATTAAACTGATGGGGCGCCGTATGGCCTAGTGGATACGTACAGAGGTACAGAGGTACAGAGGCTATAGTCCTCGTCGCAGCGATCCTGTTTTTGAATCCGACCTCTGCCCTTTGCTGCATGTCATCCACCACTCTCTCCCCTCCAAACATTGCCTGCCTCTCTAGTATCTAATAAAGGCAAAAAGGCCCCCCAAAAACTGATGCCGCAAAGTTAAATGTTCTGCACCAATACACCAAGTCAAATTCCTTGTATTTGCAAATGTACTTGGCAATAAAACCAGATTCTGATAACAAGTCAACCATATGTTTAGTACCTGTCAAGCCAGAGGGTAATTCAGGTAGATCTTCCTCTTCATCGTCTCCATCTTCGTCTTCTTCATCTGCAGCTTCTTCTTCATCGTCTTCATCTTCGTCTTCTTCATCTGAAGCTTCCTCTGGTTTTTCTGTAGACATTTCTCCATCTTCATCTGCTGTTCCCTCTTCTTCATCTTCTTCATCATCTGCATCAGCATCTTTCACTGTTTTGGTCTTCTTTTCAGCTGGAATGATAATTACAAACATAAAGTTAACCATCATAAAGAAAAGTTGTGTTTTGTTAAATGATGGTCTGCATGCTCCTCTAACTGTTACCTGGAGATTCAGCCGTGTCAGCGAGTTTTCTTTTCTTTTTCTTCTTCTTCTGGGAAGTTTCTTCCGTCGTGCTCCCCTCGGCTGGCTTCTCAATCTGCTTCTTCTTCTTGGGCTCGTTTTCTGTTTCAGCAGCGGTGTCTGGATCCTCACAACAGTCCTCCTTCAGCCCGTTTGATTTGACTGTCCAACACATTTAGACATGTCACATGTGGGGAAACTATTTACTATCAGTTCCTAATAATGTATCCTAATCGCTAAATGTGTTTGTTTTATTTAAATAAGTCGGTTTAAAGTCATACATGTGGAGTTTCTGCTGCTTTGTAACATATTTAAAAATATTTAACTTTGGGTGTTTCAATGCTAGCTAGCTAATGTTTACGATAATAACGTTCAATACTTTAACAGATCACGGAAACTTTCACATGTATTGTACCCACGTTATACATAATACGTATAATGTTTCGTTATGTCTTCACGAAAACGTTTAATGCGTGTTTAAACATCATTTAAACTCACGTCGTGGTTAGCTTAAGTAGCTAGCTTAGCATGTTGCGCTCGTGTCCGCTTCAGAAAAACTGAAGAACAGCATTTACAAGCGAATATATTTTAATTAAAACACTTACCTGTTTCATCTTCTTCTGTCCGCGTCTTTAATAGTTTCCGCTCTTTGTTCTTTTCGCTTCTTTTCTGAATTTTCTTCCGCAGAAGCTTCATCTGCAGGTCCGCCATGGTAACAGCGGACAGCACACGTGTGTATGTGTTCAGGACCCCTCCTCACGGGAAGGAAACTACATCGCCTGAGTAAAAATACCAAGGACCTCGCATGTCGCATGCGTTCAGGAGTAATAAATCCCTAGAGAATTATTTGGCAGCGGAGAAAAGATGAGACATTCAGAATTAAATACAAACAATGGCATTAACATAAATGATCTGATTTACAACTTAAACATTTGTTTCATCGTCAGGTTATGGCGGTATTTCTCCTGCCTGATTTTTTATCATTATCTGCATGACAGTAAACGTTTATCAGTCATATTGGTCACATTAACACATTTGTATTTGTATTGTTTGACGTATGAACACAGAGAGAAACTACAAACATTTTGATGACTGTAATATTTTAGTATTAAAGGGGACATATTATGAAAAATCCACTTTGACAGTGTTTTTGAACATTTATTTGGATAACCTGAGTGTCTACCGACCCACAAAATGTGAAATAAACCCATCCAGTCCTTTGTGGTCTGCATAAGTCTTACAACACAGAGAAAAATGCTCCGTTTCAAATTTGCTCTCCTTGTTACATCACAGTGGGATTCTGTTAAAAAAAAAATCTCCACCCATGGACTCCACCCCCAGCCTAGAGCAAAAGTTTTGCGCAGGTCTGCCATTTTTATTCTCACTACAGAGGAGTGATGGCTACCGGGAAAACTCGGGGGGGGGGGTTCATTGCATTTAAAGAGAGACACACACCAAAACGGAGCGTTCTGAGAGAGCTGGTTTCTACAGGGTCACAAACCTCCTCTGGTGCTTGATTCATGTTATATTTTGACCAAAGCACAGCACAGATGTTTCATTTAGACCACAGGGGACTGTTTGAAAAGGTGGAGAAGGGGGATAATATGTTCTCTTTAAAACTGTCAGTTTATCAGTGGGCTATGAAAATACATTTACTTTACTTTATACTTTATTTCAGACCCATAGGTCCATCATAAAAAATCAGAAGAAACGTAAATAAAGCAATCAACAAAGGGATAACATCTCTACAGTTCACAAGTTTTCAGTAATTAAAATACAAAGACACATTTGCAACAGTGACACGAAGAAACATGAAGAATACCTTGTGTCACTTAATGTAGGCTGAGAAAGTGACATTATGATTATGATGACATTTTCTGAATTAATTAAAGACGTATACATTAACACATACCATTTCTTAATACAGCATGAAAGTGGCAACATTATTTATAACAAAGATTTGGCTTGCACTCATCCATCCATCCTCTGAAGACACTGAGTCCGTCTGGACCGTAGAAAACGTAGATGGTCTTCCAGATACAGACCAGATCTGCATCCCTCAGTAGCCTGATGAGAAGGAAAAATGTGTCACAGAAGACACCAGGGGCGTCATCCCATCTCCACCCTCCAGCACCTCATCTCCAGAAGAGCATCAGGTGGAGAAGTTGTTTGGTTCTCCTGTCGCAGAAACCTGTGACTGAGGATCCTCTAAAACCATCTGAAGATGATTCTGATCTTTCTTTCTCCCATGAAGAAAAAGACAAGGAAGAGGTCTTTGAGGAGAAAAACTCAGTTCCTCCAATGGCATTAAGCCTCTGTAGAAGAGTCCTCCAATTCTCTGCAGCAGAGATACCCATTGGGAACCACTGATCTAGGCTATATAATAATATTTCAATAATAATAATAATACAAAAGTAGTTTATTGTAATTGTAATAATTGTTTTTGTTGTTATTTTTCTTCCTTTCTATGTATGATGATCCCGCCTCTCTTGATGATTGACAGCTGTAAAGCCCTGCCTGTGTAGCTCGAGCTCGACCCGGTGTCCGCCATCTTGGCTCTCCCTGCCTACCAGAAACGGAGTGCGGAAGTGGTAACGACACTGTGCGGGCTTGGGGTTCCGCCTGTGGACGCCTTGCCAGATTCCTCCAGCCGAAAACAGCCCCCTATCCTTCAAATTCAACCCTAGCTTAGCAGCAGAGACCCGGGGAGAGATGGCTGGACGGTTACCGGCGTGTGTTGTCGACTGCGGCACGGGGTAAGCTTTTCAAACCGGACCGCCGTGCAGACAGGGGAGCTCGGGTGTCACCGAGAGGCTGAGAACGGATAGCCACTGTCAGTGTCAGCAGCAGCATCAACTGGGTGTGTGTCTGTCCGTGTGTATGCAGACAGCGAGCCATGGAGCTAAAAATGCTAACTAACAGCTAAATGTGACAGTCTCCCGGTGTTTTGGTGAAACGTGTGACCCTGTAAATTGGCGACTTTCGAACGCGTCGGTGCGTGGTTGTCGTAGTTACGGAGTGTGTTGGGCTCGAGCTGTTTTAACTGCCAACAACCATCGATTCATTGGGCTGAGAGACATCAGTTAACACGGTCACTCTTTTCACCATAACACCGTTAGGCATTCCGATACAAGTCGTCACCGTTATTATCCCACGGTTTCAACTTCGTTTCCCTGTTTGTTGTCGAGTTTCATCATCTTTCATCGCTGGAGTTTCCTGTTTAATAGATTTAATGCAATAATTCAGCCTGTGTTTGCTGCTGCAAGACTGAACCCTGACTGAGGAAGACCCCCACAGCTGGTTTCATTCATATTTGTCTAGTAGACCATTATTATTAGTTAAATTACTCTCCCTTTTTAAACAATTATTAGCATCTTCGGAGTGGCATTCGCCCCGTGATGAGATAACTGTGCCTTTAGCCAATGCATTTCATAAATAATTTTGCTCGTTTGTCCGGATTTGCGCATGCGCAGTACTACTTCCTATAACAGCCGACACTTCCTCATTCACGCTTTTTAGTCCATATATGGTCGTTTCTCGGCCTGTGTGCATGCTTTTTTTGATTAACTTCTCAAGTTTCTCTACATAGCCATGCTAACAATCACTGTCCATGCCATATTTTCTCACCTACATTGACCCGATGGTGATGATGCTTTAGCCTAAAGTGCTATTTGTATTAAGCAGACAAATCAGTGTTAGCAATTCTCCTTCTGCAGCATTAGATGATCATTGTGCATTCATTCTTTCCTTCCTTTACTATCATGAATTAAGAGTATTTTAAATGTATTTTGAAACTGCACTATCTTTTTTAAGCACTTTAAAAAGTAAGGATGGAAAACACACCTTTTTTTTTCTTTTTTTTTACTATTATGACCCCCTCCACCCAAAAATACTACTCAGTTAGTATTCTCGGTTAGTTTGTGGGGCTGGAAGTGGTTTGCATTGCTTGCATGTAGAGGCTTGAACTCCTCACTCTTCACATTGCATACCTCTCCATTCCCCCCCTCCTCCTCCTCCTCCGCTCTTCACACTGTTAACCAGTCTGCAGCTTCCGACCTGCAAACAGTACAAGAAGTGCGGCTGAAAATATGTTTTGCCCGTGCTAGCTTTAATCATTAAGCAGATGGCTTTGACTCTCTGGCCAAGTCGTGTAGTCAGAACACATATGCTCTAATATCAATGACTTCAGGCTTTTTTTATTTGCAGAAATAACGCTTAGTCACAGTAAAGGCTGTTCATAATGATGAGGTGTTTTATGTGGAAACTTTGACATGCTGTGGCTTTGCAGTTTAGCCATAGAAGACCAGCCTTTTGCAGATGTTGAAGGAGTTCAACAGCTGTCTCTGAGTCATGCTCATGATTTCCAAATAGTGACAACTCCACTTCCTTTAACGCTTTTATCAGCAGACTTACTTCTATTATTAGAGCGGACAACTCAACCTTGCAATGAAAGAATCAGGGAAGTTCAATTAGGTTTTTTACACTTCTAAACTTGCACTTTCAAGTCAGAGTTGTAGGAGTGTGAAACATTCTCAGATGTTATAATTGATGTCAATGGATCCGGTTAAGTAATTTCACCTAATCCATAACCTCAGGCTGCAATCATCAGAGAGCCTCATTTAGAATGGGTATAAATTCAATGCAGATCTAAATGAAGTAGACCTGCATTGAAGTTTGCCAAAAAAGTAGATTATTCTTGGAACCAAAGATATGCACCTCAGATCAGATATGTGTCAGTGTATTTCCAGCCTGTCGAGGCAGGTAGAAAAAGACAAGCTGGGACTGCTCTGTGGTATGAAGGTGTTCAGAGCGCTGCTCTTACGTTCTGTTGCTGTCAGTGTTTTTGTTACTGTAGGAGGCAGCTGTTGATAGCACTGAGCACCAATTCAACCTTCTTTGGATTTAAGTGACACACCTGAGACATTATGATGACTAATATATGGCACGCTGGAGTCTAAAGTAAATCACAAAGTTAAAATGCAAAGACTTGTGTAAAATTCAATCAGACACAGATTGAATTAAAATGGTGCAACTGGACATGAAACAGTGAGCTAAAAGATGCTACAACTCCTCATGCATTTTAAGGCAACTGCAGAGTTTAGTGTATTATCTAAGCGAGTGATCCCTCTCATATTAGTCCTGCACGATAATGTTGATGGGTGCAGCATCACATTAAATAGCTATAATCTGAGATACAGTTCTGACTTTTAAATGACACTCTTATGTGACATGAGCTTCAATATAGTAGTCAATATTTCATCCATATCCTCTAAATGAATGTAATGTGTTTCTGTGCTAAGTTTCATAAAATGTAAAAGCACACGTACAGAGTGCATTACACATCTGAATGATCTTTTTTCTTTCTCTTTTATCTTGATTGATTCAATCAGTATCTCAGTCAACATTTTCAAAGTATGGAGTATTGATCTCTTTTGGGATTTTCTTTTGCCGAACAAAGTTAAACCATAAAAATGTAAGATATCATGCTTTTGTTTGCTCCTTCCACCTACTACAAATGTATACTACACTTGAGCATCCACTGCATGTTCCCATCGTGTTCCTGTTCCTGGCTCTACCTTCAAAAAACAACATTGGCAGCTCTGTTGCTATTTGAGTGAGCTTGATAGATTGGTAAAGTTGCCAGAATAGATTATATAACTCTATTCAGACACCACTGGGTTCCTAAAGACATTCTCAGTTTGAGCAGAATAACCATGATGCTTTGGTTGTGTGCTCACTGTCAGGTAGCGCCAGCTCACGTAAGAGGCGTTGATGAGTCGTAGCTGTCTCATGAAGTTGTTACAAACTGAATATAAGAAGTTGTGTATTGTGTCTCTGAGTGGACAGAGTTATTCGTTATTCTCTCTAGCTCACATTTAGAAGATCATGGTTAGCCTCCTGTATCATTTCAAGCTCCTTTCTTTGAAGGACTGCTGATTTGTCTCTTCTAGCTTCTGTTGAATAAAATTCAAAGAGCCACTATTTTGACCAGGATGTGGCCTATTATGCCCACAGTGCTTTGGCAGCCTTCAGCAGTGTCCTCTATCAGTCCCTTGGGTCCTGTGTGCGGGAAGTATGGGAGTCTTGTCTGGGCCAACCCTAGTCAGGACCACATCTGGTTAGCATATGCCCAACAAAACACCATTTGTACAGAGCAGAGACGTGGACTAGGCTGTTAAGTCTGAAGTCTTTGATGTAAAGGGGGCGTCTTCAAGAGGAATTCTTTTGTTGTTAAACACAGGCTCCGCTGTAGTTTTAAATATTCTGGAGTCTAGATTACTAATACAAAGAGTTAGCTAGTTTCTGCCAGACTAGCTGTAGTGATGCAACGTTATCGTTCACAGCAAACACTCCTGATCGAAGGATATCAACAACAAGTGTTTCTTTTTATACTGACAGCTGACGGTCTCAGATTGTTATTCTAAGTTTATGAAAATAAGAAATAGACTATCCTCAATCCTGCAGTATGTCAAGGGTCCACCGGAAGTCACATACACACCCCATTCAAAAAGCAGAAATGAAAATGTTTACAGCCTGGTACGAAAATTGATATTGGTTTGATTTGTTATTATCCTCATGGACACATACCGTACGGGGGTGAATTGATTTATAACGCATCTGTTTTGATTATATGAACGATACCTGTTATCCATAGTTAAGCGCGTAGCTGACCTGTTTGCAATGGTGGGCGTGATGTAACGTTATATCTGGAGGCCTAAGCCCCGCCTCATCTCCAGCTCTCAGCCTGTCGTTAGGTTGACTGAAAGTTAGGATGAGACAGGATTTCCAGCATTGGCGAGTGGCGACACAGCCATCGATGGGACTCCAAAGCCCCCCGCAGAAACAAAAGGGTGACGTCACTCAGGCTCCGTCCATTAATATTTACAGTCTGTGTGTACATCGCACTTTTCAAAGCCACCAAACTCCGTTAACAAAACCAGATGTTGTCTGCATTGATCTCTAATTTTGCGTTCAATCCAAACTATCAGAATTTAACAGATACAGGAAGGAGGACCAGAAACTCCCATTGTCTGCAAGTTTTAAAAAACAACAACCCTGTTTCTATCAATGGAGTCTGGTGTCTCTGTGGACTGAAACGTAACCACTCTTACAATCTTACCAAACACAACTTTTTCTACCTATTAAACATTTAGACCCCAAAAAAATGTAAGAACACGGAGCAGATAAGAAGAAAATACCAGAACCTCTAATGTTTGCTGCAGTTAAACGTTTGGAAAAACCCTCTGTGGTTTCTATTTGTAAGGAGAAGTAGGAAATAAGGAACGCAGCAGTGTTGAGGTCAGAGTAAGTTTATATTGAGCATGGTGAGGTTATACAGAAGTAATCTTTTTTTCCCTGTAGACAAATATGAATGGTCTCTGGGTTCCCAGTGTGACATGAATGGCTCTGTTTATGGCCTCCCATTTACAAACTCCAGAGCTGCTGCTGCTGCTGCTGCTGCTTTTGGCTGCCGACCAACCCGCTAACGGACAGTCATAGCATTGATCAAAAATAAAAGCGTACGAGATAGCAGCCTGAACCATCCCTTTTCTTAAAATGTGAAATATTAAAGTGTGATGTGTGTTTTTTTTCCCTTTCTCTTGCAGTTACACCAAACTGGGTTATGCAGGGAACACAGAGCCGCAGTTCATCGTTCCATCATGTGAGTATTTCTCTGTGTGTGTGTGTTGGATTCCAGTCACACCAGTCAAGCAGGCCAGTTACCATGGCGACGATGCATCCTGAAACGAGGAAAATAATTCTCCTGTCTAGATACCTTTGTTAATATGTAATCTTTTTTTAAACGACTTAAATTTATGACTCACGATCTTCTCTAAAGACTTAAACTTTATTTCTTTTTTATATTCAACTTTTCTATTTTACATTTTTATAGAAATTGCAAAATATTTTAAAACTATTAAGCAACTCTTGAAAGGGTCTGCAGGAGCTGCTTTAATGACAGACTGGCAAGCCACAATCTGCAAACAGAAACGGTTTATTTCCACTCTGTTTCAGGCTGTGAGTTGGTTCGTTTCAAATGAAAACGTCCACACTGGTCATTGATATATCACAATCCCTGACAGATTGATTCTGTTTCCTCATCTTGATTTTCTTCACTAATGAAATCTTCACATTTTTGTGAGAGTCTTTTTTTTTTAAATTCTCTCAGCTGCTCTTTATTGAATTCTCTATTTTCTTTGTCAGGTATCGCCATCAAAGAGTCAGCCAAGGTCGGGGACCAGGCCCAGAGGAGGATGATGAAGGGGGTGGATGACTTGGATTTCTACATCGGAGACGAAGCAGTAGACAAGCCCTCATATTCCACTAAGGTTTGTGACCCTGACGGCTTTGCACACCATCAGAAACTACCGACAGAGCAATTACTATATTTGTTTCTTTAGAGAGAGTTAAGGTACTCGCATATAGCAACACATTTAGAGACTCCTGACATGTTTTTATGGTGGTCGGCGACTGCTCTGTAATCCCCATTAACCTTTGAACATTTAATATGATATCACAAATAACAACCTGTACTTCTCCAACAGTATAACAGTCTTTTAAGTTAGTGTTAGGGGTTCAGAGGTAAGAAAGGTCGGTCTGTTGCCAATTATCTTTTATTTTGCAGGAACAACCAGGAGGGTTTAACAGAGAGATAAGATGAAGATAAGACTGAGATACAAATGTAATAATGTTCTGACACTTTGCTGATTTTATTAGATGCACTTTTCCTGTCCCGACCTCTGTGCATATTAAGTCAGGGATTATGCACTGTCCATTATCAGGAGTTACTGGAGGAGAGGAGAAACATGGAGGACGCTGAGTACATTCATTTCTGATGACGGGAAACTCAAAGAGCATCTTCCCGCTTATACCGTGGCCTCTTGCCATTAATGCATTTTCTCCTGTGCAATTTTCTTGCAGGTCTAGGTTCCAGCCATTTCATTTTCAACAAACCCTTCGATAGTTATTGTCTACAGTAAGGACTTATTGGTTTTGCTCTGTTGGTAGAGCAGGCGTCCCATGTACTGAGGCCACAGTCCTCACCGCACTGGTTGCAGGTTGGGGCTGTGTCCGACACAGACAGAGCAATTCGATTCCTAGGTTCGATTCCCACTCCTGCTGCTATTCTCATCCTCCACTGCAGACTTGTGTGAACCGGTGTACTTCTAGTTATGAAAGATACAACAGAAAACTTTTTTTCGATTCTCTAGTTTTAGTTTTTCCCACCCTTCCTGTCTCTCTCAAGCTGTCCTACCAAATAAAGGCAAAAATACCCCAAGAATAATCTTTAAAAAATTGGTGAAGGATTAATGGACTTTGCAGCCATCCAAAGTATGTAACCAGATAAATAAAAAAGGAGTTACCAAAGGAGCAAAACAGAGCAGCAGCACACAAAGAGTTGTTCAAATCTTCTCTTTGTTAGAGACAGCCGCCCTCTCACAGTAAACTTGTCATACCAGTAAAAGTCCAGGTGTAAGAAATATCATTAAATATGCCTTTGTGCTCCGCTCTTCCACCAGTGTTATAGTACTGAAGATGCTAACTTCAGTGTGTCACCTTCCTGACGGACACAGGTTCACAGACTGGTGTTGACTTTATTATAATGGATTCTGTTTTAATGATTTACCTCAAAACATCCTCCTGAGGATTTAGACTCACAGTTTGCTTCGTCTGATTCGGGCACAGCCCACGAGCCACCCCAGAAACCAAACGCAGGGGTCCTGAGGTCTGAAAAATCCACCCAAAGTGTCTACACCTCAACACTTCACCATTAACAATTAAATAAAAGTTGAGGACAAAGTATGTTCCCAGCACCAGTGTCAAATAGCGATCTCGCATGCTGCTTTCTAACGAGCTGAACCCTTGTGTGCAAACAGTGGCCGATCCGTCATGGGATTGTCGAGGACTGGGACCTAATGGAGCGCTTCATGGAGCAGATCATCTTCAAGTACCTGAGGGCTGAACCTGAAGACCACTACTTCCTCCTGGTAAGACGGGACTTAAAAGATGTGATCAGTCGAGAACATACTCCTCAAATGTTCTGCTTTCTTCCCCGAGTGTGACATTAACAGCACAGATGGTTTCAAATATTCCTCAACACAAACAACCGGAATAACCAAACACACATACCATACAGAGTAAATGTACTGTGTGTGATATTTCCTCTCTTTTTTCAGACCGAGCCGCCTCTGAACACACCGGAGAACCGAGAGTACACAGCCGAGATCATGTTTGAGTCCTTCAATGTACCAGGGCTTTACATCGCCGTGCAGGTGAGATTATCATGTTCGTGTATGACGAGAAAGTACACTTGATACCTTCAGATACTCACGCATTTGATTTAAACATTTCTATTCATTAATAGTATTCGAGAGCGGGTTTGAAATTCTTCGTCTTACAACAACCTTTGCATCTGTGCTGCTTCCTTATTTGTCCAGGACATTGTAGAAGTACAAACAAATGCATAAAAATACCTGTAGTAGTGTCTCAATTGTGTGTGTGTGTGTGTGTGTGTGTGTGTGTTCTTGTATGTGTGTGTTCAAGGCGGTGCTCGCTCTAGCAGCCTCCTGGACGTCCAGACAGGTGGGAGAGAGGACGCTCACAGGAACCGTCATCGACAGCGGAGACGGTGTCACACACGTCATCCCTGTGGTGAGTTACCTGAGGGACATGCACACACTCACACACACTTCCTAGTCTTTGGAGAATCAACAAGAATTAAAAATACCACGAGTGCATTCACAGTAAACGACACGTAGCCAAATGTTCCCCCATTTATTTTTCATAGAAACTCGTCATTGATACAGTTTTCTGTCAGTTACTAAATTTGTCCTTTTGTAAACTCTGTTGGCGGCCATGCTGGTCTAATTTCTGAGAGAGACATACATGGTCACTTATTTTAAATCTTTAAGAAGTTATCTTTAGACTCAGTCACGTCGTCCCCAAATACAGTTCTGACTGTCCTGAAGTTAACGTAGACTGTTCTTTGATTTATTTATTACCCTGTTCCTACAGTAAATATTGGGTTTGTTGACGTAGAAGACTTTAACTTCTTTGGATAAAATGTAATTTAAATAAACAAGAAGGTAAATCTCCATCATGATAGTTTGTCTCTCACATGTTCATTGTCTGGAGCCTTCATGCTGATTTCTTGAAGCACACGAGTCCCGGTATTGTTCAGATTTCCGTGCTAGTTGTCCTCCAAAGAGTCTTCAGCCAGAGCAGGTTTTTACCAGGTGGTCCTTATGACAGCAGGCACCATGTCAAACTAACCAACCTCTAGTGGACCTTTATGTCTTCACCCCCGTCACATGTGATGTGCCCTTCAGTCTGTGCAGGACTGTGAGCAAAGACTTGACATGTTGGTGTGCCAGCAGAGGGATGTGGTTTCCTAGTCACACCTGGGTTTGTCTGCCTTATGCAACCCTAACCCAACCTCTGACTCTTCATCACAACAGCTTCAATCTGGTTGCACTTCTTTGAATTTATGGGTTTTCAACAATTCCCCCCCTCCTCTCTCTGTTTCCCTTTCATTTTAAACATTATGTTTGCTGTTACCGTTGTGACGGCTCCTCTGCTTGGTGCACAGTACTGTCTCCAGGGCTGCAGACCTGTGGGCAGGCTGAGACACACCTGGGCCCGTTGTGCCTCATTCCACTGATCAGCCTTCTCACAGGTCAGCAGCCCTGGAGACAATACAGAAGGATCCAGGATTCTACTGACAGCATGCTTGGTTGTCTTTTGCCAGCTAGAAAGTAAAACATTCCTCCCGATGTTGTCTCAGGAATGACTTCTTTAAGTCTCGATAACGTGTGTAATTGTTCCTGATGGGCTGTGAACTGTTTGTAAAGGAGTGTTTAAAACAGTAAGTGGACAAGAATAAGGACATTTATGTTTGAGAAAGCTGTATTTCCACTTTGTCCTTACACAGTAACAGGATATTGCTGCAGTTTTAAAAGTAGGCCATGGTGTTTCAGAGGCTGGGAGGACTTACTCAGCTTTAGGAAATGTGCTTGCAGAATATATTTAGTGGCTGACTGAATCAGCATGTCTGTAGCTTCTGCTGAATGTGTGCAAAAATCAAGCCAAACACAACAGCAGGGGGACGTGGAGGAGTCCCCGCAGGACACACATCTGATAGAACAACCTCAAATATTATAACAAATATGTTAACACTATTAACTGTATTTATTCTTCTGTCTCTCCCAGGCTGAAGGTTATGTAATTGGCAGCTGTATAAAGCACATCCCCATCGCAGGACGAGACATCACCTACTTCACCCAGCAGCTCCTGAGGGAGAGGGAGGTGGGAATCCCACCGGAGCAGTCGCTGGAGACGGCAAAGGCAGTCAAGGTTAGTCTGTTAGCCACTTCCTCCCCCCCTGCCTCCTTCACTGGACCTCCCTTCAGTCACATACGTTCTCTTTCAACAACGGCATAAAACGCATAATTTCAGCAGCAATGTTTTTTCCCCTCTGGCACAACACCACGTTGGCTATCGCTGCTCTCATGTGGGTGTAGTTTGGATATCCTGCTCACTCTGTGCTGTGACAGACAGCTGGAATCTCTTCACGGTTGTTTGGAGCTGCTGGGCAGGATGATTAAAACAATGGTTGTGTCGCTACAAAGAACATTGGTTACAATGTGATATGATCCAACAACAGAGACTAAAGTCCTCGATGCGGTGGGCTCGTGTTCGACTCTCTGACCCTCGTCTGCTTTTCTGCATGTCATTCCCCCACTCTCTCCCCGATCTCCAACTCTTTGCACTGTCCTGTCTCTCAAACGGGGGCGAATAGCCTAAAAGAAGAGAAACATTTAATAACATAGGGCAAAGAAAGTTTTGTAATTTAATCATTAATAATCTTTGCAGTGAAATTAGCTGTATGAGGTCAGAAAATAATCCGTCCAAGGAACACACTTCTTGATCAGAATATGTCGGCTGAAAGTGCTCTCTGACAACATTACTCAAAGGGTCCCTGCAGATCTTTACTCTAAAAAGTAAGAGAATTAAAAAAAACAGAAGCAGCTTCAAAGCCCCCAGACTCTTTTCTCAATAAGGAGGTTCAAAAAAGCTGCTAACTCTTTAACAGAAAGGTATTTTCCCCCTGAGGGGTTTGAATAACAATCTGAGCCTGCCAGTGGCAAAAACACAAACTTCACCCAAAGATTTCTTTGCTGACATTACTTACTATTTTGGTATCGGCTGCCTGACTCAGAAACCCTAAACTCAGTAAATAAAAGACGCAGGTTTAGTAGATCAAATTCCAGGGCGCATGCAGCCGAGTGGTTAGCGTGTGTGCGTTCCCATGTGCAGAGACTGTGTTGGTCCTTGGGGCGGGCGGCCTTGGTTTGAATCTGACCTGTGGCTTCTTTCACGCATGTCATTCCCCACTCTCTCTCTCTCTCTCTCTCTCTGCCCCTGGTTTCCGACTCTACCTGCTGATCTGTCTCTAAAATAAAGGCTCAAAAATAAATCTTTAACAAACAAGATCAAATAACCCCTTAAATGTCAGTCCTTCATTTTGTTAATCCGAGTAATGCAAAGATAATGAACACCATGTCACATATCACTTATACAAGCTTTAAAATAATGAAGGTAGAGTGTCCTGATACATGAACTGACATAGAGTCATGAACACGTAGTTCTTTTAAGCTTGTTAGATGTGGATATTTAGTTGGTTAACAGGAACAACAGTTGGATGAAGTTGGATCACGATTAATTAACCTGATGTTTTCTTCATGTGGACAGGAGGTGGCACTGTTGGTCTTCTTGCCTCATGCAGTTTGTGTCCTTCAGAAACCCACTGCTTTCTTTGAGTTTACATTTCTTCTGATTAACACGTTTTACCGAACACACACAACTTTTGCTAAGAGGATTTTATTTGCATGACAACCCAGACTTAAAGAATCACTTAAAGCTTTGTCTCTTCATTTTCCAAGTCCCAAATAGACACGACTTTATGTTAATACGTTACGTTTTGTCTTGCTGTTGTTCTGTCTGTCAGTCAACACATTTCACTGATTCACCTCGATTCCTCCATGTTTATTAAACAGCTCCTTTAATATCCCAGACTCTGTTCTCTCTCTCTGTGTCAAGGATCATTCTTCAGCACCCCGAGACACACGCACAAAGAAATAATGTGAATTCTAATAATGAGCATTAGCAGAAAGGGGGGATGCAGGTTGTGCATGTGGACGCTCATGTCTGCTAATGTTAATTCCACCTCCCTCTGCCGTGGGGCCTTCAGCGTGGAGCACATTCTCTGTAAAATCAGACTAATGACATCTCTGAATACAACATCCTGTTACGTCCTGCTCATTCATATTCACCAGCACTTAAGTAAAATCAATTACCGTCCACGCTCGTGTTAGTTTTCAAATTGAATGTGTTTTCATTACTCCCTAAGTAGCAGTAGAAAACCCCTGCAAGGTAAACACACAAAACAACATCTTCTCATTATCATTACAGAAATGTAACAGAACTCCGACACAAACATAATGTGTTTGTTAATTAAATTTGACTCCTGATGTAGACAGAATGATGCATCAGATGCAGTTTGCACGGTGATGTTGTTTCAGTATTTCTGATTAAAAGTGTTCTTGCAGAATGTTGATAAAGTCACATGTCAATTGTTTTGTGCTTAATCTGCACAAAAACGTGCGTTGATGTTGGATTTTAGCGTAGGGCTGTCGACTTATGGCAAAAATCATTCATTCATCAGGATTCATTTTAATGTGAAAGATATTTTGTGGGCCTTTATCAGATAGGACAGCTGAAGAGAGACAGGAAATGTTGGGAGTAGAGAGCGGGGGATGACATGCAGCAAAGGGCCGAAGTCCTTTTCGAACCCACGGCCGCTGCGACGAGGATTATCGCCTCCGTTCATGGTGCGTGCGTCATTATCCAGGCAATCAGCACCCTAAAATCAAGATTATTTTGATTGATATTGAGATCACGATTAGAAGACGAAGAAGATTTACCTTTTTTATCCAGCGAGAGGAAATTCAATTTTACACTCTGTTGTTGAACATGCTACACACACATAGGCTGAAATACACACACATGCACAAACAGGATCCTATGGACGTGCATTTATGGTGATATGTCAGAGTGAGGGGGCTGCCCGCAGCGAGAGCTCCTGAGCTGGGGGGGACAGGGGTTGGGTTCGGTGCCTTGCGGAGGGCACCACGGCAGTGCTCAGGAAGTGGGCCGGCACCTCTCCAGCTACCAGATCAATTTCCAGATTTGGTCTGCACCGGGACTCGACTTCCCAACCCAAGTCTCTACAGACTGAGCTACTGCCGCCCCATTCATAAACACGATTAGTAGTTTGCCACAAGTAAATAATCTAAAGATACTGTATATTGCTTAGGCTGAAGTGTAAATATTGCAAAGGTAAGAGAGAATGTGTAGTCTGGGGTAGAAAAATATGATTTGTAAAAGAGAGAAATGCATGTTTGCTCAGGTAGAAAGTGTATAAATAGTACAGGTTAAAAAAAAAAGACAATACAAAATATATTGCACAGTGGGGAATTAAATCGCACTATTGATTATTGCACAAGGAGACGTAGGAGAGGAGGGATGATGCATGGACTGTGTGTGTGTGTGTTTGCCCTTAATGGCTCGATCATATCGGCCAAGACAAAAACAACTGCACATGTTGATCTTCTCACATGCACTCAGTCTTTCCTGTTTGTTTTCTGCACCATCATGGTGTTTGTGTTCTATTCACATAGATGGAAAACTAGGATTGTTGTCAAGGAAACTCTTTCTAAATCTCTGCTCATGCTCTCCCCACCAGGAGCGGTTCAGCTACGTGTGCCCGGATCTAGTCAAAGAGTTCAACAAGTACGACACGGACGGCTCCAAGTGGATCAAACAGTACACCGGCATCAACTCCATCAGCAAGAAGGAGTTCACCATCGACGTGGGCTACGAGCGCTTCCTGGGGCCTGAGATCTTCTTCCACCCAGAGGTTTGTCAATAAAGGGTTCAATCGAAGCAGGGAACACTACTTAGGATTATTGAACCCTACAAAGACCAGACGGCAGTTCTACATAACAACTCAACGGTTTGTAGAAAGAACTGCAAATGAATATAAAGGAAGGTACTAACTGAGTCACAGGACCAACACAAAAATCCTCAAACAGCTCATAAAGTTTGTATCTACTCCCTGACACCTTGGTCCAATCAAGCTTCATGTCTAAACCTTACTACTTCAGTCAGACAACAGTGTGTGCCTGTATCACAACTTTTAAATCACAATACATTTCGTCTTTGTTTTGTCACCGTCCCAGTTTGCCAACCCAGACTTCACCCAGCCCATCTCTGAAGTTGTGGACGAGGTGATCCAGAACTGTCCCATCGATGTCAGACGTCCTCTCTACAAGGTGAGCGGATGTTCTCTATGCTGTCTGTTTAAAAAATCAGTCAGAACGAGGCTTCTTCTGGAGTAGTAATACCTTCAACTAGAACAGTACCTCATGTTACTATAAAGAATTTAACTTTAAAGGTCACATATTCTCCTCCTCTTCAACCAGTATAAATTAGTCTCAGAGCTCCCCAAAACATGTCTGTAAAGTTTCTTGTTCTAAATCCACTCTGATCCTGTATTTGATCATGCCTATAAACCCCTCTATTTCAGCCCTGCTCAGAACAGGCTGTTTCTGTGTCTGTAGCTTTAAATGTAAATGAGCTGTGTCTGACCACGCCCCTCTGGAAGGGCTTGGGTGGCTCGGGCTTTCTCGCTCCATGCCCTATTGTTTACGGTGAGAAGGCAGACTCAGAGGGCAGAACAAACACCTAGCTGTGGGAGTGTCACCCACCTGGGGGAGGGGTTACTGCCCTTTGTGATGTCATGAAGGGAAAATCTCCAAACGGCCTGTTTGAGCACACATTTTCTGAAAAGTGGAGCAGGCAGAAGACTTAGAGGTGATTTTGCAGACAGACTAGAGACACAAATTAGAGTTAGAAAAACATGGTGAAGTGTATTTGCACAATATGTGACCTTTACATTCAGACCTGTCAGTGGGTCTGAGTCTGGGTGTTTCTAACTTGACTATTTTAAACATAAAGTGAAGAACTGCTGCTTTTTAGACGGCCCTGATAAAGAATATTCATCGTGAAGACATTTTGACAATCCATTGCTGTGTCACTGCACACAGAGTGTATCAGGTTTAACAGATCGACAGGCTGTTAACTTTACACGGTCTGAAATTGATCCTTCAGTGTTCATTGTTCACAAGGTTAATTTTTACCGAGGGCTTAAAGGTAAACCCCTGCACACTGTCTAACAAGCAAACAACATTGTCAATGTCTCTGTAGTAATATTCAAAGTAATGAGTTAGATCCATTCATCACTCTGTTTATCAGGTTGTATTTCCCATCGCTGTGCTGTTTCCCGTCACACAGGACGGGACTGTTTACCCAGACTGTCTGGCCGTCAGCCAGCTGCAGGTCACAGGTGTTAAGTGCCTCTTACTCCGCAGCTCTGTAATCCTCGTCACCTTCTCTTCCACAGAACGTTGTTCTGTCAGGAGGCTCCACCATGTTCAGGGACTTTGGGCGTCGTCTGCAGAGAGATTTAAAGAGGACGGTTGATGCCCGGCTGAAGATGAGTGAGGAGCTGAGTGGAGGCAAACTCAAGGTGAGAGAAAAAGATTTATTTATATATATGCAGCGGAGATCAATAAGGCTCAACAAAACACAATCACTGCGTCAGAATGAAACAGAGAAGAAAAGTTTGTCCTTTAACGCTACAATTATTGTTGATACCGATGTGTGTGGAATTTAAATTTGAGGATTTCAATAAAAGTAGAAACCAAATGGGAGCCAAATGACTGCAATTGAAATGTTTCACCTTCAGGTATGAACACACACAGTCAGCCTCTACTGCCTCTGTGTCTGTGATTCATGCTGATGAGATGTTAAGTCCTTCAGCTTCAGGCTGAGCTGATGTGCTTCAGGCACTCAAGAAACGGGCAGTGAGTAAAGCTAATCAGGGTTAAGAAGTTTAATAGGAAAAAGGCGAAATTACACACGTTATTTGAGCTTTTTTTTTTGTCTGCAACACTTGGGATCTGTCACAAAATAACCAGGAATGCAGTGAGGTACCAAACTTATATTTACAAGATATCAGCAAATAATCAGAATGCTTAAAGGAGCAGTTTGTATCTCGGACACCTAGTGGTTAAAATGGGTACTGCAGTCCAAATTCAAAACATTGGAGAGAGCTGTCTCCCCCCGCCCCCTCCTCCCTGCAGTCGATGTGTATGCCTCGTCTTTCAGACACGAGCCATACATTGCTTTATACATGATAGCATAGGACATTAACAATAAAAATGTATAAACGCAATTAGAGTCGGCTAAAACAATGGGAGATAAAAAAGTTCTGTTTCTGCTTTATTGAAACTCTGCAGTGAGCTTTAATCTTTTCACTCCCGGTTTAAATGAGGGGACATTTTTATTTAATGTCAGTTAACCTTTAACCTTGTGACGATCTCCCTCGTGTCAGGAGCATCATACCAAATGAATCACACCGGTGAGTGCGGCGTCACACGCTGCACACTATATGTACTGTATGTCGCGCACCCACACACTCTTCCTCTTTCTATCTTCCTGGAAAGTAAAAGACAGTGTCAACTTCTACCATCGAGTGACAGGGGACGGTAACAGGTTCACTTTCATTCATAAAACTGTGGTTACTTATGTAAACATTCATTTTAGATCTCAGGTAATCGGAACAAATCTTTCACAGGTGTGCAGCACAGACGTGAAAGTGTGGGTTCACGTTTATCCGAGATGTTGCTCAGGCCAAAGATGATTGAGTGCCTCGTAGACTTTAAGTGATACTGTTTCTAATCCTCCTCTCTGTCCTCCCTCCGCAGCCCAAACCAATCGATGTCCAAGTCATCACTCATCACATGCAGAGATATGCAGTCTGGTTTGGAGGATCAATGTTAGCATCAACTGTAAGTTTATGAAACCTGCACACACACACACTACTCTGTCAACGTGAGCTAGTTTTACATTGTGACGGGGGGATTATACGTTCTTTGAGATTCACCAACAATAAGGTCTTCACCCTCTGTTCACACCCAATCATTTTAACGTGGTGTCAGAAGTTTTGTTTACAACCTTACACTCACTTTACTTTCTCTTTGTGTCTCCACAGCCTGAGTTCTACCAGGTTTGCCACACCAAAAAAGACTACGAAGAGATCGGACCGAGCATCTGTCGCCACAACCCCGTCTTTGGAGTCATGTCTTAACTTTGGAGTCTGACAGATATGGGCGGGGCGGGGCGGGGCGGGGGCTGTGGTATGGAGAGGCGGGGTGGGTGTGGGGGGTGATGTGTTAATGACAGACAGGCTCAGGAGGTGGAGGACGGTGGTGCTTCTGATCTTGGCTTCTGTTCAGCGAGAAAAGGCGGTCCAGATTGAAAAAAAAAAAAAAAAAAGAGGCCAGACCGAACACAGAGCGGCTGGAAAATGTATCGTGGATAATGTTCCTTTTTCTTTACTTCTCTTTATTTTCTTTGTTCCTGTCCAAAATGAGGGAAAACGGTTTGCAAGCCGAACAATCGTAGGAACGTTTTCAGGATCTGTGGAGCGGCGTGCGGTGAGACATGATGATGATGATTATAAAGACGGTGTTGGTGGATTAAGATTTCAAACATTCAGAGTAATTTCCTGACACCAGAACATATTATTTATGTTTATAAAAGTCCAGACAGGAGATCATTGACAAGTTTAGAACATATTATTGTCTCCTTTTATTTTCCCAGCTTCATATACACTCGTCCGTGTTTCACAACAAGAGCTTGTTTATATTTCATACTAAAGTTTTTTATATGTCAAACTGGGGAAATCAGCGGGTGAAGTTATTAGAAACAATGAGTCAGAAAGAGACTTTTTTTACCCCACGGTGAAGCTTTGATGCAGTGAAGTAGTTTCTCCAGTGTTAGTTAGGTGCTTTACCTCCGATTATTCCCCACACGTGTCATCGCTATCCGCCCTTTACTTCTTCAAACATTTAATTCACTCCTGCTTTCACTTTCGGATAATGTCAGGATTCCACCTCCATGATGCAGTGAAAGAAAAGAGAGAGAGCGGACGTACGGAGGTTATAAAAGATGAAACAAGAGACTGTCAGACCAGTATTGTTAGACTAGAAGTTTGTATTATTAATAAATACCAAAACATTAAAAGAAGAATGGGGTTTGTGTATTTAATGCCTTGTAATATTCCAATAAAGGCTGAAATCTGTTTCTAACAATGGAGTCTTGATCCTTACTTACTAGTTACTAGTTGAATCAATCAATCTTTATTTGTATAGCACCAATTCACAACAAGAGTTATCTCAAGATGCTTTACAAAAAGCAGGTCAAAGACCTCACTTATTGCTATATTACAAAGAATCCATCTTGAGCACATTCGCAAAGCAGCAAAAGTTACATTGGTAAGAAAAAACTTCCTTTTAAGAGGCAGACATTTTCGGCCGGATCCCAGGCTGACGACGAAACAGCCTTCACAGCCTTCACAGCCTAGGCTGCCCCGGCTTGGAAGGGATAGTGGGAGATGGGATAAGATGCAGGAAGAGGGATAGGGAACAAGGGGGGTTGTTGTACAGGTAGACCGTCCACCAAAGATCCCGGGGGGAGGGTTGTTTAGGCAGGCCGTCCACCAACGATCCTGAGGAACCTAAGAGAGCTCAGGAGCTCCCAGGAAATGTTGTGGTTAGTAACTGAGATTTACAGATAGCTACATGCAATAACATGATCTCACGTAGAGAGGGAGAGGGAGAGGGAGAGATAAGAGCTCAAGGTGCCAGTTCCCCTGGTAGTCTAATCCTATAGTAGTATAACTAGGAGCTGGTCTACACCTGCGCCAGCCCTAACTATAGGATTTATCAAAAAGGAATGTTTTAAGTCTATTCTTAAAAATACAGAGTGGGTCTGCCTCCCGGACCCTGGGAGACGATTCCAGAGGAGAGGGGCCTGAAGGCTCTACCTCCCATATTACATTTAGAGACTGTAGGTACCACGAGCAGGCCTGCATTCTGGGAGCGTAATGATCTCGATGGGTAGTACAGCACTTGGTTCAAAAGTAGAGCCAATGCAGATCGCATTCTTTCAAATGGCCACCAGGGGGCGATCTGTTCCTCTGTTAACCCCTGGCTTTTGTCCATTTCCAAAAAGATCTGATTCCAAAGGGCAAAAGTCATCCCAGCTGCACGAACGTAACACCTAGGGACCCTGAAAACATACTTTAAAATGTAAATGTCTTACCTGTTTAACCTAATGTTAAGGAGTTCTTCTGAAGAACACAGGTGAGCTATTAAGGTGGGGGGAGGAAGGGAGGCATTTCATGTGAGAAACGTTTGCCTGTAATTTTGCACAATATGTGACCTTCTTACAGGAGGTTTTGTTACAACTTTATTCCTTTTCCCAACATGTTCATCACATCTGTAATAACAGCATACAAACTCTAAATGAAAAGCCTCATCCAAATGGAGGAGTGGTGTCGTCATTGTGCAGGCAACCCCTTCTAATTTAAAGAAAAAAGGATTGAAATCTGCATTTAGATAGTGTTATCCTCCTGACAGGAAGTCAATTTGGAAGAAAAAAAGCTGACACACAGGTGAGTATTTATGCTTTTTTAAGCAGGCGTGGACAAACCAAGTATCTGACGCTGCATTTGTGTTCACATCTTGATCTTGTAAGAGGTCATAAATAAATTGTTGTGTGTGGAAATATATGTGCTGTTGATTGAACATTTTTGGATTTGTGCAAAGTAAAGATTTCACACTCAGCTTTTCTATTCATGCATGTAGTTCCCCTTTTGTCCAACAGATGCCACCCTCTCAGCATCCCTTGATTTCTCCCCACTGTTGTGACTTTTTTTTCATTTGCACATGCATCCTACTGTAAAAGGGATTTACTTGGGTCAGAAAGCTACATGCTAAGTAGAAAGATTTACACAAAAAACCACTGGGTGTCATCACAGGTCTTCATATTTTCCTCTTCCATGCAGCAGTGTAGGTGAAAGGTCTCAGAAGTGGGAGGACTTCATTTGCAGAGCAGCACAGAATCTAAAAAGATATTCAGGCTCCATCCAAAGAGACTGCAGGAAGGTTAAATAGTGATATGTCACTGCAGGCAGATCGATCTGACAGGGCATCTCCTTTTGGAGCCTAAATCTGTGCTGCTTTCACTCCGCACAGCCACGATGTTCTGATTCATTTCAGGTTCAATCACACATGTAGTGCAGTGATTAGAGGTCACTGTGCTGTAAAGAAGAAAAGTAATGAGCTTTTAACTTTAATAAAAGGACAGAAATCAGATGTGGGCTCACCTGAGTGAGGGCCAATCACAGGATGACACACTTGGTGAACGTTTGCCGCTGTCATTTTAAGTGTTGTGACCCAGTTTGTAGGGAAAGGGAAAACAAGACCATCAGAGAGAAGTTTGATGAGTAATATATAGTTATTTTTAATGCCAGAAACTGCTGCTGCAGGGTCGGTGTCAAACAGCCTGTTTTGAAAATGTATCAGGGCCAAAGATTTATCGTTAGTTGCACGTCATATATTTAAATCTAATAAGGGGGGCAAAATCAGAACTACCTAAAAGTTCATCAATGGAGCTTTAAGGAGAAATAAAACAAAAGTGCTCATCATTATAAAAACGAAACGAAATAAAACCTAGATGACCAAATAAAAACACTGAGAGCCAGAACAGTGTTGCTGACAAAATAATCTTTAAGGTCACATGTTGTGCAAATTCCACTTCACCATGTTTTTCTGTGTCTCTAGTCTGTCTACAAACCCCCCAATGATGAGAAAAGTCCATCCTCTCCGTCTTTAGCCTGCTCCACTTTTCAGAAAATGTGTGCACAAACAGGCCGTTTGGAGATTTTCCCTTCATGACATCACAAAGGGCAGTAACCCTTAAGCCTGAGCCACCCAAGCCCTTCCAGAGAGGGGCGTGGTCAGACACAGCTCATTTGCATTTAAAGCTACAGACACAGAAACAGCCTGTTCTGAGCAGGGCTGAAATAGAGGGGTTTATAGGCATGATCAAATACAGGATCAGAGTGGATTTAGAACAAGAAACTCCACACACAGCTATGATACACAACAACACAGCTGATATATCACTACTGCACTTCAACTGAGCTCAATCGATATAACTTAAATGTTCTACATTATATAACACAAAGATGACACTGTCTTTAAATGTAATATGAGTGACATTAAGTAAAAAACATTAATTTATTAACTATTTAACCATCCCAATAGGTCAGAGGACTTGGCAGCAAAATCAGTCATGGCTGCTTCTTCTACTTAAGCCTGTTTGCACGTTTTTCTTCTTCTGTTGTTTGGTGCAAAACAAAAGCAGCCGAGGTGTGAATGCAAGTGACAAACTAAAAAGTAGAGGAAGAGTTATAACGACTAGTGCGATTTCAAGACTTCAGAACTGTGAGTGCTCATCATAAATACGGACAGTGAGACTAATGAGGCAACATCCAAATTAAAAAGCTGCAAACAGTTGGGGTGGAAGTACGCATATTCAGCAGAAACAAGGTGCTTTATGTAACATTAGTACAATCGTACTAATGTTCTCCAATTAGAGAGTTAGACCGCCTGCTCTTTTGAATTCAATCACAACTTCCTGAAACTTTGCAGAAACACCGAGGCTCTTCCTGCTGCAGATTCAATCTCCATGAAGCCTAATGGATTTAAGTACTTTCAAAAGTTGAATGTTCTCCTCTAAACTCGTCTAAACTTTCTATCCCAGAATGTAGAAGAGCAGAAAGATCGGAGGGAAATTGGAGTCTTTCTCTGCGGGAGACTGAACAGACACGATGCTTCTGCTTTTACTGCAATGAGTGAAGGGGCTGCATGTAGGAATGAATTCTTTTTTAATATTTCATGCATTTGAAAGGGCTGTTGGTAGAAGGCAGAAGTTTGATTTATTCGATGATACGCTGTTTAACCCCGCAATGAGATGAGACGATCGAAACCAGTGAGTGGTCTATCATTTTTATGGTACTTTTATTTTAACAAACAGAGACAGAATATCAGAAAAGAAGTCCAGAAAAAAACATCATATGAAGTTTAAAAATTCATTTGCATTTGATCGAAGGAAAAAAGAATTTGATCCTCTACAAATCAGCAAGAACTCTGGCTCCCACAGACCGGTTATGTGCACACAGATTAGCCCTGTCACTTTAAGAAAGTACTCCTAATCACTGCCCGTTCCAGGTATAAAAGACACCTTTCAACAGAATCAATCTCTTCCTTTCCAACCACTCCACCACCATGGGCAAGACCAAAGAACTTTCAAAGGACATCAGGGACAAGATTGTAGATTGTTGACCTGCACAAGGCTCGAACGGGGTACAAGACGATCAGCAAGAAGCTTGGTGAGAAGGAGACAACTGTTAATACAAAATAACCATCAATCGCCCTCGGTCTGGAGTTCCATGCAACAACTCGCCTCCTGGGGTAAGGATGATCATGAGGGGGGTGAGGGATCAGCCCAGAACTACACGGGAGAAGCTTTGTAATGATCTCAAGGCAGCTAGGACCACAGTCACCAAGACAACCATTGGTAACACACTACGCCGTAACGGCTTGGAATCCTGCAGTGCCTGCAAGGTCCCCCTGCTCAAGAAGGCCCATTACAGGCCGTCTGAAGTTTGTCAATGAACACCTACATGCTTCAGAGAAGGCTTGGGAGAAGGTGATGTGGTCAGATGAGACCAAAATGTAACTCTTTGGCATAAACTCGAGTCGTCGTGTTTGGAGTGAGAGAAAAGCTGAATACAAACACCATCGCCACCGTCAAGCATGGAGGTGGAAACATTGTGCTTCAGGGCTGCTTCACTGCTAAAGGTACAGGACGACTTCACCGCATTGAGGGGCCGATGGATGGGGCCATAGCAGGCAAGTGTTATATGTCGCGTCGCGCATGATCACACGCTTACTGTCCACGCTGCATCCGTTCAATATTGAGTTCTATCCTCTGTAAATTTCAGTACCCCCTCTTGCAAAGAGAATAACATCTAGTGCTCTTGTACTGAAGGTGGACAAACGGATGTGTATTTTGTATTTTATTTATTTATTTTTTGGGCCATTTTGCCTTTATTAGGTAGGACAGCTGAAGAGAGACAGGAAGTGTTTGGAGTAGAGAGTGGGGGATGACATGCAGCAAAGGGCCGAGGTCAGATTCGAACCCACGGCCGATGCGCTGAGGACTCTGGCCTCTGTATATGGTGCACGCGTCATAACCGCTAGGCTATCAGCGCCCCGTGTATTATGTATTAACGAGCAGCTGACTCAAATCACAACACAGAGGCTCGTCGATAAACGGCTCAGTTTATTTTCCGGTGTTGAAACAAGTCAGAGCACAACATTTCAATCATGGATGTGGATATTATCAATGCACCTCTACCTGCACTTTGTAAGATGAGCAACCAAGCTCTTTTGAGGGAGAAAAGCGAGTGTCAGTGCCTTGTAGAGCCCCCTCCTCCCCTGTCCGTTGACGAGAGCAACAGAGAGGAAAATAGAAACGGGGCGTTGGGGTAAATATGGTGTGCTGCATTGTGCTGCATCGCTCGCGGGCATTTATGACACTCCAATAGGAAACAATAAAGCAGGCTTATTTTGTCGCTGACGCTCGCTCCCCTCACGTGCTGTTAGGACAGGCTGTAAGAGTCACTTCCAGGTCGCTTCCGGCATTTGGTACATTCCCTTTCCAGCGAGATTCTGTCATTTTTAAATTTGTCTCAACGCCTGTGAAAATGTTTCACATCTTATAAATTTGTTTAATAAAATGTAAAAAAGGTTTCAAAATGTAAATTTGTTTCACACTTTGTAAGTTTAGTTTGTACTTCCCAGCCACCATATGACGGATTCTAATCGCCCAGTAATCACCATTGCATATTTATCTTTTCCTAAAGTGTTAAATAAATAATTGTTCACTCTTAATTACGTCTCTCCTGCACTTAACTTACATGGAGAAGTTTCCCTCCTGTTTGATCGTCACCCTATGACCTCTGCCCTGAACCCAATGAGTTCAATATTATCATGAAATGATCAAAATGATGGAGAGCCTACCAAAATGAGACCTATCCAGTAATAAAGGTGAGTTATTCTTCATATTGTCAGAGGTCTGTGGCCTGTTAAAGCAGTGGTGCAGGCTCCTTGGTCTCCTTATAAAGTTTTACTACGTGCTCATAAAGTCTCAGTCAGACGTTTGTTGTTGTTGAAGCTCTGCGGTGCTGTGGCCTTCTCGAGTGCCCTTGACTGGAAATCTCTGCACCCACGCTTTTCATTTTAATGGCAGCTTTTTTTTTAAACCACGTTTTATATGAACATCTCATCAGTTATGACGGTTAATGTAGTGAATTAAAGCAGTTGATAGCTGACTGAACCTTCAGGATGCATTCTGCACAAGAAGCTGCAGCCTCGGCCTCTCTCTCTCTCTCTCTGCTGCAGGTATTTATCATACACCTCAAAAATATGGACGAATATCCCGTCAGCTGAAACTCTGCAGTGTGTCCTGGTTCATGAACATCCTCTGAACTCATATATTTGGATTCCATTTGCTCAATTCGTAGCATCGTTTTGCAGCCGGTTTGCAATTCAAGTGAATAAGGATGCTGAGAGAAATCCAATCAGAAACAGACGGCAGTCCTTTTGAGCCGGCCTCTTGCAGCTGTGCACCAGAAAGAAAGAGAACCCACTGCAGGTCTTATCAAGAGTTAGGTATCCAAATCAGTCACACGGAGATCAGGTTGAAAATCTACAGAATTCCCCTTTTATAAACTGAATTCATTAGTGCCATCTCTAAATTTAGAGTGAAGGTTTGCGTGTGAATAGATGGAACAGGAGTTGGATTGAAACTTTACAACAGCTGCGCCCAGTCACTCTTTCTGATTTACTACGAGACATTTCACGAGTGCCGAGCTCATCATCGCAGAGACTGCTCACAACATGTATCACTACGCCTCAGCTAGTTGCACTGAACACTGTTGATTAACATCACAGCAGACGGAGCTCGTCTTTACTGATCCGTCTGTTTCCTCTAAATCACATGACAACAGTGACATTTCACTGTTTGCATGATAGTTCAAAGCATACAGTCAAGTGTAGGCTACACCAAGAAACTGCTCTATGGTAACCATGGAGACGGACAAAGAAGGAAGAGTGCAGGAAAAGTTTGGGTTGCTTGACCACAGTTTACGTTGTGGAACTAGTTGAGTTGGTCGAACAAAAAAATAATCTGTTGTTGAATTGTACTCGTTACTATTTGCTGCTTGTTTAACTTAGATTGTGATGTTAGTGGATATCAGCACTGCTGCCTCTTTGTCCAGCAACCTCCGGTCTTGAAAAATCCTTTATCCATAGTTAGGCATGATTGACAGGTTCGTCAGGAGGCTTAAAACCCGCCTCAGCTCCAGCTCTCAGCCTGTCGTTAGGTTGACTGAAAGTTAGGCGTAGACAGGATTTCTAGCATGGCGGCTGCTGCTGATGAGCCTCCGGAGCCCCCTGCAGGAACAGATGGCTGATTTCACTCAGGCTTTGTCCATTAATATTTACAGTCAATACTTGGAAGTGTAAGTATGCCGTTAACAACATACTTTAATACGTAAGTCATGTGACGTACTTCTGCTCCGAGCTTGTTCGATGAGCTAGCATCAAGCTAGCGCGACCGTCAGTCAGTAAATATAACTCAACAACAATATGCAAATGTTGATTACTAATACAACAACGTAGTCGTTTTTATATTATTTGGCAACACGTAAAATTTACTTCAGCTCAGAACTTTTATTTTAAGCTGCTAGTTGGCTGGAAGGCGAGCTCTGTGATTGGACAGTCTGAGAGCTGCAGTGCATTGTGGGGTGGTTAAGTATCAACAGTATACGCTCACATTTCATACTTAAACATTCTGGCTAATGTAGTAAACAACCGGGTATGTCTCGCATACACAAAATTGCATACTATGATTTCATACTACCTTGTGTTGAGTGCCCAGCCACACCTGTAGCAATTTATATTCCTTTATTGCAGAGACAGGAGGGTGGATAGAGTCGGAAATCAGGGGAGAGAGAGAGAGAGAGTGGAGAATGACATGCGGGAAAGGAAAGACATGCTGGATGTGAACCCGGCCCGTCTGCTTCCAGGACAACAGCCTCTGCACATGAAGCACGCAACCTAACCACTAGGCCACTGACGCCCTGAGCCTGAAATTCTTAACACTTAATTGAGTAAAGAATCAGTTCTGTTACTCTTTTCCACTTGAGTAAAGAACGTGTTTACTTTCACTTGAAGTAAATAAAGACATCAAATGTGGATCAGAGCTGACAGCACTTTGACCGTGCTTGTAATGTCTCTTAGTAAAGTTGTGCACGCAGGAATCATCATAACATATTGAATTTTTGATAAATAGTAACAGCTCCTTTTTTTAGATTTAAGGGCCTTTACAGGAACGGTCTTGGTCTAAATTAAAGTTGTCACACCACAAAGGCCCGGCCTCCGTCTGATCTTCCTTTATGTCGATTTTCCGTCAGTGAACTACAAAGAGCATGGTCAAGCTGCGGAGAGGAGGGAGGACATCAAGGCAGCTCGATCTTTTTTTTTAATCATTTGTGGGCTGAACTTGGAGGAGTCAGGAAAGATCGAGTCAGGGGAGAGTGGTGCAGATAAAAGCGGCTGAAGTCTGAGGGCTGTATAGAAGTGGATGAGATAGAGTCCAGGAGGACGTATCAAGGAGACAGGCCGAGATGTGGAGGCTGATAGGAGTCTGGGTGGATCCTCTCCTCTGGCGGCCGAGAGCAATCAGGAGACGGGAAGAAAAGAGGCGACTCACAGCAGATGTGTCATATTCTCTTCGTCATGGCCTCTTTCATCTTGGTCGAGATTATCTCCTTGAGAAAAGCCTAGAATACACTGATGTGGGCGCTACAGCAAGAAGAATACACAGCATATGAATCTTCATGTGACCCCTGAGGTGACCTCAGAAAACTCTCCTTAAAGAGCATTATAGAGCTTCTACTGGTGCAAACTTAATGCTACTTAAGCTGTTTGTATGTTTGCACTAAAAGACTGCTTAATTATTCCATATACAACCTGCACAGAACGGCCAAGGTAATATCCTTGGCGGAGAGAACACATTTGCATAAGGATGATAATATGTCTGGCTGGAGGTTGCAGATAAGATGGAGGCAGTTTCTGAATATCTGCAGGAGGTGTAGTGTCAGCTGGCAAATGTACACATTGAGGAGATAGAGGAGCAGATGGTCCAGCTGACCTTAGAGATCATTTCCAAAAGCTAGCGCTGTGTTCACCAAACAAAGGGCAATGAGGGATGTCACATTTGAACACATGCCAAACAGGATGATTTGTCACAGAAATAACCATTATCAGAAAGCGGCATCATGCAGCATTAAAGGTGAAGCTGTTTTTTAATGTTCGCCTCATTGTCAATAAATCGCATTAAAAGATACAAACCAGAATTTTACTCCCCATTTTTTACGTCTCTGTGCTCTCCGTGCCACTCAGAGATCCAGTATCTTAACCGCTTTTTCCCGTTCGGGGTCGCAGGGAGACTGGAGCCGATCCCAGCTGTAATCGGACGAGAGGTGGGGTTACACCCTGAACTGGTCGCCAGTCAATCACAGGGCTGACATATAGAGACAGACAACTAGTCACACTCACATTCACACTTTGGGCAATTTAGAGTCACCAATGAACCTAACGAGCATGTCTTTGGACTGTGGGAGGAAGTCAGAGTACCCGGAGAGAACCCACACATGCACGGGGAGAGCATGCAAACTCCACACAGAGAGGCTCCTGTCAGACAGGGAATCAAACGAGGAACCTCCTCGCTGTGCACCACCGTGCAGCCCTCAGAGATTGTTTGCAATAAAAAAGCTGCAGTAATAGTTTTTAAAAAATCACTCTTATAAATAGAGTAAAGGGTCTAATAGTCGTAATGTTTTTCTGAAGGTAGTTACCCTTATCCATCCCTCTGCTGTATTCTTTTTAAATTTGAATCTCTGGAACAAACAAATGATCTCACTTCTAAAACAAAAGATCCTGTAAAATACCAAAGTATTTATTTAGAATATATATAAGTGAAGCTGCAACATGCAAGCAGTCTTGACTCCATGTTTCTGCTATGTTGATGAACGAGGCGACGCTATAGACACCCTGCTGTTGTTCATCAGGGCACGAGGGGCATTCACTCATCATATTGTAACAACGTTTCTTGGGGTGAGGTTGATCATCAGTTTGCATGGTTTTAAAAACAAATATAAAGTTTTCTTTTTACTTTGAGATCTTGCAGTGTTGATCAGATCTCAAACTGCTTTTGAGGATATTATAGATTGAAAGAGTTAATGCTTCATAGATTGCAGTTCTTCTTCTTCTTCTTCTTCTTCTTCTTCAGAAAGTCACGTTAATTGGTCTTTGATCTGGATGCTAAGTGCTTTTTTAAAATAGATTAATCAGTGTAACCACATCACAGAAAAAGCACTCGTCTGGAGTCTGCAGAAACACAACGGCTCTAAAAGTGGGTCAAAACAGGTTGAATGTTAATTAGCAGTTTTCTTAGAATAAAGAGGTCTGGAAAACATTACTTTGATATGCAAGGGTTTTAATATGACATCAGACAGCTCGCTCCAGTTCAGCCAAATCATCTAAATGCATGTTTTCATCAGCAAAAGAAGAGATAAAAAGGAGCATTGAAAAGTTAAGAGAAACCGTCTCAGAAGCCAAGGCGACACATTCCTGCAGCAGAACCAGTTTATTAGGACAGATACTATTTTTACTTTTGTCATCCAATATATCCATTTTATTGATTTTCCACAAAGTTTGACATGATTTTATTTCCAATAAGTATCACAATTAAAGATTGCAGCAAAGCCCCTGGCAGCTCCCTCGTTATATCTGGTGAATCAGAGTTGTTGTGGCGACGACAGAAGCCTCTGAGCCAGGTGACAGGTGTGGTAAATAACCTTGTCTGTGACCTGGGGATTTCTTTGAGGATGCTTCTTGCAGCTAATAAGGAGTGAGGCGAGCTGCGGTGTTGCTGTCAGGGCAGCAGGAAGAGAGCGATGTCGGGGCAGGTGTTTGGAGATGGATTTTAAAGCCTGAGTGTCTCAGACTGATCTGTGGTTGTGATACAAGTGTCAATGGTTCAAAGGCTTTTGTTGTGACCGCAGTGACACGAGCAAGACTGCAGAGCTGATGAGCAATCTCCTCTGAGGACGCTTCTGCACGGACTGTGAGTGGATGATGTGTGCTTGTAAAAAATAATAGAGAGGGGAGGAAAAGCTGTGCAGTAGTTTGTTTCAAACAACTAATCAATCAACTATTAGATGCTAAATTTAAACATTTAACAAATCCTTCAACACTAATGCAAAGTATTTGCTGAACCAGATTCGATCTGCAAATCCTGTTCATCACTTTGGGTTCAGATGTCAATCAATCAATCAATCAATCAATCAATCAATCTTTATTTGTAAAGCGCCAATTCACAACAAAAGTTATTTCGAGTCACTTTACAAAAGAGCAGGTTAAAGACCTTACTCATTGTTATGTTGCAAAAGAGGAATGGGATAGGGGGAGATGGGATAAGACGCAGGGAGGATTTCTCCTTTGTATTCCTCGCGTTCCTGCCGTCCACACTTCCTTGCCGCTGAGGTGGAGGTCGGAGAGTGCATGAAGGAGGACGGCGGTGGTTGTAGGGACGACACAATCAGATGGTGGTGGTTGGGCGTCAGGGATGTGGGGTGGTAGTTGTGCACGATCACCTCGCTGTGGGTTAGGATATAGTAGTCAGTCAAAATCTTCAACCTTTACGAGGTACATTTGTTGTTCATTTAGAGAGTTTTTAAAATATAAAGTTGATAAAGCGATATGAAGTTGATATACGATCGGGTGTGTGTATTGTGTTTTATTTTGAAATGACCGGATGCTCTATCTTTTCCATTGTCTGACTTCCTGTCCAGTTTGATCAGCTCTTTTCAGCTTGACGCACTCGTGCATGTAAGTGAGGGGCGTGGCTTTAAGGGAGCACAGAGGGGAGGGGGTGGGTGTAGACGGAGCACTGAGGGAATGCTACTTTCAAAATCATGCTAGTTTTCAAAAATTACCAACCCTGCCTTTAAGTTAACCGGTTAATATCCGGGAAGTAAACTACTTTGCTAGAATAAGATTGATGTTTCAGTCAAAATAAAGATTTCATCAAAACTTTGCGTAATGCACCAGATGAACGTTTTTTAATGCTACGTTAGTGACGAAATAAGTCAATGTTGGCGTTCAGTCTCACACTGGACCCTCGGTGTTTGTGTGACCCTCCCCCCCATCCTTCCTCTCTAAGTGTACTCTGTTGCTTTTTATTCCACTTAATAAGACTTTGAAGTGAATTCATACATTCTCCACAAATAAAAGATTTCTTATTTCAAAACTACATTTTCATTGTCACTTCAAGGATTTCTGTGAGACCACACTGACCTCTAAATACTCGTCCTACACATAGTTAAATGTATATGTCTGCTCATTGATTCAATAACAGTCACTTAAGCTGAGAGTACTTGATTAGAGGCATTAGCTCTGTTCCTCTGTCACAATCTGATAACTTTAAACATGAAAGGTTGGATGCATTTTATCTGATTCCTGATTCACTTTGCGGCAGTTCATTGAGACTTTCTTTGACAGGATGCGTCTTGCTGGGTTGATGTGATGGAGTTAGACACGCTGTCATGTGGAAGGACGCAGCTTCTGCAGAAAACAGCAAATGTGAATAGAGAGAGAAAAGCTGCAATACAGAAGCTGTTGACAGGGTTTATTGACTATTTCAATGTTTCTGCACTGAAGTTACCCAACTATGAATCTATTGTCAGCCTGGAAGAGGCCAGAGCAGCTTGCTGACAGAGAGAGAGAGAGAGAATGTGTTTAAACCCACAATGGGACTTTTCCACTCGGTTTAATCAGAGAAGGTAAATGTAGAGGAACAAATGGTTACACACATTCAGACAAACTCGAGTTGTACATGTGTGCACGCCGGGTAGAGGAGCCCCACCCACACAAGCCCACATGGCATTAATAGAACATGAACGGTGTGATGGATGCAGGTGTTAAATGTGTTACCTGGTGTAACCCGAAAAAGTCACAGGAAATTGAACACAGTTCCATCTAAACAAGTCAGGCTTTGCTGCCCTTTTCCCCCATCCAGCTCTAATCTAAACTTTCCTCCATGTGCATCATCTTGCACTGCTGGAGGCTGATGAGAACACTGAACAAGGCTTGAACTAGAATGAGTCGTGGTCAGGTAGAAAGACACTGCCCACAGTTTGAAGGATTACTTTTTGTGTTATTATTTCATTGCCTAAAATGTAAAGAGCTGACTGGTTTGATGGTATTTTCTGAGGACAGGTCATTCACCTTTATATCATTTATCTCATTCCCCTTACCTATAACACTGACTGTTTATAAACATGGACAACACTTCTCCACCTCCTTCTATTGTACAAAAGCAAAGCCAAAATACCCCATGACCAGTTGTGATGCCCCAATAGGGTCAGCAGGTAATGTTTTCATTGTGTGGTGGTTGTCTTGGAGGTGTGTTGGCCATGTGATTGGATTGCAGCACTAATTGGAGTAACTCAGCACACCTGGGACCGGTGTGCTGAGGTTACTTAACCTCTTGCCATTTCCCACTCTCTGCTTCCCCTGCTCTTCTCCACAGGTACCCTGCGGTTTTGTTTGAGACTTTGGTCTTTGTTTGGAAATGAAGAGTTTAACTAATTTGGTCTAATTTGGTTTAATTTGATTAATAAAGAATTATTAATCATCACAATCATTGTGTGGTGGTTGTCTGTCGTGGATCCCGTTGGGGCCCCCGTCTTAAGGGGAGGGGTGTTAAAGGATGGGAGACACACAAGGTTAAAGTGTACAAATAATTCTTTATTAATCAAATTAAACCAAATTAAACCAAATTAGACCAAATTAGTTAAACTCTTAATTTCCAAACAAATACCAAAGTCTCAAACAAAACCGCAGGGTACCTGTGGAGAAGAGCAGGGGAAGCAGAGAGGGGAGAGTGGGAAATGGCAGGAGGTTAAGTAACCTCAGCACACCGGGCCCAGGTGTGCTGAGTTACTCCAATTAGTGCTGCAATCCAATCACATGACCAACACACCTCCAAGACAACCACCACACAATGAAAACATTACCTGCTGACCCTATTGGGGCATCACACCAGTGCTGACATTTTGCACTAGTGACTAAATTTGAAGACAGAACATGTGAAGCTTGGAGCCGGCTGGTGAGACCGCAAAATTTACCCCAAGCCCCTTCCTCTGACCAACACATAAATTTAACTTAAAATTCTAGTGTTGGTTTGGAGCAGACACCTCGTGCAGCTGGAGGCTGGTGAGAACACTGAGCAAGGTTTGAACTACATCGAGTCGTGTTCAGATGTTTTTTTGGAAGCGTTATCTTTTCAATAACATAACTTCTATAGGGGAGGAGACACAAGGGAACCAGGAATACACTTGAAAACGGGATCACGGATGTTGTAATGTATGTTGTATTTCCTAAAGAAACACAGGAGAGCAGATTATGTAGTTCATAGATTTTTTCTTTTAAAGCTTCGATTAGAAAATTCACAAACAGCTTAGTCGAAATATGTATTAAACTAATGCAGAAAAGCGCAAGTCTGATTGTTCTTCCTAAAACCATAAGTACAGAAATGATTTCCTGACACTTCCCACCTCTGAAATCTAGTTTACGCTGCTGCTGATGTCAAAGTTTGAAACACAAAGAAGGCCAAGAGTGTTCGTCCCGTCCACGGTCAGATGATGTGTGGGTTAAATGTGAATGAAGTGTTCTGGGTCGTCAGGGTGGATTGAATGCTGTCACAGGAGGCAGAGCAGTGAGGCTGTGCGGTTTCACGGAGAGGGCACAATCAATCGTGGCTCTTTGCCAGAGATATGGGCTGTTTATTCAGGGAGAGAGGAAATAAGATAGGCCTCCAGATAGGCTGGATGAGAGACAAAAACACTCTGAGGTAATCAGATTTTACCCACATTTCCATGTGGGACCTTTTCTCACAGAAAGCCTTTAAGCCTGTTGGCTTTGACCTGACTCTGTAATGTGATTTTTCTCATTTCATATTCTGAGTCAAGCAAAGGCCATTTTCAGAAAAGGTTTATGTTAATCTATCACCGTGCAAGGTGTTATATCTGGTCGTTTTTAAGTTCCCTTTGTAATGAGCGTTTCTGGATATGAAAATCCACACAAATGTCAAAAAGTGATTTGTGTGTTTTTTTTCACTGAGCAGTTTTATTCATTCTTTATTGGATGCATAAATAACCCAAGCTCCGAGCTTTAGTTAAACCTCTCTGTTGCACTTTGGAGGTGAAATGGCGACAAAAGATTTAAGAGCACAAAACAAATTTAAGCAAGTCAACGTTTGAGAGCGCACAGGCACAGATTTGGAAGAGCAGGTTGTGATTTATGTAAGCAGGGAGAAAGAAGATTTGAGAGCGTCAGAGAAGATTTGAGCATGCAAGAGGAGTCCTGTAAGCACATGTGAGGCAGCAATAAGAATTCAAACGCTGGTTATACCTTTTGAAAAAGGGACACGACTTCTCTCTGTTTTTTACTCCTCTCCCCAGTTTGTAAGTGAGCAGCAGAGTTTAAAATTTGATATTAGCAGTAACTGGGAGCCAGTGGAGGGAGATAAACAGCGGAATGACATGCTCTTTTAGGTAGGTTGAAGACCAGTCGTGCTGCTGCATTTTGTATCATCTGCAGAGGTTTGAAAGAGTGTTATGGTCATTAAGAATAGTTATATGATATATAAATGATGTTAAAAAATGAGTAGTAACAGTTTAAAATGGTATGTTAATGAACTGGTGAATGAATGACCAATCAGAAGTCACAGTGTTGAGGCTGGACCTTTGACATACTTGATATTCTGCTACACATGCTGGAAGTCTTTATGTTGTTTTGGAAACATGTTTACTTTTTCTGGCATTAGAAATAACTGGCTGTATATTCATGCCTATGATAGATCCTGAGAGATCTGTTTTTATTCCCTTCGTTTGTTGCCAACGTTGCTCCCAAACATCAACGGGAGTCCGGCCCTGATTTCCAAGAAACAAACACAGAGTAACAAATGTCGTGCAGCTCTCCAGTGGGGATTTGGTCCGTGTTCAGTCGGAGCAGCTTCTGATCATCCTGAGCGTTCCCTCTAAACCCAGCAGGTCACGTCAGGCTGCGGTGTTTACTTTGTCTCAGAGCATCGTGTTCGCTTTACAGTTAATTTAATGACACTGGCATTAAGGTGCCTGTGTGTGTTTATATACTGTCCTGTGAGGATTAAAGCAAAGCAATTACAGAGGTTCAGAATGTAAAGTAAGCTTCTTCAATCTAATTATGCAAAATCTGGATTTAATTAGGTTTAATCAAATTAGTTGTCATGTGGGATTTACAAAATAAAATGACAAAAAAAACGTAAAATTCAGGTGTAGAAAGCCGTCTTTGTACGTGTTGATCACATTTTCAACGGGAGGGGGAACAGACTTACATAAACCGTCAGTTACAGACACAAAACACACACGAGACAAGAAAGCAAGCACTAACAACAATAAACAGGCAGGTATGCAGTATTGCTTAATAGCTAACAGTCGGCTTAATGCTCCTGCTGCTGTGTTAGAGCTGAAGAATGATGCAAATAAAGACAGAAGGAGTCGATGAAACTACATATGCAAATGCAGCAAGCTTGCAGTTGGCCCATTATTGCCTGAGTGGAACCGTTATCGTCGAGAAAATGAAGCTTTTCATCATTTCTCAGTTTTATCTTGGCATTTGGTAAGTTGCTGGAAAATCCAGCGGGAGCAATAGAAATATCTTGGGAGCAATAAAAGCGTGATAGAGTGCAGGAGAAAGTGATGACACGGTGTAAATCTATGATTGAAACACTAATGTTGGCGTGTTTTATTCATTTTGCACTGAACTCATGAACAGCCTGATTGAAATATCTCATAATTAGACTCATTTTTAAATATGTCTTCATGCATGAATAAAATCTCGGGACCTCTCACTGAACATTACAGTGTGAACTTCTGAATGTCTGCAACACGGCGCCATTTAAATATTAAAACAAGGTATACAGGATAGACTATAAAAGGACAGTTACAGACTGGATACATGTTGAAACCTTTTTACTTTTCTGTGTGCAGATTTACTTCAGTCCTTAGTTACTTTTTTCTTCCTTTGTGATTGAGCTCCACCCTGACTGTTTTCACCTGTCCCTGCTTAACACCTGTGTATTTATCCTTTGTCCTCCGAATGACCCTGTTAAAGGTCACAAGCTAAAATAAAGCATGTTCAAGCCTGTTACAAAAAAATGATATAGGTCTGATTAGTTATTGTCATCACTGGCACGCACTGAACAGGGGGTGAATTTTTTCATAACGCATCCGTTTTGATTTTCTGAACAATACGTGTTATTGTAGTTAGGCGCGAGGCTGACCTGATTGACCGGTGGGTGCGATGTAACGGTTCGTCAAGAGACTTAAAACCCGCATCAGCTCCAGCGCTCAGCCTGTCGTTAGGTTGACTGAAAGTTAGGCTGAGACAGCATTTCCAGCATGGCGGCTGCTGCCGATGAGCCTCCTGAGCCCCCTGCAGGAACAGATGGCTGACATCACTCAGGCCCCGTCCATTAATATTTACAGTCTATGGCCGAAATGTGTAATAAAGTTGATCTTCAAACTTCAAATGTTTCCAGTATGGAGTATGCCAAAAATACCCGGATGTCATACTGATGCGGGAAAAAAATACAGTGTGCATCAGACGCGTTTTCTTGCATACGGTTTCCCACAATTCAGAGCGCCAGGTCAGAGATCGAAATGACGGACAGCAACGGCCATCGTAACAGAGGAAATAATCACAATCAGACCAAATCACACAAAGATAGTACCAGTTATGATCTTTTGATTCTCAAAATCATGAGTATCAAAATGAATCACTTGCCAGCTTTGTTCAGACTGTAAGTGGACGCTACCCTGTAGCAGTGTCTGCTGGGCTGTTGTTAACTTCCTCATTCCAAGACTGGAAACCAGTTTAGCAGGGACTGGGATACTGCAGAATAACCACCGACTGGCAGTTATACTACATACCACTGTTGAACGCAGTAAGCAGTACATATTGGTTCGATAGTAGTGTGTTGCAGGCGGTTTCATAAACAGCCTGTTTGATGCATGGTCCACTCGCCCCTCCTCTGTTAGCAAAGCTCAAAGGAAAAGAATAAATAAAAATGTGTCCTTGTACATGATTCTGTGTATTATATTTTCTGGACTATTTCACAAATTGCATCAAATTGACTGGGTTGTTTTTCCACATACTTAACAGTGAGCTAAAATGCAGTGTGCTGCCCCTAACTGTCTCTTGCTCAAGGATGCTTTGACAAAACAACGAAGCACTCACATAACTTTTTAAAATGATATGCAGACACTATTTGGCAGCTGTCTCATAGCAACTCGACACACAGTAAAATGTCTAAAGTGTTTTCATTGAATTTGTGCTTGAACGTGAAACCACATCAAAGTGTTGTTTTTCCCCCGCAGTAAAATGAGCCTCATATTCCCACCGACCAGTATGAAGTCCTGCAGAAACATGAAACACTCGTCCATTAACTAAAAATCTCTTTCTCATGCCTCCCCGAGCTCTCAAACTAATACAGCATTCAGTGTCCATAACACTCAGCAGGACGCACTCTTAGATCACAGACCGTCATCTCCTGCGTTCCCTCTCTTACGCTCCATTCAAATAATGGTTTAAAGTATCTCGGCTTCGAGTGCTGTGTTCAAAGGGAGCTCTATTCTTCAAGGATGAGCTACAAAGCTACAGCCTGGTCCATTACATGTCATTATATGGTCCTATACATAATTACACGGGTGTTACATCGTATTTAGAATAAAGGAGAGAAGAATGGTGGAGTCTCTTACCAGAACAACAACTATTATTCAAACTCCTGAAAAACAGGTTTGTAAGAATACATCATGCACCCTTTTGTCTTTTTTTTAAGTCAAAGTCGGATGGAGTGTATCTTGTGTTTGTCCAATCAAGCGGGTTCAGATGGAGTTCATGTTGTTCTCCTGTTGTGATTGTTTTAATGTCAATGTCATCACGATTTTATCTCAGAGAACGAGACAATGATTGTTGTCTTTCAGAAAGTATTCCTCCTCACTGACTTTCCTCCATATGATGCTTCCAGATCTTTTTCTTCCTGCTGCTTCTTCCGAACTCTTCAAACAACTTTTCTTGACTTCATTTATATTTTCCCCACAAAAGACAATTCACAACACATTCCTGCTGAGTATTTGTTATGCTTACTACAACCTTTAATATATGCATTTAAGGCGGAGTCAGTAGTCGCCACAATTCACTGCAGGACGTGGCGTGTAAGTTTACTACTTGTACTTACACTGCAGGCTAGCAAGAGCTAACCGCTGGTGTTTGGGACCTGCCTAGCCAACTCAGCGTCTTGTCCGCAGAAGTTATTATGATGTTCGCAAAATATAATTATATTAGTCACAGAGTCGTAAAAGCATCATGGATGCTTACAGTACCTTTGTTGGGTTAGGTAATAGGAGGCGGTAACAACACACTACGTGAAAGTTTGCTTGCGAGTGTGTACAGTCAAAACTTGCAGGATATTATCTGCATGTTCGATCTAATTACAATAAAACATACCTATAATGTGCAGCTTATACTTTACTGTTGATGCACGGAGCAGCCATTGTGGATTTTGAGCTCGGGTTACTGAAGTTCCTCTGAGTTTCAGAGTCAGAGTTCAGACTTCAGAGAGCGTTATGGATGACGTATCCGACTGGCATCTTGGAATTTCCACCTTCCGAGATCAAGTGGAGCACATCATTACTCTGCACCTCAAAAGTTTGAGAGCCAATACTGCTCCATATGTTCATCTTAAACACAACAACATGTTTTAGTATATTTCCATTGGTTTAATTCAGACACAGAAATAACTTTTAATAGAATTTGACATCTTGAAATGAGCTGACATCTTTCCGGGTGAACACTGAGATCTCCAGCAGCACATTTGTGACTCCACCTGTCCATGAGGAACACCTTAGAGCTAAAGTGAAATATGTAGAATATTAAAAGGTACATAAAGCAGGTTAGAAGCCATAGACTCCTTTGTCCTTTAAATGTCTGATAGTTTGTTGATTTAGTTATGTTTGGAGCTCTTACTTAAACGTGCGCTTATAACATGACACACCGTAGTGTGTTGTGTTCACCTTAAAGTGCAGATTTGTTCATGAGTCAAACTGTAACATTACTTCTCCCCAAAGCTTTTTTTCAGCTTGAAGTATTTTCTTCCGACTTATTTATGTGACTACATTGATCTTGTGTTGGGTTGTCAGCAGTGTCAGGACTCTTCTGAGTGCACAGCAGCACACTGCGTTACCACATCCTGTGTGACACTGATGGAAGACTGGAGCTGCTGCTGCTTTGGAGCTGCTGACACGCGGCTTCAGCTGCTGGTGACAGGCTGTTGGTTCAGCATCAGGCTGTTAGAACTAACTAAGAAAAAGCAGGAGGCTGCATGAGAGATATGGATCGTTCAAGGTACCAGCTTTTTAATAAAACCAGACATTGTTTTACAACTCTGAAAGTTTCACTGCAGTTATAGTTTGATCTTTTTTTAATAGTGTCAGATAGTGATGCAGTCAAGACCACAACAACCGAGAGCAAGACATACCCGAGACCAGAGAGCTCCGAGACCAAGACAAGACCAAGACATTTAGGGATCGAGACTGAGTCAAGACCAAAACCATAAATATCACTGACAAATCCTCATCTTGCGTGCAGGGGGCGTGCCACTCTCTTAGACCGTTACACCGGGAAGGTTGCGTCCTTAACCGGGGGATAAAAATCTAACTACAAATGAATTGTGGTTATTAGTTGTTTTAGAAAGAGGCCTTTTCCTTCGAATCAAAGTAACAACATGGAAAAATAGCCTATCAATGGTGGACTTGACCGGTCTTGATTTAAAATCCGGAGTCTGCCCAGTCTGAGACAGAGACAAGACCGAGTAAAAATGCTTTTGATTCCAAGACGAGACTTTCAAAAAGTGAACTCAAAGCACGAGTGTCAGATACAAACAAGAGGTAATCTAGGAACCTACAATGAGAGGGTACTTGATCTCACTGGATTCATCAATTCTGGGCTGCGTCTAAACTCCACTTAGAACATAGCCTAATTACTGATGGCAAGAATAGAGGTGGGACAAAAAATCGATTCATGTAAAAATCGCGATTCTTCTCTACTAAGATTCAAAATCGATTTTATTTTTCAAATTTTTTTATTTTTTATTTTTTTAGGGGGGGTCTAATCAGTCACTCCCTGCTCTTTAAATCAGTAGAATGCCAACTAGAGCAACAAGAAATGCAGCCAGTCTCACAGATGACTGGAGTAGATCCTGAAGTATGCACTGATTCATAAATAGCCTTTGAATCCATGGATCAATGAATACAGAATCGTTTTGAATCGAAAATCGATTCTGAATCGAATCGTTACCCCAAGAATCGAAATCGAATCGAATCGTGAGACACCCAAAGATTCCCAGCCCTAGGCAAGAATGTCTCACTATTGGACAACACAAGTAGGGGCGGCTCTGACTCAGTGGTAGAGTTCATCGTCCTCCCAATCGGGAGCTTGGGGGATTGTTTTTTCATGCCATACAACAATCCATCCTTCCATCCATCTGATTGGCAGGAGGTGATAACTGTATTAAAGAGTACAATGATAAAAGTTTGGCATCATTGGTGTAGTTGTGTATATGGGGGTGAGCACATACAGTATGTTGTGGTAAACGACAACAAATATAAATCAGAAATGTTCCCTGAGATTTCAGAGAATTTTTCAGGAAATTTGGTTTGAAATTTTTAGGATTTTTTGTGTGGTGAATTTGTGTTGGACATTTGTCAAGGACTTGGGGGGACATTTCTAGAAGGTTTGGCAGGAATTTTCAGAAATGTATCAGGAAATTTGTGTCTGTTATTTCAGGAATTGCCGTACAGATTTCAACAACTGCTTTATAAATGTTAGAGTTCCTTTTTCTTGACTTGTTTAAATAATGACAACGTTTGGGTACTAGACCTTCATCCGGCAGTGACTGAGTACCAACATGTTGCCAATCAATGTTTGTTTGCAAGTGAGACAATGTGCGGGAGTCTGCCTTTTAAGTATTTGATTGACACATTGCTCTCCTACGCACCTGTCTAAAGAAATGGATGTGCGAAGGTTTTTTCTATTCATGCTACAAATTAAACATTCACTCATGGTTGGAACAAGGACACAAACTGCAGGCTCCCATGTTAAGTAGAAACTTATTTTTCCATTTCAGAATATGCATCCTCTTGTTTGTTTCTTGACACTCCACAGATCTAATGAGGTATAGAGACGTACCCTTATGACCAAAGATCTTCATGTGTCTTTCAGCAGGTGATGCTGTGCGACTGAGCTGGCTGACTTAGTTTTGGACTATCAGCCTGGAATAACCATGTTTCTTATTTAACATAACTCTGACATCTTGTAAGGTTTTATCCCCCCAGCCCTTCAGAGTAATGCATTTGAACGTTATGCAGTCATTTGAATTGAAACTTGGTGTGTGACGGTGTGAAGGCCTGCGAGCTGGTTTGTGGGTTACTTTGTGTGAAGGCTGAACAAAAATGGATTTATAGGACCCCATTATGTTTTTGACATGGGCCGCTGGTCACTTTTCCATTGGGAGATGTATAAAGCAGCTATATTACACCCATACAGATTATTTACAGCCAATATGTTCTCACTCTCAACTCATCAAATATGACTGCTTGGCCCTATGTTTCAAAATACGACTATCTAGGTACCCTGCTAGCTTCAGTTTGGCACGAGCTGGACTCTTACATTCAAGATGGCGCCCGCTCTACCACCAGTGCCACGGCTAATGACGGAGCTAAGATACATGTTTTTAGAACACATTTTTTGTAACTTAAAAAGAAGTCAACTCCCTGCTTAAACATCGACTGTTGAGCTCTGTTTCATTTCCGGTGGTGGTGGTGGTTCTGAAAGATTTTATATTGTTTTTGGGTGCACTGTTAGTTTTCCCCCCGTGCTGCCGTTGTGGTTCTCCTCTGAGTTTTCAGAGGCTGGGTTGGCTTCCTGGCGCTGGAGCTCCGGGTGCACACACACCTGATCCTCTTCATGTGGTATAGTTGGCTCGACACTAATGATGTTTTCATCTTGTTATCTTCTTTTGTAACTCTTTTGTGATTTGTTCCCCCTTTCAGTGGCTTCAACCTCCGAGCTCCAGCACCTCAGCCACACCACCCAGCCTCTCTCCACCTGCATTCCCCAACCAGCCAAGTCTTAAGTGCTTTTCATCAGTAATGTTGGAAAATGCGAGGTCAGTGACTGATTAGTACTCTTGCGTGTCAATTTCTTGCAAACTGATGAACTGCACTTTAATCTGAGCCTTTCCCCCTAGAGTTTTGAGTTAATTTATCCGAGCAGAATACTCTGTGCAGTCCACTTTGCAGGGAACTTTATTGGACGTGAACAGAGCTTCGGTTTCACATGGAGTTTAAATCCTGGATGAAAGACATTGCTTTTGCATCCATCATCATAAAGCCGTGTTAGAACTTCTTTGTCCGGATTGCAAAAGGAAACATTTCAACAACGAGCTAATGCAGGGGTTTCCAAAAATGTCGGCGAGCGGACTCTCGGAATAAGGGTGCAAGAGACTGGGGAGGGTCCCTGGAGGTGGTTGAGGCATATAAAGAACGCACCGGCATGCACATGTAACACTACACTGGAAACAAAGAGAAGCACATTTTACTGAATCTAATCTTGCAAACATTTCACCAAAAGCAAATGATTTTGTTCTCAGGACCCCACAAGAGCTCCAAACAACATAAAGAATCCTGATTACATTAGCTGAAACTGCCTCAGTACTATTACCTCTAACTCCCACGGTGATTTCATGTTAATGGAAAGGTGTTTAGCTCCCTGCATGTGTGCGTGTGTGTGTGTGTGTGTGTGTGTGTGTGGGCAGCCATGTACTGCCTATGAGTTTGTTTGTTTCCATATATCCACATTGCATAATTATTTTCTGACCACAGGTCAAGCTAAGAAATATATGTGTTCATTATAGAAGCTAGATTACTTTTAATTTTTGATTAGCATGAAGTCTAATGGGGTTCTGGGTGGACTGCGCCTCCATCATCTCCCTGCTCTGGTGATCAGCTGATTTGGTGCGTTTATTCTTTAAATAATAATCCAACCAGATTCTGCCACAACCTCTCTCAACCAATCATCCTGCTGCTGTCAGATTTATAAATCTGCCTTTTTCATTTCAGTGCAATCGCTGTGACCCTCCTCCTCCGTCCCGGTCACCTCCAGTCCAGCTCAGCAGAGTTCAGATACAGCCTCAGAAACCCACTCCTCATCACATCCTGCATTCTTCTATCACCACCACCTACCAGGGTCTAGACTCCATCAGGGGGGTATCCTATCCTGATGTCGGCCTCTCTACCCCTCTGAGTGCATGAAGACTTCATGACGGAGTCTTATCACCAAAGACTTTGCATATTTATCATTTTCTAAACTGTTAAATAAATAATTGTAAACTCTAAATTAAGTCTCTCCTGATTGAAATAGGCCTATCCAAACACTGATGACACAAAAGAACAACACAAAGAATATGACAGCCTAAAAACCAAGGCTAGAAGCACCCCGGGGGCTCCCACTCTGGGAACCACTGAGCTAGACGAAAAGGTTTGGACATGCTGCTTTAGGGCACCTTAAGCATCATGTCTCAAAGCATTTTGGGTATTATCCGTGAGACTGATTATATGACTGTTGTGGAATAAGAGCACGCTGTTATACTGGAAACGAAGAGAAGCACATTCACTTGAATCTAATCTTGCAAACATTTCACTCCAAGCAAATGATTTTGTTCTCAGGACCCCACAAGAGCTCCAAACAACATAAAGAATCCTGATTACATTAGCTGAAACTGCCTCAGTACTATTACCTCTAACTCCCACGGTGATTTCATGTTAATGGAAAGGTGTTTAGCTCCCTGCATGTGTGTGTGTGTGTGTGTGTGTGTGTGTGTGTGTGTGTGTGTGTGTGTATGTGTGTGTGTGTGTGTGTGTGTGTGTGTGTGGGCAGCCATGTACTGCCTGCATATGAGTTTGTTTGTTTCCATATATCCACATTGCATAATTATTTCCTGACTACAGGTCAAGCTACGAAATATATGCGTTCATTACAGAAGCTAGATTAATTTTATTTTTGATTAGCATGAAGTCTAATGGGGTTCTGTGTGGACTCGTCATTGACATGCTCTGCAGAGATGAGCAGGGCGCTGATGGCTTGACAGGTGAAAATGCCAATTTACTGTAGTGCGTCAGAATTGACCTTATCAAGGTTCAGAATTTCATAAAATCCACAGAGCTGTTCATTATACGTTTAATTTGACACTCCAGTGGTGTGTGTCCTGGTGAACTTCTCATTAAAGACTCATAATTAATCATAGTGTGTGTGTGTGTGTGTGTGTGTGTGTTTCCCCGCTATAATATTTCACAAATAAGTAATTTATTATTCTGTGCCGCTGTGTATGTGGTTATAGCTAAACAAAGGTGTCTCTTAGGACCTATGTGGGAGGAACACATCCAAAGGACCTCACATTATGAACTCAGCTCGGTTCATATTTTATAATCACAGCCATCAGACACACTGACAGTAAAAGCAGCCAGGGGAGGAATAGTTTGTGCACAGCTGAGGTCACGCTGATTGATGGTTCTCCTCTTTTACCCCTGACAAAAGTTTCCAAAGTTTCACCAGCACTGCTCTTCTGTTTCCTAACCACGAACAGTTGCATCAGGTAGTGACCAGTGTAAGGTAGCCGTTAGATACTGCACACCAAATAAATACTGCAAATGTTTACAGCTATGGAGCCCTGAGCGGACAAGCACCCATACATTTTTAACTCTGTTTTCCTGTAATAACAAGTGATTTCCGGTTGTTTTCTCCAGATCTTGACACTTTTATTATATATCTCCAGATTTGCAAAAGCACAAAACAAACATATAATTACACTTATTTCATTAGTGTGGGCAAAGGCAGCAAGGCATGTCGAGGGCATTTTGTTTTCTAGATCACCAGAAAATTATCCCATTATCACAAGAAAGCAAGCTTTGTTATCAAAAGATAATGAGAAGAGATTTCAGGACAACAACTGACATTAATTCATCCCAGGAAGCAGTGAATAACAATTATGGATGTCCAATAGGAGAGAGAAAAGGAGTCTAACATCAGCCGATGAAAACAGATTTAGGCCCCGTGTCCACCTTGCGTTTTTCCGAGAAGAAAAGCGCTGGCTGTGCGCTCGGGAGTGTTTGTATGAAGCGTTTGTGCGCTGAGAAGAAAAGCGCTGCACGTCCCTCTTGTCTCTATGACAACAGTGTGTAGACAACGGCTGCTGTATGACAGACACTGCTCTGTCACTTTTTACTTCATGTTTTATATTTGAGATAGTTTTTTACCCCAGCAGACACGGAGCAAAGAGGATGTGGGTACACAGTAAGATCCGTAGGAGGCTAAAATACGGGGAATATCATACATTTGAAAAAGAGCGAGGGGAAATTCTGTTTTACACTCTGTTTAATGAACATGAACACATACATAGGCTGAAATACACACACATGAACAAACAAGATCCTATGGACATGCATTAATGGAGAGGTCCTTGGCAGTGCTCAGGAAGTGGACTGGCACCTCTCCAGCTACCAGGCCAATTTCCGGACTTGGTCCGTGCCGGGACTTGGACCGGTGGCGGTTACCCTCCGGTTCCAAACCCAAGTCCCTATACTACTGCCACCCCAGCTGAGCTATTGATACCCAACCGTTTTTTCAACTGGGCTGTAAACTTATTTAACCCTGCTGTGGAAAGTGAGATTTTAATGTGGGACCTAATGGGGATTTCTTGGTATTTGCAGCCAGCCTCAAATCTTATCCTTTGGGTCTGCTCACGACATCCTCACCTAACTTCATTTTTTTTTACTTTGAAGAAAAATAACCTTTAAAAATGTTCCCGAATTGTGAAGCACTTAAAGTTAATTTCATAACAAGAACTCTCTCTTGTTTAATTTTTCTGACAAATCTGTGAGATTGAGAATTCATGTGATACCAGGTGATGGTTCACAGATCCATGGGATCATTTATTGGCGTGGATGCTCTGCTCGGCCCCTGCAGTGAGTGATGGCAGCTGTTCTGATGCTGCTGGAGAACCTCGCTGATGCATCGCTATTGGTGGAATTGCATCCTTTGTCTCATTGACAGTTGTAATGATTGCTTCGACTGTTTCCACATCTATTAACGGCTAACTGTTGGAGTTGAAATGAGGTTTGTGCACATGTGCATAACTCCACAATGAATGCAGGTTATGGACTAGAATCTGAACACATTGCTTTACAAATGCAGTGTGGGAAATAATTCATTTTGGCCATCATTCATCTAATGACATCTGAGACTAAAGTGGGCGTGCCTGGGCCCAGGGTTAGTTGACATGAGTATGTTTTAGGTACAGTGAACTGATGTAAAGTTATTTCTTGGACTTGAACTCAGTGAGAAGGTTTACTGTGGCTGCAATAAATCCGTTTTCTCTCCCATTTCATCAAATACTGCAGCTGCAGGGCACTGGTTTAACTCAGTCAGTAGATCAGGCCCCTCGTGAAGAGGCTACAGTCCTCCTCCTTCTGATTATGGGTTCAACTCCCACGCGATCAGCAAACATTTGATACTTCTCACCCCCCCTTCTCTCTTCCCCACATTTCCTGTCTCTCTTCAGCAATCTTATCAATGAAAGGCAAAGACCAAAAGTACACTAGTTCAAACAAAAAGTCATTTGGAAACCAGAATTATTACTCAGCTGAGCCAAATGAAGGATGACTGAAAGTAAATCCCAACTGTGCCTATCACTCTACCTTATCTCTTTAATGCTTTATTTGGAATGTGTAAGTGGACTTTACATATTTGCTGTTGAATGTAGTGGATAACACTTTGAATACCTAGTTTTATCTAAAAAGTAAGCCACGTCTAGTTCTGAAAAAACCCCATACCAAGTTTGACCAATATTTAACAGTATACAAAGAGAGGTATTTCATAATGTGTCTGCAAAGTTGGTGCAATAATCTTGAAAAACCTTCAACACAGATATCAGTCATTAACGCCCCTCCAGTGCGGCCGCATCCTCACAACTGTCAAGTTTTTCGTGGGTTTAGCGTAACTATTGCACCGGGGGCTAACAGGATTGTAAACACCATGTGCAAAATCAGATGATAATAAAAAAAGTACAGTTAAAGGGGCTGAAGCAAAATCTGATATCCAGGCTAAGGTCAAAAGATCAATAAACTTTCAAGACAGAAACGCTAGAAAGCTAGGGTAAATACACTGAGACAATCTGGCAGAGGTGGGTCAAAGTGAACTGGTTACATGAGCTGGGAGCTAATAGGGAACAGGTGTGTACTGGGAATGAACAGGTGAGGAGAATCTACGGGCAGAAAGGCAGGCAGGTGGGAGTGGTCTGTTAGAATATGAAACAAACAAGACTGAACACATGAATGAAGAGATTATGACACACACTCAAAGTGTGACACATATAAAGTGCTGCTGTTTTTGATGACTTGGAAATGTGCTGCATGGCCTCCAAGTGAGTGACTTGTTGGTGCTCTTTACTCCGCCACATATAAATCTGGACGACAGTTGTTGCTTTTATTCTAATCTGATTTGATTGCAAGTTTTACTCGGTTTAAAACTGAGCATTGGTGTTGTCTGCATTTTAATGTACTTTTTATTGCCACCTGGGACAGAAAATGGTACCAATTATAACGTAACAGTAATGACAGTGGATCATAAAGTCATTTAACACCATTAAAACACGAGGTGATTTCCTTCAGTGCCGTACAGAGATCATCAGAGCAGCAGGGGAGCGGGACTCTTTGACACAAATGTCTTTAGACATAACTATCACCCTCATTGTCTCTCTCCACTTCTCCTCATACCTCTCCTCCTCCTGCTCCTCTTTCAGGTGTTGTTCTCTCAGCTTGCCTAATGATACATGCTAATTGTTTCTAAATGGGTTTTTTTGTGCTGGTGCACCTCTACTCCCTCAGATTCTATTATATCTGCTGGACCATGAAAATCCCCAAATTCACACAGAGGCCGGTCAGACGTACGAATCGATACATCCAAATACAATTGCAGAGTTACTCAAGGCGCTTTGGGCTTTTTCTTTTTCAAGCTTGAAGTCTTTAAAAACAAAAGAAACTTCTAATATTGGTGCTTTCTTCACAGCCTTCCAATAAACTGCAGGAACACATAACGCTGGCATCACAGTGCACGCCAAAAAGAACAGACGGCTCGGTTATTTGTTTCTTCCATAGCAGCGGCACATCAAGAGGAGGACAATGAATGAATGTGAACATGAAACGCAGTAACAGTTGTTCCCTTTGTATTTCAGTTTATGATTATAATTACTCCTACAGAACAGCTCAGCACCATATGGCACATTGTATCTCTTCCATATCCCGGCGTAGTGTGTGACATGATCTTTTATTACTTGCCTTGTTGGCACAGACACACAACAGGAGCAGAGCGATGAAAGGAAAACGCAAAGTGGGAAAAGAGGAAGGAGGTGAAGAGATTTTAAAAAGAAAGTGTGTGAGTGTTTTTTTATTTTTCATTGCTGATGTCCACGGCTTTTTAACCTCATCGGAGGTTACACAGCATGATGAGCTCTGTCGTGTTACGAATCCCTCCATGCATGATTTCTCCAGTGCACCCCCACGCTCTGATGGAGCTCCATGAATTCCCCTTATTGCTCTTTAATGGAGATGGGTACGCAAACAAATGAGCAGCCTCGGTCTGGCTCAGCACCGCGGGCTCTCATTAATCGGGATGCTGGGACGCTGATGGCACTAATTTTTCAGACTAAGCGGTGCCTGCGTCTCACCGCTCCATGGTACTCCCACAACAAGAGCGGGTTTCAATCAGAGACGCAGCCCAAAGGCAGAGAGGTGGAGGTGCTCATGTCACACCTGCTCTGTTGAGCGTGCTCCCTCGCGGTTGGAAATCTCCCCCTGCAGATCCCATCTGTGTCTGTGGTAAAGCTCAAAGTGAAGCAGGCGTGATGAGCGTCTCTGCCTCACTATTCACAGAGATGCTAAGGAGAGACATAAAAGCAAATTAGATTTCCAACAGAATGTCTTGCAGCCTTAATTTTCACAGTGGTATTTATGTGTTCCAGAAAAAAACATGTAGCTGCAAAGGAGGGAAAGAGAATTAGATCACTGCTAAACAAAGTAATGTTAAATTTAGGCTTGCAGGCAGATCAAGGTTATTCAAGCTTGCTGTTTTATGAGAGTGGGTCCACAGGCATGCTGAAAAGAAAACAGAGATGCTTGAAACTCTTAGCACTGTGGGCACATGCGACTTAGAAGTGAAGGTAAATGAAAGGTCCACCTAGCGTTTTTTTCCGGGCAGAAAAGCGCTGGCTGTGCCCTGAGAAGAAAAGCGCCGCTCGCCCGTCCTGTCTCTATGACAACAGTCTGTTGACAATGGCTGCTGTATGACAGACACCGCTCCAACACTTTTTACTGCATGTTTTATATTTGAGATCGTTTTTTACCCCAGCAGACACGGAGCAAAGAGGATGTGGGTACACAGTAAGATCCGTAGGAGGCTAAAATACAGGGAATATCATACATTTGGAAAAGAGCGCCGGTGACGTCAACAGCGCCTTTCTGAAAAGTTGAAACATTTTCAACTTGAGTGCTCGGAGAGGCCGCACATAAACGGCAGAGTGCTTGTAAAAAAGACGCTGGGCGCTGCGCTTTTCATCCAGGCGGCTGCTTTCTGCTGCGAACGCTCTCTACTCATTGAAAACAACTGAAAAAAGACGCTGGCGCTCAGAAAAAAATGCTAGGTGGACACGGGGCCTAAGGTATGACAGGAGCATCATCTTCATCACTATTTGGGCCGTCGTAATAGACTGTATTTACACTTATGTGGACTGTGCTCCATGTAGAAGAATAAGCCAGCTATGACCAGTCAAATTTAATTAAAGATGGTCGCTGCACAAACAGTCCAGCATGTTGGAAGAGAAGTGACCCATAGTAAAAAGGCTATATGGGGCTTTGACCCATAGGCTGTATAAAAAGATACACAACATGACAGCTCCCAAAAAGTGAAGCCAAAACCGTTGGAGCGCCTCCTATTGACTGGCTGGAGTATATGACACAAGCTCTTCCTCCTTCATGCCAACAGGTGGGACATGGGTCAAACTGGAAAAGTTGTCTCGGTATTACAACGCTGGTTTTCCTGTGATAAGTTAATTTCAGTCGTTTCTTGGTGATCGCCAGGAATGTACTGGTTTCCATGGGATAACCAGCAATGTTCCCTCAAGATAACGGCATGAATAAGTCGTGACCTTAAGAAAAAGGTTTTAAATTAGTCGTGATCATGAGATAAGGGAGTATGTAAGATGTGTTCGGATAATGCTTCTGTACATGTTCTTGCAGTAGTTGTGTAAATATTCATTAGTTCACACTTTTTTTGCCTAAAACTCTCTTCAGTAAAAAACAACAGCTGTTAAGCCGACTTTTCCCTTCCTCTCTGGGTCTAAAACAACCTCACTTAAGCAGCCCTTCCTCATCCTGACAGCCTCCTCCTCAGCTCTGGTCACTGTGGTAATTACGTGTGAGTCAGAGTTCCCGGGATCCCTCGGGGAGTTCCTTAACCGCTTCACAGTCACCGAGCACGAGATTCCCCCGGGGACCTGCAGACACGGAGAGCAACAGCAGCACTGATGGCGCTTTTCGAGATTTATTATGAATTTACATAGATTTCAATATGGGAAAGGTGGGGGCTTGAGATGGTGCTTCATTTGCAGCAGTGATCTGGCCTACTTTAGAAACTGAATATGTGGTGAAGAGCCTGCAGTATAGATGTGGAGTGGTGATGGTGAGACCTTTGCTGCTGTCCTCAGGGGTAAAAAGCTCCAGGGACTGAGGGATGGGATGTGAAACTGCAGGTGTGGAAAGCAGACGGTCCTATATATGGATGCTCACATGAACATGTCAATAGATCAAGGTTTGGTTTGAGTGGTTGTGTACGTGTTAAACTTTGTTTTGAGAACCTGAAGAAGAGGGCTAGATGCACTTTGTCAAGTGTGTTTTCAATAATCTATTCCACAGAATTTATAAGAAGAGGGTATACGTATAGCCAGTTTAACGCCACCCATTGATTTGTGGAGGGAAGCTTTGAAGCCTCGAGTTTGGCATCTTGGCTGATGACATCTTGATTTGAGAGTCAGAAGTGACGATAACAGGATGGAGCTGGAAAGGAGTTAGGAAACATTAAAGCCTCTTTTACAAAAGAAGTACGAACAATTTCCATACATTCAGTTTTATACTTTCATAAACGTCGTACAAAGCAGGAGATAATCTTTGTGGGACACATTCTCACTACTGCAAATACTTGGTTTGACTCAGAAGAGGGCGGTGCCTGGTCAGAGATGGGATGGGAGAAGGAGGAGTCTTCTTTAACTTATTCTGGAATAATATCACTACAACATGTACAAGAATATCTGTAATACACTTAAGCCCGTCATACCTACGATTGTAGAAAAGTTGTTGTAGAATGTCAGCTCACACGCATGATCAGAGACACGTTTAATGAGCTCACATTGTACGACCCGATTGTTGGACACGACCTGGGAGCTCACACTGTAGACCGATGAGTGAAATCGGGACGGAGCATCCACTATTTTCAATAGAAAACTCAACAGGTAATTTCAGGTGTCTTATATGTAGGTGCACGGCTCAACTGGACTATACAAACCGTCAAAAACATGCTCTCTCTCTCTCTCTCTCTCTCTCTCTCACACACACACAATAAACACAAGCTAACTAGCAGGTAAATCATGTTCCCTGTCAACTGGAGGTCCGCAGATATTTCTTCCATAGTTTATTTCATGATAGGAGAGGGGGACAGATAATGATGGCATGCCTGCTGTTGCCACGGCGATTTCAGACGCTGCCTGTCATGTGCAGGTAGAATCAGGAGGAAAAAGTCCTGGAGTCTGGGAATCACCTCATGGCTCTACTCACACTGTGTGATTGTGTGCAGTCGTTAGACCAAAATGTCAAACATGTCAGAAATTCATCCGACTGATCGGGAGCAGCTGTTTGAACGGTGATCTGCCGTCGTGCCTCAGTGTACACTTCACAGCTGACGCCGGGCTATTGGGCTGAAATTAGGCCCGACTTTAAAATGAGTAACGTCTCATAAGTTGTGGCTAAATCAGCCTGAGATCGTACAGTGTGTGCCGGGCTTTACAAGCCACTGAGGTGAGTAGTAAAGAACAGGAAGTATCAAACTTGTTCAACGTGAAGAACGTCATCAACACGCTGGAGTAAATGGCCAGACAATTACAGCATTCACAGACACAGTCATTGCAGGCACTTTGTCCAAGAGAGCCGTTGACAGATTCAATTCTCTATACACTCTACTTGGGTAATTTCGAAAGATTTTCAGGAGTGCGGTAGTTAAAGCTGCTGAAGGCTACTGTAGCACTTACACGATTACCAAGGTAAGTTTAGTTTAAACTGGGTTTCTAAATTTGGGTCGCAAGAAATATAATCTTTTAGAAAAATAAGCTTACTAAACACGGAAAAAACAACTTTTTAGATGTCGGCAGGGATCAAGAATTTCATGGCTTACCATGATGGTTACTTGTCAGTCAGACGTAGCCCTACTTTAAACATACCCTGCTTGCTTTGTACTCTAATAGGACCATATCTCACGAAATAAACATCCTGCTGGGTTACAGAAAACTGAAACCCAGAGTCCATTTATTTAATAGGATATGGTTTAGCAAATTAATAACTGAAGTGAGAAGTGGGCTCATTTTTTCATAGACTTGTATACTTTACTTGACCTCTTTTTGCATCCAATGGAGTTGCCCCCTACTGGCCATCTGAAGTGATACAAGTTTAAGGAACTTCTTCAATGGCTTCACTTTAGGAACTAAGAAGTGCCCATCCACCATTTTTTTTGTACTGGCTTTGGTCTTTTCTAATACTTTTTACATCACAGTTTGTCGGCTAAATGGATTCAGATTGGTGTTTTCTTCACTTCTCTGACGGATGTTCACCATCTGCTCATTTGCAAAAGATCTGATGATCTCTCAGCGTGAGCCATCATGCTGTGTTACTTCATTGTCAGCTTCCTGCTTCCCTGATTCCCCAAGTGATTTAGAAATTCTGCAAACAGCACAGATGATGCTGAGCATTTGTGAAACACCTTTTTCTGGGTGAAGACCCACCCCTGCAGAGAATCTTGTACTCTGTTGAATGTAAGCGAAGTGATTCAAAAAAAAAAAAGCATGAGGTATTTGGCTGTAGCTGAACAAATATGTGGGAGATCAATGTGGGCGGCTTCCTCCGTGATGAGTGCTTTTAGTGATGACCCTGAACGTGGCTTTATGTGAGCTTTTAACACATTCAGACCAGGATTAATTATTTATCCGAAGGCCGAGGCTTTTTAAATATTAGATGCCTTAAATAAAATTCACATGGAAAGCTTTGAGTTCATGCTGAGCTTGTGGGTTGAATCTTATTCCGAAAGGAATTTTGAGAATTTTTTATCTGTTTGCAGATCAGAAAACAAGACAGTTAGAAAAAGCAGCGAGCATAAAGGATTCATGTTATTGCAGGAGAATGCAATATACAATTCATCAATCAGACCCTTCTTTGCTACATCTACGCTGTAGCTTTTGACCTCTGGTTACATATCCAACACAACGCTATCAGGCCGTGATATTGCAATATTTTCACTCTTTCTCCTTCGCACATGGGATTAAATATGACTGGAATACACAACCATCAAAACACGCTTCATGAATAAATGATTTCTCTGCACATCTCTGTGGCTATTTCTCTCCCACACAAATTCATTCAGTATTAAAAAAAGCCTTTGGCATGATAAATTTGAACAAATAATTTGGGAGATTTTCGGCTTCCAGTCTCAGAGTATTACTGTCATCAACTTCAACAAGTCCGTCCCTATTTACATAGAAATCACTGATTTGTTCAGGTTTTTATACAAATATGGGAAACGGAAATGCTGTAGAACTAAAGTGAACGAGCCTAAAAATGAAAATGAAGCCAACATAAAACATCAACTGTGAATTTTCTCACAGATAGACCGCGCTGTACATCTTATTCTACGGTCTGAAAGAGGACGGTTACAGTCGTGACGGGGCAGGAGAGATGGTGTAGCAATGAAGTTGATTGGAAAATATCAGTTGTGCAATCATATTCACAGAAAATAATTACAAATTTGGATGCAAATGAAAGTGGGAGTCTGGGCAGAGGTGCTGATTGTCAACAGGCAAGGCAGGCAATTGCTTGGGGCCCCAGGCCAGCAGGGGGGCCTCGAGGGCTGACAAACTTTACACCACAGCAGTGGCTCAAAATGTGCACATTTTCCAATGACAGTAGGAAACATCCCTAAGGGGGCCCTGCCTGACAGCACTCATTCGCGTTGCCCCGCTAAGCATAGCATGCATTGCTGTTTTGAAAACCAAAGACCAAAGAAAGAGTAACAAAAAGGAAGAGGAGTAAGCGTTGGAACACTTAATGGTGATAAACGCTGGTTGGAGGGACTGTAGAATCGCCACTGTATCTGGGGCGCAGAGAGCTGCTGGCAATTTGGGGTCCTTTGGGGTCATTTTGACATGCATACTGCAGCTGGGGATCAAAACACCAACCTTTCTATTGAGAGATCAATCAATCAATCAATCAATCAATCTTTATTCGTATAGAGCCTATTCATAACAAATGTTATCTCGAGATTTTCATTGGGGGTCGGGGGGAGTAGCAGAGAGAATCACTCCCACGATTCCCCGCCAGCCTCGACATCATCTGAAAAGTAAGATACCATTATGTTCCGAAAAAACAGACCTCAGGATTTGTTAGATATTATAAAAATGTAATTGCAGGGGCACCAGGATCCTAGTGCTTAGAGCGCGCACCCCATGTACGGAGGCTGTGGTCTTTCAAGCGGGCGGCCCCAGGTTTAAATCCGACCTGTGGCCTCCAATTTCTGATTTTATCCACTATCCTCCGTCTAAATAAAGGCATAAAAAATAAACCTAAAAGAGACGATTGACGTGATTGTGCCATCACTAAAGGAAAGCTGGAAACAGTCTGTAATAGTCTTTATGTGACCCTAAAGGTGCTCCAACACAGAACGTCACTCGTTTGAAAACAATCTGGACATTTGAGACAGAACACACAAAACAATAATGCATACATTCTCATTAGATGTCAAACAAACTGTTCTATGAGCTTATGTTTCTCTGTTAACTTGGCTAAAAGCAACAAGGGGACGAATCCCTCACAATAAAATCCACCACTCTGACACAGAACGTGCTGCTGCAGGCTCGTGTTGAAACAGTGCAGTTTTATTTCCTGGGAGCTTCCCTTGAGGGGAGCTGGAGGAATCGTTTCAGATTTCCTCTCCCAAGGTCAACCCCCGAAACAAAACTGTGAAGAATATCATCAAACCAACCCTGTGTTGTTGATTTCACTGCCTTTTTTCTTCTTCTATAGCAGAAGGAACACAAACTCACAAACACACAAAGTCATTCACAAATAAACACAAATATAAACCTGCATGTTTTAGCATGAGTAAAGAAACAAGAGAAAATCAAGAGACAATGAAAGAGTCACTAGTTTGATATTTCACTTAAGTCATGAACACTTCTGCACACTGCACATTTTCTTGATTAAGAATGAAGATCGATATTTTTTACTATAATTCACACAATTCTGATGCGTTTTTCAATGCTGATGCTTCATAGACTTACAACAACTTTAACCTTTTTAGCTTTAAACTAAGGTAGTAAAGACTCTGGATCAAAGATACTCCAAGAAGGGGCGCCAATAGCCTAGAGCCCCATGTACGGAGGCAATAATCCTCAGCTCAGCGACCGTGGGTTCAAATCCAAACTCGGCCCTTTGCTGCATGTCATCCCCCAACTCTCTACTCCCAACATTTCCTGTCTCTCTTAAGCTGTCCTATAGAGTAAAGGCAGAAACACAGATGGAAGAACCATTAAAAAAACTAATTAACTTTGTACTTCAGCTCTTTGATAGTTTCACAACCTAAGGAGGTGTACTTTTAGTTGGTAGAGGTGTAAGCAGGAGAGGTAAAATGAGCAGTCGAGGCAGTCCTAAAGAGGTGGATGTACTCACACTATCGATCCAGCGGGGACAGCAGCACAGTGGCTTTACAATCAAGCAGCTCCCTCGAGAAATCTCCGCACTGCTTTGCATTGGCAGTTTGTTAACGGAGAAGCATTGACACACTGACACACACTGATAAATGTCCTGGCGCCTGGGGACGTACTTAATAAACATTTTATTAGCTCCCGTAAACAGCCTGCAGAGAGTCAAAGACATGCTTGTTTGACATTTGGATGCATTCGGCTGATTGGCAATTCATCATCTTGCTTCACACTCTACAAGGTTGCCCTTCTATTCATAATTTATCCGCCTATTCATTGAACGCTATCTAATTCAATAAATTATCAGGAAAATTAGTCCAGGAAAAGCATAATACCAGTAATCACTCTCTTTGCCTTGAAATTTGAATACATGAATGTGTCAGAGAAATTAGATTAATGCAATTTGTTTGGGATCTGTTGTAGAAGTCTCTGCATGAAAAGGATCCCCAGTTCCTTCACTGAAAAGGAAAATAAACAGTTTGATGTGAATTATAATGAAAATGTCCACCTCAGTATTTAAGAGATGAAACCTTTTTCAGGTTGTATAAAGGGTTCAACTGCACGGGGAATAAACTGCATGAATAGGAGATGAAATGAACACTATCAGGCTGAAAAGTAATTCGAGGTGACTCATGGTGAAAATATACCACCACTTTTTAACTCTTTCATGCTCTAATAGGGGGAATGTAGAATTAATCATATTTCACTTTAAAGGAGTAATATGTAATTCTGACACCTAGTGTTTAAAATGGGTACTGCAGTCCAAATTTAAAACATTATAGAGAGCTGTCTCCCCCCGCCCCCTCCTCTCTAGAGTGGATGCTCACGCAGGTCACCATGTGGTGGACACTGAAGCTTCAGTGTTTATCCAGCTCTGCATCGGTCTGTAAACCTTTCTGCGTTCTAACCTCTCTCCATTTTTCAAAAGCATCTCCAATATTGATCCTAGTTTGAGCACGTTTCTGCTCGTGGAGCTTATTAGAAACATGCAGAGGCTTTTTAGGTCGGGTACAATCACTTCTATCTGAACCAGTTCTCTTGCCCGCTTCCATCACTGCAACACCTGTTGGTTTGACCTGATAACTGCTCTCAAATTTATGCAAACAGAGGGTCGTCCAAAACGGCCGTGTGGGGGCGTCTTAAACTGCGTACCTTCTCTGGTCTGGCAAAAAGAAAATGGATGGATGGTGCTGGACAGCATTCAATGTAATTTATTAAATTGAGCAGAGTGACAAAGCAGAACGCTGTCACAAGAAATGCACCAGCTGCTCTTAAGCATTGGGTCCAATGGTCAGGACTCGTCAGCAGAAAATTCTGTTTCTTTTGTGTCAGACAGGCTCACTTTGTTCAGACTCTGAAACAAGGTGAAGGAGAGAGAACTTACTACTGCAGGTTTGGGTACTTTTCTCTTTTTCATGGTCTTTGATTACGAATGAGACCTCAAACTACCCACATCTATAAATCTAATACCACAATAACATATTCTATAATGAGCTCTCTGCTGCAAAGCTATTACTTCCCCTCTGAGCCCTTCCCCTCAGCATCCTCTTAAAAGTTGTTTATCTAAAACTGTATCTTACTCTAAAAACGACATTATAGAAAATCACTTTCATCCTCAATATGAGACTCTTGGCAAAAATAAATTTAAGCACCGAACATAAGACATTCACTTAACACCACAGTTTTCTATAAACTAGTTCATTTAGGACACATTATCATGAAACGCCACATCCTGCAAATGATTGTGTAAAATAAACCTGAATGGGCTTTCTTTTCTTTGTGTATATCATTCCTGCACTAATTATAACGATGGTCATGTAGTCACGCCTCACTGAAATAACAATAACAGATATTTTAGAGCACTTAAAAAAGAAATCCATGCAACAGGGATTCAGCGAGGCAGCTATGTAAATTCGTTCAAACCCTCACCTGTGGTCATGAGCGTATGGGTAGCGACCAAAAGAATAAGATCGAGGACCACTTCTCGAGCACTGCCAAGGTGCCCTTGAGCAAGGCACCGAACCCCCACCAGCTCAGGGACGCCTCCCGTGGGGGCTGCCACCGCACTCTGACATCTCTCCATTAATGCATGTCCACAGGTCTTGTTGTGCATGGGTGTGTGATTCAGGCCTGTGTGTGTGAGAAGCATGTCTAAAAATAACAGAGTGCGAACCAGAATTTCCCCCTTGGGGATTAATAAAGTATATAAAATAAAAAAAATAAAAAAATAAAATACAAGCGGCCGAAATTGGAGTCCTCCGGACGGTGGCTGGGCTCAGCCTTAGAGATAGAGTGAGGAGCTCGGACATTCAGGGGGAGCTCGGAGTAGTGCCACTGCTCCTTCGCATCGAAAGGCGCCAGCTGAGGTGTTTTGGGCATCTGATTAAGTTGCCTCCTGGACGCCTCCCTTTAGAGGTTTTCCGAGAATGCCCAACTAGGAGGAGACCCCGGGGTAGACCCAGAGTTCGCTGGAGGGATTATATATCCCGTCCAGCCTGGGAACGCCTCGGAATCCCCCAAGAGAATCTGGAAAAAGTTGCTGTTGAGAGGGACGTCTGGGTTGATTTACTGCGCTTGCTGCCACCGCGACCCGACCTCGGGTAAGCGGGAGGAAATGGATGGATGGATGGATGGAGCAAAGTAAAGCCATGAAGTCATCAGATTTAAGAATTAAAAGGGACACTACTACACTGTAGGAAAATGGAAGGAAAGGAAGGAAAAGAAAAACATGTTGAAGAGAATAAAATTCAGTTCAAAGAAAATTCAAAGTTAAGAAAAGTCAGGCGACGCTCAGTGAGAGTATATGTCAAGAAAGGACTTAAAGAGATCACTGACACAGCCGACCTGATTTCCTCGGGCGGATAATTCCAGAGCCTCGAGGACCTGACAGTTAACGCTCCTCAGCCGGGACTCGGAAACAGACAAAAGACCTCCGCCCCAAGGTGGATCTGTCCGCGCAGTACTTAGAGGTCAGAGATGCAGCAGAGAGAGAGAGGCCATGATGCTGTGAAAATGAAGCCAAAGGGGAAGTGCAATAGTCAGAGAATCCCCATTAGGTCCCATAATGAAATGCCTATTTGTTTTTACAGCAGAAATAAACATGTTTGCAGCCTGGTACAAAACTTGTTGTTGGTCTCCATAGCTGATTCTTTAGTTTGACTGTATGTCTATTTCCATGTCCATGCCTCTTTACTGCACTAAGTAACATCGGGGTCATCTCGCAAGAAGTTCACACGGCTTTACTGCACTAGTTAGCTCGTCTCATTACTGTTTGATTCAACGGCTGAGGCTAAGAGGAAGAGGACGGTGACGGGTGAAGCTAAGAAGAGAAAAAGAGAGAGTGATTGAGCATGAAGCAGAGTGAACATCCCTGCAGATATTATTCAGAACAGATTGAGACGTAACGTTAGGCTGTATCGTTATCGGTGTCATCGTTGTTTCATGTTTAGCAGCTTTACTGGGTGCAGAACGTCGTCTAACCCGAGTTATGTCTCAGGTTTGCATCGTCAATCTTCAAGTTAGCTTTATAAGTCTGATTAACAACCCACTCCAGCGTAGCCATTTAGCCACAGCCCATAGATGTCACGGTAACAGTTGAATACACAAACACATACTCCACATGCTAACAGTTTGCAAACAACAAGCTGCAAACGCTCACATTCATGTTTGTGCGAAATCCGGTAATACTACTGTGCTTCTCACAATGTCTTGTCTTCGCACCCTCTGCTTGTCAACAGATGCACGTGGTCTAAGAGGGGGAGGTGTAGCAGCACTATGTGTCTTACGCAGTGCAGTTGCACGCGGAGACATATTGCTTTACAAATATTCCTGCTTTAAAGAGGGGGGTGGTAGAAAGGTGAGATTATCAGTGTGTGTGTGTGTTTTTGTGGGAATTTTTGAGTGTCTGTGCGAGAGAGAGAAATAGACACACAGGGGAAAAGAAGAATATGTGGACCTTCTCTTAACTGAGGTAACTCTTGCCTCAGGCTTGAAGGAGAGAATTTGGTCTCTACCATTTATCATTTGCACATTCACCTCCCTTCGCTATGTTTTTCCTCCTGGTACTCTGCTCCTCCACACACACGCACGCACGCACGCACGCACGCACGCACGCACGCACGCACACACACACACACACACACACACACACACACACACACACACTCTCTCCAACAATGACGCTCGTGCTTCTTTGCCTTGAGCTGTCTCAAACAGAGAGTGCATGAGGAGCTCCTAATGGGCTGAGGGGACTCTAATAAATCTGCATATAAATTCTTTAATGATGACAGTACACTTGTAGTCTAACCCGCTGATTCTATCCATCTGGTAGATAAAGTGGACAGCCTACTTTTAGGTTTCAGTTTCACGTTAAAAGCATCACAGAATGTTTTTTTTTGGTCTCCAAATGCTTCTAACATGAAGAAAATCGAGAGAGAGATACGAGAGAAGGCTGTTCCTATTAAATGTATGAATATTCATGCACTATAATTCATATATAACCCACATGATTGGACCCTTAAAGCATCTGCTCCAGCTGTCCAGCATGTTAAAAGTTTGTTGACGTTAGAAACACAAATTAAGTTTGGTTTGTGTTAGTAGCTGGGCAAAACTGACGGATTCAACGATTATAGACTTGTGAGGAATAGACCGGGGTGCTTGGGATATCTTAAAGAATGACTCGCAAACCACAGGATGTCTTTCTAAGTTTTACTCTTTACTCTTCAAGCAGGCTCTCAGAAACCTCTAGAGTACACAGAGCAGTAAAAAAAGAGATATCCAAGGACGGGAACAACAGGGTTCATTCATTGGTTGGTCTAACATGTCTGTCACTGTCCATCAACAACTCAATGCAAAGGATAAAGTTTACATGGCTTTACAGTCAAATCCCGTTCAACACAAAGACCTTTATGATCTAGACATTACGATGGAAATGACAGTAAGTGTTTGAGTAGTGTTGAGAGTACAAATGGTCAAAAGTTCAGGTTAATGTGAGATGGAAACTTCCATTAGAGGACCAATGTTTTAAAGCCCAGTGTTCCCTAAGTGTTCCCTGATGTTTAACAAGTCGTTTTTTTGTACCTACACCAAATTGAATGTAGCGTTTCATGTTGGCGATGTGTTAAAAAAGTTGTCTGCTGCATGTTCTGTGGTACAGTGACGCCAAAGAGCGGCCTTGAAAGGTTTTGTATTTGAAAACACATCAGACAATTATAGTATGCTAAAAAAAGCAGTTTGTAGTTTTGCTGTTCTTTGAGGGCAACAAATCTTTGTTTGAAATAAACACCTGTGCCCTAATGAAAGGATACGTGCTCAGTGAAGACGCCCCTTGCTCCTACATCCTACTGATAAGTTTCATAACATTCCCTATGGCCATTAGTTGCAACCGCAACCAAAACAGCATTGTAATCTGCAACAGACCCAGGCTCCATACATGCAAGCTCCTGTTAGTGATAACGCTGATTCTACCTATCTTACCACTTGGCCCCTTTTGGCCCCCTCAACTCAACCTTTTAGACTGAAAGGCAGCAAGAGCCAGGACATCCCCAGGGTTGTCGGGTGGGAATCTCCCTTCACTGGTGTTTCGCCCAGTTGGTCCCACGACACCTGGGAGACACTCCCCTCAATTCTGGCTATCATCGCCCACCACACCCACACGCAGAGCTTCTGTATCTTCTCTCCTTTACCACATGGCCACCACAGCCCAAAGAGCATTGTCACCTTCAACAGACCTTCTACCACATACCATACTTTTCATGTGTTAGAAATGTTGTATACATTTTTAACAGATATACAAACCATCATATCTTGATACACTTAGCAAGATGCAAATTTCAACCCTGAAATCATTTATGTGTTTGTGTCTGAAAATGTCAAACTGTCAATGAGCTTGTTTACCAATGTCAACAAAAAAAAGATTTATCAGATTATAGTTGACCAGAGAGAGTCTCAAACTGGTGAAACACCTTTTCTATCATAAAGAGATATTTGGCCTTCAGTGTGTATTTCTAAGTTTTCACCTCTGGCTCTGTGAATGACATGTTGTAGATGACAGTCTTGGCCTTCATGGATTCAGAATGTAAAAAAAAGAGAAACAGTCTCTTTTCAACCTTCAAGGATGCTGAGGTTTCCATTAAATGTCCATTGATTATATCGGTGTGTGTTTCGTTGCTCGACTTGATCATAATCCAAGGAAGGAGTTTCTTCGGCTGCAGCGATTCTCACTGAATCACCGTTATTGATCACTCAGGCAACGCAAAGCATCAGTCATCAACATGTCACCCAGTGTCGATAGGCAGCATATAACTTCACTGACCTTTAGTCAGCTCTATATGTCACCCCCGTCACAACACAACAAACACCACGAGGGTGAACAACATAAATATGTTGTTCTTAAACATAAAGCACCAATAGACAAGAAGACTGCTGACCTTTCAACATGATCAAACACTAAGGCTTTTTCTGTCTTTATAAAAGTTATACTCATTCAGCTGTAGGCCCTACATATCCCTGAATGTTACTGTAATAGTGCTGACTTCTCTGTCAACAATGCAGCAGCCAGTAAGTCCTCCTCCTAACTTTAGATTCCGGTCCTGGATGGTCTGTTTTTGTTCACAGTAACTCATGTGGGGATGTGAACAACACCAAGGAGTTCTAAGATCAGAATGATGACGATATTTACATTAATAATCAGTAACATCGGATCAGCTCAGGTGCCAGTGGACAGATAACACCTTCAGCACCGCCTGCACTCTCCAACGTTTCCCTTCATTCGTGCATGTAATGGCCCCACACTTGTTTCTGCTAGTTTTGCAGGTTTTCACATTGACTTCTAAAATCTCACTTATCTGTCACCAGTTCGTTTTTAGCAGCAGTGGCACATCAAACAGATGTGAACAGTTCTTCATTGGTTTATCAGCATGTCTTACATACTTTGCTGTGTTGACTTTCACATCCCCTGCACCTCTACGCTGTCTGTGTACATTTTTGATAACGCACACAGCCAACTCTCCAAACAGCAGGAGACGCGAGACAGCCATCCGATGCATGCATAGTTAAAAGCAAATATATCTTCAGCCTACCTCAGAGAAATCCTTCAACAAAATCTGAACTTCAACTATTCTTATCTGTGTTTAAGTTTTGGCAGTGGATCTTGATCTTTTTGTCTGTTTATTGTCACTTGTAATGTTTTGTTTTCTTCCCCAACCAGCAGAACAGAAAGCATCTCTCCTGTACTTGCATCTTTGCACTGGCTCCCAGTTGAGTACAGGACTGAGTTTAAGGTTCTTTTATTTGGTTTTAAGGCTTTTCATGGCATGCCCCACCCCTGTACATCTCTAAACTCCTCCACCCCCTCGCACTACCAAGACCTCTCAGGGTCGTCGAACCAGCTGCTCCTGGCTGTGCCTCGGTCGAGTCTGTAGCCGCCCCAAAGCTCTGATATAGTCTTCCTCTTAGTATGAAGTGTTCCCCTTTTAGGCATTTTTAAGACCAGACTGAAGACGCACTTTCTTTCTCATGCATTTCAGTGTCAGTCAGATCACCTTAGTTTCCTGCAGTCTTAACGGTCAAATATGTATGCTTTTACTATGATGTGCTCATTTTGTCTATGCATGTTATCTTATTGTGCAGCACTTTGGTAAATGGACTTGAGCTTGTATAGTTCTTTTCTAGTCTTCTGACTACTCAAAGCTCTTTGACACTAGAGGTAGAGACTGCTGTGGAAAGTGACCATCAGAAGTCACTAATCCCATTCACACACACTCATACGCTGCTGACGAAGCAGAGGGAACAACTTGGGGTTAAGTGTCTTGCTCAAGGACACATCGAACATGTAGCTGCAGGAGCTGGGGAGCATACCCTCAACCTTCCGGTTGAGAAACGACGACTCTACCAACTGACCCACAGCCGCCCAGCCCACTTTGGTCACGTCTGGTTATTTTTAAAGGTGCTCTTTAAATCAAATTATTTGATTTGATTTGATTCTGAATAGGCTCCCAGACAAAAATATGCATTCTTGCTAACTCTGCGATTTTGCATCCACATATTTTAATACTGGTGTTTATGAAAATGCTTTGTCTCTATCAAACCAATAAATAAATAAAATGTAACTGTTGCACAAATATTATATAAACTACAAACGCTTTTGTTGCATGACGCACTTGGGCGCTCCATTAAATCCATGCAAACAGTCTTTGGATCCTCCATCAGCAGTGTGCTTTGACTCATCGTCGTATACTTCCTCGCCCTTCTGTTTCTTTATGATAAGAAATAGATCTGAGCTGTAGTTTGTGCTTCACCTGCTGTGAATGTAAAGGCCCGTGTGTGTATACTGCACATGTAGACTCTGCTTAGCGATTGAGCAGAGGAGAAATAAGCGGTTTTAATAAGAACAGCAGACTGCGTCTCACCACAGACGCCGTCAGGGAGCACAGATACGACACACCATGTGGCCTGGAGGAGACCTGAAGATGCCAGAAGGCTGCGGGGTGACTCTTGGCTCAAGATGTGCACACCGAGTGTTGTACTTTAGTCTTAATGTCAACAGATGAACTGTGATATGTCTTAGCTGGGACCCATTCATGTTGATCCATTAAATCTCTCCTCGCTCTGTAGCAAATCAGTCATAAAGTCGAAGCTCGTAACAATCGATGTGTGCTGTCGTAAAAAAAAGAAAAGTTTATTGCTTTAATTAACTTCTGTAATGGCTTTATGCTTGATTTATAATTGTCTTTCTTAAAACCTTACCACAGAGTGCCGTTTTCACATCTTCAAATGACAAACATATTTAATACGCTGAGAGAGAAAGTGATGAAATAAGACATGGATCCATCCGATGCCTTACGAGTTTCTTGAAGCTTTTCTCATCCAAAAATTCAATTTAAGGCGGCACATTCAGGATGAAATCAAAAAAGGAAGCAGCACTGAAGTCCTCTCATCCTGAGCTCAGAGAGCACTTCCTCTGACCTGTCTCCGTGACAGAGCACAGCGCTGTGTGTCAAAGTTACTCTGGGAGAACAGGATGACAGTAAAGCCGCTGACATCCAGAGAAGGGGGGACTTCAGAAGCTGAGAGATTTAATACTAGTTTTTATAGTCACCCTGAAAGCTGCAACTTTAATGGTGATCCCTGTTCTTTTAAAGCTTGGGCCCCGTGTCTACATATCATGTGTCTTATTAGAGGTGTAATATTCGACTTTTGAATTTCCTGTAGATGTCACACTTTAGCACCGTGAGTGTCTTAGACCAAAACAAACGTCCTTTTGGCCATTCCTTCTATCTCCCTCAGCGCACAACCTCCCCTCCTCCTCCCCAGCCCCCTTAAGGTTCTGACTGAGGGGGGGCCTAGGTGTTAGTGTGGGCGCCCCATGTATAGAGGCTCAAATCCTCCAGAGCAGGCAGCCCCGGTTCGAATCTGACCTCTGGCTTCTTGCCCACATGTCGTTCCTCACTCTCTCTCACCAGTTTCTGACTCCACTGTCCCGTCTCTAAAATGAAGGCAGAAAAAAAATCATTTTATTTACTCAAATTTTCCCGCGATCAAGTCATTTCTGGTTGTTTCCTTGTGATTTGTATGTGTACACATATATCACTTAAATTATTCAATACATCTTTTGTACTGAGGTATTTAAAAGTAAAAATTACATTTTCTATTATCAATAACTTGCTGTAGCCAATCGTTTTCACTGCATTTACAGATCCTTGTGACTCAGCCAGAAGCAGGCATGCTAGCTGTCTTTTTTCTTCCAACTGAACTGGTGGATGCACAGGTCTCATGTGTCTGTGAAGGTTGTTTGTGGAACCGGCTCGATATGACAGCTTAATTTTGCAAATTCTGCATTCTGCCTTGTATTACTTTACTAAAAAAAAAAAAAAAAAACGGCTCAGGGACGGGAGCCGGCTCCCATCGTTCACTTGAAAGAGCCGGCTCTTTGAACCGGCTCGTTCGCGACCGACACATCACTAGTGTTTACAAGCTGCAACAAGCAATGCTATACTGACTCCACATTTAAGATAAACATTGTGCTAAAGTAAAATATACCGAAATTCCCCTTTAAGAAAAGATGTGCACTTTAAGATAACGTCTTCATTCACTTTCATTCAAGTGAGAAAATAAATGCTGTTGCAAAGCGTTTATATCTCTGTTTCTTCTCTGCATCAACAAACCCCCATTAGCTTTACATTTCCAAAGTACATAGTGCAGTTAGAGTATTAACATTATCCATTACGTCTGTTTAATGTGGGACATACATCTACATTTATAAGACAGGCGAGGCGTTGTAAGAGTTGCACCATTTTTACACCACATTTGCAGCACGTTTCATAACTCCACGAGATGAAAACTCATAAATTAATAATCAGCGTCATTACAGTGAGAAATATGCAGAAGTTAAAGTCTGAGCTACGGCAAAGATAAATGGACCATACTCGGGGGGGGGGGGGGGGGGGGTCTCCCGTGGAAATAAAAGCAGAAAAGCAGGAGCTCACCTGGTGTCTGATGGAGCACTGGATCAGGTCTATTCATCAGCCTGCCTCAGTGAGAGATAGTCCTGCCACTGTATCCACTGCTCACCATGGGCTACCTTGAATAAATAATGGAAGATGTGTGGGAGTGAGGGGGGGGGCACCACTTCTTTGACCACGACTGAAATAGGATCCTCTGTCACTGATCTGCAGAGGCAGTGTCGACCGATTGATGAATTGTTTCTGCCGGGGATGATAAGGCTTTTTTATGCCTGAAGAAAATGACAGACACAGTGAAGAATATTTCACGAGTGCAACCAATTTTCTCCCCAAGTCAACAGAAGAATATTGGACATAAATGAGCTGAAATGTCTGACATTTGTACTGACTACAAAATCTACCCCTCATAATCCTCCTACAGCTTACACCAACATTATTTCTTTCAATATCCAGATTTCAACTGGATCACTCGGAGGTGTTAGAAACCTGACAAAGAGCTTCGATGGACTAACACCTGTGAACGTTTTCCACTCTTTATTATCGATGCTCAACAGGAATAACTTTGAAAACAAGACAGATAGCAAGTCCGAGGTGTTGGGAATAAAGCTTTTGAAAATGATGCATGGCTCATAAGAACAATCTCTACTAGTGTACGGTAACATTTCATGACTCGGGTAAAAATGTCCAAATAAAACTGAAGCAGATGATCATCTCAGAAGAAGAAGAACAGAACAAAAAGAGGTCCACATGCTTACAGAATAAACCTATTTCTTTCCCTAACGCCCAGAGTATACACGTCACATCTGGAAATGTGCTTCCACAGGCTAAATGAAACCTCTCTTTTTTTAAAGGTTTATTATTGGGCGTTTTATGCCTTTATTTTTGGAGACAGGAGAGTGGACAGAGTTAGAGAATCAGAGAGAAGACTTGCAGGATAGGAGCCACAGGTCGGACTCAAACCTGGGCCGATGCTTGGAGGACTACGCCTCCGCACATGGGGCGCGCACACTAACCGCTAGGCTATCAGCGCTGTAGTGTAATTTGGACAGTGAATATTACATGCTAAGATTTCACGATTCTTCATGAGAGAAGGGTTTCAGTGAATTTTGTCTTTTCTTTATTCCAAATAGTACACAACATTCAGATAATGAATAACTCCCCGACAAAGACAGTTTTCAGAAACAAACAGAATAAGTATCTTTGACTTGGATTAACATAATATATGATATAAATGTGCACTTATCTCACTTTTGAGCCCCCTGGGTCTAAGCGCGCTGCATGCAGCCTGTTTTTAATCGCTGCAGGAGCTTTCCTCTGCGGTTTGGTGCGACTTCACTGTGATTAATAATGCAGAGGTCTCCACATGAAGTGTTCTTTTACTTGAATGCTACTGAAAAATGCATTAAAACCTCAGTGGTGCAGGGAGATGTGATCAGGGGAGGGCTACAGGTGTGAGCGCCACAGGTGATCACAGAACACCTGAAACTGGTGTTAACTCACAACATGTGTGATCACACGTAACCGAGCTCAGGCAGGAAAAAACGTCTCTCAAGGACCAAACGTGTGGAAAAAGCTGCAACGTGTTGTCAGTGAGCCTAACTGAGGTTTATCTTTCACTTTCCTAAAGTCAGACAAACTCAGTGATGTATTTTTAATGATCTGAAGTCAGCCAGGAAGTTTCATGATCATGACTCCTCAGAGTTGGAAATACAGCAGAAACAAATGCAAAGATGGATGTGTTGTCAAACTACATAGGTGATGTCATTTGCATATTTATGAAGTCATTAATGGTCAAATTAGGAACTGAGACCGAGCAGCTTAATATGTTTAAACAGCTGCATTAGGGGATTTCATGTGACTCTCAGGCAACCTAATGACCCTCATCATTACCTACCATTTGTATGTTTGCCTTTTTTTTGCATCAGTTCAGTTGTTGTTGTTGTTGTTGTTGTTGTTGTTGTTTTGCATATTTATTATAGAGCAATGCTCTCTGCAGGAATCCGGTTGTTTTTGCCTTTTTGTCAGTGTTACTGACATATCAACACTCCCAGAGAGAGGCAGCAGGGTTTTCATTTCCAGCCTCTACACAGGAGCAAAGAATGACACTTATTGGCCTGAGAAAATTAAACCATCAATCAGTTTTGTTTTTATTTCAAAATGTTCTTGACTACAAGAAGCAGCTCAAAAAATGTCAAAAATGTGTAACTTTTGCAAAAACTTTTTCCCATATCCAACGTCGGCAACTACTGAAATGTAATTACTCTGATCATCTCTAAATGTAGATCAGTGGTTCTCAACCTGTGAGTCGGGGCCTAGAAGTTGGTCGCAGGGCCGTGATCAGTGGGCCGTGAAAGTGTGCCTGACAAGAACTTGTGTCAAAAAGTCTATGAAGAGTTTTTAACATGCGTTTTATTTGTTCTGTCACATTTTTTACCGTCTGTTTTCCAAACTGCTCTTTTGTTCATTGAATAAATCTGGGCCACAAGTTTTCAATAACGAGGTCATCAGCATCATTTTTCTTAAAGTCAATTTATACAACTCAACAAAAAAAACAGGGCTGCACAGTGGTGCAGCAGCTAGTGCTGTTGCCTCACAACGAGGAGGTTCCTGGTTCGAATCCCCCGTCTGACAGGAGCCTCTCTGTGTGGAGTTCGCATGTTCTCCTCGTGCATGTGTGGGTTCTCTCCGGGTACTCCGGCTTTGGACTCCCACAGTACAAAGACATGCTCGTTCGGTTAACTGGTGACTCTAAATTACCCGTAGTTGTGAATGTGAGTGTAGCTAGTTGTCTGTCTCTATATGTCAGCCCTGTGATTGACTGGCGAACAGTCCAGGGTGTACCCCGCCTCTCGCCCAATGACAGCTAGGATTGACCCTGAACTGGAAAAAGCAGCATAGATAATGGATGGATGGAACAAAAAAACAGAAACAATCATGTAGACGCAACCCATGTATGCTTTGGGTCTTAAAAAGAGGAGAACTTGTTGAAGTCCTCTGTGTGTTTAGGACCCATCCTTCAGACCCAACAGGACACCAAAAGCAGACTTTCATGCATATAGAACGACATCACCTGAATTTAACTGCACAATAATTAAGCAGGAAGTGTCCAGAAATTATGCTTGAAGGCAAACTGGTCATCTTTGAAGCTTTAGGACCTCTGATCAAACTGCAGTATTTGACGGGGAGGAGCTCAGAGCACCTGCTGCAAACAAAGCTTCACACACCACCTTCTTACTGCTGCAAAATAAAACATGAGGCATCGAGTGCTGATCTTTTTTTAATCCTGTTAGCACACTTTGTCCCAGAGCCAATTGTAATGGGTTGTTCATAAGCACCCCCCACTTTCATTATTAAAATGTGTGCTCTTTAAACTCTCTGTTAACGATATAGTGGGCCTTTTCTTTTTCACAAGAAACACAACACTCCCAACTTTCCTCAAAGAAACGTATTCATTCGAATGCCAGGCACCGGCTTATTGCAGGCCACTCTCTTTCAAACAACTTCTGCAAATGAAACCATTCTCTTGCTTTTCTTACCACAGACGATAAAGCTGCCACAATGAGGAAAGAGCGTAGCAGGAAGGTGAGGATTGCTCATGAAAAAACTATTTTATGTGGCTCTGTGACACGGCGAGCGCTGCAGACAGAGCGAGCTGAAAAGCCAATAAAGTTGCTTACTGCGGGATGCTGACTAACAAGATGAAAAAAAGATCAGCGCCTGACGCCTCATCTTTCATTTTGTGGCAATTAGAAGTTGGTGTTTAATGCTCTGCAGTCCTTGCTCCCCCCGCTCTCTTCAGGCGGGTTATTAAACGAACAGTGCACACATTACATAGCAGTTATTCTTCAGCTCACCAGGACATGAATAAACGCTCCCCCGAGGCACAGAGGGATGTCTCCTCCATGATAGACCAGGGTGAACCAGGCATCGACCTGCAGATCAATTTCCCAGCATTCACAGTGGCAGAGACAGAAACCTGGAGGCCTCACCAGCTCATCATCCCTATCCATCTTTAGATTAATAATCTATAACCTAATCCATCCTCTTACATAGATGACATCGAGCTCACAGGGAATCCCAGAAGAAATAAGCACTCCGGTGCTCAAAGATGATGTGTGTTTGTGTGTGCATGAAGTAGTCAAGATTGGTTTCTTTAAAAAGTAAACACAGGAAGGATTCTGAACTGCAGTATGATGTAGATATTTAAAGATCATTTTACAAGAACACTAGTTTCTTGCTTCTAAACTCACTTTCAGTGCAGCAATAATTTGAAGAAGAAATCCAAACAATTTAAGGTACTGTAGTGACTATCCAATGTCCAAATGTCTAAATCATACTTTTAGGGCGTTTTCACATAAGGCACGAATGTTTCGCACCGTTCCCCAACACGATGTCTCCCCCCTCCCCTTTTCTCTGCTGTTCTGCGTTCACATTAGTAACATCGTTCAGGGCCCGAGTACGCCTGAGTATGTACACAGTCTGATACAGCAGGTGGCAGTATGCACATAGTTGTTTTGCAAATTCGCCAAACAGCAGAAAGAAGAAGAAGCAACCATGGCAACCACCTGCTGACCATCCTGCTAACTGATGTTTTTGTTGTTTCTGATACACCAACAACAACCCCCTTCCTACACACACATCTACCGTGCAGCTCAGAGGACAAATGGTTACGACGGTTTTTGAAGCAACAGGAGCTGTTTAGAATTACATCATATAGCGCTCCACTTCCTTGTTTGAGCACGGATGTGTTCACATCTCCCTCGGACTGTACTCGAGTACACATGAATCGCGCCCGAGACCACCTCTTCAAGCGGACTCGAGTACACAAGTATGGTATGAGTATGGTACTTTGTGTTCACACTCATCAAATGAACCAGACTTTTGGGGTCAAGTGTACTCGGATCCCGGCCCATGATGTTCCTGCAAAAGATGAAGCGGACAAACCGTGATGATGATAGTATGAAGTGATGATGGATTATTGCTGAGATTATATTTACGTTCGTTTACGGTAAGAACTGTATGTTCCCACCACCTATGCCACCAACTTCCTGTTCACCCATGACCTATAAACATCTGACTACACACACCTAACCGCAATGACCAATTATCGCCACCTAGTGTCCAAATTAAGTAAATAAACATATAAATCAAAACCATTAAAATACAATACTTAACACTCCTTCAAGGATTATATTACAAGGATTATTATATTATTTGATACATGCTTCTTATTATGAGGCAGAACCATAAGTGCATCTTCATAAACTGGGTTAATAATGCAGGCAGTACCCTGCATTTTTATTCTAACTTGGTGTTCACATCAGGTACAAATAATGTTCAGATAAAGGAACCTGCAGCCTCGGTTATCTGCAGGAACAAAAGAAACGTCTGATACCATCTGCAGTGCTTCGTCCTCCTCCCGACTTTAAACAAACTTTCTTAAAAATAAAATGGCTATTTTGTTTTCTTCTATAATTCTCACATCTAACAGCCCTGTGTGCAAGATAACATCTGTTCTATTTCCGACAGCTTCTTTGGAAGTTCGATCTGAGATAAATGTACGAAACTCCTCAACTTTTTTGTTTTCTTATAAAACTTTTACTCAAAGTGTTTTTCTTTAAAGTGTCTGCAGGGAAAAGTTTAAAACTATCAATCATTGGATAAAGTCCAAACATTTACCAAACTGTCCGTCTGTGCTGAGGTAACTCTGTCATCATCCTGCCTCAACAAGCAGCAACATCAGGGCTGGAAAATGAAGCCAATGAGAAGTGCCAAAAACTGCACTTCCTCTAATGGCCACTTGAGGCTGAATCCAAAAGTGAGCTGATACCCACAGAGCTTCATATTAAAATGCTCAGCTCTACAGCGGGAGTAAAAATGTTTAAAGCCTGGTACAAATCTCTGAAAACCGCAGGGAGTGAATCTGTATACGACTCACCTGATTTAATACCATTTATGGTTTAATGGTATTCATAGTGAGAGGCGTGGTGCTAAGTGTTAGCAGGCATTCTCTCCGCTCTTTCAGCCACTGCAGCACACCTCAAACATGAGTGTGGTGTGGACCAAACTGGCATGGGCCAAACGTCAAAAGGGCACAAAGACAACATGTACACGAAAAATTACGTAAGAATAAGCTACCTGTTAGTGGAATAAAATATGTCAATATTTAATAAAATGCTCCTTAATTACATTTCCTCTCCTGCGTACCGCACAGCTGTGCACTTTGTTATTGCAGGAGGTTTTTAGAGTTTTGCTCAGAGAGGGAGAGAGGCGTGGCAGAGTGAAGAGGGACGGACAGTGAGAGGAGAAACAGGTGAACTGGCGGCTGTACTGAAGAAACACATTTGAAGGCCACATCACCTTATTTATATAAACTTTATTTTCTTACTCTATACCCTTCTTTGAAGATAGATTGATAAATCTTAAAAAGTCAACATGTTGCCCTGCCGTGCATGAAACCGTCATCCAAACCAGCTTCTGATCAGCACCACGGACAGCAGCCAGAGCAGCTAATGTACCCATGGTGCTCTAACAGCCTGCCTCAAACCACCTCAGCCGGGATTAAATAAAGGCAGGGTCATTTCCTCCAGATACACTTTTTCAGATTTTGGTTGAAATTGTCTTTAGGTCCTGACAGAAATTAATAACAGAAAATCCTTCATCTGTAGCAGTTGTAAGCCTGTAAAAACTTTGACCAATGTCTGCCACGAGGTACCAATCTGATGAACCAATCGCGCCTCCCTGTCTCCCTGCTCGTACTCTACCCCTCGCGTGCACCAGCCCACACTCAAAGCACGTCACTGATGACGGAGTTTACACTGTGAGTTTACTTACCACTGAATGAGACATGAGACGACGTAGTTTCTACACAATGCAAGAGATGAACTGAGGTCCGCTTCTGGAGCAACGGCGCTCGTGCATGTAAGTGAGGGGCGTGGCTTTAGAGGGAGCACAGAGGGGAGGGGGTGGGTGCAGACGGAGCACTGAGGGAATGCTACTTTCAAAATCATGCTAGTTTCTAAACTAACCTTTAAACTACCAGACGTCTGAAAAATACTTTAATTTTTATAGTATTTTATATCCGTTGCTCGATCGTATAATAATATTTTATATCGATTGATCGATGCTTTTATTTGTATTTTATTCTTTTAACTTTTTAACTTTACTCTCTTATCATCTCAATTATTTTTATTTTTGTGAATCTTTAACGTTTTAACTCATTTTTTTAACTCTTTACCTTCTTTTATTTTGTTGTTTTAACTACGTATTTTTTATTCCTATTGGTGTGCATTAGTCTCTACTTCTCTCTCTTATTTCGAACGTGTTTTCTCACTCTTTAATGTTTCTTCTTGTTTTTAAGTCGCTGTCAAACACTTTGAATTGCATTTGATTTGTACGAGGTGTTGTATAAATAAAGCTTGATTGATTGATGACCAGAACTTACCTTTAATTCACTTACCTGTGAAGAGGAAAACTCCAAAATCCCTCCGTCCTAATATCATTTCATGGATGTGATTTTGGTTTCATAGCCCACCAACTTGCTACTTCTTCTGATCTAAACAGATTCTGTTATTAAAGATACTCTGGATTAATTCGCTTCAAAAAAAGGAAATACATGTTTGATGAAGGGCTCCTTTAAAAGCTGGATTTCTGACACTCTCCATTTCAAGCGTTTAATCAGCAGCTCTGAATGATTAAATACCTTTCATGGAGATCATAAAGATTAGCCTCATGTGAATGCTCTCCAAAACAAATTACAAAAAGAATAATTCATGTGAGTTTATAGAAGCTAATCTTAGGACTACTTCCTGTTTACTTCTGTTTGGACTCTTCACACGGCTTAAAAAAATCAACCAGTGGGGATCTGTGGAGAAGCAAAAGGTTAATTATGTTCTTGTTTATCGAAAAGTGATGATTTATTCTCGCCGAACGCCGTCTGATAACTGAAAAGGCTAAGGTTCTGTTTTGAGTCTTTGAGCACAAATGGATGAAAACATCAATTTTACCTCATTTACAGAATGATGACAGTGCTGAACCAACGTTACTTTAGTTCCATCCCGTACAAAGAGAGGAGGTGCTCTAGGAGCACAGAGATTGAAAAACACATTACTCTCAATTTTACCTGAAGTGCACTGTGTATATGGTAAATGAACTCTGACTACTCAAAGCTCTTTTACACCGCAGGTCACAGCTACACATTCACACCCTGATGGTAGAGGCTGCTGAGTAAAGTGTCTACCAGTTTTAACTCATCCATTTGTACACATTTACATGACTCTGACGAAGCAGCGGGAGAAACTCAGGGTTAAGTGTCTTACCCAAGGACACAAAGAGATGTAACTGCAGGAGCTGGGAATCGAACCTACGACCTTCCAGTTAAGAAACGACCGACTTTACCACCGATCCACAGCCATCCCATGTCAAGGTTTACCAACTTGTGGAACAGTCCGAATGTGTGACCTACATCACCATGTCTGATGTAGGTCACCTGTACGAGATAAATACATTTACAGCCTCTGAATACATTTAGTGATTTATAAATACAGAACAGCCTCCTCAGTGCAGCCTGGCCAGAAATGAGGACAACACTCCAACAATTAAACAAAAAGACCAGCATGAAATAGAACAGAGGACGCTGCAGCAGGTGTAACGAGCATTATTAGGCTACATTCATTTAAACACTGCTGGCTTCACATTATAATGTCGACGACAAAAACTCCAGTGTCAGCTGCTCCAAATGTCAACGCAAACATTTTTTTTCTTAAAGGAGCTGAAGTTTTTGCAAAACAGTGTTTCAAGAATCCTGTATTTCAATGTAAGGGGATATTGAAGTACTAAAACCATTTACAGGCTTTTCATTTGCCCATAACTGTGCGACTTCTGGTCTCAGGAAGTCCTCCTTGGTTTTCTCTTTCTTGTTCTTCGTTCTCAATGCACAATAAAACATATTTATGTTCATCAGAGGCTGAATCTTGACTTCCTCCCTAACCCATGCGCCCTATGTCCTTGAGTACTTAATTGACGTCACCCGGAGAGTGATGAGTGCAGGAGGCTGCAAGGGCTTGAAATGGTTACATAGGAATGGGACAGTACTTTCGATTTCTCTGTAACCATGACAACACAACGTCATGTTGCTCACCTTGGCCGTATTAGGACTTTTACATCTTTTAGTTTCCTCACAGCAAAGGCGCTTAACAAAAGTTATTTTTTGAAAATGTTATTTAACAGGAGTAATATGCTCTCTCTCTTTCTGTTTTTGTTCATAGACGTGCAGCAGAGTTCTGAATTTGTTCCCAATGTATTTTTTTTTTTTGGTGGACCCGTAAAAAGAGTCTAAACTGCAGTCTGTAGAGCGAAGGCATGTTTGGGCTTCTCAGCATTTTGCTAAAGTGAAAACAGGTGTTCATTGGCATCGTTCTACTCTTCCATTCTTGCAGGCTTCCCCTGAGAATCCGGTGTTTCACGTCACAGTGCTAAGAACTATGGGTAATTCCCTCACATTAAGTCTGCAGATATGCCCACTTACAGAAAAGGGGGCATAAAGGGCTCAAAAAGTCAGTGAGAGATCCCTCACGTACTTGACGATTTGACAGTGGGACAGCCCTGAGCCCTCATGGACTTAGCGGAAACGTGCATCAAAGTCAGTAAGTGTGCAAGGGTGGACATCAAGAATGGTCCAGAGATTATCTTCAAGGACAGAGGAAGTCACTGCAGAATCACTCACCATGAGCATTTTGGCGTTAGCAAGATGAACCAGCATGCACTTATTTGATTTTGGTCACTTAACCCCTCATTTTAGCCCAATCACTGACTTCATCCAAAGTCAATGTTTTACCTTCTCTTGACCTTATCAGAGCCATACTAAGGCAGGCATATTGAGATCATAATACATGTACAACAACTTCCTAACTTACTATCAATAAGCCGTAAGTAGGAGGTGTTGAGGGTAAACTGGGGCTGCATGGTGCAGTGGTTAGCGAGGAGGTTCCTTGTTTGCATGTTCTCCCCGTGGATGTGTGGATTCTCTCCGGGTACTCCAAATTCCTCCTACAGTCCAAAGGCATGCTCGTTAGGTTAACTGGTGACTCTAAACTGCCTGTATGTGTAAATGTGAGTGTGGCTGGTTGTCTGTCTCTATATGTCAGCCCTGTGATTGACTGGCGAACAGTCCAGGGAATAACCCCGCCTCTCGCCCAATGACAGCCGGGATCGGCTCCAGTCACCCATGACCCAGGACAGGAAAAGCGATAAAGCTAATGGATGGATGGATCAGGGTAAACCCTTAGTTAATGACCTATTAGCTGTAGTCTATGGTCATATAGAATAAGGTACCAATGAATAATTAACAATGATAACTAAGCAGCCAGAATGCTAATAAGCAAATAGTTAATGGTGGAAATTGTGACATTAATTTAATGTGTTACCACTAATTCTAATTAGTTCCAACTCTGGATTTATTAGTATCACTTTTCTGCATCATTAGGAGAAAACAACAATTGTAAATGAACTTATAAGAGATAAAATCAGGCTTTTAATGAATTCCCTACACATGCTCCTAACTGGGCTTGAGGGTGTTTATAACTTGTGCACCTCAGCAGACAGTGTAATGATGATAAGTTTATTCTGAGCTCAGACACTGACAGTACCTGAACAATGCTGAGAGCTTGTGAGAAAGTAGAAATACATTTTGAAGAAGCAGAAAATAAGAGCGTTAAAAAGAATCTGAGCAGACAGAAGGACAGAAAGGAACAGAAAACACTGAATAAGAAAGAAGAGAAATCATCAAATGTTTGGCAGCTTTGACTCGAAATGCACGATCATTGAAACTTTATGAACTATGGTCGGTTTTAATGTTAATCTGTAATGTGACCAAACATAGAAACTGCTGAATGTGTCCCCCTCAGTAAAACATTGATTTGTGTCTCACATAATTACAATGACCTTTAACCTTTAGTCAATAAAATCTATTCTTTTTGTCACGCCTGATTCACCTGAACCTCGAACACATGCTGCATGCACTCCAGAAAAATGAAACAAAAATCACAAAAACCCTCAATTTAAAAAACGCTTAATCGACATTTATGGTATGACAGAAGGCAGCAGCCAGCTAGTCCATGAAGAAGTCCAGGAGAAATCTAAGATCGCAGACATCCCCATCAGTGACTGTTCTCCAAACCCCGAAGACTCAGATATTTTTCCCACACATTAGCAAACATCCACGATATATGAGCTACCTCAGCTCCTCCAGGTGACATATCGACGACGTATGAGCTAAAAAGAGCGTCTGAATGTCAAACTAAACATAGCGCAATACCAACCCTTGACTTCATGTTTCTCTGGAAAAGCTTTAATGGTTTATAATACTACAGTCAGTGTTCCCAATATTCAGCTGCTGGATGTGGGTAAGTCAAGGCCAGTGATCTGGATACTTGTGGTTAATTTGAGTTTTGGTAGCGTTAATGGCCTCTCTCTCTCTCTCTCTCTCTCTCTCTCATGGCCTAAACAGCGATCCCTGTCAGACAGCAGGGGGGGTGGAGGTCTCCTTAAGTAAGACGTGGTGTAAAAAAACCCACGCAGAAGTAGCGGACGAAGCAAAAGAGTCCGATATACGACACTATAATGAGAATATTTGCCTTCATATCAATGCTACGTGTACTTCAACGGAATGATAATATCAACAAAAGAGCGGAGAACAACGTACTGATGAACAGAAAATTGAGTGCACAGAGATCGTAGTGGTCGCGTGCATACACTGTTCACATCGTGCAGCAGTAACAGTATAGAAACGTCACTCCCCCCTCCCATTGGCTCGAGGTGAATTCTCCGGAGAATATCCTGCGGCGTTCTCACATCAGCTCACTCGGACTTGCTGCGGAAAAAAAATACTAGGGGTCTGACAGGAGAAAAATTCGGAGTTTTCTGCAAGTGTGAAAGCACTATAACTCTCTTTCTATTCTGCCTCATACAAGACATCAAAGCATCACGACTGAGGGCAGATAAACACGTGAAAAGAGGACATTTAGAATGTATTCAAACAAAAACCTTCAAAATCAAACTGAAGAAAAATTAAAACAGCTTACACAGAAGATATAAAAAGAGTAGAGGTGACTCACATGCACTGGAAAGGTTCTTGTGCGTACTATGAAATGTAATCCTGCTGGCGTCACTGCATCCAATACACATAGCATTGATGTGAATAAAAAACTGCCTCCTGAGACTCAGGAAGATTTCACAGGCAGGCTGTAGAAAAAGTGTATGTTTGAAACTGCAGCAAGTACACCAAACATGATATGGTGTTCTTATGCATCTGTATTTATTACTACATTCTTTGTATTCTATTCTACTCCATTAATAGATAAGATAAAAATGATGGTTTTATTTGTGTAGTCTGCAGCACCAACAGCAGCAGTTTGTCTCATCAAGTGTATTCCCTTTAATTGCTCCACTCACACAAATTGAACGTAATGATGTTTCTCTGAATGTGTTAATATCAGGAGGGTCCTGTTGGCTCTCGGTTTAATTGCAAAACGTGATTTCACATCTCTCACGTCACCTCACGGGCTCTGCACCACACGGGTGCATCATCGGGAGCAAATATCTTATTTTTGAAAGAAAGCAAGCCCGATGCTGCTGGCCTGTCAGAGCAAATTATGGCTCTGTGAGATGACAGTGTTGTGGGTATTATTGTAATTAGGAGAGGGGATCAGTGAAGGCTGAACAGAGCCACAGATAGGGGGGGTCTCATACTCTTCTAGTGTGTAGTGTGAGTCACACAGTTGATGAGCTTACAGGGTAATTTATCTCTCACAATTGGCTCCTTGTATTGGCTGTTGGGGATGTAGGGTAAGAGCTATAGGGCCTCAGTAGGTGTTGTGTTGACTTATTAGAGGCTGTGTTTGTGTGTTTGGATGCTAAAATGTGCCTCCCCCTCACTGAAAGGACTAAAGACAGCAGCTAGTGCTGGCAAGCTGTTTAAGCTAGCGTAGCTCAAAAAGTTGGGTTAAAACTCTGTTTCTACCTGCCCTCCTAGTGATACTTAATATCATTAATTTAATATCCAATGAATGAGCCTGGATTTAAAAATGCTCCAGCGCAGAACTAGACCAAGGTGAGGCGGTCTGCTTTACAAAATAACAACCTTGTACCAACAATAAATAAATACACACACACTGAGCCTGGAGAGGGTTTTTCCTGTTGATGATGCTTTGCAGGGTTAAAACTTCTCTTCTTTCTTGAAGGGATTCATCTCTTCTGCACTTGTATCTTACATGCATTGCTTCTGGAGCTGCCCTCTGATATTTACCTTGTGGGAAAAGGTCTCACAGGAAATACAAATAAAAACAAATAAATCCTGTTAAACATTTCAAACGAGGGGCTCCCTCTGAGAAGTGTCCAGCAAAAAATCTTTGAACAAGCTTATTCTATTAGCAAGAAGAAGCATTTGAGTTTTATGGATTAAGTCCAGACCTCCAAGTATTAATCAGCGGTACAGGGACATTTTCAAAGTTTTGCCAATGGAGCGCTTAAGCTCAGTGTTGAAGGAATATGAGAGGGTTTGTCGATAAGTTGTGGATGCCTTCCCTATTGCCCATATTGCACAGCAGACCAAATACGCAGGAGGTGCTGCAATGTCGACTGGCGCCCCTCCGCACCTCTCTGAATCCTTAAGGCTCTCTCCTATGTGTTGCATTTAACTGCCTTGCTATGCTGTTTATCCCCTGATCAGTTAAATATCTGAGCTCTGTGATGTAGAAATGATCACGTTGGTCCCATGCAGTGTTGTGACATGTATGTTAACCTCTCTGTTTGAGTCGTCTTTTGTGGTCTGTAACGTGCTCGTATGACTCCTTCCTGGCCTGTGTTTGGTTTTTTGTTCTGTTTGCTCTAAAATTTAACAAAATATATAAAAAAATTCAATCTGTTTATTACCAGCTAAAAACACCTCACAGGAGCTTTACGCAGATCTGACATCTTTCAAATAAACCCTTAAAAAAATCTCGACTACCCCACTGCAGTTCTCCAAAGTACCTCTAGAGGCAGCAGTACACTGATTTATTAAACACTGTTATAATCATAAGAATGAGGAAAACAATCATTTCTTATATTAAACTTTGTAATGATAAAAACCTTTGTTGTGAATTATATGTAAATATGTGACCTTTTCATGGTTATTTATTTACTTAGTATAAAATAAAATGGGCTCCATATGTTGTGCAACATGTCATCGTATTGGCTGTTAATGAAGCAAACCCATCTGTGCTTCATACTATGTGTCGCGCCTTCTTCATCTCTCGTCTTCTTCTTCTTGGATGTGTGATTAAGCTCATTTCACTGTGGCTCATTAATGTGGAGACAGCAGCACATGAGACTTGGCTCCTCACTTGCATGTTATTTATGTTTTTTCTATTTGATATCTCCCTCCACCATCTGCATGCTTTCCTCTTCTGCAAATAAGAAAATTGAGAAAACAAAAAAATGCATGGTCTTGTTAAAGCGTGTATGAAGGAGAGGCTGCCAGCTAATCCTGTGTTAAGCATGTGTGTTATTATTGTCACCTGATAGTGCTTTTGTCACGCTCCTGTCTGCAGGATTACAACCCGCATCACACACTCCTGCCCACGGCCTTGAACAGTCAGACAGGTAATCCAGTTTCCGGGCCACCCGTTACCGCCATGCTGTCGGTGAAACGATGACAAGAGTTAAAATCTCGTTTGGAGTCCGCTGCACGGGGAAGGTGAGAAAACCCAGGAAACGTTGACCCATGAAATCAAGGTGCGTCCACCAGGCGCGTCCTCCATATGACACCCTGCAAAACAGGAAGGTAGAGGTCACACAGGCTGCAAGACTGAGGAGATGTGCAATTCAACCTTGGAAATGTGAACCAAATGTATAAATCCTTCAAAAAAGAATGTGAGCAAAGCAGCCTTTCCAGTTTAGAAAAACATGTGTGTCGTATTCTGTGGCACGATGCAGAGAAACCCTTGTTTATGCATCTGTCTCAATAAGACCATACCACTTTCTGTGGCTGGTTTTCATTCAGGGCCCACTCACACTAGGCCAAGTTGCCCTGTACCCTGCCGAAGCAGCAGATTGCCCCCCCCCTCTCCAGACCCCAGCTGGCCTGCAATCACATTGCTCTGGGTTCAACCGGACGCATGGTTACTTCTTGTACGCAGACCTCTAAGTTCTTGTTCTCGACCTCTGCACCGGACCAACATGAACCCTTTGCCACCATAGTTTTAAATGACTGGCAAGAGGAACAGCTGAACTGATTAGGGCCAAACTTATGTCAACTTTGCGTACCCATGCTTTTGCTCGTGCATGCGCAACCGTACGGTGCCAAAGCACACCTCTTCCAACTGAACAGGGAGATCAGGCCCATTAACCGGAGCACTGGCACAAGTCTAACAAACTTGACTTTGGGGTCAAACGTGCTTTAGCACAGTACAAAATGTCTAGTGTGAGTGCACCCTTAGTGTCTGCATGCATACAAAAAAAATTCAGGGAATCAGACATGGTTAAGCCTGCTTAAAAAATGCAAATTGTGAGCTTTCAGTTTCATAACAAAGAGTAAATACGGACATGTCTTTGTGTCCGACTGAGCTGTGATGGACTCTTTGAGATGAGGAAGCTATTTCTCCTTCAAAGCAAATTGAACAGAATCGATTGGGTCCCTTCCTCTGTGAGAGTGCAGCTTCAAAGAGAATGTTTCTCCGAGGCCTCGTCACCACTGTCGTCTCACTGAAGCGAACCGAATCCCCCGCGTTGTGTGTGTGATCCAGTCCCCAGTGAGCGCCGAGTTAATTCATTCCTCTGAAAGACAATTAGTCTGTTCAATCAAATCCTTTGGGCATGTTTGAATTCGGATGAGTTCAATTTCCCACTAAAGCTAACGATTACTCACATTGATTACCCGCTGTGTTCATGAACAGAAATGTTTATCACCAAACAAAGTCAAACCTCTCATCCCACATCCCGCTGATTTGGTCATACATAATGATTCACAAACTGCTTTCTGGTTTTTGTGTGTTCCCTTAATAAACTTTAATGTTGGTCACGATGCATATTTTTGATTTCACTCACTGAAATTTGAACATTTAAGCATCTTAATTTAAATATCAAACACCCTGCCAGTCAGCAGGAGTCACGAAAAAAAGGTTATCTCAAAGTGCCGTAATTTCAAACTGTGCAGTGATTTTTTTTTTTAGGTTTCACATGTTCATAACCATGAAAACTGAAATCGTCCCTGAATTTTCAAGGCTCAGCTACAAAAAGTTTGGATGTAAAAAGCCACAGATTGAAAAGAAACGCACACAGAATTGGATGAAAGGGGGGCAGATTCTGCAGTTTTCTGAAATGTGTTCCTTGCGTGCAGAAATGGAATTCTTAATGTGTTTTTTTGCAGCATATCTAAAAAAACACTTTGCATATTTATTTTGTAACCTTTACAGTTGGAATTACACTTGACTGAAATGTTTTCACACATAAGAAAAAAGATTTTTGTTGGCTGGAGATGAATTAAATTCTGTCCCTTTCATGCATGGATTTTTTATTCACATTATTCTCATTTCCTTTTTTTAATTAAAAAGCCTCTTGTATGCGATTTTTTTTGAATGTACTGTATTTTTAGGGTGGTCTGTGTTTGTCACCTTCATTGGACACCATGTATGACCAACTAGATCCAATAAAGACGTCTTTATTTGTCGGACAGAGCATGGCGCTGATGGGACGCAGCACGGACGGAAGTTAGCAGTAATGCTTATCCTCCATAAAATCAAAAGAAATGTGTTATCAAAAAAATCAACCCCCCAATCAGACCTATTTGGTTTTTAGAACCAGGCTGTAAACATGTTAATTTCTACTGTAAAAACAAGCTTTATGAATGGGTGTATATGTGACCTCTGGTGCTTCTACAGCAAGCCTCAAGTGGTCACTCAAGGAACTGCAGGATTTTGCACTCCCGCCCTGGTTTCATTTATCAACACTGGAGGTTGCAGCTTGGCCAAAATATTAATACTTTGTCAGCATCTTGTAAAATTGACCTAAAAATTCACTCCGGACAGATGGTGACGAAAGTGCATCCTTTTCTTGAACCATACCAACTACAAGCACAAATAAAGTCTCTTTTGAAAGCTCACAATCTGTCGTTTCAGAAATCAATAAAATCATTAGTTAAAACATGTGACCTGCAGCTGATATAATGCGGGGCTTCGTCACAGACCATAATCTGTTTGCTGTTAAAAAACCTCTTCCTGCTTTCAGGTTCCAAAGTATTGATTGAAGCAGCATATTCACGTGTCCAGAATCTCATTGGATACAAGAAATGTAAGTCACTGGCACAGTTACGAGCAGTCGGCTGGGTTGAGCACAGCTTTCAAAAGATGGATGTTACATGTTAGACAGACTCACAGCTGTTGTGTACACGATCCTGCGTATTAAGAACAAGATTCAAGATTCACTTTATGTCTTACAAAGTGAGCAATTTGTCTTGGGTTCTTCACCCATGCTGCAGCCATAAAAAAGACAACAATATATAAGTATATAAATAACATCAGGTTCTTAAAATACCAGCGCAAACACGCAAAGACACTCCAGTGCCTATCAGTCTTATTTACCACTATTTAAAAGTTTGATAGAAACCTGTTCAGTCTACAGCTCTGAACCTCTCAGCAGAGGGCAGCAGCTCCTACTCTGTATGCCATCTCTAACGGGTAACCGACTAATGAAGCTCTAGCGCAAGTTTAGTCAGGAAGACTATAAGTGATTCACGATCAGGTCTTTCTCATTCACCCTTTCTTCTTTTGCACGCACACTCACGTTTCCGCTGTCATTCTCGAGCTGTCAGTTTTGGGCTGTCATTGGGTAATCAGCTGTCTCGTCAGCGGTACTCATCTAACCAATGGCACGGCGTTCCTCCCTCATTTACAGCCTATCATCGTTCTGCTCCCCTTTTAAATATGATTCTCTCTCTGCCCTAGTTCTTTCATGCTGATGTTTCGTGCGCCCCTCCACCTCCCCATCACCGCCATCTTCATCAGCAGATTCATCATCCATCAATTCTCCACCCATCCAGTCTCATCAAGTCATCAGCTTCACCACCACCAGGGTCTGGACTCCATGGGGGATTTTATTCTAATGACGTTCAGAATTCATTCTCAACACATCAACCACCCCATAGAGTCCAAGCGCCAAAGACTTTTTCTGTCAAGTCACATTTTCATATTATTCATTGTAATAAATAATTTTCTTAAAATCACTTGTCTCTCCTGATTGAAATGATTCTGGTGCCGACTAGTGAGGGTGATGACGTTAAACCGTTCAGTGGACTCGACGTGCGAAACCCCTAATTTCTTTTACCTTTCTTCTCTTCAGCGAAAATAATGATTTATTCTTTGAACACCAGTTTTGATTGGCAGGGATGCAGTTTTTCAAAATAACAAAGATACAAAAAGATAATTGACAACATTTTCAGGCAGCTTCCAGACGTCTGGACATAATTCTACTGCTCAAATGGTTTATAACAGCCTTGAAATGTCTTTTCACTGTAATTGAAGTCGTGCACGAAAAGGCTATTAAAGTCCCTTTTGGAAAGAGTTGAACATTGCTCCATAATGTAGGTTTTCCATTTGAGAACTCTTTTTAAACTCGACTGGACATTACGTTCCTTCTACAATTGTTCAAAGAAGCACACTACTCTGGGGATTGCTGTTCTCCTATTGCTATTAGATATGTGTTCTTTGAAGGACCTGAACAAGGATAGAAATAGTATCTCCTCACTTAATGGACAACTATGAAGGAAATATTGCCTTCTTATCGTGATATACATCCATTAGCCAGAGCTTTCCCATGTGTCTTCTTTATTTCTGGAGCTTTCATGGCCTGCTTTAATGCTCAGTGTAAAGTGAAGGCTGGCAGCCATTCATTTAGTTGGTTGACTCCAGTTTCGCCTGCAGGTACCGCAGATCTATTAGCCCCATCCAGCACACGCTGTGCATCGAGCTCTGTGCACACAATGCTGCTTTGTAATGATGGAACAAAACCTGGAAGTCATTGAAAGGACCTTTTTACACGATGCATGCATGCTCACTCATGCACATCGCCTGCAGCTCTCTGCTTATAGGCATCTGAAGAAAGAAATACTGACGAGTGACAACTGTACAACTCAGTGCTGTAGGTTTACGTTTTGATACACTCACACAGGAACGTTTTTTCTTGTTTTTAAATGTGCACAGAGAGTTGTATGCAAGCACACATGTAGATTATTATTGTGTGTTAGTATATAAGTTAGCCCGCTACAACAAATGTCTCAACAGGCTGTTTGTTCTTGTTAAAAGAATTTGTTTGAAAAGGTTAAGATAAAGGAAGATAAAGGTGATCAAGGTTTTCATGTTTTCTTAACGCCAAGGCTGAAGGAACTTTGGAAATAAAACTCTTTTTAGCTTCACTGCAGTGCAATGTGCTCTGAAACTGCGATATCAAGCTCTAAAATGAGTCTCTTCACTTGACAAACATGCAATAAATGTAGGCGTTATATATCTGTATCTATAGACAGAGAGGGACAGTGAGATCGATGTGAAAACATGATCCATCCATACACTCATCACCTATTCATGCCTGAAAGATTAAAGTGGACCTGAGGATGGAGATTCACGCCCACTTCTATAAAATAAGCCGCCACAGCTCACGACACAGCCTATTAATTCATCTGCCAATACACATGAGCACATGGGGAGTAATTACCAGAAAGTTTGAACATGTACTGTTCATGCAGCCACTTAGTCATTTACACCTGCATGTACACGTTAAGCTCTTCAGCCACATGTAACCACTGAGTGATGCCTCCTCCCAGTATTAGCATCAAACCACTGGTTTCTATTGTAACTTAAAGGCTTTAATACACTTTGAAATGATGTTTAGCTGAGAGTTAATTAACATACTACCAGATAACATGAATGCAAACATAAATGATCAGGCTGTCTGTTGCGTGTCTTGAACTTGTTAGGCAAACAAAAAAGAAATGGTACAAAAGAAACAGACGGGTTCTATGTTAAACATCCCTCCAATGAAACCCCAGATAACAAAGCATTATGGGAAAAACATGCACTGCAAATTGTTCAGCTAACCCCGAGTCCTCTGATATGGAGCGCCTCTGCATATCCAACATGCTCAGCCGTTATCTGCAAAGCAAGAACCCCGGGAGACTTGTGGACAACAGAGATGAGACAAAAGACAAAACAAAAAGGGGATGAGAGACGTTTTTTTCCCCCTCTGTTTTCTAAGACAAAGAAGCAACGCTGAAACGCCCTGACACCGGAGGGCCGTGCGAGTGTAATTTGTCAGCTTCTGAAGGCCACTGCAGACACATTTACTCAGTGTGTCATGAAGAAACATATTTCCCCCCTGCCTGTGGAATCACCTCATATCAGCGCCTCTCCTCTGTAGCTGAGAGTTTCCCTCTGTGCTGTAATAAGATTGTGGTCCCTGTATGCCTTACCGTCTCTGATTAAGGTATTTTTCAATGTTAAACTCCATTATGGATGCCCATAGTGTTGAGAACGACGAATTATGTGAGCTGGGAGATTTCCATCTGACTGTAATGTTCCTAAGGTGCGTCCCTCTGAAGGCTTTTATCAAGGAGATATGACTTCCATTCACTCTGTTTCTCATTTTCACACATTGTGCAGAAAAGCAACATGGTTTGATGGGTCACTGATATCCAACAGCTGGACATTACATTTCTAATCGCGAGAACCATTTGGCAATTTTCCTTTTTTTGGTCTTTCAGTGGAATGAAAGAACAGCAGCTGATAACAGAGTTATAAAAGGCTTCAAGCTAGAAACTACACATGCAGAAACAAAGAAAAATATCTGTTCAACATGTTTGAACAACCTGGCTAATTTAGCATCGTGTGATAATAGTGTTACCATAACTTCATAAACATGTGCTATCAGGTACTTCTGCATTTCCTGCTCCACTCATTTGAAGCGAGACAGTTTGCTCAAACGGCGGCATTTAAATGTCAAAGAACTTGTTTACTTGGGATGCTGGAGCTTGACTTCGAAGAGTGAAATTGACAAAATGGTTTAAAGGGTTTCAAAGAAGAGCGCTGTGTTATTTACGAGTCAGATTTTATAGTTATTACGATCTTAGAGCAGTATTTTTTCTCCCAAACAAATCAGAATCCAACTCTAAAACTGGCTCAGGACATAAACAGACGATGAAGAAATCATTTAGAGTTATAACTCCATTTTGAGGAAAAATGTAGTCACTGCAGTTTGCCTTTGGGCAGCAGTAAAACACGTCACTTAATGGCTAAATGTAAAATTCAAACTGACAAGAAGATGCACATGAGATGTGCATTATTGGTGTGTAGCTGCAGAGATTTAAATCAGCCGAGTACATCCACAATGGTATGAAGCATAATCTTTAACCTGACTCTCCATTATGTGCTGCATGATTACTTTAAACTGAGATTCATCGTCAACATCTGTCACAGGGTCCTCCGTCACGTCTGCTTTGAGACTAAATTCTAACCATCATGAATTTGGATTGCTGATATTATCAACATAAAATCCATTTTGTCTCCATTATCCGGCAACGCAACATGAAGTGTGGGAAGCTAAATTGCAAACAGAGCTAAACGTGCACCTCAGGCTTGTAATTACTGTCCATTCTCCAGCATGTATATAACTGTCAACTCTTCTTAAGTGCCTCATTAGTCATTGTGTGTGCACGCTTGTGGAATCAAAGCATTTTTATAAATGGACAGGGATTTGCACTGGACCGCTGTGGGAGATGTGACAGAAACTCAATCTAGTTAATGATACACCGAAGAATATACAGTAGGTGTAGCAGATTTGCTCCTGTGAGAAGCACTCAAGATATATGAATATAGCCTAAAGTAGAAATACGCCATATCACACAAGAGCGAGTGATGTACTGGATATCATCTCTGCTGTGATTCGCTCCAAGATCATCACAGCAGTGCTGATATCCAGAACAACAGCTCAACCTCGAGTGTTATCTTACTTTTTATACAACAGTTAAAAACGCAGAAAATAGAAATAAAAAGTAAAAAATCAGATAACTTTTTAACTCCAGCAACTCAACTAGATCCACAATTTCACTGTACTAGACTGTTGCCAAGCAACCCAAAAATTCTATTGTACCGCACTCTGTTACTCTGTTGGTGTCCATGGTCACCACAGAGCATGTACGTTAAAATAAATACCTTTTATCAAATTAGAGGCAGTTGTGTGATTCTGAGGTTCGAGATGATGAGTCTGTCAGCTGCAAATTTCAAAAGTATTCAGAACTCCTGGCTGAGGCGGAGTGATACCATAGACTGTAAATATGAATGGATGAAGCCTGAGTGACGTAACCCATCCGTTCCTGCAGGGGGCTTCGGAGGCTCATCGGCAGCAGCCTCCATGCTGGAAATCCTGTCTCAGTCTAACTTTGAGTCAACCTAACGACAGGCTGAGAGCTGGAGCTGAGGCGGGTTTTAAGCCTCTTGACGAACCGTTACATCGCGCCCACCTGTCAGTCAGGTCAGCTACACGCCTAACTAACACGTATCATTTTCAAAATCAAAACAGAGCTGTACAGTGTGTGCCCATGATGACAATAACTAATCAGATATATTTAGTTTTCTGTACCAGGCTGTAAACATGTTTATTTATGCTGTAAAAACAAGCTTCTTGTTCTAACAGTAAGGCATGGAGAATCTTTGACTTCTTTTAAATCCCTTCTTAAAACTCACTTTTACACACTTTCATGTGACGTCTTCTTCTATTCTTGTTACTGCTTTCAGTCATCTGTCCCTCAATCCTCTGTTGAATGTTTATTTTGTTATTTCCTGACTTCCTGCCTTTGCTTTGTCTGTCAAACTTTGTAACCTGTTTTTAATATATATTGTCTATAAATAAAGTTACTATTTTTGTTGTTGTAAATGTTAACACCGTTGTTTTTGCTACCTTAGGATTTGACATGTCCAGAGGGGCGAGGGTCTTCTTGTAGGTCATGTACCAATACTTTACGAGAAGGTGTGTTTTAGCTTTAAGAAGGTGGTGATGGCTTCCCTTGTGAGCCAACCTTTTGGGAAAACATCATTTTGGTATTCATGCGTGTGTGTATACAGTATATCTGATTATTCATCATGCCTTCTTCCTTGTGTGTGTGTGTGTTGGATAAATGGCTAAGAAGGGCCTGAAACGTCCATGGTGGTGATATCCTGCATTAAATGTGATTTGGTGGAGCTTCTGGTGCACAGACTCAGTCTTCCTTTTGCTTCCGTGTGTGTCATTGCTCATTTCCTTTCCAGGCATTACGTTTTGAAACTCTGTGAGACTTTCCTATCATCAGACCTGGCCACCCGTTTCAGAAAATTCTGCGCGCGCCCCTGGCTACCAATCATCACCTCTCATTTGCGCACATGCCTATCGCGCTGCGCGGCGCGAGGCACACACTGGCTGTCAGATGCGTTTGCGCGCTTCACTCGAACAAAGACTGAAAAACACTCATCATCCCATACTGTAGGGTTGTAGAGGGGAACCGCTTTGCTCCGCTCCTCGGCTGTTTTATCTCACTTGGATAGGAGGACTGTTCATATCGGAGTCCCAAGATGAACCAAACGGCCAGCGTATCGCATCAAGTCAAATGCACGTCCACGAAGACTATTAAGGTAAGAATTATCATTGTCTATAGTAACCAGTGACGAACTTATTTATGTTTTCTGTGACTGTGAGTCATCAGCAGCTGTGTGACTGTTAGAAACTTCAGTGCGGGTTTGGTGAGCATGGATGCGCATTGACGCACAGCGCGTTGGGGTTGGTTTGGGGACATGCATGTCAGCATTAGAAAACTCTGATTCTCCTATCCGAGACTTCTTCATTTGGACATTAAAATGGGAATGTAACCTCACTCATCTGCCCTGTGTTTGTGTTTGAATGTGTCGGGTGACGAGTCACAAACTGGCGCAGTGGCGAGATTTTATTCATCTCACGTCGAGCTCTCCTCATTCATACATTATGTGTATGAGCAGGCAGTAAATTAAAAAGTCTCTCTCTTAGCAGAGCGGAGTGCCACAAACATGGCTTTAAATGTGAAACATTTGTACCTTGAGTTTGTGTTTGATTGCTCATCAGTTGCCTAAGTTTACCATGCATGGTCTCCAGAGATCATCCTGATGACAGACCTGTTGTGCAGAACATATTTGTGGCTGCAAGTAGCGCGTTTTGAAAATACGATGTGAAGAAGACAGGTGGCGTTTTCTACCAGAGTCACGACAAAGGATCGAATCCGTCTCCGCATTGTCTTCACATTGTGCACCTAAAACCTGCTCTGAGGAAGTGTGACATATGTGTTGCAGTGTGTTTGTGTGTGTGAACACTTGCTTCAGATGCAGTATGTGCGCGCGCGAGTTAATATGTGACTCAACAGCAGAATCGATTCTGCCGCGGGTTCTGCATCACTTTTCAACCTCTAAGTCTCACCAGAGAAATTTAGCTTGGGGCAAAATGTATCGATCCTTTTCCCCACCCCACCCCGAAGGCGAACACATGTGGAATAACAGGCTGAATGTTTGGAATTAAATGAGTTTAAGTATGGATGAAAGAAGTGTAAAAAAAAAAGTTTTCAGTCACAATCAGAAGCACACAATACTTTATTGATCCCAGGAGGAAAGTGGGTCACATTACAGTTGCTTACACTCCTGAAAACTAACAGAAGCACAGAAGAGGAAATCTGAAAAAACAAGGAAGACATAAATCTTAATTCTTTTTATGCTTCACTAAAACAACAATAGAAACACTGATCACATATTTGTATAGATATGTCAAAGATATACATCAAAGTATCATTCTACAGTGCAAAACAACAATGGTTAAAAAATGAGAATAACTTTTAATACAAATCTTTGCACACCTGAACAATCGACAGCTCACCTACAGTCTCACTTCATGCTGCCATATTTATTGAACCACACAACGTCTAACCGACCTTCATCAAGTACGATGGCACTTCAAAACATTTTCGTACAACCAGAGAGACTGCCTCAATTTCCAATCACTCAATCAGAGAACCACTGAGATTGATGATTACATAAAGCTGCTTAGTGCATCATCAGCCAGTACATGGGGCGCGTGCACTAACCATGAGGCTAACAGTGCCTCATGTAATCACACTTTGAATAGGAAACTTAAAAACTAAAATACAAATCATACAAATAGGTAAAAATATATTAAGTCCTATGGCACAGATGAGAAATGACAAAACTATGCACAATGAGGGCAGTATTTCACAGTTAAAATATCACGAATAAATAAATAATGTGTTAAAAAAGTATGAAACATGTAAGATATTGAAATAATCTTATGCAGGATGCTTTTTTCTCCGCATATTTCCCTCTTTTGGACAGTTAGAACTACATTTGAACGACTGAGACAGGTGCATTTTGTGCTCTCCCTGTGGTTGTGCGTTCTGGTTGCTGAGCTGTGAGACATCATCAACATCATCACTTATTGCTTACGGCCCCTCGGCCGTGTGTGCTCCTGAAGCTGGGACCTCCTCTGTGACCCCCTGAGCTGCAGCCAACTCTTCATCTGTCATCTGTGTTTATGGTGCTCATGTTCACCAGAGCCAATCGGTCTGTAGAGCTGCAGGATGGGACGCTCATTACAGGCACTGGACTGTGGTTAAAAAGGAGGACGGCTCTCTCTTACGGAAGGTCTCTGGGTTCAGGGAGTAATGGTATGCATCAAGCTGGGTGCTCTGACTCAATGTTTCACATTTTCTTCATCCTCAGACTGTGGTCATCTTTTTTAAGATGATGTTCTCCAGCTGTTTGATAATTTAATGGTCAAGTACACTTCTCCTTTACAGATTTATGTTAGCTAATACTGCTTTCATTGAATAACAAAATGCTAATTCTCCATCTTTTTGAGCTCTTTGGTACCTACCACCCATGTGTGGCTTTGATTTGGATTTAAAAGGTAATCAATGGTGATTATTCTGCATACTTTATTTTAAATGGCTTCTTGTTTGAGTAGCTTTGATCATAAAGTTGATCCGTTGCATTTGAGATCAAGGCACAAAACTGTCATTTAGACTACATGAGATTTTGAACAGATGGTCAAGCAGGTTGAGTACAGTTTGGAAAGTTTTGCTCAACCACTTCCTTTAGATTTGAAATGATATTGTACACAGTGAAAAGTCCGTTTGGGTCATCACTCTGTTAACGCTCCTGTCTACTCCAAGGACGGTCATGTGGGAGTTTGTGATTGCTTCCTTCGGCAATCCTCGTTTACCATCGTTGGACAGATGATATATGCCACTGAAAACGGATGCAAATTTCTCAGTTATTCCGATAAAGAGTGACTGAGAGAGACTGAAACAAACTCCGTGCAAGACTTCCCTTTCCGTGCAGTGTTTGCGCCTGTAACCTAAACGCCTGAGTAACGCCCGTTCATCTGTTGAGTCTCAGTTCAACAGGAGAACAACCTCTACAGCAGCTTCACTCTGGCTCATTTCAGCAGTGAAAAATTAACCAATTTTCTTGTGATCTAGTCACATTTAACAGGTCTTAATCTTGCAAATATAACATCATGATGCAGATTTGTGAAAAGTTGAAAGTCAAGCTTTGTTGGTTCTTTTAAAATCTTGGTTGAATGGACTGATGGATCACTTTTGATGGTTTTCAGGTAGTCAGGGAATCTAAACGCTGGATGACTTTTGTGAAAGCATCAAGCAGATTTGTCGCTGAGATTGAAATTTTTGATCTATAATCGATTGTAAGTTTGACTTTTTGCTGTCCATATGGACCGTTTTTCTTGCAAACTCCAAAGCCTGCTGATACCTAATTGGTCAATATAGAGGGACTACAAACAGAGACCAGAACACTTTTCATGCTAGTTATCTAGACACGACACTTGAGTACAGACTCTACATTTTTATCTAGAATGTGTAAATAGAGATTCAAGCGATGGTGATCAATAAAGAAAAATCAGCTGATTGGCTTCAAGGAAAAGAAAGGAAGAAACACTAGCTCTTCACTGAACTTCACTTGGTTGTCATACCGCCTGGAGACAGAGAGAAAGGTACATTTTCATTTGCATTAATCCTGAAAACAAATCTAGCACAGTGCATACTGTACTGTGAGGTATATTCTTTTCTTATCCAAGACAGCAGCAACTTCCCCTGCTCCCTTACATCTGATATTTTTGGATCTGCAGATATCTTCTAGTGTAACTAATGAATTATCTTGTGTTGAAAAAGTGCCTCGTTGCCAGTGTCACTTTTTTTAAACGACTGTAAAGAAGGAGTTCAGTTCTTCTATAGAGGCACAGAGCTGGTGTTTCCTTATCCACGTCACTGTTCTCCTCACCACAGCCCCATTTACTGACTAATTCAGACACATCAAGTTATTCTGTTCATAACTGTAAACATTCAGAGAAATATATTCTCTCTTTCTGAACATTGGGCAAATATAAAAAAATATTCTACTGGAACAGTCTGGTAGAAATTGCTTTTATGATCTGTGCTTTTTCTCACAGTAACAATAAACAGAGCTTGAATTATATTCCTTGAGAATATTTGGCCTCAGACTGTTACCAAGTGTGCTGCAATGTGCACAAAGACATTTACTGAATCTGTGTGTGCAGCACTTTTCTCTTTCACAGCTTGTCTTTTCACTTTTAGAGAAACTGCACTAAAGCCGAGCTGCTCCGTGCCTTCAAAAAGTCTGTATTGTGTAAACAAAATTCCTCAAATTATAACTGTGCAAAGCAAAGGTTTGGAGTGTCTGATACCCTGAGGGTTCGACTGGAGCTCCGCATGACGTTTTGCCCTCGGCTCACAGTGAACAGGTGTCGGAAATCAGCCAAACAAGTGGGATCATAGCCAGGATTAAGTACTCTAAAAGTCCTCTGTGTTGCACAAAAAAACGATAATCTCTCCATGTCTGACCCCCGTCTTCTGGAGCTGAGGTCTTAACGGCTCTCTGTTATCCTCTTAAATGCCCCCACCCCCCATCCCCCAGTATCATAGCCGTGTCCGTATGCCGCCAGCCGAGATAAGAAATCCAATTAGCACGAGGCAGCAGTTTTTTTGTGGCCCTTAACTCCTGAGTTTAACAAGGCTCGATGCTGCCCGAGGCTCGTGTCATCGGCAGTCCTTGGAAGTGTCAGGTCCACCCACATGCAGATTGCACAACAAACTGGGACTGTCAGAGGACCGGGGAAGGGGAGGGGGGGAACACATCAGTGACGAGAACACAAGGTCGCGTAAGAGAAGGTGCTATTCTTCTCAAGCTGTGCTGTTACACTGAGGATTTACACAGAAGGGATCTCTACAGGAGCGATGGGATAAGATGAGAAGAGTCAGAAATGAGCCTCTCTTTTTGTTCTTTCTTCCTTAAATGCAGAGTATGTAAATTCTGCCACCAGGGGGCTCTCAATCAGAACAATAGCAAAAGATGACATCGAGGCTGGCTGGGAATCATGGGAGTGATTCTCTCTACAACTTTTCCACCTTTAAATTATAGTTTCAAAGTCCATGTAATAGCAAGACAACTTTCAAACGGGAGAATAGCGTCTCTCACATGTCCACAGATCGCCCCGCTCGTCTGCTTTTAGCACCGTTTAAATCTTGTAGTGGGCCACTGTTCTTGCGAGAAGTGTGTACGGCTTTACCGTACTAGCCAGTTAGTCTGTCTCGAGTGACGAATGAACCTAAGAAGAGATAAAGAGAGAGAGAGTGATTGAGCGTGAAGCAGAGTGTATATCCCTGCAGATATTCAGAACATATTACCACCTAACGTTAGTCTTCATATGTATCGGAGTCATGTTTAATGTTTTGCAGCTTTACTGGGTGCAGAAAGTCATTTAACCCAAGTTACTGTATGTCTCAGGTTTGCATGCAAATAAATAAATTCATCTTATGCTAAAAAGTTGTCCCCACAACGGGCTGTAGACGCTAGCAGAGTCATGTCTCCAAAATCCATCACTGTTACTGAACCTCGTCAGTCCACATGGTTCTTTGGCTTCTCCCGACACCAGCTCTTTGCTTGTCAACAAATGCATGTTGTCTGTGAGGGGGAGCCAAACAGGACTGTGTGTTTTTACGACAGTGCAGTTGCACTCACAGACCTTTGGTGGGCGCCAAAGGGCAAAAAACCAAGTTACTACATAATGTTGCTTTAATCAGTGTTTTATCCATCTCACCTCAACAGTTCTACTTAACAACACTTAGAAAACAGCGTGCAGACAAGGCTGATGCATGTGTGGGCATCAAACAGTTCAGTATGTTTTGGTACATACACATCCTTCATACATCCGGCTTTAGGTGATTTAATTACGCCACAAAGGCACCTCTCAGTGGTTTTAGTTGAACATCATGCCTTTAGCTCCATATTTTATCTTGGCTCATCATTCATCTGAAGAACAAATTGATTGAGATTACTTTTCGGGAGCTAATTACATTCCTGGCATGCTGATACTGATTGGCTGACAAAAGTTGAGAGTACTCAATGTTGAGTATCTCAAAAATCATTAGTTAGAAAGCCTCTTCACTTAACGATGAAATGAAAGTGTAGATAAAATGCAGAGGATTGTCTGTCTTACAGTCCATAAAAAAACGCCCTGTTTTTAAAAATAGAGCGTTTGTCACTTGGGATATATTCAGAGTTTACACACTGACGGGCTTTGATCCAGCTCAAAGAGAGCCTCTTTCCAGATAAAACACTCTGACAAGTCCTCCTGTTCCAGTCGACGTGAAAGAGACTCCGATTTTAAAGAGAAGTAATGAGGACGATGTTAGAGAGACATGAGCTGCAGCAGACTCTGTCCTGAGTCTGGGAATAAAGCAGCTAGTTTTCTACCATCATGTAAACTTCTGAGGCCTCAATGATGATGTTAAATGGTTGAATGTGTCAGTTTTTAAGTGTTTGCCTTCAGTCTGGGAGCTGAATCCCAGCAGATGATGTGTACACAGAAGTTCAAGTGATGCTGGCTGGATCATTGTTGGTTGCTCAGGATTGCGTGATGCGTCTGTGTGATAAAAAGATGAAGAATATTCACGTAGAAAAAACAGACAAAGAATCACTGGTCTGAGTAAACACATATTGAATTCCAAAATATTTCACTTTCATTTATATTTCACGTTGTGTGTACCCCACTCAGATGTGTTTCTCTTTTTTCCCATCAGGAAGAGCAGCATTGTTTGCAATCTCCCTGCCAGCACGCCGCCCCGATCGCTCTCACCTCCGTTACTCGGCACCCTGAAATGCTCGACAACTCAGCCAGCAGGTTATTGAACCTGCGAGGCGTTCCCCTGTTCCCAAGATCTATCACACAAACAGCCTTTAAAAAGTGCTTGGGACTGGCTCGACTGCTGGTGATAGATTGCAGGAACGAGCCTCATAAGAATGATTGCATTGGCTCTCGACTTGCTGAGTCTATAAATTATAGACCTATGCTAGCTGATCTTAATATATACGCTTCTCCCCGAGTGCGTCTCTCATCCCTGGGCCTCATTGAGGGAAGATGTGACAATTGATGTGTTGCTAATTTGTTTTGTGGATGAGACATATCTGCCACTCATTTGCATAAGAGCGTTCCCCCCTGGGGGCGCTTATTTGTCCCCGTGAGGGAAAAAATGGAACATGATACAACCTGTCATTTGCTCAGCCATGCATATTATACTTACAATAATGGCTCCTACAGAGTCCTTGCTACCCGATGAGGGAGTCCCACTTTAAGATATCAAGTATCAAGCATCGTATCATATCGAAATGTATCGTAAGCATGTTCCTGAGAGCAGGAAAGATGTAGATTTTGTAGTGGAGCAGTGCTGCACAAAGCTTCTGTGGAGCTCAAACACTAGATGATTTATGGTTCCAAAAACTGAATGCTCCTCTTTTGTAAAACACAATCAGAAAGATTGATGAGTTCACTCACAAACCGAGTTTGCCTGGTGTTATTTATTTTGCCTGTGCACCGTCTGTAAATGAGGGAGCCATCCACGAGAAGATGCCATTTAAATCCTATTTAGCAAGTTCATTAAATCAGCAAGTTATTTTGTTTTATTTTAATACTGTGTAGACAAGTGAGTCTTTATTCATCACTGTGACAGAGATCTGTGCAGTGAAGTTATGTGTCTGTGTCTGAGTGAAGAAGCGAGGTCTGTGAAAGTCATGTCAGGGAGATTATGTAAGGACCAAATGTGCTTGGGAGCCCGCTGTGCTGTGAAATGAATAGGTGTGAATGTATCACAGAGTGCCTGGAGGAAGCCTTTAATCCTGAGGTGCAGACATACCAGTGCAGTTCTGGTAATAAAATAAGTTGTAAAGTCCTCACTGTGCAACAACTTACACAAATCAGTTAATTTAGTGAGGAGTCGGGGGTGTGACGGGGAACGCTGCGGCCCTGTTGTTGCTGCTCTCATTTTCCCTCTTCTCATAGTCCTGTTGAAAGTGTTCGTTCAGCCTTCAGAGAAAAAACAATCACAAATTCTAACATGAACTGAAAACACTCTCCACAACTCAAATGTACGCTGTTACTAGTTGTCCTCAAGGTGATGATTTAATAATCAAGGTTACAGTTCTGATGATCATAAAAACAGCTCGGATGTGAAGTTAAATTCCAGCATCATTTTCATCTTATTCCTCTGCCATTAAAATGTCCAGGTTTCACTCTCTTCCTGTTAATTTCCCCAAGGTCCTGATTTTTATAATTCAACTATTTTAATTGATTTTCAAAACAAGGAGTTACAGAAATATATCTTTCACCTAACCAGAGCTCCATCATGAATAGATGCAGGTGAAAAAAGGGTGGATAAACAAACTAATGCCGGAAGTGACTCAAAACTGCATATCTGGTCCTTCCATCTCATCGGTGTCCTTTAAAGGTTTGAGAGACCGTCCACACGAAAAGCAAAACGGAGTAATCTGCCTCAAATGAGTTCCACAAAACGGGCAAAACATCTTTCTGTCACCACTAAACTCTGTATCACTGTTCACCAAGTCTTTCTGCCAAAACAAACACAATGACCCCTCACTCAATCACTTCCGGGTCACTTCTGTCATTTGGTACATTTCCTTTCCGTCAAGATTCTGTTGTTTGTAAATTTGTTTGGGGACTGGTTAACGTGTACTCCACTTGTCATTTGTCTCTGCGCTTGTAAAAGTGTTTCACATCTTGTAAATGTGTTTTTAAAAAGGTAAACTTGTCTCAAGCTTCGTAAAAGTGTTTCACATCTTGTTGTTTTGTTTTGCACTTCCCAGCCACCGTACCTTTGGCAGGAATTTCTATTTGCTGAATTGATTGATTGAACTCTATTGTTGGACAAAGTCTGAAACTTGTCTCACATCACAGCGGCTCCATCTGCAACATCAAAATTAAAGATAAGATACAAAGATTTGGACAAAACATTCAAGCACCAAACAAACCTTCAGAGGCCTTTGATCTGGGATGCTAATTATTTAATACGTTTAGGTCTGTAATAATCCAAAGGTTTAGAGAAAGAACTAGTCATTTACATATCTATACGATCTAAACAACAACTCTTACGTGTTTGATTCTTCAGAAAAAAAACCCTCCATGTGGTGTTTATATCCCAGAGGTGTTGTTTATTTTTGTTGTGCTTGGTTTTATGTCGATCATGTTGTTTCCATATGGAGCGGCCATATGTCTGCGTCTTATGCTGTCGTCGAGATTCTGAGTTAATGCTAAGAAACTTCTTTAGGTTCTTTAGTAAAATCCTCACTGACATAAACTCTACACATGTAACGCAGAGGAAACGGGAAGAAATGTTAACATGGTGTTATTCATCAGGGATAATCTGTGACTCATTCACAACATTTTTGTAGCACCAACACTTTGCAATGATTGCAGATTCACTCAGAATAGAAAGGGCACTAATGTTTGCTTCAGACTGAACCACACATACTAAAAAAGGAACAACTTCTGTATTTCTGGTGGCTCATTCAAATATGTCACAATCCAAATGTATCGTAGCGCGTAGGCGGGGTGATAAAAAGCGTTTTGTGCAAAGTAGTGATAATGGCATCAAATCTGCGTCAGTGGAGACGAGTGTGGCCTGTAAAGATAGTTACACATGAAATCAGGGATTCAGGGGACAAGAAGATCTTTGTGTATGGCTCACAGCTCAGGGTGGAAATGTAAAGGTAAGAGGGGGACAGAGAGGTGTGCAACCATAGACTGTAAATAAACCTGGACGAAGCCTCAGTGATGTCACTTCCTGGTTTCTGAAGGGCTGTTTTGGAAGCCCATTAATGGCGGTTGCCATACCGGAAATGCCCAAACTTTCAGTCAACCTAACGACAAGTAAGAAGATGGAGCTTAGGCGAGTCTTAAACCTCCTGACAGACCGATGCAACGTGGCTGCTTGCAGTCAGATCAGTCAGGGCATTAATTATGCATAACTCATATCCTTCATAAAATCAGAGCAGGTGAGTTATAACACTAATTCCCCCCTGAACAGTGTTTGTTGATATAGACATGAACTAATGAGACCAAAGTTGTGTCTTGTACCAGGCAGGGTCTGGATGTGACTACCGGTTCTTTTGGAGCCAGCCTCAAATGGACATTCAAAAAAGAAAAGTGCAACACTTTCCTGCAAAATACAGAGCAGAGTAAAACTAAAAAAATACACAAGGAAAGATCAATAACCTTAAAGAGGTCATTTAAATTCATTATAAAGTGAATGTCGGATTTTTAATGACATTGAATCGAACAAAGAACTGGCTAGTTAAATATATTTTGGCCGGTTAAATGCCATTGGCAGAAAGACCAAAGCTCATCCTGGAGCCTACTTTTGCCTTTTTGTCATTTTTCATTTATTCCGTGGCACAAACTTCATTCACCTGGGATCACGTCCTGTGTTTGTTTGACACCTCCTTCACTCCCACCACCGCAGACTCTCTGGCTCTATTCACCATGATCCTTAAAAGCTGCTCACACAAAAAAAGGTTTGATTCTGTTTTTAAAATGTCATTTACTGTTTAAACAGCCACACTGTCACTTATTACAGGGACACTTTGAATAGAAACCTTATTAATATTAGCGGTAACACCTGTACTTGTCTTCATCTGACATGTCAGTGGATCTGCTGTGATGATGGTGGACTTATTTAGCGAGGTATCACGTTAACTTAGTGACATAAAGGACAAAAAAAACCCACAAACTCTTAGCTGACATTACCCTACAGCAGCTGATGAAAACTTCTTTTCATCGTACATATTTTATCCCTTAATCGTTGATGTTAGAGTTTCAGTGCTGCTGTCTTTTTGGAGGGAACATAACAAAGAAAGAGGAACAGCTGGCAGAATGAATCTGAGGTGAACTCTTTGCAGCGAGGTCATGCCTCGATCAAACCTCATGCAGAGAGGAAGGAAGTAACCTGCATCTAATCTGCAAACCCTGTGGCAGCAGTGTTAGGACCTTAGGTCACGTTTTAGAGTTTGGCTTTCATATTCAAGTATCGCCCACTTTTTCAGCGTGTCAAAGATTTGTTACTTTGATTGCAAACGATTCAGTTAAAATGATGTCACGTGGTTAAACATTTAAGAGCATTAAGGACACCTACCTGGTGTTTCGTATCTCATGGAGTTCCTCTGGCAAAAAGCCTGAAGACAGACAAACGTGACCCTTTAAGCCCAGCCCACAGGAAGTGGAAGAGACCAACAGGGAGATTAGAGGAGGTGTGTGTGTGTGTGTGTGTGTGGGGGGGGTGCATTAAGAATCCTTAACTTTTTGGTTGGCTTTGCGCTCATTTCGTGGGTCTGGTTCATTTTTTATAGATGCTTTCTTGTAAAGATGAGTCATGTTTGTGCATCTTGATGTTTTAAGCTTCATGACTATAGTTTGTTTTTTTGCCTCTTTGTGTCCGTCAAAGGTTTAATTCAGAGGGTTTCTTTTACAAAGTGTGTGATTCAAAAGAGTTTGTTTTTTTGTATTGTGAGGTTGAAGAGAATTGAATAGAACTCTAGCACAAGGTTGACCTCCATGCTTTGCTATTTTTCATTTTTCCAGTACCAGTTTGGATGAATTACTTCTTTTATTTGGTGACAAATTTGTGAACTTGTCTAATTAAAAACTTTTTTGTTCGTGCTTTTCCTTTGTGTCTGCTCCGTGACATCGGCAGAATGAGACCTGATGTTTCACAGAGAGATGTGTGCTGCTTACACTAAATGATACTGGTAATGCCTCTGTGTCTATAAAGACTCAAAGTTATGTATTTTTTTTATTGTATGCAACTCAATCATTTCATTTGAAAACATCAAAACGTTTTTTTTTTCCATCTGTCTTGACCTGGGTTTTCTTAAAGGAACCATCTGTAAGATATCTACTGAATGAAATGATAAAGTGAGCTTACTCTATGATCAGACATTAAGGAAACATGCTAAGTGCTGGCTTCTCTGACGACAATGCAGCAGCCAGTATGTCCTCCTTCTAACTTTAGATTCTGGTCCTGAATGGTCTGGATTTGTTTAGACCAGTGAAGGTAGGCGGTTTTAAGGCACCCCCACACGGCCGTTTTGGACGCCCCTCGGTTTGTCAGATATGAGAGCAGTTATCAGGTCAAACCAACAGGTGTTGCAGCGATGGAAGCGGGCAAGAGAATTGGTTCAGATAGAAGTGATTGTACCCGACCTAAAAAGCCTCTGCATGTTTCTAATAAGCTCCACGAGCAGAAACGTGCTCAAACTAGGATCAATATTGGAGATTCTTTTGAAAAATGGAGAGAGGTTAGAACGCAGAAAGGTTTACAGACCGATGCAGAGCTGGATAAACACTGAAGCTTCAGTGTCCACCACATGGCAACCTGCGTGAGCATCCACTCTAGAGAGGAGAGGGCGGGGGGAGACAGCTCTCTGCAATGTTTTGAATTTTGGCTGCAGTACCCATTTTAAACGCTAGGTGTCAGAGTTACATATTGCTCCTTTAAACTTGTAGAAAGACTCAAAAAGAAAAGTTACACACTTTTCATTTAAGCTTAGAACTTTCCCAGAGAGACAAAATCATAAAGCTGTACTTTGTTCTGACGGTTATTTAAGGCGGAAACGACCAGAAAGCTGCTCTTTCTAGTCCTACATTAAATGTTTTTGTTGTACTGTTTTGACTAAATCATATTAGAGGAATAGCGTGGAAATAACCTGCATTAGCATACCAAGCATGTCTCTGTCTCTGGAACAAAATCAGCGAGCCCCCCTGACGAGTTAGAACATCATTTACATGTTTTTTATTCTAATCAACATCAGCAGCTGAACAAACCGGTGGTACACCTACTGTGACCTCTTCCTGCATGATGGTGGATGTAAAAAGTATCAAACACACAGCAGTGAGTGCAAGCTAATGAACACAGGTGTGGACTGTTTTCCTGTGTCCCGACAGAGGCGGAGCAGGAAATCGTTGTTCTGGTGCTGGAAATAATAACTTAAAACCAAAGCTGCTCATGATTTCACCAGTTGACACTATTGGCAGTGCTGCTCTTCTTCTGATTGATTTCTGGTAACAAGGAGAGTATTAGAGGACAATCTGGCAATGAGTGAGTGAGTGAGTGAGCAGGTGAGGTTTAAATACTGGCTTGATTGCAAAAGATTAGCAGCTATGTGCACAGGCGAGTTCAGTTGGCTGATGAGGTGGGAGTCAAAGTCAAACCAAGGCAGGATGAGTGGAAAAATACTTAGAAGAGGCAGGTGAGCAGAGGTTATTATTCATCATTAACTTGTAGAATGTAACCTGAAGTACATGAAGCCCTGAAGTTACACACTCCAGTAGGTGATGGTATGCACCTTTACATGTTGGTTTGCGATCCACCATCAAATAGAGAAAAAGAAGAAGAAGGTCATGAATATGGTCACATCGCTGCTGGTTGCAGAGGAGTCAGGAGGTGTCGGAAATGTGGAGGAAACGACTGTTATGATGACTTTAACATACAGTAAGATCAGCCTGCATGTTTATACCTGCAAGGGGAGCCACTTCACTGGGAACAGGATAAGAACTGAAAGAGGAGTATCATACGCTGAGGTTGTTAAAAAAAATTGAAGAACCGAGGAAGCTGTCACTGTCCGTCAAAAGGAAGAGGACGAGAAGACTTGAATGCATCGCGATGGTCATACACTGTCGCTGCAGAAATACTACAGGGTAAATCAGAACGCATTCAAATGTTGGTGGACGCTGCAAGGAGATTTTTGGACTTTGATTTTTGGAACTGTATCTAGGCAAATATGTCTGGGTCATATGATTGGACAGGTCATTGAGAGGGATCACTGGGTGTACATACATTTCACTACATAGTTCTTGTTATCCAGCAGGCCTAGTTGGCGGTAATGCGACTTCTTGGATGCCAAGCGCCATAAAACCAAACAGAAGAAGAAGAAGAAGGTGAGCGAAACTGTGACGATTTTGGCTGCATTGATTTTAGTGTTGCTCTGGTAGAAGAACAGATGATGCACAAGGCAACAGGTCCTCAAACTCAGACGTCCTAGTATTACCAGTTATTGTTTTAGTTACTTAAACAGGGAGCTTTTTGTTTCAGTTTGCCAGCAGTGAGTCCAGTGTTTTCTTGCTTCTGCACCCTGCCAATATTTTACGTTTAAAGCTAAGGGGCAGGTTTGCACTGTGAATACATAAACCATAAAGGCAGTGTTTTCTTCTGCCAAGCTTCGGTGTGCTAAGGAGTTTATCTGTCACCTTCTGAAGGGCAGGACTTCCTATTTTCTTGTTCTAAAAAGATTAGGTTCACAGGCCACATCTGGAAGTGAATGCCAAGAATCTTAAGAAGGCTCAACTTGCTGCTTTTTTTATTGTTTTAAATTGTTGATATCTTCTTTCACTTTCGCCCAAACTCAGATTCTTTTATTTGTCAAAACAATTGATCCTTTGAAAACAGAAAAGAAAAAAGTCTTGCAGCCTCAGAGGACATGTTTGAAAAGTCTGACTTTGAGAGAAAGAGCTTGAGGAAGATGGACCCTCGTGACTCAGTTTTTCCATCATGCATTGGCACTGGAAATATGACCATGAATGAGTGTGTTTCATCTACTCTAGCGTTGCATGTTCCACAGCCATTTCACATTTTATTAGTACTCCACAGGTTTATTGTAAAATGCACTCATGATCAGAGCATATGTTGAGTGTGTCGAGAGAAAAGATTCAGTATAAGTGGCGTTCTGTAGACCTGTCATCCCATTCAACATGTCTATGTAAGCTTGGCCTTGAAACAGAGATAATAAAGCTTTCTGTACCCCAAACCTCCTACTTCTTTCTGTTGTAATTCTTTCAACATCCATGTTCATGAAAATATAACAAATATGATCTTGATATTTGTGCAGAAACATTAATGGTCCATAATCACAACACATAGAGCGTAAATTAGATTCTTCTCACAATCAGCTATTGCAGACTGTAAGCCTGTAAACGACTTTCTAAGAGGATGCAGCGTTGAATATTTTGACCCAGAGGAGAGGAACAGGCATTTGCATTCTGTCATCCACTGTATCTGCTGGTATCATGGCCAAGGAGGGGGCCAGCAGTCCACCATGGCTTTTAACTGAGTGTCTCCTGGCTGTAGAAGACATTTAAAGGTTTCAGTCTAAATGTTAGAGTAGGCCTAAAAGGCATGCTTTGGCATTTTAGTTGCAAATGCAATATAACCCTGAATGGCGTCCTGCATATAGAGAGAGAAAGAGAGGCTTTCTAATGAAATGTAGTTTATCGGTATAGTAGAATAACCTCACAGTAGAAAGATCACAGAGTCCTTCCACCACAGTCTTTGCAGCAGCATAAAAAACACGACCTGCTGTTTACTCTCACACTTAGTGAACACACAGTACTCCAACAACCCCTCCACTCAGCTCTTTATTGTTGTCACACTTAAGGATGCACAATGCTGACGTTGATTCTAACACGCTGATTATTTTCACACCTACCTTTAACACACTTCACATTACCTTCAGCATGGATCTGTTATCTGCTGTTTATACCCATCATGCTCTGTCCTTAATGCCTGGTGCAGATTGATAAGATCAATGTGATTTATTAGTGATTGATTTCTTAGGAGAGTCCGACTGGAATTCCTTATATTGAAAATGACTACATAGTATGATTTACAGTCGTGTGACAGACAATGTAAACAACCATCACAATATTGACCTCGAGTGAAAAAAGCTAGTAACAGTGAAATATTGATTTATTGATTCATTTATTATATTTAATTTGTAATATGTATGAAATCATAATGTAACACGGGCCCGCCTGCTGAGAGAACTGTAGAGCCTCCGTACATTGGACGTCTCCACTGTGTGGGAGACTTCTTCTTCTTCTCTTGCCTCTTCTCCGCTCTCATCTTGAAAGCAACCGATTCGAACTGTTGTTGGCTGTGCTCACCGTCTACTGAAGGCTGCTCTCTCAGCGGAATAGAAAATGAACGACGGAGGTGAAGGTAGTCTTGTTTTTAGCCTCAGCAATCGTTCAAAGTGCACCTGCATGAGGAGCTCTCAGACAAAGATCTCTTTCAGCACCAAGGACTGTTTCTCCTGCAGAGGACGTCAGTGTTGTGCTGGTTTATTCTGTTTTAGTTCATCTGGCAGAGAAGCAGGGTGTTGATTGGTGTCCCACCTTGAGATGAATGTGTGAAAACCTGGCCAATTAGAAGTGCTTTGGAAATCTGCTGCACTGTCTTCAAGTGAAAATGTTTTTGCTTTGAGAACATGTGGCCTCCTGGCTGGTGTATTCACAAGTTTAGAGTGTATAGTTACATATGATGAAGAGAATAATCATTTGTGGCAGTTTGCAAAAAAGAGGGTATTTTAATTCACCAGTCTTGTAGCATTACCGCCTTAACGTCTTTCTCTTTTACCCAACAGACTTCTTCTTATGTCCCATACTAGACCACAAAACAAAGTTGATGCGCTGCTGTAGCCAAAGCTTTGATCTTCTCCTAAACTAGAGGTAATATCACAAAAATGCAAACATTAGTTTGTTGGCCCACACTAAGAGTTTTTATTAAATCTTAAATGTTTAAAATGTGAGAGAGCCAACACACAACGACAGATAATGATCACAGTTTTGTTCCAAGAGTGTGTGTGGAAAAAACGACGTGGCCAAAACAGCACACTACACACTGACAGATTCATCCACCAACAACCAGACTCCTAAAATCTCTCAGAGTCAAACGTGACTTTAGAGTTAACAAACACGGTGGACGAGGGACAGAAATAACCAGAGACTACAACTTTTCGCTGAAAATCAACAAAGAAATTAAGAACCACTACGGATAAAGTCGTACAGATGGCTATAGTTTTAGTCACGTGACGATGCACGGTGAGCGTGCTCTGCTGTCCTCAGGTTCCGCCCGCACATCAAGATATCAGCTCATAGATTAAACATGTTCAATATTTACAACTTGAAATCTGCACAGCCCCAGCGTCAGATCTGATCACTCTTAACACACCTCACACCACAGGAACATCTGACAAAATAAATAAAAGCATAAAAAGCCCTGAAAATAAGAAAATCATGACTTTGCTCAGTTTGTGTGAAGGGGAATCGGGCCCCAAATCGGCCTGGTTATCTTGTCGTGTGCTTTAGTACGTACTGTATGAAGATTAGACGTTTAACATCAAACTGTCAGAGAAGAAAGTTGAGTCTTTTGACTCATGGTCTACATTTCTTTGTTGAAATACATCAACTTAGACTTGTGATGTAATACTATATTTTCACTAATCTGACTGGGAATCTGACTAACTGGTTTCAGATTGGAAAATAACATCAAAGACGATGAGTCATCAAAATCACGAGGGGAAACGGGTCATTTTTAAGGTTAAAAAAACACATTTGACAACCGTCAGCTAGCTGTCACACAACAGCTACCCTTAGCACCCGTCCACTTTCTAGCTAACATTAGCATTAGCTAGACTGTTCCCCCTTCTTTACTGTATTGAGAAACGATCAAAGCCCAACTGTGTGAATATGGTGGATAGGTCCTACATGCAATCTCAGCTGACTTTCTGGCTCTACTATCTCAAGGGTCTGCGTAAAGTCCCTTGTGTTGAAGGCACTAAATATATTTCCAACTTAAAAACTTAAACCTGAGATTCTTGCTGACTGATGCAGAAAATATGTCCATGATTCCAAATGTAGTATTTTTGTGACTTTTTCCCAAAGTGCCATGGGACCTAGTTGGGTCCTGTGTCATCATTTGGAAACTTGTAGAGTATAATTGAACCCTTTTCCTACTATTTTACCGTTACCTTACTTTTCCAACCTGATAAGAGAACTGGACAGTCAGCGCCTGGAGGCAGCTGGATGTAGAATACATTTACAGCATCCTGCAGTCCCTCGCTGGATATTCAGTGAACAAAACAGGCTGGACTGTGAAATGAATGTATTCGTCATTGATGCTGCTGTGGCCCGAGGCTGCCACAGAACTCTGGGGAGAGAGACGAGTTATTGCTTAAGTGTGTTCTGTGCACGCTCCGTGCATCTGTATGTATAAAGTGTTGTACTGATGTGCCTGAGGAGGAGGAGGGAGCTCATCCCAGAAACACAGCAAAGGGGAGGGGAAGAGGTGTCAAAACATTAATGAACGGTTGTGTGTTGTCCTCCGTTCACTGCTGCACTGTGTTGACTGAGCTGCAATAATGGGAGCTGCACCATAATGAGAAGACAGCACAGGAACAGGCTCATGCACATGCACATGCACGCACACATACACGCACACACACAAAAACACACACACAAACATACGCACACACACACGCACGCACACACACACACATTACAGTTGTGAAAGAGAGCCACTGGCCTCTGTTGGTTAAGAGAGGAAGTGACCAACAGTCCATTACTCTGCACGTTGTAATTATTATTAAAGGAAGTATTTCCTAAATAATGCATTACTCCTGCTGGTTGAGCTTTTAATCTTCTTCGACTCTTTCATATGATTAGAATCAGATAAATCAAATATATTTTGAAGAATTTCAAACATCAGTCAGACATACAGTACATCTGGTTCTGGTGATATTTGGCATTGTGTGCTTTATTTGCTCCTTTCTCTTTTGATAAAGTGCTTTCGTACCAACAAGGTATTTTCCTGGTTGATAAAAACAAAAGGTCTCACGTTCTAACATACCAAACATCTACTGTATGCATCTAAATAAACTTGCAGTGCAAAGCATTTCTTGTTTATATTGCAGCTGTATCGCCCAAGGTCATTCAGGGCAATTGAAAATGTCGTAAAATTACTTTCAAAAATCCATTTAAAAAAGAATAAACAACCATCAACGTGTTTCTGCACCTCAAAAACAGACGTTATGACCAGAATGCTGCGGGAAAGAAAAAACATTTTGAGCCATGAGCAGACCTCAGGTATTTAGGAAGCATCTTCCACAGGTGGGTGCAGGGAAATGAAAGGCTGCTTCACCTTTCCTGGTTTAAGTTCTGTGAACATTTAGTCACAGTTAAGTCGAGCTATAGGGTTACAGCTCGATTAGGCCTCTTAACTATACTGTTCTTTTCCCAAGCTCCAGAGGAGAATCGATGTACAGATGGGAGTATGTCCAACTCCTCAAGAGTCTCTGACCACGGTCGGAACGCTGAGGCCGGAAAGGTTAACAGCACTGACTGAGTTAACCTCTCAGATGACCCGAGGACTCTTAGCACATAAGTAAAACCAGAGATGCATTTAGACCCTGATATCATTTAGAATTTAAAGAACTGTAGCAGCATCCTTGACGAGCTGCAGCTGTTTCATTGATTTTTCACCCAGACAGAAAAGCTTATTGTCTCAGGATTATTAGGATTATGTTCACAGAAATACCTTAACCTTAGTGATGTAAAATAAATATATAATGATAGGTGTTATGTGCTGCAGTGGTCTGTGTGTTTGTTGTTATCTCTCTCCCTGCTCTCCACACTGGTTCAGCTGGTGACTGAGCACATCTGTTGAGAGTTGGTAATCAAGCCGCCCGCAGTACAAAGAGCAGAGGAGAGGAGACAACTTGATGCCTGTGGGTCATTCAGTGACTGTTAGTGTCAGATCAAGATTGACAGCTGCACTTTTACTCCCCCAGTTGAAGGACGTTGTTTGTTTTTTTTGCGCCTCAGTCAGCGCCTCAGTGTTGGTTTTGGTTAATGCGTGTTAAACGTACAGACAAAAGAAAGACCCACAGAAATTGTTGTTCATTAAAACATTTGTAAACAGGAAGCACATGTCCTGAGTTTTGGCACTACATTTCCCAGCTGGCTTTGGGTGGAACAACCAGGAAGTATGTTGCCATGTGCTCAATGAGTTGTAAGCCCTTGTTGTTAAATGTTTTCTTAAGATATTATAAAAAGTCCTGCCAAGTCACCAGTAACTGATCTGAAAGCACGGATTTACAGACAACAATCAACTGTATTACCTAAGATCATGAAAATGTTTCAATCATGAAGATGATGGGGCAAGATCTGAATTTCAAAGGAGCAACTCTGATTTTGGGACACTTGTCGGCGATGGAAATTGATGAAAGTAAATAACTCTTACAAACTGTTGAATGATGTCTGCGTGTTCAAACTTGAGTTGGCTTCTTGAAGGGGTTAGAGGTACGGGCACAAACTGGATCAATAAAGATTAAAGGGTCGAGTCTTAAAGTGACTTAACATTAATTTAAGTGGATCTCTTCGTGCCTGTTGGCTGTTAAATAATGTGTCCATGCTCTCTTACTTATTCGGTCTTGATTCAAGATTTACAAACAAACAACCTCCAGGTGAGTCAAACACTTTTTGCTTGAGTTGTTTTTCATTCATTGGTTAGTTGCTTGGTCGATTTGGTCTTGTAAGAAACAGTTTCATTTATGGGATCTTAACTGAGCTTCTGTCTTCACCCGTAGTCTTCCGTGTTAGTTTATTTTTCTTTATATGTACGACTACAAAAGTGTTGTATAGAATCATCACTTTAGACCGAAGACGCTGCACATTAAGAGCTGACAAAACAGAGAAACTCCCTCATGTGCTTTCCATACAAGATAATCGCTCCTCTTCCACGTGCTTAAACAAGAAAATGCCTCAGAAAGGAGCTAGTTCACGCTGCAATGGGATTTAATGGTGGTAATAATCCGTCGCCGAAACCTGACAGGTGATGCAATTTCCCGGGCCTTTGCTTTCCCCCCCTTCTAATCTGGTTTAATAGGATGTGAAGCTTCAGTTGTGCTTTAATCTCAGTGAACAGACCGCCGTCCTTTAGCGTGCCCGTAGTCCAACTTGATATGACAGCGTGCTCAGCAAATTATTTACTTGGAAAGAGATTTTTCTGTGCGCTGAGAGCCAAAGGTGATGTAAACTAAGCTGAGAATTGTTTTTTGCCGGTGTACCGCTCCAGGATGTTTTTGGGGCTGACAGGGACACAACAGCTGCTGTTCATTGGTATTCTGGCGCCGCTCCGCCTGCCTTGCTGTACTAGCTATAGAATGCATAGACTTTGTGACAAAGTTGATGAAGCATGCATTTTCATCACGGTGCCGCAGCCGAGCGCCGACAGCAGCGATGGAAGCATTAAGCAGCAGCGAGGAAGAAAAGGAGCTGGGCGAAGACTCAAGTAGTGCAAACACACACACACACACACACACACACGATGGGCAATGTGTGTACAGATTTAGTGTGTGTGTGTGTGTGTATCTCTGTGCTGTGTCATTATGCATGACAGCTTGCATGTACTGTCAGCTGTTGAGACAAGTTTAAATCACCAGCCGCATGTTTCTTCGCATACATGTGTTAGTAGACACAGTATGGATGAAAACTGAGGCTGAGGGATGCACAGTGTCATCACAGTATAATCAATATAAACTTTTTTACAAAGTGATGAAGGTAAACGTAAATCTTCAGTTTTGCGCCTGCAAGAGTCGGCTGTCAGGCAGTGAGAATAAATAATGAAGTTTGCTGAGACACATTTCACATTTTGGAGTGTTGGACTCACAACAATGTTAAAAACGTGGTTGAGGGGCGCCGGATAGCCTAGCGGTTAAGTCGTGCACCCCATATAGAAAGATAATTGTCCTCGTCACAGCGCAGTTATGACATTTGTTTTTTATAACAACAGAACTCATATGTTGTAGTCAGTGTGACAGCGACAGAGAAAGAGGCAATACATGATGTTGTACTTTAACAAACACCTGGAGTTCTGTTCTTATAATCTCGTCTAACTTGCCCTGTGCCTGCACCACACTCCTTTATTTTGCTGATACGCAAGTTCTTCCATAGCAACACATGCTGATAAATCTTTAATACATTGATTCATACTTTATTTTAAAAATGTTTTTATCATCTCATATTGCTCTACAATTCTACAATTCACTTAGCAGACGCTTTTATCCAAAGCGACGTACATCAGAGAGTCAGAGCAACACAAGAAAGGATCTAGAAGAAAAGAAACAACGTCAGGAAGTGCAAACGATCAGCTTTAAGTCTGATTGGACACACAGGTGCTGACAGGAAGTGACCAGAGGCAGAGCACAGCATTGACGGCTGTTCTTGAGAGTCCTTATCAGTATAGAAACGATCTTAACATCAACGTTATCAAACAAAACCATCATCATCATCATCATCACCTTTTTATCGTCACTAATATCAAACCATCATTGTCATCATCATGAAGGTCGTAGGTATTCTTCAAAGAGCTGGGTCTTTGACTTCTTCTTAAAAGTGCAAAGGGACTCTGCAGATCAAATGGCGTTTGGAAGTTTCACCACCGCTAAAAGTTTTTTTTGTCAAACTTTGAATGTCTGTTTGTCAAATAACCAATCAACATTGGTTAAAAACCAGCCTTATGACACACTTGGCAGCGTTTATTGGATTGTTGATTGAGGGAGGCCCACAGTGTCAGACTTTGAAACCCTCTGCTCCTAATTTAAAGGTTAATTATTATGTCTGTAATTTAATCTCCTAATCTCTGAGAGTAATTGTAACCGCCTGGGGTTTGTGCAGACTTGCCACTCCACCTTTGAAGATCTTCATTTTTTAAAACAGTAAACATCATGCTGTGGATTGTTGTCATGCTTTCTCTTCGTCGTCATGGTTTCTCTTGTTGTCATGGTCCTAAAAGGATGGGATGCATCTTTTTTTTTATGTCTCAGCTCTTTGTGTAACCTTCCCTTGCACATTTAGCTCCGGCACAGTGGGACTATTTTGGTGCAGAAATGATACAATAATGATTAAATAGCTAACTGCTGATCTGTACCCTGTCTCTCCCAAAACCCCGCAATTAAACCATCCGAAGGAGGGCAAAGAACGGTGATTATTCATGGCTAGTTTATGGTGCTTCGGAGAGATGCTGCAACACTGTCTTCATCTTGTCATTTTGGCGAGTCAGTTTGACGCGTGTGGAGGAAGCTGGTTGAATGATCCCTTCTTTTTCTGAAATAATTAGGTGGTGATCAGGGCTCCAGTGTTGACTGCTCTGACATTAGAGCATATTTTAACTCCTAAATTGTCTAATAACTGCGGCTTGGTCGATGGCCAACACCTCCAGTAGCTCTTGCAGAGCAAAGACGAATGAGGTTGCACACTTTTAGTCCTGGAAATGATGTGTCACATAAAGATGTCAAAGGAAGGAAGAATAAGTATCTCCTTACACGTTTAGAACAATTAAAGTAACATTTGGAGGACTCTGGTTATTGTGAGTTTCTGTGGTTCAGTCTCATCAAATAAAATCCAAAAGGAACTTTTCTCCCACGCCTCACCTTCGCTCCAAACACAATGACTAAACTTCACACTTTGTAACTTGAACTGAATCTCAAAGCGAAGCCTTCTGTCAGCACCTCCTCCACCTGCAACTCTGTGATTTATTGTTGCCAAGGCTTTTGCTTATTTATTTATATTCTCTCCACAAAACTGATCGTAAACCAAAAAAAAACCACTTGAACGGGAGGGAGGCGTAGGGAAGCTGCTTGATAAATGGTCCGTGGAAAAAAACGGACACCTGATTCCGACGGGCAAAAGACGGATATTGGCTGGAAAATAAAAAAACGCCTCCCTCAGCTCAGATAACACCTCAATCTGTCTCCTGAAGCAGTGAGAAGAATGGAGCAATCGTTCCATTTAGGGGCGCAAACGATTCTTTTCAATATCTCTCAACAATAAATGTGCCTTTTGTCGTCTTTTCTGAATGTCACTTGTATCTGCTGTCGCTGCTGCAGATGGTCCCCAATAATCAGTTTCCTTCTGGATTTGCTGATTTCCAGGCTCAGATAATTGAGAGCAGCAGAAGGTGCTAACATGTTGCTTCAATTGCCGACAGAAATCAGATATATTGATGAGACTGGAACAATAGCTGGTTTTGTTTCCTCTTCCAGTGATAGAAATGAGGCTCTTAATGGACTTCCCATCGTCTTGTTCAAGACGACCTTGCTCTGTCTGAAAACCTGTTTAGTTGTCTTTAATTCTGTGAATATAAACAGAACCACAGGAGACATCAAATGTATTCAATATAAACCTCATGAATTGTGTGCATTGAATACCAATTATTTCTGCATTCAAGGGCGCTTGTGCAATTTTGGCCTTGTTTAGAATTATTTATGAGAGCTGCACAATAAGCAGATGCTGTCCTTTCACACAGTGAGAATACAGTATGCAGCAGTACATTACTTTACAGTGTATATACAGTATGCATAGGTGAGAGCGCTCTGCTGAACATGTGCACAGAGAGAAGTCTCCGGAGAGCAGCAGAGTGACATGTCTCCAGGCTCCGCTTGTCACTGGAGGATCTTTGAAGCTGATTTCTTTGAGAGAAAGTTGTGCGCAGTAGAGTCTGCAGACTCTTCAGGAGAAGCTGAGGTGTTGTGACACAACCCTTGCTCTTGCATTTCCTCCTGGTGGCCAGCAGAAGTCAGCATTGTTCTACAGAAAAGAAAAGAACAACACACATGGCTTCCCTAAAGAGGCGCAGGGAACCAAAACAACAGAAAGAGCTTTGTGGTGGTTTGGTTGGGTTTGTATCACGTAAGAAAAAGACTTGATGCCTTCTTTTAAGTCATGTTTAGGTTTATTATAACATCCATGAAAATCACAGCCATGATAACTATCATTCATAAAAGAATCCCTGCAGTGATGGAGCTTTTTGTTAAAGACGAAGATCCTTAAAAAAAAGAAAAGACACCAGACTTCATAAAAAACTTTTACTTCATAGATCACAGTTGTTGGTAGTTTATAACTCTCTCTGTCTTTGTACTATTTAGCTACTTTTTTCTAATTGTTGTTGTTGTTGTTGTTGTTGTTATTGTAAGATGATTAAGATAACAGTGTGAGCCTGTCAATGGAAAAAAAGCATTTCTGAACACCACATGTACTCACAGTTTTCTTGGCAGACACCTTCTCAGGAACTCTCTCTCTCGCTAAAGCTGATGTCTGTGTGTGAGGTGATGTCACAGTTTTCTGAGGTGTAGAGGAGAAAGGGGAAGGACGATGAGGTGTGATAGCACAGTCAGAGTTATGGTAGCTGGCGGGGTTCACCTCTATAGACAGCAGGAGGAGAACAAACCCAGAGAGACGATGTCACCGTGAACAAAGAGAAATAACAGGAAACCTCTCATGTAGTCATAGATTCACCCTTTGGGGTCACGCCTTGAGTTTGGTTTTGCCTCTGGATCAGGCCTACCTGGGGTCCTATACACACACTCACACAGGGGTTTCTGCTGGTGAGAGCTCACACTGTCAGCATGGAGGATGAACCATCAGCAGAGTGGAGTAACCAGAGGTCACGCACAGTCCCCTCCTCCTGGGTTCATCATTACTCCCACCAGTCTTCAGATTCCTGATGCTGCGACACACTGAGATCTTATACTCTCTGTAGTTACACAATAAAGCACACAGTGAGCGATTCCAGCTGCTCAGTATGACAGAGAACATTTGTTGAATTGATGAATTAAAATGGTCAAACTTTCCTCTGCTGCCTGACGTAACAGCACGATCTCACACATAAATAATCAATTAACGCAGCTTTGTCTGCGGCCTTTCGCTTCAGTATATCGTCATTACCTTCTAGTTCGGATGAAAAAGACGAGTTTCGGAGAGGAGCTTGAACACACTCTGAGTCTGACCCTGAGCTCTGAGTTGATTTACCCTCAGGTCAGACTTTCTGGTTGCAGAACAGCTGATTTGAGTTCCTTCAATCAACTCTCAGTAGGTTCAATCCGAGTTCAGCGCGTGCTCCAAGACTTTAAAAAGCCGACATTGATGGAGCCCTGATACCATGATTCACCATGGCAACAAGTGACCAAAAAAAGGTCCTCGTACTTTAACCCTCTCAAACTAGAAAGCCTCATGAGGACATCCAGCGAATATAAACATGTTTTTAGAAAATAAAGTTACACTGCTGCAGCAGCAAAGCAGAGAGAAGTGGCATGGGAGAAAACTGCTGCTCGAGTCAGCACATAAGTTTGAATAGAGCCCGACCGATCAATCAGCCAGCTGATAATATCAGCCGATATTATCTTATCCAGTGACTACCGGCATTGGCTTTTTTATCGCTGATATGACTAGATTTATTGACCGGTTAAAACGCTTTTAATTTGAGTTTTATACCTGTACCTTCATTTATTCATATTTGACATACAAAGTAAAGTTCAGTAGTTCAATGTGAATTACCTTTATCTCTGACATAATGCTGGTCCTCTCACTTCTATCCTGTTTAGTTTAATAAGATCTTATTAAATGAACTTATCCAGACGTAAATGTAACTCCCTGTGGAGTAAAGCAGCCCCTTCATCTCGACGCTCCTCGACTAAAGGACATGCCATGTTTTATAGTAGTATACTGAACAGGTAGCCTTTTATTGAAACAACCTGGATTTATATTCACACAAGGGATGAATCTCTTCTCCACTAACACGCACGTGATGTGGACTGAATGAAAGAAAGAGGTAATTAAGCCTTGTTTTTCTGGCTCTGTAAGACGAAGGAGACGGAGAGAAACTCAGGATTCAATGAAGAAAACCTGCCGCCGACAAGGTGAGGTTCACAGACTGAGTTACCATAGTAACTGACTCAGAGCTAAAGTTGTGTGAGTGACCTCTAAGGGAAGTTTGCACTAAACCTGCTTTCTGAAATGGGCCTCGGATGTAACGTCATGATTGACAGCTCAAGTTGACTACTGTGGCTCCTTGCAAATTTCTCAATGAGATTTCAGTGTAGAGGAGGATACAATACAGTCATCAAACTTTCCATAAATGTGAGGGTCCAGATATACACAAGAACCTTTTCTGCTGTCGCCTGTACCCACCTGAGGGACCTTTGATAATTCATCTGTGAGTTTAAAGGCCCTGACACACCAAGCAGACGGCAAAGAACTAGTGGCAACGAAGTTGCACTAGAACACACCGCAAAGACTACAGCCGTCGGCCAACCACCACATACGTTCTGCGCATGCGTGAGAGGCAATAACTCTCCATGCCAGCAGGCGGTGGTAGTCTCTAATCGTCATTCCAAAAAGGTGGAAGAATGCGGATAAATAAACCGTTGTTGTGATACAAGAAGACTATTTTCTCACCGCTGTCGCTCACCACTCATAAGAGGTACTTCTTATCGAGAATAATGTCTGATAAAAAGTTGAAAATGGCACTGGCGTTGTCAGCCCTTGGTCTTTTATCAGTGGAACAAGAACAGAAGAGGCGCTTCTGTTTTTCTTCTCGTGCACTGGCTCTCCTGTTTCGCTTAGCTGAACAGCCAATCATGAGAATTCCTACCGCCGTTGACTGCCGACGCCGATTCAACATGTTTAATCGGCCAAAAAAAGGCCAACTGGGGGCGACGGGTAGCGACGGAGCTGGACACACCGCAAAAACTAGGGTGACAGTCTCCTTGGTGTGTCAGGGCCTTAATGTATACTGCGGTTAGTGGAAGGGGTGTTAATATCTGCTGTAACCACCCAGAAATGTTTCGAGAGCTGCTGTTTCTAACGACTGATGAGGGAGACGGTGCAGCCATCACTGCTCTGACACTCACACGACCCCTCAGATTGCATCTCAAAGACAATATAGCGATGATCCATCTTCATTTACAGCTCTTCATATCTGCCTGGGCTGTTGTGTGTATTCAATTGATCTGTTCATAATGTTATGAATTTATATCAGGCTCTTTCTCAGAACGAGCACCTATTGGTATTCCCCTGCGCTCAGCTCCGCCTCTCATCTCTCACATATCAGTCTAATCAGCAGGTACAGCGCTGACAGTAAAAACAGAGGGGACTGTATTCAAACAGTATGAATACAAAACAATGCTCTGAGGCCCTTTTGATGCATGGATGTGAATAATTACACAACACAGGGTATTCCTCTCAGAGGCGCTCCTTTGTTTGGAGTCTGTCCTTCCTTTTGACATGTTTGTGTAATCCTGAGGCTTTACATATCTTGTGAGAGATGGGAGATCTGTGCATTTAATCCACAGAATCTGAAGGATGAGAAAGAGGCTAGTGATATGTCTTTGTGCTAAATCTCATGTGCAGACCTAAAAAAAACAATGCATCTCAGAAGTATTGTTTGTGTACAAAGTCTGATTCATTATGTTCCTCTGAGCCATAGATTTTGTTGTCGCCCAAAACACATCAATGAGCCACACTGCAGCACTGAGCGACATGTTCCCTGCAATATAATGAACCTGACTGAATATAAGAAGTGAACCTCATGCAAAGTGCCTGACACCTGCATTCTTTCTTATAGCCAGCAGAGGGCGACTTCTTTGGTTCAAAAATAGGATGACCATGTTTTTAAACCTCCAAATCAAGACACTTTAATTTTACCGCACACCCACATGTACCAACCTGTACTGGTCGCACAAGGTGAATTCGTGAGCAGCCCGTTGAAGTTTATCAACGGTCTGTACCCCCTGTTTGTTTTCACTAGTTTTAATATGACTTTGTATGGACACTTGCAGTATATACAAAGCAGCATATTCATTGCCTAACTCTCCTGAAGCTTTCTGGGAAACACTGACTTCCTTTTTCGGCATGACAGCTAGCCTACCTGTCGTTACTCAGCAGGTGTTGTTAGCATGATAAGCTAGGCTAGCTAAGCAACAGCCACAACCCAGAGATTTATTGACACACATACAGACTAATCAGTATTGAACTTTGGATTGGAAAACCGGGACATATTGGTGTTTTATAGGTATTTGTGGGGACTTGAGAAACAGAGCTGGAAAACGGGTAGGGTCCCGGTCAAATCACGGGGGTATGGTCACCCTATTCAAAAAATAAGTTTGAGACTATAAAAACCAGCTAACTGTCTTTCACTTGATTTAAGACCTCACTGAACATATTCTTGATTTTGATTTTTTTGTCTCCATCGATGGAGCCCTGCGCTAGTTCAGGCGTAATACGGTAGTCCTGCCCTCATCGGCTTATCTGAGAACCGCCCCAAAGCAACCAATCAATATCCCACTCTGACAACAAGGCGGCCTATTTAAACCATGCTGCCTCTCACTCCTCCTGCATCACATCCACTCTGCTGTGCAATTCTCCTTCCACCACCCCAGCCTCCACCAGCTTCAGTCAGCGCATTTTGTACTCTGGGATGAATTGTTTGCTTGTTATGTCTGCAAGATGTCAGTATCATTTCATGCACATTCAGGTTCTGTTCTGCATGTCCCCATCGGGGGAGTTAAATGTTTGCGCTCTCAGAAAGATCTGTGGCATGCTGCACTGATACTGCTGAGAGCTAAGAGCAGAACCAATACCGCCAAATACAACTGTAGAAACCACGAGTGCAATAAATGGTTAAATCTATGACGAGAGGATTCCTGACTGAACTAGTTTTGTCTTCTTCAATAAAGCATGATGCTTATTTTGTAAATAATGGTTGGGCGTGGGCACCTGTTGTTGACCACAAGTTGCTACCACAGACCAGCCAATGTCAGTATTGATTAGTTCATTAAATAAAGTTTGAGTGTTTGGCAGTTACTAAGGTGAGAAACCAGTGCCAACATGTAGCACTGAAGCAGAGCGTTGACAGGTCGCTGTGTAAGGTCTAAAAAGCTTTCGAGTGACTGTCCTGCAGTTTCAGGTAAATTACAGGGAAAGCTGGTGAACGGACCAGGTCTTTGCAAAGCAAAAGTTTGAGATTATTTAAAATCCATGCTGAGAAAATACTTAGTCTATATTTGCTACAGCATACCTTCATGTCTAGATGGATCATTTATGTGCAGGAGTGTGTTTAAAGCCGAATGTTTACTCTTCCATACATCTGTCCCAGAGGAATCCACAGTGCCGTAAACATGATTCAGACACATGTTCTCTGTATGTTTCCCTCTGTGGATGTTTGATTCTCTCGCTGGAGCCAATCTGTTTAAAATTCTCAGCTTGTATTACAGTAACTGTAAAATGACAGACACTGAATGTGGCTGCAGAGGAATTAATTACACCAGAAATGGTTTCCATCACGCAGCAGCGAAAAACCAATCAGGTTTGTTTTTTAGCAATCCGCTCGGCATCTCTATCTGACCCGTGCAGCACACGGCCTCATCAGATGTGAACATTGTTATGTGGTTCACTGATAGACCAATCAGAGAAACAGATAATTAAATCTTCTTGATTGAAAAGAAAAATGACCCATTGAGATTGTCTGTGATTTCTCCAGCTGTTGGATGAGTTCCAACAAACACAAATTCCTTAAAGGTTAAAGAATAGCTTTGACCTCTATCTCCAATGCAATCAGTAATGCTTTTTGTTATCTCTTTTGTTGTGGCTCTGATGCTTCTCAGCCCGGTTTTGTTAAGAGATGCACATTGCAGCTTTTAGCGAAAAAACTGCACTTTTTCCAAGAGATATGCGATGCTGTTACCTTAGTCTGACAGAAGTTTGGACACCATGTAAAAAAAAATGCATCTCTTAAATCTGCAGTAACTGGTACAGAAAGGTTGAATCATTCCTTTGAACTGCAGCCAGTTTAAATTGAATCAAGCTTGTCTAGTGTCGGCCATTTTATTAAATGTCCCTTGATCGGTGGTTTCCAAGCTTTTCCTTGAAGCCCCCATTCTTGTTTAAAAACAGCTGAGCCCCTCCAGGACCAACATGAAAACGTGACACATTGCTGTCAAAAATAAACATTGTTTAAAATGATTTTATCAGAACCTTAATTACAAGAGAATTTTTTACCCATGTTTAACTGAAGACCTTTGAGTAAACCAACCAGTGAGCTTGTTATCATGACTTTAGTCAATATGTGCAGCTCTATCTTTGACAACCTCAGAGCTGCTTGAGTTTTTTGGCGCCCAAGGTGGTAGGCAAGATCGGATTTTTCTTCTCCCTGCTCCCTTCCAGTCATTGAATCTGTTAAAATTGTTACTTGTTTTTTCTTTTTATGGAAAAATGTGAGACATGAGAAGAAAATAAATTAGGGTACCTTTGCAGCCCTTTACTTGTTAAATTCAAAGCACTCATAACTTTACGTGATATAGCTAGTGTGAGGAATAAATAACAGGGATGTAACGGTGATTTCCACAGATGCTACCGTGCTGATGTTAGTGTAACCTTGCCCACGGAATCGATGTCAATAAACCGTAATCTCATGCAGATGTTAGCTCTATCACGTAACAGAACGTGTGCTTTGAAATGTCTAATTGTTAGTTTCAGCTACTGGAGTTACAGTAACACATTACTCCCAACACTGGTTATCACTACAGAGTGAACCCATCAGCTGTCACATGGCAAACAAGCAGCCATGCAGACATGCTTTAATTAAATGCATAGTCAAATCAAATATATTTCACTCTCAAACTGAATCCCATGTGACGCTAGATGACAAAAAATGGCCTCCTTTCACCAAACAACATTTCAGCCTGAGTGCACTACAGCAGCTGTTAGACTAACAGGCCTAACCACAGAGAGGCTTTTTGAAAACAGCACTCTCTTCATTTAATCTTCTGCTCCCTAACCTGATTCTCCTTCATCTTGTTTTCCGTCGGTGGCCGGGGGAATCTAATTCACGAGAGGTCGATGACAGAACGGGGCCTGCGGTCGTGTTAAAAGGCTCCTGTGCTCTCAGTGTGGAGAGAGATAACTGTGGAGAAGTTAAAGCTGGACATCAAAGGATGAGAGTATCAGGGAATTTATTAGAGCGGAGTTAGCTGGTTTATAGATGTTTTACTGGAAGTAGTAAGTGGAATCAGACTGCTTTTTTGTGACCACTACAAAAAAATACATCACAGGAGGATATAAAAAAATCTAACGAGCGCTGCAAGAATTGTGCAAAAGCTATGATGGATGATTCTCTGTCCTCTTCCATGATGTGTCTATTAATGCTAGTCTGACTTTCGGACCAGTGAAGTCAGTTTTTGCTGGACTTCCCTGTCATGGCCTTTTTCCTAAATCTGCACTTTTTGAAAGATATTATTGTGGTTCTTTTGTTTTGTATTAGTAAACCTGGTAAAAATCTGCAGCTTTCCAACTCTACAAGTTGTATTCAAGGCATTACACGTTGTTAAACATCTATGTTCACTTTTATCACGGTCCTTTATCAGATAAAAAAACAACTTCTATCCGAGCCTCAGACGCCATACGACCCCTTCACATACTAACAACATACGTTAACTGACCTTTACTGGAGTTCCTCTTTGAAACAAAATCCCCTCTCCATGATGTTGTGTACCTGCTGTTTAAAAAAAAGATAGAGATACAGAGAAAAAAGAGACAGCTATAGTCTACTTTCATATTGCTCGTGATGCTGCAGCCTTCAGTACAACAAACAGAAAACAACTAAACCTCAGCAGCATCAGTATGTCTGTCTCTGCCATGAAATATTCGCCTCAGACAATTTGTGGTTCATATTTTGCCGCTATTGACCCGCATCCAAAGAGGGGCAGCTGGGTTGTCCACTACAGCGATTCCAACCCCCGCATCATCAGCACCCCTTGCCCAGGCATGAAATTGACCTTGGCCTGCAGGCTCGAAGCTGAGATAAGCCCAAACAGGAGCGATAAAGACCAGATTCCCTGGGCACCCGTGGACTGAGTGGTGAGGGAGCAACCTTGGGGCCCTGACGTCAGAGAGGTTTTATTATCCCCTCGCAGTGCGCAGTGAAAGACACGCTGAGTCTGAACGCAGCCCGTCTGCCCACCTGCCTTCCCGTTCTCTTGTGTGGCATATTAAAATTCATGAGCTACGTTGGTTTGAATGCCAAGGTTTATGGCAGCGTTCTCCCTCTGCATAGGTCCTCGGGGATGAGCGCCGGGAGAGATTAGAAAAGGACGGTGGAGAGAGATATGGGATCAAGAGGGGAAGAGAGTGAGAGAGGCAGATATGGAGGATAGGAGGAGATAAGGGGAGAATGGAGGAAAGGAGGCAGAATGCTGATATTGGACATTTCATCAAAATCCTGGAGTTCAATATTTTCAAAATGAGCTTTTCTTTTAAGATATCTGAGCAGATAAGACTTACAGCAAAGTATTGGATAAATAAAAATGCTGACTTGATGGTGGCACTGCATGAAAAGTTTAGAGAACACCTTATGCAACTTATAGGTGAGAATGAACGTCCGCACAAAGTCACAAGCAAACCAATCCAGTATTGCTTTTCTTTACCTTAAACTAAAAATTCATTTTTTTTAATGGCACAAGGAAAAAAATGTTATCGGAAAAAGTAATTAGGGTTTAAACTTTGGGCACCCAGAATATCTTTACAAAAAACTTCACAGAATTCATCCCATATTTCAGGGTCAACGTGTTGGACTGACCAACCTATCAGCATTTCCTCCCCCGTATTTGGCATGTCTCATTTACAGACTGTTTACCTTGGCTATGCAAAGACGCATTTTGCAGACTCATTTGAAGGAGATATGGAAATGGGACCGCCTTTAACCTGTCGCTGTTACATAATCTGTGTTCAAAGTATGCAGCCGCTTAAATGGCACATAGCTATAGACTGAACAAGTAGCCTATTACAGGAAATGATTAAGACAGATTGTTTTCATGCCAGGGGTTTTGATCAGTTGGTCGCGGCACACCGCTTGTGTGGTGGCTCTAGCCCTCACTGCGGTGTCCTCTGGTTTTACTTCAACTCTCCTACTTTGCTGCATGTTGTCCATTCTCTCTCATCCCGACAATTACTCTCTTTCTCTCTGCAGCAGTTCCATTTAAATAAAGGTTAAATAACCAGCAAGATGATAAAAAGAGACATAAAATGTCAAGACATTTAGTCTGGATATCCGTCTAATAGACTTGAATTTAGCCTCATGATTGAACAAAAATCCAAAGTCAGGAGAGATGGTCATCCTCTGGGCAGCATGAATGTCTGGGCAGCAATCAAATAATAGTTCATATATTCGAGGAACAAACTGTGACTCTCTTTTCGTCTCTGCCTTCATAAAAACGTTCTTCATGTTTTTGCATGCAATTGCTCAAAATACTATTTGTAAGACTTTTGTCTTGACGCACTGAACAAACAGTACAGAGAGAGAGAGAGAGAGAGAGAGAGAGAGAGAGAGAAGAATTCAGAGGAGTTGAAGGTAGATTTAAGCATAGAAGCAGCAGTTATGAGTGGTTAGAACTAAATGTAACACTCGATGTCAAGGAGAGCAAAACTTTGAAGTGGTTTGAACTACACCAAGCTCAGGCAAGGTTCAACATGGCAACAAAAAAAACACGAAAGGGTTTTCAGAGAATCCAAAGTAGAGAAAGCTGACTGAAGCATGCTGCTGACGGTGTAAAAACTGGGCAACAAAGACGTGTACGGTGACGGATCGGGGGAAAGTGCAGGTGAGTGAATGAGAGGGAAGTGAGGTGTGTAAATAAGGAGAGAGGGATGGAGTGAGTGAACGAGAGACTGACAGACGGAGAAGGCGAGGCACTGACTGAATAAGAGAACGGGACACGGCTGACTGACAGAGAGAGAGGAAGTGAAGGAGGGAGAGATTGGGTGACAGTCTTACTTACAGAGAATTAAAAAAAGGGATGCAGGGATGTGTATGAAGAATAAGAGCTTTGCCTTTTGTAAACACAAGGGGGCAGTGTTGCTTTGAACAGATTCTGTACTTGGCTCTGAAGGGGTTTGGGTGAATGCCTGGCAGTCTGCAGCTGAGGGGATTTGAGCAGTAAATTATTTCCAAATCGCTAAAGAAATGTACCTGGTAAGCTATTATTCATTTAACCAAGCAAGTTGATTTTTACTGGTAAAGGTAATTCAATGTGACAGAAAGAAATAACAAAACCCAATCAAATCTGGATTGTTCTTTCATTGTGGTCAAACACATTTTTTAAAATCCAAATACGACTCCAGAATTTGATGTACTGTCGTTAGATTTGGTTGATCAGTTGTCAGTGTTTGGTATGAAAATAAACTCATTTCTAACACTGTAACTATGCGTCTTTGTGTTGTATTTTATGGGATTGATTGTCATTTGTGTTCCCCAGATTTGGTATCCTACTGATTTTTGGTTAGATGAAATTAAAGGATCATTTCAGTATTGTAAATGCCTCTTCGGCCCGACTTTGGGATCTAAATGTTTATTCCAATTGAACATCTCAGCAGAATGGGCTGTATTGACTGCAATGTAATTTTTAGGGACAACTGCAGCCAATCACACGTCTACTGACAGTGCTTGTTTCTGCGTGGGGTTACCTTGCTCACATTTTGTGGATCGTGGCTGATATCTTTCTTAGATCTATGAAATCTGTAGAGATATATAGATCCACATTTACACATTTATTACGTTGATCCCTAAAAAGCATTTATCAAACACTTGTTGAAAAGATATCTAATGTAGACAAGATGGTCACTCAACTGGAAAGTAACCGCACATGTACGTGCTACGTGATCGACCCTCTGGAGAGGGATAATGCTTGTGTGTGCTCCATAAATCACACTTTATGGAGCACATAGGGTAATACAATGACACTCAAACAAAATGCTATTTGACTGGTGAATAAATCTAGTAATATTGGTGCATATAGATAAAATTAGCCGATACCGATAGTCAGATATGCTAATATCGGCTGATGTGTTCTGCTGGCTGATTAATCGGTCGGGCATTAGTTTGCACAGGGTTGTTTTACTTTGAAAGTTGAGCAGATTGTCTCTGTTCATCCTTGTCTGACTTCACGCTGGGCTCATGCACTCTGTGCAGCTTTAACCTGGCTGTACAGTACAGCGGCTCCATCATAAATGGACTCTGCACATACTGTACTATTAGACATACTTCGACATGTGCTTCTTAAACATACTGCAGTGCATCCTCAAAAGCATTAAATAGAGTGCCCATGATTGGCTTTGGCAGCTGCTTCTCAGCCTTTATACTACTGCGCCCGCTGGAATTAAGGCCAGAGAAAAGTGTATTTTTTCTCAGCAATCCCTGAAAAACATTTTTAGAGCTCCCTAATCAACTTGAGCCTCTTAAGAACACCTGAAGTAATATTAAAATCCCATTTCAATATATATGATTTAGCTTGAATGCTTCCTACAACATTTGAAAAGGATCTATTGAATGGAGGCTCAATGGTTTTGTGGGGCTTGTAATGTTCACGGAGGCCACATTTCTCCAGCTTCCCTTCACCCGTGAAGCAAAGTGCTCTGCTAGTCAGCTTCTACTTAAACACTTGAAGGCGATCACAAAGAGCAGCTAATTAGAGACAGGAAAGAGAGGTCAAGAACTGCACAGAGAGTCAGAACAACAGGAAACCTTTTCAAAGAACCATCATTTCCTTCATTCATGAAGCATTCAAGGTTTTTTTGTGCGAGAAGGAGCTGGCGGGAAACTTCACACTCTCTAAAGATTGTTCCTACTGCCTCTGTGGCCTTTTGTTGTTGTCAGTGACGTTTCCATTGGTCAGCTCAAAGGGAATTGTTGCTGAGGTGAGGATAACTACATGACCTCTTGTGTTAGCTCTTTAGGCTGGAGTCATACTTCAGGTTTAACCCTTTGTTTGCGTGTGTCATGAGCATAATTGTAAATATACCTGACTGTATGTGGCACGTGTTACTTGAGGATACCTCTAGAGGGCACAACAGAGAGCTCAGACCTACTTGATGTGCGGGGATGTAACGACAAAAATGGGGACGCTAAAAGAGGTTACTATCATGTTCATTCTGAGATCAGAACTCTCATAACAAACATCAGTAACAAATAGAAACATCAGATAAGCTCAGGCGACTGATGACCGGTGAACATATCACACCATCAGTACAGTCAGCACCCGGTTTCATTAACATTTTCCTCCATGCACGGCATGAAGGTCCCGGTGTGTTGGTTTATTGAGTGACCCTGTTAATAGGTGACTTTCAGCCGAATATGTCTGTACATGTCGTAGTTACAGCAGCTTTTCAAAACAGAAAGTGCCCTTGCAAATGTCTCTTTGTGTTGTTTTTTATAATCCATCCTTCATCCATCTTCTTTCCTGTTCGGGGTCACAGGGGCTGGAGCCAATCCCAGCTGTCATGTTACACCCTGGACTGAACGCCAGTCAATCACAGGGCTCGCATATAGAGACAGACAACCAGCCAACACACCTACAGGCAATTTAGAGTCACCAATTAACATAACGAACATGTCTTTGGACTGTGGGAGGAAGCCAGAATACACGGGGAGAACCCACGCATGCACGGGGAGAAAATGCAAACTCCACACAGAGAGGCTCCTGTCAGACGGGGATTCGAACCAGGAACCTCCTCGCTGTGAGGCAACAGCGCTTACCACTGCTCAACCATGCAGTCCCATGTCAAAGTGTACTCATCATATATGTATTTAATGAAAAACTAATACACATGCAGCCAGATTCAGGGTGGACAGGAGATATAGTTGAATGGCTAAAGAAGTTCTTGTAATCTGGATTTCAGTCTGTTCTGATGCTGCTCTATAATTAAAACTGCAGCACATATTTCACATCTTATTTTGGCCCACGAGCCACACTCAGAGAAACTTTATGAGGGACGATATTATAGCTTCGTGGTCTTCCAGTACAGATTAGATGTCCTGTTCTACAGTTGTGATAATTAGAAAAGGCTTACTTTGCACTTTCCCAGGAGTGTTGTCCCTGGAATATGGCTCTTAAGGCTGTTAAACACATAATTAACTGCTCTGATGATTTGTGGTTCCTTTCACCTTCCATCCCCATTGTGTTCACTTTTTCCACTCTTCATTTTTCTTCTCTCTTGTACTTAACAACCTCTGTTTCTCATCTACACGTTTGTGCAGCGTATTCTCTCTTTGGACACTCGGTGATGAGGAACGGCCTACTTAAAGATAGCCTGCGTTACCCTTGGGAGTCTTTTTTTTATCCACATTGGTCATAGTTCTGTACCTCTGCACCGCTGTGTTATCAAATCAAATTTATGAACCTTTGCAGAAGTCAAACGTGCATGTTTGCGATCTCACACACAAATGTTGTTTTTTCGAGTATATTGGGAGTTTAAAGGTGAAAACCAAAGATGTATTTCCTACAGCATTTACAGGCCTGTTCTCACCAGCTGTTGTTTACTGTGAAAACTTCCAGGCAAAAGGACAGGTCGATATCAAAACAACAGTGAGGACATATTTAGCATATTAATAGAAAGTTGCAATAGTCAGTGGAGAAGACCCTGAGTCAACTTGCATTTCATTGGTTGGGTTTGCACTTTTCTTTTGTTAAGCTCAAACTTTGTACACGGCTCGGTGCAGGAATAACAACATAGAAATCTTTAAAGGTCACATATTATCCTCCTTTTTAACAAGTTTAAATAAGCCTCAGGGATCTCCGAAACATGTCTGTGAAGTGTCTTGTTCTAAATCCACTCTGATCCTGTATTTGATCATGCCTATAAACCCCTCTATTTCAGCCCTGCTCAGAACAGGCTGTTTCTGTGTCTGTAGCTTTAAATGCAAATGAGCTGTGTTCGACCACTCTGCTCTAGAAGGGCTTTGGTGGCTTGAACTTACTTGCACCAATGCCCAATTGTTTATGTTGGAAAGACAGAATCAGAGGGCAGAACAAACACCTAGCTGTGGGAGTGTCTCCCACCTGGGGGAGGGGTTACTGCCCTTTGTGATGTCATGAAGGGAAAATCTCTAAACGGCCTGTTTGAGCACACATTTACTGAAAGTGGAGCGGGCAGAAGACGGAGAGGATGGAATTTTCTACTAATTTGGGGGTTTATTGAACATCTAGAGACACATATGAGTGTTGGAAAACAATGGTGAAGTGTGTGGAGTGGAGTTACCTGTAGAGGTCCTCTCCTCTCCAAAACACAATCCTGTAATAAATCAGTTTCACATTAAAAATACGTGTTTCTCAGATATATTTCAACAAAATAGAAGTTAAGGGTTCTGCCAGCTGAGCTGCTGCTAGCATGTTTGTAGGTGCTTGGCTTGTTTCAACACAAGTTGTAGGACCGGGAGACCACTCTTTAAAGGTCTCGGTCTTGGAATCAAATGCATTTTTACTCGGTCTCAGACTAGGTACACTCTGAATTTTAAATCAAGACCACCACTGACAGGCTATTTTTCCACGTCATTTCCGTGATTAGAAAGAAAACTCCTCTTTCTAAAAGAATGAATAACTTCAATTCATTTGTAGTTTTATTTTTATCCTGGTAACGGCTACAACCTTCCCGGTGTTACAGTCTAAGAGAGTATGTCTTGGTCACGGTTAGTGCGGTCTTGACGATAACACTTAGGTAACATAGGTAATCATTCAAAAGGTTTTTACTGGGCGATGAATTATCTGCAGAGGTCCTCTGCTCTCTGAACCAAACACACCAGGTTTCTTTAACTGATAAAACCACTTAGAAAAAGCAGATCTAACACAAGCGTCCCTCAGATTCTTCCAAGCCTGGGTTTACAGGCTGCAGGCTGAGTTGTCGCTGACTGTGGCCCAGCTTCTTCCTATTGATTTGATAATCTCAGTTTAGTTAAAACAATAGTAACGTTACTTGAAATAAAAAAAGAGTAGGTGAAAACACAAATTATAACCCTTACAGGTAAAACATTAAACTCATATTGGTTTATGGTGTGTCGCTGAACTAAAATAAAGCTTTAGTCAAACATTGTATTAATCATCAAAATCTGATTTGAATGATTAGCTAGCACGTCAGCAGTTAGCTTTGCAGCTCCTGTACTTTGCAGATGTATTAATTGTGCCACTTTCTGATGTGACCGGGCCTGTGCTCAAAAAATCCACTGTATGATTTATAACGTTATCTTCATGGTTAAGTTCTTCCTCAAGTAGCCTACTACATCGCAGGCAGTAATTTGAGTGCAGAACTCAAAGAGCCTCAAAGAGGATAACTAAAAAAAATCAATGCTTTTGACAAATCAAGCAACCCTTTTGGAGGAAACTCTCTCCCTGTGGCCACTTTAGTTTGTGGAGTGCTGTCAATTAGAGTGTTATTTAAAAAGGTGAGAGAGTGTTTTAGACAATTCTGAAGTGTGATTTTCTCCGGGAGTAGATGACCTTATTTTTTATATGCTTTGTGCAATATGAGGAGTGCAGCTTTTCCAGTTTGTAAGATTTTCTGCTGCTCTGAAGTTTTGATCCTAAAGTTTCTTCGCAGTGTACTGTCGGTCTGAGATGATCAGCTGATGTGAAAAGTTTCATAAATCAGCTGCCCAATTAAAGACGAGCATAAAAGAGCGAGAGGCACCCCAAAGGTGATGTGATTTAAATAACTCCTTTTAATAGGCAGCGGCTCGGAGGGGTTCGCTGGCAATTATCACTTGTGACCCACAGCAATTATCACCTGCTCCCAGCAGACAAAAGGCAATTTCCAACTAATTGAGTGCTAAGCCACAGGAATTGTGAGAGCTTGACCTTTTATGCGGTGGTTTGGAGGAGGCACAGGGACACATATTCAGGGCCAGAATGTCGTTTGGAAACTGCGACAATCAGCTTTACCTCCCTGACCTTAATGACGAGCTGAAAGCCACAGGGGGTGGAGACTAAACTCCAGCGTTAGTCGTCGTAGAACGATGAATCACATAATTTGTTTACTCACTAATGGCAGTTTGAAGTACTCATTGTTTTCAGCTGTATTAGGTCGAGTGTTTTAATGTTGACTCAATCAATTGACAATCACTCTCTGTCACTGTCTCGTAATCATCTCTCCCCTCAGAGTATAAAAACAATGCTGCGTTACTTTATGATAGGCCGATGAGACTAAAGGTCCCTGCGGTATATTCAGACACACACACATTATGCACACGACACATTATGCTATTAGAGATGCAACTGATGTGATTGTTATAATACTACATTGCTGCCTCGGCTTTAAGTGCTTCCTGAGTGAATTAACCTGTTTCAGGCATTCAGAGAAGGAGCGTTGAAAATAAACGGGTGGAAAATTGAAGTTTTCAGTGAGTGTGGGCGTCTAAGATTGTATTTGTGGTTTTTCAAAAGCCTCCTGACTACACTTATGGGGTTATTATCGCTCACCGTCTTTACATGATGGTCGTTTTCCTCTGATTACTCGTGCTGCCAAGTTTAAATGCTGTCAGTATTTTACACCACTTTGTCCAGGGTAATAATAAAGGGAAATATGCCGAATTTTCATGATTTCATCGGGATAACAGTTGCACATTTTTGAGAGAAAGATTTTGATAACCCACTAGCTCATGTTACCAGCTAACATTAGCATTCAATCAATCCAAAATACTCACATTGTTTACACATTGTAATGGGAAACATCCAGCGTGTTTGACCTCTATGGGTTTGAATAAATGTGTCCAAGATGTGTTGTGATATTTCATAATGAATCTATACTGTTTCTATGATGAAACACCCAAAACCTGTAATGTTAGCTTGGAAGTAGTTACAGAAAATGCTAACATTAGCACTTCTTTAATAGTAGCTATTTGGTGTGTCACCACTATCACTATCCATTGTCTTTTTATTTGCTTATCGGGGGGAAGTGATAACATTCATTTGACAGATTCCCCTTTGTTTAAATGATCTGCAACCATAGACTGTAAATAAAGCTCAAGGTTGAGGAAACATTGCCATGGTAACAGCAAGCTCAACCAATCAGAGACGTCGCTGTGACACTCTATGATCGTGGGTAGTGTAGTTGTTTGCCTCGATATCGCGAATAAATCTTGTTTTTCTTAAAACGAGGTTGACATCATACAAACTTGTGTCTCCTACAGGAGCGTAAACCATCGTTTTAAACTCGGGTAGCTCGTGGTCAGTCTACTTTGGATGGTTATGACATTACGGCTAATAATCAAATCCGCTATGGAGAAAATTAACGGGATTTTTATTTCTGGAATCACACTGTTGAGCCCTATAACATGGATGTTGTCTCAGTGACGTCACCCATTAGTGTCTGAAGAGGTGTTTTGAAGCCTTAGGATGGTGGTTGCCCTGTTGGAGAACATTTCTTAAACGTACTTTAGTTCAACCTAAATCAGGAAAGGAGGTGGAGCTGAGACGGGCCTTGAGCCTCCTGACAAAAACTACAACGTGCCCCATGTCTAGCTGAGGAGTGGAAGAGTCTGTTAACTTTAAAAAAAAATATGTATGCTGTTGATCCAATAAAACAATGTGATCTGATCTGTGGGATTTATGATCTGTGTCGTGGTGATGAGGCCAGGAGGAGGGGCCCAGTTTGAATGTTGTGTTTAAAACCTGCTATGAACAATGCTACCTTCTCAACCTTTAAGAAACTTTGACACTGGACATGGTGTGACAGTCTGGCTAAACTGGTTTACCACTGGGACTCAAAGGTTTACCATGCTGTGATGAAAGGTAAAACAAATGTATACTATGAGCGCAGCACCACCAGAAGGTCAAACGGATACGTATTTAAATGCAGAGTAGAAAATGAACTTGTTGGCATTTTTTAAATATCCGTAAGCAGTGCATGCACATTAACAGGAAAGTCATAGAGAATATAAAAGACCCCGAGCCCTTCCCTAAAGATTCACAGTATGTAATTTAAAAGGGCATTCTGTGCTAGCAAAGTGTTTGATTTGGCCCTACTGAAGCCAGATGAAGGAGCTATTTTGGGTGCGCTGAGTGTGCTGAAGGTCAGCCGAGACCACGATGTGCTTTGATCCTGGAGACAGATACAACCGGTTCATGAATGAGCTGCTGTGGGCCGCTGCATCAAGGACTGCTTCAGGAACCAAACTCAGGAAGGGCAACCTCAGACATGTTTGCTTTTTATCGACTAGTGAGCAAAAATTTACAGAAGCATTGGTGTTGTTATTTATTCCAAAGAGAGAGTTTCTCTTTATGTAGTTTCACATCGGTTATGTCACCTTGAGCTGTCGGCACAACTACGGTTCAAAGAAAGATGCACATTTACTGAGAGTTTTGTTTTCCAAGCACCATCTCCATCCTGAGGACAAAACTGTCTACTATCTACGACTCACTCAGAGATCAGAAAACATGTCGGCAGATTTGCAGAAACAAAATGATAAATCAAAAACATGTAAAGGGAAACAAAGACAACGCACTCATTGTTTTGACTCTACATATTGAAAGGAAATAAGTATTCATAAGCCTTAAACATTTATAATTTATATATAAAACAACAAAGAAGGAAAGGAAGCATTTCATTGTATCCATATACTGTGTTTTTGAAAAGGCAGCAGTATGACAGCCCTTAGCTGGAAAACTCTATGGGTACTTCTCATGTCTCCTAAATTGCATCCATGTTTCCTTTCCTTGCTTCCCTCACTCGCGTCTTAGTCCCTCTCCCCAGAGATTCAAGAAGAGACATGACGAAACGAAGCAGAGGAGCTAGGGAACAAGGAAGTATGTTTGAAGAGGCTTGAGATGTCCTTTCCTCGGTAGCGTCAGGTGAAGCGATGTCCGTTTGTGATGATGACATCACCGCTCAGCTCAGTCAGTCCGCTCTAACAGATGTTTGTCTGCACACGTGTACTGTATTAATTCTAATAAAATACACACAGTCACAGTGTTTAGTCTGTGCATGATACCTGATTACGAACACGTGCACACGGAGAACAACCTGCAGTCTGCTGAAATTTTACGGATAATTTCTACAGGCAAAAAGCTTTATTTTGAGACTGTTTTACTGATAATCTGATAGTGAACTCTGTATTTTATGAACTCTGGTACTTTACGATGTTTCAGGAACGCTGAAAAATATTTATGAGGTTCAAAAATTCTGCAAAACAAAAACGCAGAACATGTTTCAACCCAACGATCATTAATGATCAGTCTGATATGAAACTTTAATAACATGACGATGAGTATATAACGTGTTTACTGACTGACAGACTCCCACTCTGTCATCTCATCATTATTAGAAAAGGACAAATAGTCTGAATCTTAAAGGCAGGGTTGGTCATTTTCTCCAGATCCACTTTTTAAGATTTGGGTTGAAATTGTCTTTAGGTCCTGACAGAAATTAATAACTCATGTTCTCTGAAAAAGGAACGAAGAAAATCCATCATCTGTAGCAGTTGTAAGTCTGTAAAAACTTTGACCAATGTCTGCCACGAGGTACCAATCTGATGAACCAATCACGCCTCCCTGTCTCCCTGCTCGTTCTCTACTCCTTGCGTGCACAAGCCCACACTCAAAGCGCGTCACCGATGACGGAGTTTATGAGACATGAGACGACGTAGTTTCTACACAATGCAAGCGATGAGCTGAGGTCCGCGAGCAACGGCGCTTGTGCATGTAAGTGAGGGGCGCGGCTTTTGAGGTAGCACAGAGAGGAGGGGGTGGGTGTAGACGGAGCACTGAGGGAATGCTACTTTCAAAATCATGCTAGTTTTCAAAAATTACCACTTTGACTGAAACTTAACTGTTTTTGTTACTTTGAAGCAACACCTGGAGCGTATGAGTCACCGTAATGGAGTAAAAACCCTTTTCAATCCCAGGTAAATAGTAACTGAGGCTGTTCTGATTCCTACTTCCTCCCTCACAGTCGTTTTTTAAATGTGTGACCTTTACTTTTATTTATATTGTTGTGATGTTCTCTGCAGATCTAGGGTTCCTGCTGTCACTTCCTTCTAAAACTTGCTTTTATCTGAATTGTCATACTGACTAAAATTGAATGTCTTTTTATTCATTTAAGTGCTTTGCCCTTCAAGGAAGAAATAAGAAAAATCAATTTACAGGATATGTATGCAATCTTGGCTGTGGGAAACATTCATATTTAGTTGCAGTGAATAGAAAGCATTGTGTTTTCTTTTACTTACAGAAAATGTCTTGGTTCTTCTTGGCAGAAACACATACACCAAGGTGACGGTCATTCAGGCTGTTATGGTCCATTGCTCACAGAAATGGCACACCCAATCATCTGTGCTGCTCTGTCTGTGGGCAGCTGTGCTCGTGTGGTCTGCTTGAATGATCAGTGATTAGGTCTTTGATTGCTGAATGTCCCCGCGGACGACTGCAAGAAAATATTTCACAGTGATGCTCAGAAACATACAAGGTTATTTTGTGTGGAAGAAAACAGTCAAACTGCAAAAAGGCACCACATTAAGATTGTTTATGGCGACCTGCTGGAGTTCTAATGCAGCAATGCATGAAACATTTTGTGTCTTGGAATTGAAAGAAATGCATCATTTAATTATATTCCCCCTGAGTTTGACCTTTTTTTTCCCTCCAGCAGTAAAAGCCTTGTTTTTGTTATTTGAGGTTTTCATGGTTACATTGCATCTCATACATAGACCGATGCACACATACTGCAGTAACACAAGTCTTTTCATACCCGTTTCTTAAATTGCTCTGAATGTGAAGTATTGTATTGACAATAAAAAAGCGGCTGCAGGTGTATTTTGAGGCAGTGCTTTGACCTGTGAGTCTTCTGCTATGCACCGTCTCACTCTCTGTATCTATTAGTCGTAAGCTCTGCTAAGCTTCTCAAGGTTATTTGGAATTTCCTGCATGGATGGTTTCTTGACATGGGCGTAATATTGGTGTCTCCAGATGAAATATTTCACCTCTCAGTCTCACTTGTTTCAGAATATGTGAGCTACAGGCTCTGTGGAGCGCCGTCTCAGGTATCATCTGGTTGTATCTGTCAATCACAGGCGAGTGATGGACAGTGCTGTATTTATTTCATTGATTCAAATCATTGACCCCATCTTATTACTGCCAGTCAAACAGGTGCAGCAGACAGATTCTGTTTTTTTCCTCTCAGAGCCTTGTGAGAAAGACATGGCTCCTACGAGTCACCATGGTGGGGTCTTGCATGTAAACCTGGAATGACCACATGCTCAGTATGGGCTGGTTGTGATACTAAACTAACAAATGCAGATGCAAAGAGGAAGAAATGATTGGTATTCAATTGGAAAAAAGGATTTCAAGGATTCACTGACGTTTCAGCTGTTTGTCGATTGATCAGGCTGCAAATTAATTTTTGCCTTTGGGGGAACGTTTCTTTTAGAGAGAGAACTACATAAAAGCAAATTGGAGATCAAAATGTGCAGACAAATAGATCAGATAAATGTGATGATAAAATTAGGACAGCAAGCATTCAAAGCCAAATGGCTGTTTTATAAGTCAACTTCAGATCAATGTGGTCCATAAATGAAAGAGAAACTGTACAAGCCACAAACACAACCGCTTAGTGCAACCAAGCGGCAACCTCCGGGGTTCAAAAATGAAGCCAATGCGGAAGTGCAAAATCCTGCAGTTCATCAAGAGCTCTTGGAGACAGCCTCAAGCCTCAAGCGGACCGCTTGAGGCTTGAGGCTGTCTCCATGAGCCCCGGAAGTCACATACGCGACCCATTAAAACAGCCAGTTTTTACAGCAGAAATAACAAGTTTAGATGATTAGTCATTGTCCTCATGGACACACACTGTACAGGGGTGAATTTCCTTCCCAACGCATCCGTTATTATTTCATGAACAATACGTGTTAACCATAGTTAAGCGCATAGCTGACCTGATTAACAGGTGGGCGCGGTGTAACGGTTCGTCAAGAGGCTTAAAACCCGCCTCAGCCCCACCTCTCAGCCTGTCGTTAGGTTGACTGAAAGTTAGGCTGAAGGCGCATTCACACATACTCCGTGCACGCCGCGGTCCATCTGCGCCACGGTTTTGTTCCGTCGGACGGCGCGCGCCCATTCACACTGGATCCGTTTCTGGAACGTCAGCGCAGCGAAGCGCACTCATGATCTGCTGTACACACATCACGGGAGAACTACAAGATCACGCGGGAATAAAGAGAAAAACGTGCAGACAACATGTCTCTTTGTCTTTCTGACGATGATTTGTTGTTGGTTTGGTGCCTGTCTTGACGTTACGTTGATAAAGTGATTAAAAATACGATCGCGAGTCCGTATATTGTGTTTTATTTTGAAATTGACCGGATGCTCTGTGCGTTTCCTTGTCTGACTTCCTGTCCGGGTTGTGATATTCTGTCTGGCTTGACGCGTGTCTGCAGCGTAGTCCGTCGAAAATAGACCTGCAGCGTATTTGAAACGGAGCAGAGCGACTTGGCGCTGGTGGCACGCTCCGGAGACGGACCGCAGCGCCCGCTGTGTGAACACAATGATTGACTAGAGTGGCGGCTAACTACGGCGTAGTGCGCGGCGCTGACGGACCGCGGCGCGCACGGAGTATGTGTGAATGCACCTTGAGACAGGATTTCCAGCATGGCGGCTGCTGCCGATGAGCCTCCGGAGCCCCCTGCAGGATCAGATGGCTGACTTCACTCAGGCTTCGTCCATTAATATTTACAGTCTACGAGTGCAACCACGTTTCCTCCTGCTACTAACATACAGCGAGTAAGCAAGGAAACGAGAGTGGTTCAGATATACTTTCAGTGAGCGGCAGGGATGAGATATTTTTGGGTGTGTGTTCCTTGTGATGGTGTGATGGTGTGTCCCTCTGCACATGAAGTGCATGTGCAGTAAACTTTGCATTAATACATCCAGGGTGAGTTTTTTTTTTGAGCCACACATCGCCTAACACTATTCGCTGCGTAATAACCAAGTTAGGGTTATAAATTGTAAATGAAAAAAGCAAATCATATTATAACTTTATTTGGATAGCATTTTCAAAAACAAGGGTTTCCAAAGTGCTTTGACACGTGCAGAAGGATTCACAACAACAAAGAAACACAACACTAACACAACCCACAGAAGAGACACGCAACCAAGAACAACAAAACCTAAACAGTAAAAGAACCCAGACAAAAACCCGACCAGCATCCGAACCCAAAGTACACACAGGAACCATGGCAGCATTTGTAGAACGACACCATCCTCCCTCACCTACCTTTCTTATTCCAAACATATACTCCTGAACTCAATAAACACACTTTAAAAATCATATTGCCGTATAAAAAGTATTTCTTCTTACTTCACTGTGTGTTGTAAAGACATTTCCTTATACATTACATACCATATTTGGTTACTATGTGTTCAAAAAGCTCAGGGCTCCTCTGACACACAGTATGAATGTATTGCTGATGTATTTGCTTTATCACCTTAAGCACACAGTCACTCATTGGAGCCCCGCCTGGCAGCAGTGTATTCATCAGTGCAGCAGGCTGGGAGTAAGTTACATGTTAGTGTGGATAGCATGAAATGGTTTATTGATTACAGAGCTGGGCAGGGTGATTAAAATTCATCTGAAGGGAGAGTCACAACAACAGCAGGCGGGGCGACAAAACGCTCGGGCCGACCTCTCGGACCGAACATAAACTGTACATTTTAATCAATGAGGTCCAGCGCTGCTCATCCGTCAGTCTGACACACAGGCCCGTGTAATATCTGACGATGACAGAGTGTGTGTGTGTGTGTATGGATTCATGTACTGCATAACTCACTCCTGTGTGTGTATGTTAGGTGGGTGCATGTTGTGAGAACCCTGCCATGCTGAGATAAGACCTCAGCTCTGATACCGTCTCACTGATATCTATCTGTTCCTGCAGTCATCATCAATAACTGTCCACATAGATAATAGATCACATTGTTACTCGCAGTGTGCTCAGAGAGATCGAGTCAGGATGAATATTATTTTCTGTTTGTCCAACAAACTATTTTACCATTTTCACTGAGGAGAGGATTTAAATTCAATAATATGTTGAAACTTTTTTTCCTCCTGTTACAAAAACGTTTCCAAACAGACTGTACACAAAGAAAAACAAAACATAATCAGTATTAGTGATAATGTATCAGGGTCAAATATGCACAAAGCTTTGTCGTTAGGGGCGGCAGCAGCTCAGTCTGTAGGGACTCGAATGGTTCAAGGTGCTTATAGGAGAGGCAACAAACCACAAAACTCTGCTCTTTTGTGTGCAGCCCCTAACTCTGACATCTCGCTGTTAGTGCATGTCCATAGTCGTGTGTGTGTGTTTGTCTTTTATGCCCTTTGTGTGTGTAGCATGTTTAGCAACGGAGTGTAAAAGTGGAATTTCCCTTCCATAATAAACGAGCTATGCAACAGAACCCAAAAAAATAATGTTGACAGCTCGATAACTATCACCTGAAAAAAAGGTAAAAAGCTGAAATGATGAGGACAGCAGTGTTGGTTTACTCTGAGGGCAATATGGAAAAAATATATCACGATTTTTTTGTCAGTATCGTAATCACGATTTTTTTCATACTGATCTTGAAGACTCATTTGCAAGTTACTGACCAGTTCAACCACTTATTTCCCTGTATAATGTTTTTAAATGCACAGAAACTGTGATATTAGGTTTAGTCTATTTAAAATATGTCTTTGCTGGAGGGTATGGAGGTCTCCCGCAGAACATTTTTAGCACCAAAAATGTGTTTCTCTACATTCTGATCAATTTTTATACACAATTTGGGGGTTTTCTTCACCACTTTAAAATTGTGATTCAGTATTGTGTGTTGCTTTGGAGAAATCTCAGTTCCATATAATCGGGATGACGTTCTTTTTACGGACTAACTCTTAAGTTTCGTTTTGATTTTCAGCGATGAATCCTGCTCCGCTGCGGCGCAAAAGCAGAGGGGGAGACGCGTCTGTGTGGGAGCATGAACCACAGCATGATAGAATGAACACCCAGTTCTACAATCTCTCTGCTTTGAAAGATCGTCAACACGTTCAAATCCTTCAAGATCTAAGATTGTTATATATTTACTTCTTCCTTAAGAGTCATTTTCCATCCACTACAGAAAAATAGAAGCTGTAAGGATATTAACAATGTCTTTGAATAAATAAGACCTTCTACAAAACATCTCCACAGTGTATCTTTACAGAAGGCTGCTCAATGGAAGGCTGCTCAATGGAGGTCTTATCTACACTTAATATTTTGTATACTCTAACTTTGAGAGAAGAGGGGGCAGCATGGCCGTGCAGAGCTTAGCTCTGACGCGCAGCAAAGTGCTTCTCTTTGTGCAGCTTCAAAGTTCTGCGTGGGTTTCTCTGAGTGCTCCTGCTGCTTCCCACTGCACAAAGGTTTGCTTTCATGGGAATCTCATTTTGTGGGTTTCATGAACAAGCAAAATCATTTTTTTTATTAGACCAGACATATGCACATACCATCAGTAATTTCACAGCACTTGGACAATGGCTTGTACGACCCCTTTGTTACATTTCCTGACAATGCTTTGTCTGACTCAAAGTATTTCATGTGGATCTTTACATCTGTGTTTACTGAAGTTCCCTTGGGCAATAGAGGAATCCCAAGCTTCCCCTGTGAAGCAGCTGAGTGTCCAGATGTGCTTTGGACAGCCCACCACATGTCTGCATGTATGTGTTTACTTCATGTCGCACATTCTGCAAGAAATACGGATGTTATAAGTCCATTTGCATCGGTGACTTTTGGGCAAAACAACCCCCACCACACATGTAGTCATACAAAACCCAATACCAGGAATCCCATTTACATTTTAATGATATTAACAGACATGCACTAGACTTAAGAGACAATCCTTCACTGTGCATCATCCTGCATGATGCATTTTGTCCCTCAGCAGGAGGCGATGAAGTGATTCATCATTCACTCTGTGCCTCTTTAATAAACAATGAAGGGAAACATATTTGGTGTCCTCTCTGAGGCTGCAGCTGTCTGCTGTAATTCCTCTGTGGTCAAGGTCAAACCCAGAGACTCAGAGCTGCAGAAACCTGATGATCAGTCTGTGTTCAGTGTATTTACTGAGCTGCAGATCAATCTGTCTGCACCCTGAGCTGCAGAATTTTGTTTTTTGGCTGTATTGCGGCCAAATGGATCTGGAATATGTATTGATTTTTTTGGTTTACCCAAGAGTAGACATTATTCATTCAATGAGCAAGAAGAAAAGACAACGAAGGCTGAGCTGAGGGGATGCCAGCCCAGTGTGTTTACTTTATTGGAGTTTCTATAAAAGGGAAAGTCTGACTGTGAAGTTAAATGATGAAAACTAAAATGATGCTGACAGTTTTTTTTTTTTTATCACATGGCATGGCAATTCATTGATTTCTATTCGTTGTCTGGAATTTCTGGCAGGATTGACACATCACTGGTCCAAGAATGGATCTGTAAAGCTAAACAACATTACATTTGAAGGTTTACGGACAGCTAACAACCTCTAGTTGCTGCAGGAATTATGAAAGAACAATTACTGGAAGTCCTAATTTATTTTATACTGGCGTCAGTAAAAACCCTCATTCAGCCTCTGCCTGAAATGGTTCGTTTCAGCTGCTGTCTCTTTAAGGCCCCCCCTTCCAACGTGCTCACTGTCCTCTGACTGGCCAGCCTTCTGGAAGCCTTCAGGGGGCAGAACGCTGCAGGGCTGCCAGGGGCAGGCTGCTGAGAAGAGAGCCTATAGAGGTTTACGTAGAGGCTGGAAGCCATCTCGGGGAATTATCACGTGTTTTGCAGAACAAGCTGTTTAGCGCCCTCTGCAGACTAATCCTTCGATATATGTTTACCTCATTATCTGAAACTTTGCCCACGTTAAGTGTGGCCATTTTTTTTAAAGTTGGGTTAGCAGAATAGGTAACCTTTTAACTGTTTGAGGCTACTTCTTCTTCATGGGTATACTACTGTAAAATGTATATTGTCCAATCATTAGTAGTATATGGAGTGAAAAGCGGAGTAGAAGTGAGTAAGTGGATATCACTTACATCCAGTATTTGGGAACAAATGCCCTTTCAGATCCAGCTTGATTCGAGAAACATTTGACATAGTGGTCATTGTGCACAGACCCTGCCATGGTGCCACACTGTAAATAATAGGTTTTGTGGCAGCACAGTGGTGCAGTTGTCGCCTCGTGTCTGAAAAGGCCTTACGGCTCCCGAATCATAACGTTCACCTCTGACAAGTACACCCTCTCCTCACACACACACACACACACACACACACACACACACACACACACACACACACACACACACACACACACACACAGTGAACACCCACTCTCAAGAGTTCACACAGCTTGACACATCAGCCAGAGTTTCATATAAAACGCCAAAGGCACACACACACGCACATGCACGCACACGCACACACAGCTACACTTAAGGTTAAAACTGCAACCACCTCGCTTTTTACAGATATCTGTCAAGTATACGAGCCATGGCTTTTATTGTGTCTTCTGCATGGTGTGCAGATATTTCTACGTGCACATGGCAGAGTGCAGAGGTTCAGTGTGCAAACAGTTAGCACAGTGCATCAGGCTGTGGCCCTTTGGGGTAGCAGCAGTCCTTAAAACCCTCTCTGTGTAAGCTGGAGGAGTCAGACAGAGGTTGTAATTAAGGGATCCATTTTTAACGGAGGTGCTTCAGTCTGCAGAAAGAGGAAGTCATTGTTCCCTCAGCCTCATGCATTAACAATGAAAGCCATCATCTCGCTGATAAGAAAGGAACGGGTGGCATTCTGGAGAATGAAATATCAGACCCATTTCTGTCGCAGTCGGCTGATAATGTCCTCTTGTGCTTACAGAGAGGCCTAAATACTCTTTAGGATGTTAATGCAGCTCTTTAGGAGGTTTAAAGTGTATATTTAAAGATGATTGTGCAGCTCAGCAACAGAATCTGAAGAGTGAAGTGTGTTACTCAAGTCTTTCGTTATAATGTTTCTACTCTTGCCCTGTAGTTACGTCAACTTGTATGTTTCAATATATCAATTCCTTTCATCCAAAACAGTCCACTTGATGTATTCATCATAAGACGAGCCTTACAATATAGAAGAAAAAGTCTGAAACATCGGGGGAGGAAATAGACGCTTCAAAGTAAAGCTGTTTTCTGGTATTGAGCCAGATTTGGCCTTCGAAAAGGAAAAAAAAGGGATAAACAAATGTCCACACAAGTGATGAAATATAAACTGTACTAAATAACACAAGGTGATGTGACTGCCTTCATGTCAGTACACATCCAAATACTCGGGACAAAAGAAAATCAAGACAGCTTTTGTCTGTTCCCTCAATATCTCAGAGTCAGGTTTTCATCAGGTTCTTCTCTGCTGTGTCATGATTTCAAAAATATTATTTGCAGATGAATGTGAGTGAAACTTGTATGTTTCGTCCGTCCACTTCTAACTGATGTGATGCTGTTTCGATTCGTCCCAGTCTGCCTCTGATTCTCCCTTTGGTGGCTCTGAAATCACACCGTGATAAATAGTGTCTCCTTGGCACAATATTAAAGGTGTCCTTTGCTCTAATAGTGAGATCTCTAGTGGCGAATAACCCCCCTCCTTCCCCCCTCAGTGATGATGGACTGTCTGGGCTCTAAACCGCCTGCCATCCATTCACGTCCTCAGATGTAGTTTGGCTTAATGTCTCTCAGCCGTGCTGCTGAGCTGCCAAGTGAAGGCGCAGCAGAGACAGTAAAGCAGAATCAGTTCCATAGCTGTAAATGTGAGTCAGTATCGGACGGATATCCAATGTCAGGATAGGATCGATACATCCATGGTCCCAACATAACCAGCCTGTGGTTATTTATTTATTACGCTGTAGGCCGCACTATTACAGTACAGAACCATAACTATTTGTAGTGTTTAGTGAAAGGTGTTGTTTGGGGTTAAATAAAATGTAAGTGTACCTGCTGGTTTCACTCAGGACTCGAAGCGTTGCCTCCGCTGAAGGCAGGCGGGCCCTTTATTCGTACCACCACCACGTTTCAAGCTGAAAGCTAGTTTGAAATGTATGCTGACCGACTCGAAAACAAATAAAAGAAACATTTGACTTAGATTTTCAGATAAATGTGAGCTTGGGTTGAACAGTGTGACAGTCAAAACAGAAGGAGCATTGGGAGCTTCCAGCAGTTCCATGAAACAAATCACCAATATACATTTTAGTACTGTCCTGATAAAATGTAACAACGAAGCATCACATATCCACAGACTGCATTCAGTGACCAAAAATAACCAGCACTAAACAGCAGTGGTCCCACAGGGATAATAACAGGCTGCACCCCTCTGCTTAAAATCATAACGTCCGTGCAGCGGGGTGATGCTGCAGCTTGTGTTGCCAAACACGGGTGTGCCATTATCACTGCTTCCAGAGTGCCAGCGAGGCGGGGACATTTAGCAGGGTGTCAAAGTCGCTGCAGTCCTCCATCAAACAGCAGGCAGCAGGATAAAGGCTCTGTCAGAAATACTGACAGCTGTAATATTTCACCTGGCCCTGGAAGCCATTCCATCAGCCCCAACACAGACACACAGAAATATTTCTTCTCTTTACCCCCCCCCCCCCCCTCATATGAATATATATGAATATTTTTCACGTTATTGCCTGCTCAGTTGTTATCATTGTTGCGCTAATGCAGAGAAAGTTAGGAGAGACATTTTCTTGTGTGCTGCCTTTGAGGACATTTGCAGTGACTGAAATTGTCTCAAATTTCTCCTTGAATAAAGATGAAAGCTTCTTCAAAGTGTAACTCCACCTTGCTGCAGGTTTGCAATCACACAATTAAGAAAAGTAGAGAAGGAACTTTAATATCATTAATAACATCAGCACTGAAATACAAGGGCACAACTGCAAGTTTTTAATCGTGTAAGTGAGTCGCATATTCACATTAATGTCACGTTTTTCCACCGAGTAGATGAATGAAAAGGCCAGTAGTTAGCCTTTAAAGAACAGATGCACCTTAGGCGTCACTTCTGCTCTGAATATCACCCTCACACTTCTTTAATTGCAGCTCTTCTGCTCACTCTCCTGAAGAGCAGACAGAGGCAGTGTGAGAAGAAAGGCACAGCAGGAGGGAGATGTCACAGATAGGGTCATAGATCACTTTTAATTGATATCACCCAAAAGTCCTTACTCTGGAGTTTGTAGGATTGAGTCGGGGAAGAGTCGGATACAATAGCTGCCATCAGTCTGATGAGCTACATTTGGCTCCTTAAATCTAAAATAAACAACAAATTGGTGGGAGGACAAAGCTTTTTTTTAAATACATTTAAATAAAACAACAGAAACTTTAAAAAGAATATCAAGTAGGTAAGTAGGTAAAGTTTATTCATAAAGCACCTTTCAAGAACAGACGTCCCAAAGTGCTTCACAATAAAGACTTGAACAGAGACATTACAGACAGACAGTCACGTAACATCAAATATAGACAGATCAAACAAAGGCGAGTTTGAACAGACGAGTCTTTAGCTGCTTTTTAAAAGTGTCCACAGCGTTCAAGGCTCTCAGTTCCAGGGGGAGACAGTTCCTCAATGTAGGTGCCACAACCTCAAAAGCTCAGTCTCCAGGAGGATCTGGAAAATGTTGCTGGGGAGAGGGAAGTCTGGGTCGACTTATTGCACTTGATGCCACTGCGACCCAACCTCGGATAGGCGGATTTGTGTGCATAAAGAAAAACGGTCTTGGGTCAAAACATTGCCAAGTTTGACAGGAATATAAAACGAGGAGACATTAGAGAGCTTAATGACTGTTACTAAATTATCTGATGCGCTTAGAAGAGCAGCAAATGCCATCACTAGAGTGTAACCCGCCATTTTTTCTCAATACATGTTGAATTGTCCATATTTACCGCAGTGAGAGTGTTTGATGGTCGTATGATTGCACTACTGCTCACATGTCTGCAAACGATGCCACCAGCTAACAGCTGCTACTGTAAGAACACACGATTGATTCTGTTTACAATCAATGTTAACATATGCAACATGCATGCAACCAATCACTCAGTGTTGTGTCAATATTTATGGCTTCACGGGTCCTCAGTCATCAAAATGCAATGAAGACTGAAACTGTAATCCATCATTTGTTAGTGTCATGTTGATGGCAGGGTAACAGCTGCTGAAGACCTGACTGAAGCTTTTTCCTGGTTTAAAATAAGGCTAAAGGTGGTACCTTTCTTATCATGTGTGCACACACGTGCATGCTGGTCATCCAAACACTTACAAGCATTTACAAGTGTATTCTAGGTATTTTTGTATTATAAGACACAAACAGTGACAGCTTTCTAAAATGACAATCCCTCCACCATTCTGAGATCCAGGTAGATTATTTAGATTTTTTTTGACAGAATTATTGGTAGGGACAATTCAGTGGTAGCAAGGTATCTGTAGGCACACCTGTAGCCAAAAACAGACACGCTGCAGGAATACTTTTTACTTCTTCCTCTCCTTTTAATGTCTTTGTCTTTGAGAGTTTTGGCAGCGACTTTTCTGGCAATTACATTGCCGCCACCACATCAGGTTAATGCCATATCACACTTAGGGGACGAGGGTCCGAGATAGAACAAAATATGGCGAAGGCCGACGCCTCGTATATGTAAGAACAATTCTGCTACACAACAATGAACGGTTTCAAATACATATTAAAAGGGACATTTGAGGTTTTGAGTTGCTCCCTATCCATAGACATGTGAGCCACAGTTTTACTGGTAATTGTAGTTTCTTACCTCCGTCCCAAACATTTGTTTCTCTGCTGGCAAACATTTACATATCTGCCGTGTTTCTGCATCAAGTTTTTTTACTTGATAATTCAGGTACCAGAATTTTTATTTGTGGAGTTGAGGGGGCTTAATCATACATTTTTCTCTTCAGGAAATACTTTAAACGAATATACGACCCAACGTGAATGCAGACCTGGAGCATTATACTAAGTGGAAAAGCCAAGTCTGAAACATAAAGTAGAACTCTTGAGACTAGGCTCGAAACACAAAAAAGACAAGTTTAGTCAAGGTTGAAAACAGGCTGAGGTGGAGACAGTTCTGCAGGTGGGCGGGCGAGGTCAGATGAAGGGAATCACAAAGTGGTTACTGTAGGGCAGGAGGGAGGGGCACAACCTGAAACATCCACAGATCAAAAACATGGCAGGGAGGGTTAACCCCTAACCCTAAGCAGACGAGGAAACTGTGCGACCAGAAATCTACAACATATTACGAGCGCTGTAAACTATCGTGCAATTTTATAGATAAAAAATACATAAAGTGAAGTTATGTTCTATTGTTAGAGCTAAAGAATAAAATACATGTGTTGCCTGGAGTATACTTTTAAACCATCCTTCTCAGTTCTTTTAAGGCAACATCATCAGGGTTTTTTTGGATTTAACTTTGTTTTCAAATGTGCATCTGTTCCTTTTCATTTCCAGTTTACTTAGCCATTAGCATTAGCATGATGTCGCTACTGCACCAAGAAACATACTGTAACTTTGAAAGAGATACGGCCCAGGGATACAAAGTGCATACAGTAAGTATGGTCTGAAGATCCAGCTAATTATCATTATAACTCATTATAACTGATTTTTTAAACCTTTTAAGACAGTTTTTGCTCTCCTCTCTCTCTCTCTCTCTCTCTCTCTCTCTGCACACACACAAACACACACACGACCACACACACGACCACACACACATATACAGTGTGTGTGCAGGGGGACGGCTGTTAATCAGCCCCTTTCATCCATCAGACCAGCAGCAGGCAGAGGATTACTCTTGGACCTGCAGCTGCATTTACTCATTAAAAAGTCTCAGTAATGGAACTTTCTGTTTTCACAGTATGTTCTCTCTGGCAGCAGTTAATGGGTAAAATTAAAAGAACACACACACCTGTCACAGCTGATACACATTGTTTTAAAGAGACAGCGACACAGTAATGAGGTCAGGAAAATAAAGCCTCTCTGAACTTTTGGCATCCTAACCAAATCTTTTAATATATGACTGAGATTATGCAAAATCAAATTTTAACAGACCATATTAGTGTATACCTTTTTAACCTGCTCAGTAGCAGCTGTTGTCTCTTTGTCCACGTGTCTCAGAGATGACGATAAAGTCAGAGAGTGTTTGTATTTGTTCTGGATGTCAGTGTGTTACCTTGTCTCTACATGTACTGGCACTGTGTGACATGTGTTTGTTTCCTCATGTTTTCCATCCACCACACAGTGAAATGAAAGATGAGTCAGGTCAGGATGTGAGGAGGTGCTGTCAGCTGACCCGCCTCATCCATCTTCCCACACTGCTGACTGACTCACGGCGATGCAGTGTGGATATTTGCAGGCAGCGCGTGGACGTTTAGAGACTAGTCCTGTTTAAAGGAGAATTGCATTAGAAAAAGATTAATTCAATGCCTGCTCTGGTGTGTCCTCAGACAAAGATCCGCAGGAAAACAAATCATTGATCTTCTTAAGAGCAAACAGGGAGAAGCTCTTCTTTAAGAATGTATCTAAGAAAGGCTTTTTTTTACCAGGACAGCAGAAGATGAGCGCTTTCACAAGTGCACAGCTCATTAAATGTATCAAACATGTGAAGTCCGACCCTGCTTTTAAAAAATACCCTGCGAAAATCACACGATTTGCATGTAAGAAAAAGTATTTTGGAGGTAACTGAGTATTTTTCTTCATGCTCTTGTTTGTATTTTCTTGGTTGAGGCTCAGTGGTTAAAATGTCAAGAACAGTCTCCTGAAAAAGCAAAGCCACGCTGTGCCTTTTAGGGCAAGGGCACCTTCATCAGGATTTGTATTCTGCAATCACAGAGGTTGGCTTCATCAAATGACATCACTGAGACGTTCATGTCCTTCTGTGGACCTCGATAACTCGAACATCATTCTAGACATGTTTCAGAACATGAGGCGTGCATTTTAAAGAGGCTTCAGAAAAAAAAGAAAGACATAAAGATGACCATTTCTATTTAACGTATTTCACATTTATTTGTATGGGTACATGTGTGGAGCAAACAAACTGTTGCCACACACTAAAGCTTTTTAGGTCAGGTACAATCACTTCTATCTGAACCAGTTCTCTTGCCCGCTTCCATCGCTGCAACACCTGTTGGTTTGACCTGATAACTGGTCTCATATCTGGCAAACCGAGGGGCGTCCAAAACGGCCGTGTGGGGGTGCCTTAAAACCGCCTACCTTCTCTGGTCCAAACAAATCCAGACCATTCAGGACCAGAATCTAAAGTTAGAAGGAGGACATACTGGCTGCTGCATTGTTGTCAGAGAAGCCAGCACTTCAACATAGCATGTTTCCTTAATGTCTGATCATAGAGTAAGGTCACTTTATGATTTAATTCAGAAGATATATCTTACATATTGGTCCTTTAAAAGCAGGTGGACAAAAGTTGCAATTTTACATTGTTGGTGACCCAGAAAAGGAGCTCTTCCCCTCTCTTGTTGAACACGAACAGACTAACCTTCCTTTACTGCCTCTGTTTGTCAAGTGAAGCTCTGCTGAGAGGTTTAGTAACAGAAGTGAAAAAAGCAGAGAATCTGAATAATAGGAAAGAAAAACAAGTCGACCTTTACAGCCTGCAATCCTGGCAAAATAAGAACATTATAAAAGAAGAAATTCAATGAGTTAAACGTATTGAATGAACGGGAAAATCACAGTTAGAAGCACTTACATAGTCCAGGACTGTATCCTCTGTGTGTGTGTTTGTGTCCCTTTGCAGAAGGTTAAGTTGCGTTCTGTGTGACAGTTGTATTGTGCCTCACATTAAACCCTCTTTAATCCAAACAGTATGATATTGCTACATAACAGATATGTGAGCCTTTACACTCACATACAACGGCCTTTCAATTGCAGAGTCTGATAATGGTAGAAAACCTTGATCCTGCGTATAACCCGAGCTACACAGGGGTGAAGTACATAAGCTGCGACTCGAGAAACTCTTAGACTATTCACAAGTTTGAAGTGTGCAGCGTGAGAGAGGGATACACAGCTATGAAAACAGGTGACACTGACAGAGTGTCCACATAGACAAGAGTTCACAACATCCAAACTTTGCTGTACAACAAACAAACAACTATCAAACTAACTAGTGAAATATCAAAGCCTCCAGACAAACGCATACTTCTGTGGAGCTGGTGACAGAAACCCGAGAGGAAAACATCTTTATATCATCTTATTATAAATGAATATGTGTGTGCACAACATGTCGTATATTTCAGCTGCACAGCCTGAGGAATGAAGGAATGATGACAGAATGCACTCAGGAAAACAAAACCAGTGTTGTTCACTTATCAGTGGTCGTGATGATTAGAACTGTGGTTCCCTTTTTCTGCAAGGCCCCCTTTTGGTGGGTACAAATATTTTTTCAGCTGTCATGACCGGCTCGAAGGCGAATAAATAAAGAGAGAGACACACCGAGATAGAGATAACACTTAATTAAACTGGTTTATTTACAAAGATATAAATGAAATTGCAAAAGAGATGAAGTCTGGATGTCAGTAGTGTAAGTGAGTGGGTGTGTGGAAAGTGTATTGTGCATGTGTTGGATGGAGGAGGAAGACAACGTAGCCAAACAAGGCGCATTCAGAAAGTCTCTCTGAGCAGACTAAGGTGGCAGCTAGTGACTGGGAGCATTGGGCCCAGGTGCTCTCAGTGGGCCTCATTTATCAATCTTGCGTGAAAACAGGTGCAGATCTGAGCGCAGATTTGGTCTTACGACAGGACACACGTGCGATTTATGAAACGTTCGTATCTGACCAATCTGAGCGTACGAATGAGCGGGCCTTGATAAATGCGGCGGCTGAATTCGATCGTCATTAACATGTTACGCCCATAAATATTCCTGGTTCGGAGGCCTCGCCCACTGAGGTCAAACATGGAGAGACGAAACACTAGTAAGAAAAGAAACTTTTCTGACACGGAGATTGGCATCCTGACATCGGAGGTGGAAAGAAACAAAACAGTGCTTTTTGGCAGTCTGAAGAGTGGCATAAAAGGGGCTCATAAAAACGCTGTCTGGAAAAAAATAACGGAGGCAGTCAACAGCGTTGCCGTACAGGAACGGACTCCAGCTGAGGTTTGAATATAATTCTCAATAACTTAACCCATGCCTAACGACTTAAATGAATCTTTTCATCCCCAGCTTAAAAGCTTATGTCTGCTAATTGATCAAAACAATTCTTTACATTTAGGTCAAGAAAAAATGGTCGGATTTGAAGCTGGCCACCAAGAAACGTGTTGCTGCGTTTAAACGCAGCATCAGGCAGACTGGAGGAGGCCAACCAGACTCCAGCCTGATCCTGACGGGGACGGAGGAAAAAATTGCCTCCTTAATTGGGTCCGAGTCGATCTGTGGCATAAGTGGTGGAGGTGACACAGACGCACTGGCATCAGACCCAGAGCAGAATGGTAACTAACAACCCCCTTTTGCTTGCATTGAAAAATCAAACTGACTGTACACCATTTCTTACAAATAATAAGGCTTACACATGTTACATGGGTGACATTTTTATTGTATTAAATATTTCAGAGCCAGGCACCAGCATGATGTCAGCCAGATCTGCTCCCCAGAGCGGTCCCACTACTGCCGAGAGTGAGCGCGTGCCCTCGGCCCCCCGTGCTGCGCCCAGACCGAACCTGATCACGGCAGAGGTCCTGGAGAGACAAGGGGAGATATGCAGGTTATTGGCCTCAGTCGTCGGCGCACTTGACGCAATTAATGAGACACTAAAAGAAATAAATGAAACTCTAAAAAAGCCATAATAAAATGTTTAAATGACTAAATGTTGTCTGTGTTTAGTATGCCTTTAGCCAATTCCACCAACAATACTTCACATTACTGATTAATACTGCAGAGCATTTGCAAGAGTTTAAGGTATACTTTACGTTTTAAAAGCGACAAATGAGGTCCTGTCTCCTCCGTACAGCCCCCCTGTGGAGGCTGTGCTGGCCACGGCTCCATGGGCATGGGCTCATCCGGCTGCGCCGCTCATTCACCAGTGCAATGTTGTGCAAAACTGAACAGGCCAAAATGATATCGCACACTTTGTCTGGGGTATACAGTAGCATTCCCCCTGCAGGTCCGAGACAGAGCCACCTGCCCTTCAGCAACCCGAAGCAGCGCTCGACTGTGACCCGTGTGCGTGTGTGCGCACTGTTGAACCTGCGTTCCTGCTCTGTAGCGGGGTTATAAGGTATTCCGTTAGAGGATAACCCTTGTCACCTAGAAGAACCATACCAAAATGTTAATCATCTGATACCTTGTTTAGTGTAATGCAATTTATCGAGGGTAGCCACTTACCGAGGAGATGACTTTGGCTCTGCAGTGCGCCCTCCTGCAGCCGCGCGCCAACAGAGCTGTTTTGAAAAATAAAAGAATCGTGTGTCCCCCCTGGCCACCTGGCCACCACGTTTAAAAGTGATAGCTTGGCATCACAAATCACCTGGACATTTATGGAGTGGTAGTTTTTGCGATTGATGAATGCGTAATCATTCATGGATGGTGCCTTCAGACGCACATGAGTACAATCAATCGCTCCAACCACATTTGGAAACCCAGCAATCTCATAAAATTGCCTTTTAATCACAGCTTGCTGGGCATCATTGTATGGGAAACGAATGTATTTTCGGGAGAGAGATTTTATTGCAGCCAACACTGCTGGCATCGTCCTGCTGATCGTTGGCTGGGAGACCCCAGCCCTGTCCCCGACCTCTCGCTGAAAGGTCCCGGTGGCCAAAAACCCCAGCGTGGCGAGCACCTGAACTGGTACAGGTAAGGCATTTGACCGCCTGGTTTCTCTCTTTAATCCAGCAGCTACATTATTGCATAAATCAATAAGCACATGCCTTGGGAGCCGAAAGCGACTGATCAACCAGGCATCACTCTCCATGAGGAGATCCCTGCGGTCCCTGAAGACGCGCTCACGTCTGACACGCGCGTATTGCTCCTCCAAAATAAGCAAGTCTGCCATCATCAAGACTTGATAACTGTCAAAGCATCTGTTTAAATAGGGGAATGAATAAACATCTGACCAACCACAGTGGAACGATGATTATCTCAACAGGTGCTTTCAATTTTTGTTCCAGTTCTGTCACACCCATCGGACAAAAACAAAAACAATTACACATTTTTGCCATTAGTTAATTTGCAAACACACATTTCTGCTTGTATTTATGATTCTTTCACATTTTAATGTGTAATAATTCGTTGTCATCTTAGGCTATTTATCCTATTGTTTAATTTTTTGAAAGTGGTATCAGTAAAAACATGGGCTTTAAAAGAAATGTTTTCGTTTTAATAATCCGTTTTGATCTGTTCTAAATATGTGACTGCTTATGCTTAATGACAGCTGAGGTTTGTTCATTATTTTCCGCCAGATTTTGCTGTGCTGCACCGCAAATCCACAGACTCGAATTTGCGTACACGAGCTCAGACCTGACGTGAGATCTGATCGCAGCTTCCGCTTACGTCCAAATTGATAAATGCCGAAGTTTGCGTGGAAATGGTCGTACGCACGGTTTTCGGTCGTACGTTCGTTTGATAAATGAGGCCCAGTCACTCCTACCAATTACACAAACCTGCATCACAAGAAGAGAGAAAGCACAACCTAACAGGCCACAGGGCCGTCACAAGGCAAGGCCAAGGATGTTCAGAAATGCCAGATTTCTCCATTAATACCCGATGCTTGATTCACAACTTGTCCAGAGACCAGGCCTTAGGTGGTCCGTTTTGTTTGAGACTGTTTTTAAAGGCTGCAGAACATCAGTTTGTCCCCTGCAGTTTGTTATGTCACAAACATCCTCTAATAGACACCTCTCCTCTGTCTCTGATCACAACAACACCAAGATCCAATCAATAGATGGTTGCTGCACATCCAGCTTCCCTGAGCGTTACCTGCTGAGTTACCTGTAAACACTGAGTCACGTACAGCTGAGGTTAGAGGCCACACATTTTGTGCTTCTGCTTTCTCTTTACGGGTAACTCAATCACAACACACACACACAAACACACACAGATCTGCTGTTCTCGCCACAGTGCCGGCAGCCATCAGTTTCCAAGTCTGCGTATGAGGAATAAGTGATGTGTCTCACCCCTCCCCTCCAATCCTTTTCTTCACAGCCTCCCATGTATTTATTAAATGTCAAGCAGCCAAATAGCTCTTCTCCTTCTGTCGAGAGTTCTCTGAATGGGATGTTAGGGTTGCAACAGAGAGGCAGGCAGCTCTAACCTGGATGGATGAGCAGCCAGGACACAGCCTGTAATTTAGATTTCATTACGATAGTGGCTCAGGTACAGTGGAAGGCAAGAGGAGGTTGGGTGAGGAGGAAGATGGTGGTGGAAGATGGTGCGGAGCTGTGATGGATCACCAGGAGAGGTGAAGAGGAGGGCCTGAGGGAGGAGATGGTTGTGGCAGATAGTAATTGACAGGAGAGGAATAAAAACTAGGTGCAGAAGAAAACACATAAAAGGTTTTATTGAGGCTGAAAAAAAGCTGACTTTGTTTTAAAGCCATTAATGTTTACGAAGGAAGAACTAAGAACGTGGATAAAGAATCGACACCAGTGACAATTGGTTGGAGATGTTGGTTCTCATTCCCGTCACTCCAAACATGGCAACCTGGAGAGAGGTCCGATGCTTAAAACGACAATCAAGTTTTGCATAATGCAAGGCTCCACAGAGATAGGCAGCAATATTTCAAGCATAGTTTTGGTTTTGTAGCTGGGTTTTCTACTGAGCCGCTTCACAAACATCTCTAAATTACAACAAACAAGAAAACCAACGATGTGCTGTAAAGCTGATTTATAGAAGGTGAAGGCAGAACAACGGCAGTCTCAGCTGCTCTGATGTTTCTGCTTGTGTGTCAGTGAAGTTATCTACTTTAGTCCCAGGCACTGAAACGTTTCTGTTTGACTACAACCTTCTCTGCTGTGTCCTCTTGTGTGGACTGCGCTCTATATTGACTATCAGCTCCTTATGTATACTCCTTTGTTTGCCATAAAGACAAGATACTTGTGCCCTAATGAAAGGATAAGTGCTCAGTTAAGAGACACACATACTGTAACATTCCCTATGGCTATTAGTTGCCACTGCAACCAAAGCAGCATTGCAGCCTTCAACAGACCCATGGCTCCGTACACGCAAGCTCCAGTTAGTGACGACGCTGATGCTACCCACCATACCACATGGCCCTTCTTGGCCCCAACCACTCCTCAACCCTGTAGACCAATGGGCAGCAAGACCCAGGACATCCCCGGGGGTTGTCAAGTGGGAACCCCCCTTCTCAATTGTTTCGCCCAATTAATCCCACAACACCCCGGAAAGGCTGGACAGTTAACTCTGGCACCCCAGAGCCACTCCCCTCAAACAGCAAAGAGAATTCAAGAGAAAATGGAGAAACTCAGAGAACAGTCTGTACAGACATCTTAGAAAGAGGGCGGGGGACGCAGCGCTAGGGTGAGATGCCATGACTGCAGTCAGCACTGTATTCTGGCTTGTATAAGTAGCCTTAATGTCTGACTCATTTTCCTCCATGCTCTCCGGCTTGTTCTTGCATCACATACTCTCACCCGTTGATCTCAGACGTGATGTTTTGATTGTCGGCCGGGCCTCGATGCGACTCTGTGGGCATGCACAGGATTATGCGGACGCACAGGTTGTATTTGGAAAGGCATCTGAAAAGAGTTTTTCTGGTATATAAGCAGGGGAGTGAAACATTGTTCATACCTATAATATCTAAATTATAGTGAAACCCAGCTGGTTAAAAAGTGGAAAAAGTGTCCTTTAAGTTCATATTTATTTCAGGTTGGACTGTTTCAGGTAATAACTGATGATGGAAAAACCATCACCTTGGAAATGGATTTAGTGGTAAGCTCTGCACCCCCATTGACTTCTATCTCCAAAATGAAAAGAAGCCGAAACCTGTGCAGCGTCAACTTTGTCAGTGAAATAAACGTAGCCTGTACCGAGCCATACCACAGGGCTGAAACTGAAGAAGCCTCAGCGTGTCATGCCTCTGGCTGCTTTTTGTACCGATGTATTCCTTCATTTCTTTTGCACTGAAATGTCTTTGTTAACTTTTGACTTCTTCCAGAATGGAAACATTTTTATTGAATAAATGGTGAAGGTGAGCTGCAGATTCCAGACACCTTTCTTTCTACTCTTCACACCTTTACAGTTCTCTGATTTTTGTTGATTTTGTCATGTGGTGCAAAAATATATATATATATATATTTATTTATTTTTACATGAGGCTCCTTGACTGTGGGCTGAACTGAAAGCCTGACAATCACTGGCATGTTCACTTGATGACCTCCTGATGACAATAAAAACACAGAAAATGCTAAAACTCACGGGTGAAACGCGAGGCGTGAGAGGAACATAAATGCGTCCTGATTTGAAGTTGCTTGCTCCAAAGAGGCAATTTGAGACTTGCTGTCATCAGATACTCTGATTGCACCAAACTTGACAGTTTTTTGTGGGCTGGATGCCATCCAGATGTGTGCGGAAAGCCGCTCTCTACAACCGTTATTTGATATAGTATTGTAGGGATTTAAAAATATTTATTTCATCATCAAACTCAGCTACCAACGCCTCATCCTTAATCTCACCCATGGCTCTTTAGAGACACCATAGAGACACTGCAGCTCTAACTATGGACCTGGGTGCTGATGGACTTATTTCAACCAGACGGTGGAGAGCATCTGCTGTGAGCACAGGAAGTCATGAGTCAAAACCAGGTCTACCCCCGTTTGCATTTTTTGTTGGTGACTGTGATGCACTGGTCACTCATACAATCACTTTAGCTGTTAAAACATGAGCTGTGTCTTTAAAATTACTGTTCCTGAAGGTGTGATGAGTCTATTGACAGAAACCGATTTCTTAAAAACATACAGTAGATGTTTAATCAACGTCTCTAAATGGTCGACGTTTACTTTCATACTTTTTGGCAATAGACCAGGGGTTCCCAAACTTTTCAGCCAGCGACCCCTAAAATAACAGTGCTAGCAACTGGGGACCCCCGTTGTCCCTGGAGGTGGTTAAAACATTCAATGTTGCGCTCAGCAGGGCATACTATGAGGCCGATCCAAATAGAGGCATAACTACAGCCCACACAGAAACGCTAAGAGCAGAACACACACAATCTCTCCAACTATGTTTCTGTTTGTATTTTCACAATAATGGATAAGATGTGCTATTTTACATTCTTTCTATGTTTTTGGAAGGAGTCTCGGGACCCCTCTCTCAGTGTCTCGGCACCCCACTTTGGGAACTACTGCCATAGACGTCTTTTAAATGTCTTTTCAATAAATCCTAGCGCCCCATATGCAACCACTTTAACCGTGTCCTGTCTAACCTCCTCTGTTGGTGAACAACACATTCAAAAAACAGAATATTTGAATTGATAGTCTTTTTCTGAAAGCCTAATGATTCATTAGGCCTGTATGGTAAATCTAGAGACAACAGGATTGAATACAATGATGTGTTTTAATAAGAAATACAGTAAAGCATTGTTTGTCTTCATTAACATAAATATGAACACAAGTAGCCAACATTAAGCTGTTTGTCAGCGTTCCTCCTGGATCCACGTCAGCTGTGTTGTTTCTTCCCACACAGAGCTGACAGAGCTTTGGCTGTCTAACATGTTGTTTCTCTTATTTTCCTCGTCTTCTCTTCAGTGTTTCGGTCTCCTCTCTCCCCTCCCCCTGTCCCTTTCCGTCTTCCTTTCTTGTCAAACCACTAAAAAGCTCAAACATGATTCCCCCTCAGTTCTTCCTTGATCCTGTCATCTGCTGCTTTTTGCATTTTTTTGCTTTTTTGTTTGACATAAAATGTCTGAATGAAGCGCTGTAAATGTGGATTTCACACCACAAATCTCTCTCTTCTTGCCAAAGCAATTCAGAAATTTGTAATCTAAATGAAAAAAATTCCACCATTGCTCCCAGCGAAACAGCTCAGTGAAATGCAGTGGATAACAAAGTTTTTTCATCAGCAGCCTAAAAAGTGTAGGCTGAAGCCTCTTTATCCAAAACAAAGTTAAACAGTAACGTGAGAGATCATCCCTCCAAATGTAACTCTTACTCTTTGGTTACTTTCTGTTTGTTCTATTTCACCATTTACAAAATCCTACAAGGTAGTGGAGGCAAGTTCACAAGGTTGAAAAGGACATACAGTATGTAAGGGACAATGTCAAGAGGAGAAGGCTCCTTAGTGTCAATGGATGCACCTGTGCAAGAGATGAGCATGAACTATGACATTTTGGATCCCAATATTTATCATCACGGGTTGCACAGTGGTTCAGTGGTTAGCGCTGTTGCCTCACAGCGAGGAGGTTCCTGGTTTGAATCCCCGTCTGACAGGAGCTTCTCTGTGTGGAGTTTGCATGTTCTCCCCGTGCATGCGGGGGTTCTCTCCGAGTACTACAGCTTCCTCCCACAGTCCAAAGACATGCTCGTTATGTTAACTGGTGACTCTAAAGTGCCCGTAGGTGCGGCTTGTAAAACTATAGTGTGGGTACGGGACATGTGGAGGACAGGAACTCAACTTTCACACATTTAAAAAGTCCGTAAATCTCTCAAGGATTTTTGTCCACCTTTCCTTTCATCCTCCTCATCCACAGTGACTACCACAGCTTGTGAGAGAGTCACGACTAGTGTCATAGCCTAGCTGTAAAATCTATTCCTGAGACTGACAAATTCTAGAAAACGATGTAGGAATGACGGGGCGTTGTGCTGAATGTCACTGCCTGGTCTTATTTTCTCTATTATGTTTTAAATAACCGACTGTTTCTCTTGAGATGAGCTCATAAACAGTCAGCGTAGTGCGCCGCTCTGTCTTATTAAAAGTCAATGTAGCTCGCCCATCAACGATAGCAACCCAGCTAACAACATAAAGGAGTTAATCAGTTGTTTAAGGGTGTATGCGTGAGTAAAGGAATGGCCAGTGAGGTGTTGTATGGAAAGTCAAACAAAAGGAATGAGGAGCATGGCAAAATTGGGGAGCAGCCTCTTTCTGTCTCTCTTTCCCCCTGTCTCCCCAACAATAAGGAAGTGGGGCCTGCTCTTACGCATTTTTTTTTTCTGACTTCAAAATGTGCTTATGATTGTGTGGTATAATAACAGTGCATAACTTTTTAAAGTTAAGCACTAACAGTGAAGGCGAACCTCTTTCTGACGCTGAAATGTCAACTGAATTAGCGTCCACTTCACCTGGAAGAATCCTGAGTGAGAAGAACTTTGTGATGATAAATCGATGACATTGAAAGAGAAGATGAGGCACAAATTCATCGTGATCAGCTGTGTGACCTTGAATACATAAGCTGGGAGTGAATTTTACATCAGTGTGTGGACTGATATTCCCTCTGAAGGGTCTTGTAGAGGGCTCCTTCTGCTGCTGCAGACACTGGCCCACTTAAGAGTCACTGGTGATTTTCTATCTGGGCTATCGTTGATCCCAAGGCAGTTGCAAGTTACTGTTTGAGGAATCTTAAAGTCCGCTGTCTCTTGCTACACAGATCCTTCTCTTTCTCTCTACGATATCCCCAAGTGGAAAAAGTTAGCTCCTCTAATTCCTCCCATGTCTGAGAGGGACATGCACACTTCTGTTAGCTCAAGCTACAAACTCCTCGGAGGATTTTAAGAGGAGACGTGTGTGAATGACAATCCTCCGGTTTTACACGATCAGAGTTTTTTATTACAGTGAAGAGGACTTTTCAATAGAGCATTAATATTCAGTTAGCTTGTACCTCGGCTGTGTAGTGTTTGCTTTCACAAATGTAATCATGATTTGATCTCATATGTTCATGTGTGTTAGTGGATTATTTTACAAAACAAAGTTATGGCACATTTTTAAGGTTACTCCTACTACTCTAGCATTATGACAATAAGACAACAAAGAAAAAGAACGTTTAAAAACACAGCCTACTGTTATGTCGCAATCTGTTCTGAATAATATCTGCAGGGATGTACACTCTGCGTCACTCTCTCTTTTTCTCTTCTTGGCCTCATCCGTCACCGTCCTCTTCCTCCGGGCTAACTGGCTTCATTTCATAACTGAAGGTTTGTATGTGAACTAGTGTTTTAAAGCAGTACGCACTCCTCGCAATAACAACCTGCTGCCACAGTTACAAACTTCAGTAAACAAGCAATCAGGCCGTGCTGTTCACATGTGTGAGACACCATTCCCCCTGTTGAAAGCTCCATCCATCCAGTATCTTAACCGCTTTTTCCGTTCTGGGTCGCGGGGGTGCTGGAGTTGATCCCAGCTGTCATTGGGCGAGAGCTGGGGTTCACCCTGGACTGGTCACCAGTCAATCACAGGGCTGACTTATAGAGACAGACACTCACATTCACACCTACGGGCACTTTAGAGTCACCAGTTAACCTAACGAGCATGTCTTTGGACTGTGGGAGGATCCCGGAGTACCTGGGGTGAACTCACGCATGCACGGGGAGAACATGCAAACTCCACACAGAGAGGCTCCTGTTTGACGGGGGAATCGAACCAGGATCCTCCTTGATGTGAGGCAACAGCACTGACCACTGAACCAACGTGCAGCCCCTGTTGAAAGTTATTGTACAGTTACTAACAATTTTGGTAACATACCAAACTTGATATCTAATCAAGATGTGGGAAATGTAAGGATGTAAACACCTGCAGTAAGATCTGCCAGACTACATCTGGAGATTAAACCCATTAAGTTCCATAACCTTGAAGCCCGTCTGAATGAATACAGTGAAAAATCCTCCTGTTGTCCATAACTCGTGTGAATGATTAGGACAACTTTCCTCATTGCACGCTGCCTTGGTTTCTTAAAGGCAGGGATGAGACGCTGCACCCAATGTCAGAGAAAGCCTGAGGGCTTTCAAAAAGCCTTTTTACTCAGTATCCAAACCCTGCCTGCCTCTGTGGATCCATGATGCTCAGAATGCAGAAACAAGCTTTTGAGAGGAGAGACTGCTGAGTGCTTCAGCCGAGCCTTTGATCAGAGAGGGAGGGCTGGAACCTCCCCCCCTTCCCTGTGCAAAGACCCAGAGGTTGTATTGATTTTAAATAATGCTTTGTGTCTCCTGTAGCTACATACATGCATAATTCATCTTCATTATTTGTTGGGAAGAGGCATGTCTTTTTTTATAGGTAAGGCTGCAATCACTGCAGAGAGGAGTGCAGACGGATACATGTACACTGTGCATTGTTTGTTCTTAGGGTATGATTTATTACAGGTCAGTGCATTTAGATGGGCCATTTACGTACGTCACATAAAGGAAATATCAAACCTATTGTCTCAAATGATTTGTTTACTGAAGAGTCAGGGATAAAAGATGCCTCCTAAACGTTGTCTTGTTAAGTTTGCAACTTGATTTGACAGCACAAGTGTGAGGTGGCTGTTTTCTATACATCTACGGTCCCTGAAAGGAAGATTTAGACACACACATGCACACACGCACACACACGCACACGCACACACACACACACACACACACACACACACACACACACACACACACACACACACACACACAGAAGCACATCCAGAGAGGAATGTGTTATGCAGTGCAACAGTGTGACTCACTGATGTGTTTTAAATAGCCTTTGGACAACGACAGAGCCTACGTAAATAAGATATATCAGGATTTGTTTTGGCCATAACAATAAGAAGCACACTGTGTGACATGTGTTCTGTTTGTGTGCTAAAGCTCATCAGGCTGCTCTGATAAATAAACCCGAGCGACTCCATTAAACTTCTGGAGGCTCCGACCAGCTCATTGCTTATTAAAGGAGAAGATGAGGCTGAGCCATCGCCCTCCCACTCCACTACTAACTTTCTACAGGGCTGCACGGACATGGTGCAGCAGTACATTGTTATAATGAACTGTGAAAAGTTAGGCTTTATTGATCCCTGTGGGAAATTCCAGCTTTCACTTTCCAGCAGCCAAAGTCAAGTTAGAAGTAAGAAATTCAGAGTTCTGGCTGAGGATGCTCGTGCAGGCCAGATGCCTGAAGGTACTCTCCTTGAATTTGTTCTGAATAAAAACATGCGTCTACCTTTAAAAGTAGTCACACATTTCTATTGAATGATGATAGTTACATTTCTTTTGGAGTTTTTGCAGTCTATGTAGCCTGAGCTGTATCTTTGTCTACAACGTTAGGTAAAGCACAGTTGATCTGCTAAAAGTATTGTGGTCCTGAAAGTTAAATAAGGACAAATGTGTTAGATGAGATGAAGGTGGTGCACTCAGAGAGAACACGTTTAAACTGAGAATAGTTGATGGTTACACTTTGTTGGAATAGAGGTGCACTGCTAAATTGTTCAGTATTTGTGCACCCTGCTGGAAGAGTACCGGTTAATAATGCAATACAAACAGAATCATTCTCCAAGTTCTTACATCATGACCCCCATTAATCTCTGGCTTCACAATTTGTCCCTTTTAATCTCCACGTTTGAATCATTACAGACTGTTCTGGTACACTGTTAAATTAAGAGGGATTATGCAGTACACTGCGAGCTGCAAATTAAAACGTTATCAATTCAAACATCACTCACACTTGGACTTGTCGAGTAGAGTAAGGTAGAGCGTTTTCACCCTTACCTGTTTGGTTTGGTCAGAACGAACTCTGGTCCGTTTGTCACGTCCGTGCAGTTTGTTTGCGCTGATGCTAAAAGTTGTCAGCCAAACCCCAGTGCGCCCTAAACATCCAAGACCGCTTGAAAAGGTGCTTCTTGGTCCGTTGTTTTGGACTCTGATGCGGTTGGTTTGTCGTAAGAACATGAACCGACATCAATCCGACCTAACTGCAGGAAGCAACCACCAAGGTAAATGGTTAATGGATATAGCACTTTTCTACTCTTCAGACTACTCAAAGCGCTTTTACACCGCATGTCACACCCACCCATTCACACCCATTCACTGATGGCAGAGGTTGCTATGTAAAGTGACCATCATTAATCCCATTGTCACATGCATAGGCCACCGACAAAGCAGCTGGAGCAATTCAGGGTTAATTGTCGTGCCCAAGGACACATCCGACATGTTGCTGTAGGAGCTGGGGATCGAACCACCGTCCTTCCTGTTAAGAAGACCGACTCAACTGAGCCACAGCCGCCCTCCAAGGGCCCTCTGTTAATCTGAACATGTGTTAAAGAACACAGGCAGACCTTATAGATCTTTAGAAACAGTTTTGGTGGATGAGCAGGTCATGGTGCAGGAGGATTAACGTGCGGCTTCTCCTGAACTTTCTCTGTAAGAGCCCTGAACGACTCCAGTACATCAACATATTGTTTTTGAGCCGCAGTTGTGCCTCATTTTCAAACTGCATCGTTTGCTTACAGTGATAAATGCAAACAATATAAAAACCGATGACCAGAGCAGACATCAATCTGTGTTGTTGTCTATCCATTTGGAAATTGGAGATTGTCTTTGGAGCAGCCACAGGCAGGCAGGAGTCAACTTTTCTAACCAATCAGAGAGCATTTCCTCGTGCAACACATATTGTGGTCCTCTGGTAAACGAACACAAACCAAACGTAAGAAAATTGTGCAACCATGTAACAAACTGGTCCATGATTCAGAACAAACGAGCTATAGGTGTGAAACCGCCCTCCTTTTGTATGTAACCTGTAGAAAACATCTCCGTGCGAGTGAGCAGGTGTCTGATTACACCGTGCTTTAAAGTGTCTTTCCTCTCACTCAGTGCTAGGCCCTCATCAGCATTTCATTCTGCTTATCTGACACTCCCCCTGATGATATCAACAAGCACAGTAGGAGAACACAACATTAATACATGAATTGCAACTGGCTGCGATATGAATGACATTGCAATGTCAACAGCAGGGTGCCTCGGTTCTGTTTTAATCTGAACTTTGCTTCATAAAACTGAATTAATGAATACATGTTGGCTGGCTGGAGGGAATTTCAACATATTAGACAACCATAGATATTCAAATATTTATGTGATGGGTTATACTGGGTTCTGTCTGTTTCAGTAAAGACCAAGCTGAATGACCTTTGATAAAATGTTGTTTACTGCAGAAGTGAAATGTGTACTCTGCCCCACTGAGCAGTGCTTTACTTGAAGTGATAGTGATTAGTTTTTTTTGCAGGTTTATCTCATTTAGCTCACTCTGTATCATGATGAAAGAGGCTCTGCTGGTCATTTGGTGTCTGATGTTTATGCACCCTCGGCAGATCGTTTGAAAAACCCAAATTGCAGAGCAAATCCAGCATTTTGATCTGAGTATTCACGGCACGACGATACTACTTGCTGATATGCAAATAGTGTCTGTAAAAAGAATCACTGCTTGACGGATAGACTTCAGAACAGGGCTCGATCTTTGTTTCTGTCTGTGCCAAGTAGACCAAGAAATCGATTAATCAATAAAGGGAAGATTAATGCATAAAGTACAGACAATCCTTTTTGTATTTTTGGTTGCAAAGCTTTCAAATCGGCAGCAACATTTTTGTCTTATCTTCAATAAACTAAGCTTGATTTACTTTTGTAATGACTGTCAATGAAAGGCAACTTTCAACTCCTGAGCTTCATTCTACAATCATTTGGCCTGTAATGAAAGAGGAGAGCATTCAAAGACATAACTCATCAAGTGTTTGTGCAGTATGGCTCCGACAGAGGAGAAATAAAAAGCTCTTCTCTGTCAACAATGTCCAGATTTATCAGCAACCATCGTTCCACTCTGCTTCTGAAGTCAGAACTGGAGCTCTTGATTAAAATAACAGGTTCATCCAATCAAGAGATGAAGGAAAGACTTAATGACATAGCAGCTTGGACTGTATAAAAACTGAAGGTAGCCAACATTGGTTGTTGCCTGAAGCTTTGCACTGAAGCCAATCTCAGTTGTGTTTTTTTCAGAGGGAAAAGTGACAAAGATACATTTTGCTCATATGGATATCTATCGTTGTTGACGGGTGACTGTGGGAGCAACTTGTCAGTCACTAGTAAGTGACACTCTAAAGCATATCCAGCCGTGTGGTTTGTTTTGATCTGTGAGACAGGTGCTTAAGTGCGACATCTACCGGACAGCTACTCTGAAAATCGCAAATTATACCTTTAAAACAAATATGCATGGCAGTCATTTGAGGGACTTCAGTGTCACAAATGCAAAAATCACTAATGATCACTAATGCAAAAATAGGAAAAACAAGCACACATGTGGAACCAGCTTGTCACAGTCATCAGACTGGTCAGTGGCCCCGTGCTTCTAAATATGAGCCTACACTTTCTTTTCTTGATGCATTCCTCCAGATCAGGGATGGGCAACTTTGGTCACAGCAAGGGCCACATTCATTTAATTCTCACTGCCAGGAGGCCACATTGTAGGATACAAAAATGATTATAGTAAATTATGTCTCAAATTTAACTCAACGTATACCAGTGATCAAATATTATTATGGACATATTTCTGGATTTTAAGATTTCATGGCAGATTTTGTCATGTTTTCTTTATGTTTCCAATAATTGATATGCAAAAATTGACCAGGGGGCCTTGTTGAGGGTTGATGGGGGCTGCATATGGCCCCCAGGCAGCCAGTTGCCCACCCCTGCTTGTTTTAATGCACAATTGAGGTCAGGTAATGCTGTATGCAGAGTACAAAAGTCCCCCCAACAACGTGCCCCTGGGTAGAAACTTTCAAGTGCCGCCGCCCACCAAACCCACCAACACTATAGCCCCCACTGCCACAGAATCAGAGAAGGGGTATGACAGCTTGGCGTGGCACTGGGTGAAAAGCTGCTGCTGCACCAGCGGAGAGGCTAAGGTAGAGTGAGATCTACCCAGACTTTTTACTGATGCACTTACTGGGCTCTCTACAGATCTTGGGCCCCTGGGCAATTGCCTGGTTGCCCTAATGCTTAATCCTGCCTTGTCTGTACATGAGGCACGCAAACTAACCGCTCAGCCACAGACGCCCCATAGAAAAAAACTTTATAAACACATAATTATAACTCACCCACGTTTGTAAGTAATTGATGTAATCCAAATCTTTTTCTTTCGGTTTTACACGTAAATCAAGCAACTTGTTTACTCCACATATAAATGATTGTGGTGCCTCGCAAATTCACAAGTTTCTCAGCCAGTTCTTTTTTTAAAGGTCTTACTGGAGGTTGCTTATTCATTACCACTAACTTAACTGCTTTATTAGGGCGTTTCTAATATATTCGTACTGTAAGGGTATACTCATGCCACAGGGACTCCTGCATTGTCATATTGTGAAGCCTTAGGACTTGGCCCAAGCTGCAGTGTTTGACAAGTTTGCAGAACTTGTTGATGAAACACCGTTCGAGGAAGAGTCTGACTTTGCTTTTTATTAAGAATCCAGGCTGGTCATATTGCTCCCAGTTGCTGGCAGGTTGCTGCAATAATGTGATGTGCTGAATGTGGAGTTGCTCTGCAAAGCTTGTGGCGCACAGTGGACTCTGGTCATGAAACTTTCATCAGTGGTCCGCTAGTGTGGACTTCCTGAATGTCTGCACTCAATTGCCCCAGGGTCATAAATACTTTATCAACAGCAGACACCTCAGCAAAACACCTCCCCAGGGCTCCCTCTCCCTCCCTCTCCCTCTTACCTTCTCTCTCTCTCTCTGGTCTCTCCTTCTCCCCTTCTCTCCTCACCCACACTACCCCTTTCCCTGAGCTGCCTAGTTTAAAATATGTCACCCTAACAACCACAGGCTCCATATATTTTAATTCAAACCTCACCTTAGCAATTATATTAAATCGTCCTGACATCTCCCTGCTCAGGCAGAGGTTTTTGTGACTCTTTATAATTGTAGTGGCTTGTTCACTTATTATCAAATAATCTCACTTGTAACTGTCTGAAAGCCTGAACACACATTTCAGTCTTTGATGCTGATCCTAGTTCAGCCCATCCTGCCGTAATGTCATGCTGCCACCTTTATTCCCCCAGCTCCATGCATGTGTTGTGTGTTTGAAGCGGGACCTTCATTCGGAGCAGACCATAAACATGCTGCAGAACGATCAGACCCGGGCGCTTCATGTGAAGTGTAGAGAAATAAACGGTCCCATCCTGCAGCAATCTCACTCAAATCCCTGTAACTGCATCACTGTTGTATAAGTAGACATGCATCCTGCTGTGACTGTGCTGTAAATCATCAGACATGGAATCACATGAAACACAGTGCCTCCCACACTTTCATGTCCCGAGCTATGAATAGAAAACAGCCATGTTTGTTCCAAGGCCCGGCTATTTTCCTTTTTTATAAATATTTTTTTTCATGTTTGTTCCGAAGGTTTCAAGGATGGAGGTTTTCAAAAAGCTTTAGAATACAACTTTATGACTGGCATTCAGTATGTGGCTAACCTACATGTACAAAAGGCAAAATATTAAACGACCAATATGTAAGATATCTTCTGAATTAAATGACAAAATGACCTTACTATATGATCAGACATTAAGGAAACATGCTACGTTGAAGTGCTGGCTTCTCTGACAACAATGCAGCAGTGTGTCCTCCTTCTAACTTTAGATTCTGGTCCTGAATGGTCTGGATTTGTTTTGACTAGATGAGTAGGCGGTTTTTACGGCACCCTCACACGGCCGCTTTGCCCCTTTCCAGGCAAACAGCAACTAAATGTTGCAGCGATGGAAGCGAGCAAGACAGTGGTTAAAAGGGCTTCTAGATGGGACTTCCATATTTTTCTTCAGTTTCTTTACACTTGGAAGCCGAGGCTTTAGTGGTGGTCAGTTGGTTGAAGTCTTCACCCCCCACAAAATGTCTTTGATTTGCCATTTCTGCTGAGTTTGACGAAGCTACAGTCACAAGAAAGGCTGCAAAGGGCCTGGGTTGGACTGGAACATTGGCAGTATTGGCTCATTTCTACGAGTCCTCCAAGAGTAACTTGGTTAAAGAAACTGTTTGAAACATAAACTGAGATCACTATGGGAGACTCCTAAATGAGCCTTTATTAGAATCTTGCATGCATCCATCTTATTTAAATACTTGTTGCAGTATTGGATGAAGCAGGCCCCAAAAGGGACATAAGAGCATGCAATTAACTCCAGAAAAAAAAGCATTAACTTTGGACTTTCATTGCACTGCGATGAATGCGTTAACGTTGACAGCGTTTTCTAAAGCAAGTACAGCTAAATACGAAAAGGCGCTGTCCTACTGTGGTCTCCTCAGGAAGGGAAACATACCGTGCATTATCACAGACAGATAGAGTTTAGAAGACGCTTATAGAAGCCGACCAATGTAGATCCAACCTTTACCTTTAGATGAAACAATCCACAGAAAGTCTTCACTCTATTCATCATCCAAACAGATCCAATGTGTGAATCACTCCCTCCTTCAAATCACCAAACGCCATTAGTCTCGGAAAGTGGTGCACACAAGCAAAGGTTAAGAGGGATTTATGCTAATGTGAGCTCTGCTAAAGCACTCAACACACCCCCAAAGAATGAAACAGCTCTCTTTTCTCTTCTGTTTCTCATTCTTTGTTAGAGCTCACACTTCAGTCGACCTTCAGGGATGACCTGTGTGCTGCTTGTACATTTGTTACACGGCATGTTTGCTTTACAATAATTTCACGTCTTTGACATTCTGAAGGTAGAGCAGGTCAAATACAAGATGTCAATATTTGAGCGTCAGTGTTTTGTGTGAGAGAGATGTTTAGTCTGCCCTCTGTGCCAATATGAAGGTCTGCGGCTGGCATTTCTCCCAATTCTGTGAAATATTTGACAGGGGATTTACTCTGTGTTGTCAAAGTGGAGATGAAAGTGGAGAGGGTCCAAGTCCTGCTTTCTGAAGAGCAAATGCTCAGTTTCATGTTTTTTATTGGGAGAGCAACTGCTCCGGATCCACAGAGTGTCATGATTTGGTCTTTGTTTAGTTTGTATTTTGGAGTTTAGTTTAGTTTTTGGTTTTATTTCTCTTTTTCCCTAGTGTTGCTTGTTTCCCTGTGTGTTAATGTTTCCTAGTGTTGTCTTTAGTGTTTCCTGTTTTATTTTGTATTTTCTTCTCCTTGTGTCTCTCTGTGTTTTGTTACATTCTGTGTGCTTTCAGTGTTCTATGATTTATTTTGTTGTCTTAAGTGTTGTCTTAATTCCTGTCTCTGTGTTTCCCCTGTTCTGATTGCCCTGATTGTACTCACCTGTGTTTTGTTTGTTTCACCTGTCTAACTAGTCTCACCTGTGTTGATTACCCCTGTGTCTATTTAGTCTCTGTGTTTCTTCCCCTCTGTGTCGGTTCATTGTCGTTTGTTGTTTGTTGGATGTCGTTTGTGCTTTTGTGTCAGTCTTCCTGTGACTCCTCGTGGCTACCTTTTTGGAGTTAATTTTGGAAGTAAGTTTTTGTTTTGCCTTTGTGCCTGTTTAGTTTAAATAAATTATTTTTTGTTCCAATCTGCAATTGGGTCCTCCACCTCCTCATTCCAACCGTGACAGAATGAACCGACCAGCTATGGACCCAGCAGTTTGTTTGGATGAGATGGATTGTTTCCAAAAAGTAGCTTATTTTCAAAACTTTTTTCGCATGGCCAGGGGCACTGCTCAGGAAGAGCAGTCGCCCTGGACAGGCACCCGCCTGGCCATTTTTACTGGGACCCGTGGAGGAAAGAGAAATGGCACCCGTCGTCCTATCCTGTCTCCACGACCCAGCACCCCAGAGTCTCTACAGCCCCAGCAGTCGGTGTACCAGCCCAGGCCTCAACACAAGCCTCAGCTCAAGCCTCAACCTCAGCAGTCTGTCTACCAGCCCAAGCCACAGCCTCAGCCCAGGCCTCAGCCTGAGCCTCAGCCCAGGCCTCAGCACGAGTCTCAGCTCAAGCCTCAGACGGGGCCTCAACCCAGGCCTCAGCAAAAGCCTCAACTCAGGCCTCAGCCTATGTTGCTGCCCAGCGCACCGGAGTCTTCGCTGCTCCGCTCACCGGAGTCTTCGCTGCTCAACTCACCAGAGTTTTCGCTGCTCAGCTCACCGGAGTCTACGCTGCCCAGCTCACCCGAGCCTACGCTGCCCAACTCACCCGAGCCTACGCTGCCCAGCTCACCCGAGCCTTCACTGCCCAGAGCTCCAGTGACTCTGCCCCTGTGCTCCCCAGTGACTTTGCCCCCCTGCGCCCCAGGGCCTCAGCCTCACTGCGTCCCTGCAGAGCGCCGTCTGCTGCCCGTGACTGCTGAGCTCCGTAGTCCCCCTGTTGAAGAGAGGGGGATTTCTCCGGATTCCCTGTCGGCGGTCCGGCCGACTCCTGATGTACCCTCGGCGGTCCGGCCGATTCCTGACGTCACCCCTGACGTCCCCTCGGCGGTCCGGCCGACTCCTGCCGTCCCTCCTGACGTCCCCTCGGCGGTCCGGCCGACTCCTGACGTCCCCTCTGCGGTCCGGCAGACTCCTGACGTCCCCTCGGCGGTCCGGCCGACTCCTGACGCCCCCTCGGCGGTCCGGCCGATTCCTGACGTCCCCTCGGCGGTCCGGCCGATTCCTGACGTCGCCTCGGCGGTCCGGCCGACTCCTGACGTCACCCCTGATGTACCCTCGGCGGTCCGGCCGACTCCTGACGTCACCCCTGACGTACCCTCGTCGGTCCGGCCAATTCCTGACGTCACTCCTGACGTCCCCTCGGCGGTCCGGCCGACTCCTGACGTCCCCTCGGCGGTCCGGCCGACTCCTGACGTCCCCTCGGCGGTCCGGCCGACTTCTGTGTCTCTGTGGGAGGCCCTGCCAACACCTGATTCCAAGTGGGAGGTCCTGCCCACTCCTGTTTCTCAGTGGGAGGTTCTGCCCACTCCTGTTTCTCCGTTGGAGGATCTGCCCACTCCTATGTCTCGGTGGGAGGCCCTGCCAACACCCGTTTCCAAGTTGGAGGTTGTGCCCGCTCCTGTTTCTCCGTTGGAGGATCTGCCCACTCCTATGTCTCGGTGGGAGGTCCTGCCAACACCCGTTTCCAAGTTGGCGGATCTGCCCACTCCTATGTCCCTGTGGGAGGCCCTGCCAACACCCGTTTCCAAGTTGGATGATCTGCCCACTCCTATGTCTCTGTGCGAGGCCCTGCCAACACCCGTTTCCAAGTTGGAGGATCTGCCCACTCTCGTGTCTCCGTCAGAGGTCCTGCCGACTCCGCAGCTTCCTGAGCACTCGTCTGGGGTCCTGCAGACTCCTGCGCCATCGTCAGAAGGCCTTCGGACTCCCCCTGAGCTGGTCTCTGTGTTTGGTCGGCCTCCTGGCCGCCCACCTGACCAGCTCACTGTGTTTGGTTGGCCTCCTGGCCGCCCACCTGAACTGTCTCCTGTGTTTGGTCGGCCTCCTGGCCGTCCCCCTGAACTGTTCCCCGTGTTTGATTGGCCTCCCGGCCGCCCCCCTGAACTGTTCCCCGTCTTTGATCGGCCTCCCGGCCGCCCCCCTGAACTGTTCTCCTTGTTGGGCCGGCCTCCTGGCCACCCTCCCGAACTGTCCGGGCTATGTGCCCTGCCTCCAGGCCGTCTGCCTGAGAGTCCGGAGTCCCTCCTCCGGACCCCCTCCACCCACCCTGTTTTGGTTTATTGACGTTTTGGAACGTCTGGGATCCGTCCCTTGAGGGGGGGGTTATGTCATGATTTGGTCTTTGTTTAGTTTGTATTTTGGAGTTTAGTTTAGTTTTTGGTTTTATTTCTCTTTTTCCCTAGTGTTGCTTGTTTCCCTGTGTGTTAATGTTTCCTAGTGTTGTCTTTAGTGTTTCCTGTTTTATTTTGTATTTTCTTCTCCTTGTGTCTCTCTGTGTTTTTTTACATTCTGTGTGCTTTCAGTGTTCTATGATTTATTTTGTTGTCTTAAGTGTTGTCTTAATTCCTGTCTCTGTGTTTCCCCTGTTCTGATTGCCCTGATTGTACTCACCTGTGTTTTGTTTGTTTCACCTGTCTAACTAGTCTCACCTGTGTTGATTACCCCTGTGTCTATTTAGTCTCTGTGTTTCTTCCCCTCTGTGTCGGTTCATTGTCGTTTGTTGTTTGTTGGATGTCGTTTGTGCTTTTGTGTCAGTCTTCCTGTGACTCCTCGTGGCTACCTTTTTGGAGTTAATTTTGGAAGTAAGTTTTTGTTTTGCCTTTGTGCCTGTTTAGTTTAAATAAATTATTTTTTGTTCCAATCTGCAATTGGGTCCTCCACCTCCTCATTCCAACCGTGACACAGAGGCTAAAAGAAGTCCAAAGTTCAGATCATGTCAATTGGTTTTAGGGGTTATGATTGATAGCTAACCTGTAAGGGGATCTGCACACTTAAAGCACAAACGTTATAAGGTGGCTGCCGAGAAATACCACCAATGATTTTTGCACTGTTGCAAATTTTTGCACAGCTTTTTTGTGCATAATGCTATGAATGCCAAACATGCTCTCATCCCCCATCCCCCCCATTGGAGTGTCACGAAGACACACAAAGTACAGTTTTTTAGCGTTTATTTCGAGGCCTTTTTCTTCCTTTCTAACGTATGGTAACATGAAACGGACTGTTTCATCGAGACCATGAATAGTGAGGGATTGCTTCAAATGCATCAAATCATGTCATTTTCATTTTTTGCCCTGGGCTCAGTCACGGGGAAATCAAGGCTCGACCAACAGAATAAGCTTCAAGATAATTTACAGCACATGCTACAAACAAGTTATTTAAGAAGAAAAAAGATTAGCTCTATATAACAAGACCACTTCAGACTATTTCCCCTCCTGTATTGTTCCATTTCTGAAGTGGACCCGGACCCCACTCGTGAGACCCTGGAAAGCATCTCAGTGCAGTTCTCAACACTTTCTGTACATATCGTTTCTGATTCTTATTGAACATTTGTTTTTATTGATATGTCTTATATCTATTCCACATTTCTTCATATTCTTAAAGTTCTGTGTAAGGGCATATGCACGCCCTGTTATCCTCCTGGGAATAAGTAAAGCATTTCTGATTTCTGATTCTGAAAAATCTGAGTATATACAACAACAAACATCTCAGACCAGGTGTTTCTGTCAGAGGAAAGTATCCTTCCAACTGTTGGCTCTGCTTCTCAACATCACCGCAGTAACATCAGCCCTGTTTGTGCCTGTAGGCTGACATGGAACTGCTTCCTTCTCGTTGTGGATTGATTACTCCTGTCTACAAGATGGAGCACACAGATCAATATGTATTTTTATTATAATACAAGCGGGCGCGTATCTCAACACTGCAATATTCTGCTCCTCTCCTGTTTAATGTAGTCTCATAAGACTCTCCAGATGACTGACAGGTGAAAGAAAATTGAGCGGAGATGCTTCCGTGCACGGCTTCACGAGGAGGAAACTGAACGATTTTATGAACATATTTTGAATCAAATGCTGTGGCTGTCATCAGAACGACGTGCACGACAGCGCTCGCCAGTTCCACCATAAAAACACCAGATAAGGGAACATCTTTTGGAAAAATGTGTCCTTTTTAGAGGTGTATTTTGACACTAAAATACTAACCCTGTCCACATTGCCATGAACGTAGAGCAGACGGGCCGTTAAATTGAGAATAATTATCTTTTATTTTATTTTATTTGGTTTGTTAATTCATTTGAATTCTCCCCTGAGCATTCAGAGTTTGTTATGGGCTCTGGTTTGAAGTGTAATCAGTAAAATGGAGCTGACTTCAAACACTCATTTGCTTCAGGTCTGAGCAGAATGCTCAAACAGGATGTGGAGGAGAGTCCCAGGAGGAGGGAGAGCTTCCAGTGAGGGCAGTCCTTGTACTGACTGGAATATGATGAACTGCTCTGTTCTTCGCTGTTTTAGCTTTGTTAGTTTTGAGTTCGCTCTGCAAACAAAAGCAGTGTCCCAAATCCACACTGCACAGTCACCGTTAGCCGGTTTGAGCAGTGTTCATGCTGGAAAAGTGCCAACATAAAAACACTCAAAACAACCAGTATGCAAATAAAACAAGAGCTCATATAGGGGGTCTAGCTTCCGACAATCCAATGCACAGGGGAAAAGAAGAAGCTCCTGGAAAACCTTATAAAAGGAGAGATAACTTAAATAAATAAGCAATGACTATTTTATAGAACAAAATCAATGTTTCCTAATATGTAGCAGTCATTTTGTATTTAGTCTTAAGTTTGTAATTGAGACAAAATTCTAATCCGAGAGCTAAAATTAAGTAAAACCACTGCTATAGTTTAGGATGGCATTGCTATCTTCTTCTTCATTTCAGACTTTAAAGGCAGGGTTGGTAACTTTCAAAATCTAGCATGATTTTGAAAGTAGCATTCCCTCAGTGCTCCGTCTACACCCACCCCCTCCCCTCTGTGCTCCCTCTAAAGCCACGCCCCTCACTTACATGCACGAGCACTGTTGCTCGTGGACCTCAGCTTGTCGCTTGCATTGTGAGAAACTACGTCGTCTCATGTCTCATTCAGCGGTAAGTAAACTCACAGTATAAACTCCGTCATCGGTGACGTGCTTTGAGTGTGGGCTCGTGCACGCAAGAGGTAGAGAACGAGCAGGGAGACAGGGAGGTGTGATTGGTTCATCAGATTGGTACCTCGTGGCAGACACTGGTCGAAGTTTTTACAGACTTACAACTGCTACAGATGATGGATTTTCTTTGTTCCTTTTTCAGAGCACATGAGTTATTAATTTCTGTCAGGACCTAAAGACAATTTCAACCAAAATCTTAAAAGTGTATCTGGATAAAATGATCAACCCTGCCTTTAAGGGCAAAACAATGACTCATTCAGAGTTTTGATTTTATTCTTCTGTTGAATTTAAGTGAATGATTCACTCTTTTTTAGCTCTTTTTTCATCTCTAACATCCCCTGGGAAAATGATCTGCCTGTCTAGGTGCAAATGCTCCATATGTTCACCCAACTCAGCCTCAAGGCAGTTTGTGAGGTAGTGACAAATTACGCATATTAAGAAACCAACTCAAACCAAGTTCATTTGGAGTACCATTTTTGAACAGAAACATGATCTTTTCACAAAACCAACCAATTTAATTTGTGCTTAAACCACAAACAAAAGCCAATGCTGTTAGATTGCACCAAACTACTGTTTTCTTTTGTAGAAGGAAAACTCTTGTGCTTCAGCCCTTCCACAGCAGGAGGTCGGTGCTTTCAGAGAAGGACTTACAAGATGTCAAAAATACTCCAAAGGATCCTTCACACAGGAAGAATCCAAATAAAGTACTGGACGAAGCACTTATGGTACATTTATTAAGCTGCAAAGGACTAACGTTTCAACGCACTGTGTCTTTATTAGAGTCAAACAGTACAGGTACCGATTTGAAAAACCTACATACCCTGCCCTCTAATGCAACATTACCTCCAAAGTGAATTCCTATTTACAATAGGCCTACACTATATATAATATTTACAAGACAACAACAGTTTCTCTATAGAGACATAGCAAAAAACACTGGAAACAACGTTACAAAAACACATGAGAGGCTTACTTCCTCATTTAGTCCATATGGTTCAACTGTGTTGGGGGTATTAATCCAAAAGGCCTCTCTTCTCATTGGTTTGTTAACAATGTCTTCCCCTCTCTGGCAGGGAGAGACCTTTTCAATGCCCCAAAAACCAGAGTAATGCAGCAGACCATGGTTTGCTTTTGTGTAGTGTCTTGTTGCATAGTCCATGTTGTAATTGCGGATGGCTGCTTTATGTTCAGCAGTGCGTGTTTTGAGGGGAAGTTAGGTCTGAGACCGTCGTGTAATGAAACAAGTACAAGGTCATTGTAGAAACTATAGAAAACGTAGGTCCTGAACTGGACTCTATCTGCAGCCTCCTGGATGAACCTCCTGTGTTCGTGTAACCACTCCAACAGCCAAACCACAGAGCCAGCAGACGTTCTATTGTCACCGGCCTCCCTTATAGCCTCTGTGTTAGAGCCATGAAATAAGCTTCAAACTGAATTGCATTACTTTGCGATTTCTGCTGACTCACACTCAACAGTCTCCAGCTGTGTCTTTGCTGTTTGCTGCTGAGCAGGTGCGGTACAGTGGAGGGTTTAGAGCTTTTTTATGAAACCAGCAGCCTGCTAGTGTCGGAAACAACTGTTTGAAATCAGTGACAGTTACCCACAACAGTGAGGTCGTGGCAGGGACAGCTACGAGCAGACACTCAATATGAGGCTCTGTAAAATCAAGAGGAGCTTCAGAACTTGTTGATAATTTCCTGTAGGTTGTAGACCATTAGAAGTGATGACTTTTAAACATTGTTTTCACGTTGTTTGTAAAACATTGTGATGGAAAATTGGCATTAAAGTCGGTTTAAATGTTGGAAGTTTTGAGATCATGGTGCAGACCTGCTCCAGTCAGTGATATCAGACTTCTGGTTCATTGTTGATGAATTGACATAAATGAACTGGAGTGCTATTCAAAGTTTAGTTTTTTGTAGGGCTATCAACATCACCACATTAATCACAATGCAATTAAGGTCTGATAATAATGCATTCATTTCTTTAAATCACATTCATTGCCTTCTATTCTGGCCCTTTAGCAGCACCTTCCACTGTAGTGTCTTCCTGTAGTCACAGTGATGGAAAGAAAAACCCCTGCTGAGCCTTTAGATATCTTGTTTCACTTTGAAAAACTCTCAGACAGCTCAGCTCAAGGTTAAATGTAAAATCCACCTTATGACATCAAACATTTCACTGTACCGTTCCCTTCATTTACTTTCGGTCTGTAGCAAGTTCCTTTTTCCATGTTTAAGTTAATCTTGTAACCTTACTTTATTTCAAAATAAAAGCAGTTTGGTATCCAAACAGGAAGTAAAGTACTCTTAGCCTAAGACAGTACAAAAATACAAAATAAAAGCATGACAAAAACTGTTGTGAAATGCAAAGTAATAGAATTTCAAACATGCTTTGAAAAATGTGATTACCCACTGAAATAATGTGATTAATTGGGATTTAAAAATTAATTCATTGACAGCCCTTGTTATACTTATATTGATTATTCTGTAACAGTGCATTGGAGTAAACGGAAAGTCCCTCAAAATTGTACTGTAAACTGTAGCAGATACTCGGTGTGGTAACTTTCCACCACTGGTCTGTTGTCATGTATGTGTTTGAGTGTGTAGCATGTGTGAGTTATCACATCCCACAATCCTTCCAATCCTTCATAACTTTCCCCGCAGAATTCAAAGACGGATATAAAACATCGATTTGTGTCTGGCAGAGACATTAAAGATATGAGACTTAATATCCAGCCTCTCGCTCCAAGTGTCTGTGTGCATCGTGAGGGCTCTAGCATCATAAACTTGAGCCTCTGACCACAGAAATCATCGCTTCCCTCTAAGCCCGCCGGTAAGTTTGATATAACGTCGGGTTCACAGGTGTCATTTCACCGCTAAGCACTCCAAACACCGATGCAATTGCATCTTTGCCCTGCACGCATTTAACAACCCGCAGCGAGCTGTGCTGAATCTCTTTTATTGACCATTTAAGCTCCTCGCTTAAGGCCCAAATAAAGCTCCTTTATTACAAAATAACACAATTTTAGGTAGAAAGAAGCAGCCAAATGTCTAACACTAAATTGTCTGTGTTTAATGCATGATAAATAAAAAACAGAGGTGATAAAAATGAATGTTCAACGGGGTTTTCAGCACCATGGACAGCACCTGCACGGCTGCAGGCGCAGGGACCGGGTGTGATGCAGGATTTCAGCGAATAAGAAACCTCTCCCCCTTTGGCAATAAACGACTGCAAAGGCATTATCTATAGGCAAAATACTTCCTACTGCACTCTCATCATGAATTTGTCTTTAAATCCTGAAAGAACAGCCCCCTCCCTTTCGAAAAATCATCACAAGACCACTTGAATACCCCTCCTCTTCCTCCTCCTTTCTGAGCTATATCCCCCCTTCCTCCAAAATACCAGCATCATTGAGAGCAGAGAGAGGAGAGACTTCCTCACGTAGACGTGCAGGAAAAGTGTCAGGGAGGTAAAATGTGAGAACACTTCGGCTCTCTCGGTTCGGTTACGAGCGCGTCCGAAACTCTCCTCCCTCTCTTTCCTTCACGAGGCTGATGTGAACAGCACGTTGGCTCCTCGTATGACGCTTCGTCCAAGAACCTCGCAGATCCTCAATCGTGACGGCTCCGTCCCTCCTGCTCACACTCCTGTTTAAGATTCCGCAGCTGACAAGACGGAGCTGCTTTTGCCCTCCGCCACTGCTACCGCATCTTTCCCTTTCTCCTGACTTTTCTCTCCCTGGGGAAAAAACGGGGAGCTGGCTTTAATTCTTCAGGATTCAATCAAGTTTGATCGTAAGAGGAGTTTATAATGACAGCCACCAAGGAGCAGCCGAACCAGAGACAGAATCAGCCGCAGCAGGATGAGGTGGGCTTTTCTTTTTATTTGCAGGTTTCTTCCACTTTATCCATGCACATTGCGCTAAACTATAGAATGACCTGTTCCTGCAAGGTCAATTCATCAATCAGCATAAAGCTCTTTTTTATGTGGGAGCTGAGAGCCAGTTATCGTCACATACATGCATCATATGAAATGTTAAAACCTATTAGTTAGCTTTTGGCTCCTTGTCTCCATCAGTTTTTTTTTTTTTTGCACAGATGAGGAGTCTGAGTCTATATACTGAGGAGAGGATTCAAGTTGGTCCTGCACATGCCAAATATTGAAACAATCAAAGCAGTCGTCAGCTGAGCGTGGAGCTCATTGTCAGCTGTCAAGTCTGGGTCACATAAATCCTGAGCGCTGTGGGCACATGCCATGCTCTGTGTGTCTGTCAGGGAAGAGGGGACAGACTGCATGAGCAGGGAGGGCGCATTGTAATTCAGCCGCTGCCTCCTCAGCTGCCCTGACACCTTGAACGAGCAGGAACATTCGTGGAAAATTACTTTGTCAGACGTAAAAGGGCAGTGTGTGTGTATTTTCCTGCACAGATTCACTTACTGTGGCAGTAGAACTGCTCTCTGTTTCCAATCTGGGCACCTTAAATGTCCCTATTAGGCTGTAGGACTTGCACGTTCCTGCTCCATGCACCTCAACATGGGTGCAATGCAATGGCTGTTTAAAGGCTTTTTAAAGAAGTAGGAAACCAGGGTCTTTGCCAGGACTGGCTTTTCTGCAACTTGACAACTATTGGCTTATGTTTGCCCCAAACCTCTGAGCATCCATCCCCATCAATTATTGATTCCCCTTCTGAAAATCTTTGGTACCTTCTAGCACATGCAACCTCTACTCTCCTTCTCTGAATGTTGCAAATCCCTTCTGTTCCTCTGTGGGTCTCCCTCTGAGAGATTTCCAAATATATTCTTGGTGTTCTTAATTGAATTCTGCCCGTAGCCTTATTATTCTAAGAAATCAAAAAACCTCGGCCCTCATAATTGAGTTTCTGTGCCTGAAATATGAGCCTCATGAGATGTGGTTGCAATATGATAGCTCACAGTGTTCAGTAGTCTCTGGTCTATATTTAAAGCTCAGTGGATACTACACTCAGTGGCCCTGAGGCTGTTTAAAAGTCGTGTTGTTGATTCTATGTGTGAGTAGAGTTCACTGATTTAATTAGTGAGGATGCTGTAATGTATGATCACAGCAGCGGGGAGCTGTTAATGGAGCCTTCTGTTGCTGCAGACATCAGGATTGTTGTGTTGATACTTTGCTGTCTGTTGGATGCTCTTGTTTGTGTCTTAATGTTTTCTATAATCAAATGCCGATAGCAGAACAGCTGCAGTGTTTATTAAGAAAAACCTTGAGATTCATGTTGCTCTTTTGGGCTTTGAACCATTCCCATTTAAAGGGGAATCGTGTTACTTTCAGTCATGTAATAGGTCCACAAAGATTTGCAATGGCTCAAGTGGCTTCAGTCTGCAGCCATTACACAGGCTGTAATGGCTGTAATGTAATCCCCAGGCATATGCATCGAGTTAAGTTATATCCCATAAAAGTTGTTGTTTTTGCCACCGACAGGCTCACATTTGTATTCTATTTGTTAGACAATATTACAGAAAGGATTGCTTCAGAGATACAATCCCTAATAAATAATTAGATGCTCCTTTTCAAGCCAGAAACAGCTGTTGTATCTCTACCTTCAGAACCACCAGACTCCACAGACAAAAACAGTCATTTTGACTCCCAGAACATTGGGAACACCTTCTCCACTGCCTTTACACATGGACATGTTGGCTGTGTTGTTGAGAGATGTTGATGTTTTCATGGGTTAGCTCAGATTCAAACAACAACACATCACAAACAAACTAAACGTTCGAGGAAACAGAAGACCAGCATCTCCCTTGTTATGAAAGGTCAAATTCTTGATTTTTTTCAATGAAGTTTGGTGGCCTGAAGTAAGCTGTTTCCCTTTCTATTATGTCATGATCATCAAACAGTTTTGCCTCTCAGTGTCAAAAACAAGCACTGTGTCTGGGCTGAATGCAGTCATTACAGCCAGTTGTGCAGCTTTTAGCTGAAGCAATCTACTGAAGATACAATCAAAAACTTGAAATCTAAGAGTTGCAGGGATAGAAAGTCAAATCATTAGGAGATTGTAACTAAACATCACTGCACATAAACTGTATAGAGTCTAAAAGCCTCTGTGAATTTTTGATTGCTCCATGTTGAGTTTGTGCAGCAGGCTGCCGTCACGTTTTCAGGCGTTGAGGGTGAGAGCATTTCCTCAGCAGAGCCAGAGCTATTACTGTCCCGGCTCTGTCAGCCCACAGTGTGTGTACAGAGCTCCTTGGCAGGCTCTTAACAGGGTTACGCTTCATCAAAGTTGCATGACCATGCTGAGGGAATTACAAGAGGGGGAAACACATAGGCATCTTTAAATAATAGGTGAAGGAGAGAGCTGAGCCATGAGCTGTTTTAGTATCTGCATGCTGGAGGAACAGTGGTTCTCTCTGTCTGCTCTGGGTGCAGTTAAGTCCATTGTTGTCGTGTTGAAAGCCTTTTTCTGTTTGTGGTATAGTCTATCTTGCCAAACAATAACATTGGTGAAATCTGCAAGGCACCGATCCATCCCCTGCTGCATTTAGACTTCTCTTTTTTTTGTCTGGCCAACTTTTTTTGTTTCTCACAGACGTCAGTGTTCACAGCAGTTGGAAGTCGGAGCTGCCATAAAAAATACATGACAGGAAAGGTTATTTTCAAAATAATGGTGGCTGACGGCCAGTTTGGGCGAGAGGAATGATTACAATGACCCAAAACTCGTTCAACAGTCATACTGGAATGATTTGTGACAGTTAGAGATGGAATGAGAAAGAAATGCAGACATCCAATAGATAGATTCATGTTGTTTAAAACAGCAGGAAACGTGGCTACATCAAAGCCATGAATCAAAGAGATTCACATGTGGCTGGAGATTAAATCCTACAGTGCCTGGCAAAAGATGCATTTAAATAACTTAAAACCACCCTTATTGCATTAGCTCAAAGTATTGCAATAATTTGGTTGAGCAGCAATAGCTGGTTTTTTGTGTGAGTGATTCTGATTTATTTCAGTTTAACCATTGTTAGACATATTAGAAACAATCTCAACCATCACTTTGGTTATTATAACCTTGATTGCTCGTCTGCCACAGTGATTTGAAAATGCTAATTAGCCTTAGCCAGCTAGTTTCTTAATTTCTGATGGGAAATTATCAATCGACGTGCAACAAAATGACTCTGGAGGCTTAAACTAATAGGGGCTAAAAGACGTGTCAGATAGTATCGGTTAGAACTATGTGGTTATCCACTAAATCGATGACATCTGTGAATTTTTTTGTCAAACTGGGGACAACTGCTGCTCCTTCTGTCTGTGTTGGTTTTCTTCCACAGTCCAAATATGAGGCACGTTAGGTGATTAGAAAAAGCCTGGACATGCATACTGCTAAGTTTTGATCCTCAAAGTCTTACTCGCCATTGCTCATTTCTTTATGCTTCCGCAATCACTTCATTTTAAATGTCTTGTAAAACCTTGCGCTGCACAGATTCCTGACGATCATATTTTGAATCAAGGGCCGCTGAATAAGTCTCTATATTTGCCCTGTTGGGAGTAAGACTGTTGGAATGGGAGCACTGGATCACTCTTGGCAGTGACACTACACACTGTGTCCAGCCCTCTTTAGTATCACTGAAAGCGAAAGAACAAAGCGACTCATTTGACATTGGCTGGTCTCACACTGTGTCACTGCCTCCTGTAACCACAGACATAATAAAAGCTGACTGACCTCTGCGAGACCCTGCAGCCGGCAGACGCTCTGTGTGGGTCAGCGGGGTGTATAGACTTACCACCTGACAGAGTGTTATCCTCTGCTTTGTTAATGGAACTGTTGTTGTCTGAGCTTGGGACAAAAGGCAAGCGACGGGAGAAATGGATACCTGCCTTATGTGAGTGAGAGCAGCGCTTTCAAAGGCCGAGATCCTCCGGCCCGGGAAGCTGTAACTCACACTAATGGAGAAAACGTCCACCGCAGTGGACTCAGAAAGAAAGAATTGAAACAGGGTGTAAAGGAGAGAAAGAAGGACTGTTAGAGGATGAAGAAAGAGGGAAGAGGTGGTGTGAATCAGGCAGAGGTCAATTAAAAGACAGCAACGGAGTAGAGACGATAAAAGAGGAAGATAAGGAAAGGTTGGAAGGCAGCAGCATGAGGGTGCAAATGACCGATTGATTTAAAGAGGATCAAGAGGAAGAGGCTGATGGGGAAGACTAAATGAAGTGAGAAGAAGAGGTGTTAAGGTGAAGATGGCTTTGAGTTGAGAGATGAGAGTGTGAAGTAAAAGGCAGACTTCGAGCTTTTTGTAGTTCTGTCAATACACATTTGAACCAGAAGACAACATGCTTAAACCTGCAATAGCAGACATTTTGAACACTTGGAGACAGCAGAAACAAGTTGTGCAGAAAATACAAGAAATGCATCATCGCCTGTTTTTAGTTGATACGGTGAAATAGTTAGGATGCATCCAGCTGTCATGGAGCAACGTCATGAGTGAGTCATGTGTCCGGACAGCTAATCCGATGTTCTCTCTCTTCCTTCTCTGCTTTTGGTCTCGACAATCAACATCTTGAAGCCGGGATCTTTAGCAACAAATGCTCCACCAGGTGTTAGCCTACTTTTAAAATACAGCAGCATGATCTGTGGTCAGGCTCTTCAATATAATGCTGCAGTTAAGCCTGTAGCGTCAAGTTTCCACAATTATCTGTTTTTTTAAGTGTTGTTGGAGTCAAGTTAAGTGAGTATGAAGAGGATGAGAGTTTAATTGGTTTGGAGGTAATTGGCGAATACACAATAAAGCAGAGCCTGAAGTTATGTTGCAATGGTGTCAATTGGGACCATACCCTGCATTCATGTGCTGTCTGACACATATTATAAATTACTGCACGAGTTGAAAATGTTCATGAACACGTGCTCAAGTCGCAACAACAACTTGGAAACTCTGGAAAGAATTAGGCGCTTGACTTGCCGACTTGATGTCGTATTTGTGGGGGGCAAAATATGTTTTGTCAATGTTAAGAAACGTTTTATTAATTCACGTATTGCACATCACCTTTTTGCTCAAATGTAACTTGTAACAGAGAGATTGCACACATCTTCTTCATAGCATCCACGCTGTTTGTTGTTACACTATTCCGACTCTCAGAACTGAAATCAAGTGATCACACTGAAGTCGGAAGAACGACTTCCCAACTCAAAAAATGGGACCATCCGAGGGGCACATGAATCCAGCAATAGACTGTGTATCAAGAAGGACAAAGCCACAGTTGCCTGGGAAGGAAGCTAAAATATGTAGAGCGCCCTCTGCTGACTGGCTGCAGTATAGGTGATAAACCCCGCCTCCTCTATATTCACAGACAGGACAAAGGTCAAACCAAGAACTTAAAATACACATCAAACACATTTAATCAAATGTCTGTCATGATAGTTATTACCTTGATGATTTCAGTCCACGTGTTCTTATTTCCTGAGTAGATCAGTTTTAGTTAGTTATTTGATGCAGAAAAAGAGTGGATGTAACTTCATGAGTGACAGCTCTGGCGGCTCCTTGCAGACTTATTTTCCAGATTGTCAGAGTGGGGGAGGAAAGGCGAGAGAAAACATAACAAGGGCTAGTTGAACTTTACATAACCACGAGTGTCTGCTTCACGCTGACGCAAGAATCAGTTCTGCTGTGGACTGTATACCCACTGAGTGCTCATTGTCATATAATCAGTAACTTAAATGTGTGCTTTGCTTAGCGAAAGGGGCGTGGCTACGATTTCAGGGCTCCACCAGCCAGCTTCTCTCTGCGTATGTTTTGGCTCCAAATTACATCACCAGTGTCAGCACATGTCACGGGTATTTTGGCTTCATTTTATTCAACAAAAGGAGACCTAGACACATTCCTTATTAATACACAGTCAATGTTCGACACACTGATATTGCAGGACTCAAACTAGAGTATACTTTGTGCAATCCTGTGTTTGTAGAGTTAGGGTTGGGGTAAGGGGGAATCTACCTCTTGATGAAATGCAGTGCTTTACATTTCACGTTGGCTGACACAAAACTAAAGACAGACAATTATAAATATATACATTTAGTGCAAAATCCTTCAAAGTGTAGTAAGGAAGGAGGTTTAGTATTTTACTTATACAAAGACATGAACAACAAACATTTATTTCAGAAGTTGGGTTTTAGGAAAAACTTAAGCAGCCAATTAGAATTCAGGATGTGTCTTTGTCTGAGTGTGTTCTAAGGTCATCGTAATAAAAGTTCACTGCACTGCACTCTTTACTTCCTGCATACTGAGTAAGCTGTCAGAGGCGTGCTTAAAGGAAGTAGCACATATGTGCTTACTCATCATCCAGAGACACGGGGATACTTTATTTTAACATCATGTTTTTGTGTTTACTTTGCTTTTCCACCAAATTTATAATCTCTAATTTTTTTTTTTCCTTGTGACCATAGCATCTGCTGTCTTCTGAAATCTCCTGCACATGATGATGATTCACATTTTTTTTTGTGATCAACTTTTTATTGAAATTTTTTACAAGATGCTTGTACCGAAGAGCTTCAGGAGAGAGACCGAAGACAACAACAACAAACACACAAACTATTTACAAATCGCCATTGCCTTGATGAAGATAAACATTAAGATAAAATAAATAAAAAAAAAATAAATAAAAAAAATAAAAAAAAAAAAAATAAAATAAAATATATATAATACAAAATAAAAACTGAGACAAAACATTCCCAAATAAAATTAAGATATGCATGTAAAAACACTATACACACCTATACACACATCCACAAAATACAAAATCACACCTGTTCGAGAAAAAGTGGATCCAAAAGAGTTGAAATAAGGAAATCCCAAGCCTGTAAAGTGGATGCCCGTGCCTTATGAATCACAGCTAATGATCTTTCAATGAGAGAGATATCTCTGAAGTAGTTAAACCATTCTTTTATCGACGGAGGTTCACCAGAGAACCAAGAATGTATTATTGCCTTCTTTGCCGCCGTTGAGCCCGCAAAGATAATTTTTCTAAAGGCCAAACTGATTTTATCCCTGAGAGTAAAATCATCATTAAATAACAATAGGGAAGGCTGTTTGGGAACTGGGAATTTCAGGACTTTTTCAAGACATTTAGTCACCTTAGACCAGAGGGTGGAAACTGAAGGACATTCCCAGAAAACATGGAGGTATGTACCAACAACATCAAGGTTACATTTGGTGCAGTTCGGAGTGTCTACAAGCTTCATTTGGAAACGCCTATATGGAGTTGCATAATATTTATGTACAAATTTATAGTGAATGAGCTGATGTGCCGGATATGATTCACATTTTGATGTTCATGCAATAACCTTTTTTCTGTATCCTGAGGCGACTGGTACCCCGGATTACCAAACGCCGACACGTGTTCTGTCCTCAAAGGGATTAAAAGCCAATTACAAAGTTTGAGTCATCGGTGTGACACAGACGGGGGGCAGACTGCAGTCAAACCTGAGATAACAGGAATTAGCAAGAAGGAACATCCAGAACCACCTTGCATATGTGTGTGTGTGAGTGTGTGATAGCGGGACGTCTCCTAAATCGATGTATACGTCCAGGTAAAACACAGCTCTGGCACCTTGATCCAGATTAGCTGGGAGTCAGGAGTGACATCATTGAATCTTCTTGCTCTTCTCAGTCTCTGACTTTTTCTGAATTTGAAGTTGCCTCAGGAAACTTTCTCGAGCAGAAACATGAGCTCTAATTGAAAGGCCATATACGTATGTTTGCCCAAGCTGCTCAGTAGAAATGCTGAGTCAGGGTACTGACTGTTCTCACCTTACAATGAAACACAAAATTGTCTCCTGAATATAAAAAACAAAACAATTCCAACAACAATCATCCCCAGATATGAACACTCTCTGCTGCAGGTGTTCATCTTCTCTTATGTTTTCTCAAATACAAATTGAGACGTTGACTTCATGGTCTGTTCAACAGGAGTTTTCTGTAAAGTGGTTCCAGCCAATGAAGCAGAGATTTATCAAACTGTTGCTTCATGATGTAATTTACTGCCGCTGGTGCGTAACACCTCCTTTTGCAGACGATGCACATGACTACCAGCTCTTTTACAACTTGTGAAGCCGAGCTTTGCAGTCAGTGATTACTTCACTTGAGGAAGTTGAACTACAGCAAAGATAGCCCGAGGGAGGAGAGATTATTAAGTTTGATAAAGTAGCTCAAATCATGCTCATACTAACAATGTACATGCAAGGCTAAAGAATAAAAAAATAGACATATGACAGATAGAATAAGCATGCAAACACCTTGTTTGTGGTATCACAAATATATTCAGGGTTAGTTTTACACATTCTCCTGATCGCACCCTCTCTAGTCAACGCTCGTCTTTCCGCTGCACGCACCGCGGTCCGTCTCTGAGATGTGCCAGAAGCGCCACTCCGCTCTGTTTATCCAAATACGTGCAAACTTTATTTTCAATGGAGCGTCACGCATCAAGCTGAACAGGGCAGATCGATCCAGACAGGAAGTCAGACAAGGGAATGCACATGAATCAACATTATGTCAAAACAGGCACAGAGTGAATACCAGATCAACCACAAAAAGGCGAAGTAACCTGTAATCTGCACATTGTTCTCCTTATTCCCGTTTGATCTTGTACTTCTCCTGTGATTTTGTGAACCATCGAGTCCAGCTGCTCATGGCTGCGCTCCGCTGCACTTATTCTTCAGAAACGGACCCAGTGGGTTGGGCGCGTGCCGTCAGACGGATTAAAAACCATGGTGAAGACACAAAGCTGCACTTGAGGATGCTGTGGAGTCTGTGGGTTACTTAAAATCCAATTAAAATAAAAATCAATTGTATTAAAGATGAGGCTGCCACTGTGAGAGCACTGCACTGGTATGCCTTCAGAGCAGTCAGGTAAAATGCAGGTTATGGAGGGCTTCTTAGGTGATTATGAGGAGTTTGAAGTGGATACGTTGGGGGATGGGGAGCCAGTGGAGGTTATGAAGGACGGGGGGTGATGTGGTCACGGGTGCGGGAGTGTGTGAGAAGTTTTGGATATATTGTAGTTTCTTTAGTGTTTTGGATGATGAACCGTAGATGAGACTGTTAGTAGTCAAGTCTGGAAGTGATGAATGCATTTGTTAAATGAAATACCAGCAAGACATACAACATGTACTTACACATCTGTCTGAATTATCACGTATTCTATTCCTATCACTGAGTGTGGGACACTGATGTACATCACACACAAACACTTCAGCAGGGAGTTCAAGAGAGTTAATTAACTCTGCTAAACCTGTTGGAAATATATGTACCTGTTTTTTTCCCCATCTACTAAATGTCAATATAACATTTCTTTTCCAATATTGAACTGCAGAGATTATTTTTTACTTCATTCCCTGAATGTTTTCTCATTAATATTGAAGATGTGGCTCCTGCCAGACCTTTACTCTCCACCGGTTCATCATTCGAGCTCAGATGAAGTGCAGGGTATTCCTGGCAAACACGGTTTTCAGCACTTTCAGGTTTTTTTTTATAAACAGTGAGGCCAGGAAGGATCGATCAGACTCCCCGGGGCAGATAATCAAGACTCATCTAAAAGGCCAGTGATACTGATAGCAGTCTACAGATAGATGGATAGACTGCCACATTTATCTATGGACTCCCTTTACTGTGCCGCTCATGTATGTTTACACGAAACAGACCTGTATAACATGTCTGTGGAGAGTTCTCCAGATGTAAACACAAACCTTGTTGGTATCTAACATACTGCTGCCAGAGAAGTTACATAAGTATAGGACATATTCCAAGTTTCTTTTGATTCAGTTAATTCAATTTAATTTCAATTCAGGAAGCTTTATTGGCATGAATGTGAAGATGCCAAAGCGTTAAAGCTGTCTCTATCTCACTTCAACCTTGGAAATCCTGCCCATTGTCACAGACTGTGCTGTGCTGCTGAGGCTCCTCGCTGACTTCAACACACTGTACAATCGATCAGTGAGGTTTTTATACCTAAGTAAGAAAAGTCATGAACTGCATTGTAGAAAGTAAATCATACAACCATATCACGTGATACGATTGCTTTAAGTCCATGTTGATGTTTCACCACTGAGTTGCAACAATGCAGTTCTGCATCTTGGCATGTTTATGAGTCTAAATGATTCAGTCAAAAATGTCTAATTACACTTAATACAAACCACGTTCAACAGACGAGTCCAGATATAGAAGTATAACAAACAACATGTCAGTCCTTAAAGGCAGGCTGTGCTACAGTTCACACATAAATAAATCCAGTATCCAGTACATCCTCTGTAAATATCTCATGATCGTCCACAATGAGGGTGACGCGTGAGTCCCGCTGGCTGTGATGTTGTCTGAGCCGTATTTACATCATGTTTACATGGATGGAACGGCCGGCTCCTCCCCTTACATATAAACACTGTTTAAGTGAGGGACTAGAGAAAAGAAGAAAAACATACTGTAACCCAACAATGCTGCTCGAGACAAGGACGATTTAGTCCGCCGCTTGTGCTTAGTGCTTAATTAATGTGTTTTCCAATTTGATAACTTCTTTGTGCAGACGCGAGAGGAGAGGGGTTGGAGATGTGTCTCTGGAGGAGAGCGGAGGCTTTAGTATGGAGGAGGTGTCACCAAGCAGCAGTTTGTTTTGATTCCATGCTGGTGCTCAAGGGCGACATCTACTGGATCAAAAAGTTGCACATTTCTCCTTTAATTAGCTGTAATGCGTGAAACTGGCTTCCAGTGCAGATAGCAAAATGTCTTGAAATGAGATGTTCTGTCCTGAATGAGATCTCTTGTCTTATTTCAAGAAACTTAATAAATTCATTTCGCTTGCTGCACTTGCAGACAGTTTTACTCGTTATAAGTGTCACTTTTTTTGTTTTTTGCTTGTTCTATCTGAAAGGTAAACTCCCACACACTGTCTAACTTGCAAACAAATGTTTATTGGCAACCTTTCGGTACTACTGTAGACCTTCATCAGGCAAGGAGTTCCTCAAAGTGGGCAGGACATCTTAAATAGGAAGTGGCTACAAGCCTGCAACCAATCATCATCATGACGTCAGCCATGAATGAACAAATTAGCAAACAAATCAACATCAGCTTCGACCGTGTGAGGAAGTTTACCTTGAAGTCTTCCATGGACACATTGCTCTCCTACGCACCTGTCATGGATGTGAAACAAGATATGTATCTGGACTTGTCAGGTGAATTTGGCTTAGAATAAGTTTAATGAGATACTTGTGACCAGACATTAGATAAATATCCTCACTGAGATCTGAGGTTTTTTTGCAGGGAGGTTGTGAATGTCCTCTGCTGTTTGCAGGAACATTGAACGTTATGCTCACTGACCTTCACTCTAAGTACAATATTTACAAAGGTCTGGTTATTCCTCTCATAGAGTCGACTGCTTTCTGCTGGCAGCTGCTGAATGACACTGAGGGCTGCAACATCATTTAAACACTCGTGTAAGCCGACTGAAATTGCTTTAACTTTTTTTCAACTAAAAAGTTTGGATTGTTTTTTGTGAAATACCTGTAACCCTCAAATCAAACACGCACTGTGATTGTTTAAACTAATTTTAAGGTCACTAACTTAATCATGTAAATACGCAATATATCAATCAATGTTCACTGCTAAATGTAAATACTTCAAAAACTCTCTACCTCGTGTAAATCACTACTCACTACTGCACTTTTGTCTTATCGAGTCTTGTACATAATATCCCCAATTTCCACATACTCTATGCTCTCCGCGGTCCGTCTGCGCCATGCACTACGCCACTCTAGTTAATCATTTTGTTTCTTCTGCGAGCGCCGCAGTCCGTCTCCGGAGCGTGCCACCAGCGCCACTACACTCTGCTCCGTTTCAAATACGCTGCGAGACTATTTTCAACCGAGTACACTACAAGCGCGTGTCAAGCTCGACAGAATATGGCAACCCAGACAGGAAGTCAGACAAGGAAACGCACAGAGCATCCGGTCAGTTTCAAAATAAAACACAATATACGGACTTGCAATCATATTTTTCATCACGTCAAAACAGGCACCGAATGAACAACAAATCATCCTCAGGAAGACAGAACGAGTTGTTTTCACGTTGTTCTCTTTATTCCTGCGTGATCTTATAGTTCTCCTGTGATGTGTGTACAAATGCTCATGGCTGCGCTCACCTTCCAGAAATGGATCCCGTGGGACAGGGTGCACGCCGTCGGATTGTGACACGCACAGAGTATGTGGGGATTGGGGGAAGTCTCTAGAGAGCACAGCTCACTGAAGCATACCTGGCAAGTAAAGTTGACTCTGATTGAATTGTCGTAAAGTCTTATAGAAATGATCACTACGGAGGTAGATTTTTGTTGAAAGGTCAGACTGGTCAGTTTGTTTGTTAATTGTTTAACTTTGGAGTATTCAATTGCACATAATAGAAGCTGGACACAGTACTTATACCACACAGTAACACAACATCTAATAATGGTAAAAATACTGTTTTTGTGAATGGAGTTTGTTTTTTTCTGGTTTCAAAGAAGGTGTGTCGCTGTGGGGATTCTCTCTGTAATGTTGTCAGACACTTAGAATAACAATCTGAGGCTGTCGGAGGGAAGAATAAGCACTTCAGGTCGATATGCAGTAAATCTGCCCCCTCCCCCCCGAGGATTAGTTGCAACCATTCAAGGCTACAAACGGAAAATCTGCTGGGAATAAAAACCTTGAAATATCTTTGAACCTATAACTTAAATCCTTAAGTATGCACAATTCCCATTCAACCCTTTCCTACATTAAAGGTATTGTGAGCACGGTGGGTGAAGTGATATCAGATCATAATGGTTGCACGCTAACAGCTGCTCAACCCAACAAACTGAATCTTTACCACAACTGGAACCACATATAACCCATTACTGACCTGCTCTTATATGATTTCATCACGGTAATACTGTAAATTAAGGTCTCACCATTCACTAGCTACTTATTAGCATGCTAATTAACAGCATTATTAGTCATTGTTAAGCACTTATTAGTACCTTATTCAGTGTGACCATAATCTATTGCTAATAATATTGCACTAAGTTAATAGCTAAACACTCATTTTAATGACGACTAATAACGACTAATAAGTACGCTACTAATTAGCATGCTAATAAGAAACTAATGGTGAATACTGTGACCTTTATTTACAGTTACCTTGTTTATTTTTGGAACCATCCCTAACCCTCACTATTATAATGAGACATCATAGATTGTATTTTTTCATCAACAGTTTGAAAGAACATTACGGTGCAGCAGTTTTCTGCATCACTTCATTCTCACGTATCCCTATGGAATCTGTACTGACCTTGATAGGGAGCTACAGTAAGCCACAGAGTCTTTTTTCTATCGACCTTGTTGTTTTCACAGCTCAGCTCCTCAGACAAACACATCTGTTACACTTTGTGCTGACTTGTTTTTGAAGCTGCTGTTTCATGAGATGTCGCTCAGAGGAGTTGTCAGCTCCTTTCACATCACATCTCTGTGCACAAAGTTTACAGGGACTTTTTTCAAGGCTGGAAAAAAGACGTATATTTCATGCTGTCAACAACTCTCATAAAAGACTCAAAGCAGCAATGAATTGATGCCACTAACAGGTATTGTGTGGTTATCAAAGGCTGATGTGTTGTATTCCTCTGTGACTTTGTCGAGCTCTACTATCCTCTGAAAACACATCAGTGAGGCACACTGTTGCAATGTGTGACATATACCGAGTTACACTCATTCAAACACTAAACATGGCATCCAGCTGCTGTAACTACTCACTTATAATCAATTGTGCTTTAACCGTGATACATGGATATCTGCATATGACAACAGAATCTTATAGGTGAGGGACTGAAGTGGTTTGGTTTCAATTCATAGTTCAGGATCCCCATAAGCACCAACATAAGCGTTTGCTATTCTTCCTGGGGTCCAACCAAGCGGCAACCTCCGGTCTTGAAAAATGAAGCCAATGCAGAAGTGCAAAATCCTGCAGTTTGTCGAGTGTCCACTTGAGGCACACTGCATGAACACACATACGCACCACAGGCAAAAAAGCTGTTTTTACAGCATAAATTAACATGTTTACAGCCTGGTACAAAAAAACAAATAGGTCTGATTAGTTATTGCCATCATGGGCACACACTGTACGGGGATGAATTATTTTAAATGGCTCTGTTGTGATTTTATGAACATTACATGTTATCCATAGTTAGGCGCGTAGCTGACATGATTGACAGGTGGGCGCCATGTAACGGTTCATCAAGAGGCTTAAAACCCGCCTCAGCTCCAGCTCTCAGCCTGTCGTTAGGTTGACTGAAAGTTAGACTGAGACAGGATTTCCAGCATGGCGGCTGCTGCTGATGAGCCTCTGGAGCCCGTCCATTAATATTTACAGTCTATGAGTGCAACACAGCCATATACACTTAAATACAATACTACCAAAACAGACATAATGCAAAAGAACACAAAATCATAATCACACGTCTTCAAGATTCAATCTAGCATCTTAGGTTGATGAGTGACGGGTTCTGAGAGTGATTGTATATCAGTCAGCAGCTAAAAAACTTGCTTTGTTTTGGTTACCATTTAAAAGCTGGCATGAAATGATGCAATATCATTTGAAATACCATGATGTTGCTGCACTTTTGGACAGGGATTTGATTCATCATGTTACAGTTAACAGGCTTGTTAACTGTGTTTATCAGTCATTTGTCTCATATATATTGAAACTGTCTATTTTCACCCATCAACACCTTCTCTTTGTTAATGGATGACTACAGTACAAAGCTTGTTTGTTGGGTCAGAGCCAAAATTCAGGTGACCTCGATGCAGTACTGTTCCTGAAGGCCTCCTGTGTGGACACTGATGAGAGAAATAAAGCTGCTGCTGCTGCTGCTGCTGATTTAGCTTGCTCCTTTCTGGCTGTGCAGACAATGTTTAAGTTTAACCAAAATCGTTATTTATCAAGAGCATATTTAGCTCAGAATTCAGGAGTTCAAGGACAATTTTCACCAAATTCAGCCCTCAGTAAATTTGAGTTTCGGCATAGATTTTCTTGGAGTGTGATGTGTTTTTACAGAACCAGTCCTAAGCGTCCTGATTGGCTAGCAAACACACCATCATTCATAGGTTAAACAGATCTTTAGCTACTGGCATGGTTGTATTCAGAATTGCTGAGGAGGTCACATGTAGTCACTGGTCAGTTTTTTATCCTTTGAGTGTATAAAACATGAATGCAGTTTCAGTGATGTCACCCAGTGATTTCTGAAGAGGCGTTTTGAAGCCAAAGAATGGAGGTCACCATATTGAAAATGCTGACTCTACTTACTTTTGGCCCATCTCAAAACAGGCAAAATGGAGGAGGGGGCCTTAAGCCTCCTGACAAACAGCTTCAACGTGCCTACCTGTCATTTAACTCAGCCACGCCCCTAATTACGAAAATTTGTGCTTAACTTTTATCCTTAATATAATCTAAACCGATGGGTTGAGCTACTCAGACTAAATTCTTTTCTTAACCAGGCTGGAAACATCTTCATTTCTGCTGTAAAATCGGACATTTTAATATTGGACCTAATGGGGATTTCTAGTTTTTGGAGCCAGCCTCAAGTGGACACTGAAGGAACTGCAGTTTTTGCACTTCAGCACCGGCTTTATTTATCAGCGTTGTTTCTTGGCTTTACCCAACGACACTTGTTCCTTTCACGATGCCCCCTGGAAGAATCATAACTATAAATCATACTCTGTTCATATGGATCAGTTTTACAAAGGTTATATACATACTGTGTACTTGAACAAAGAACAAACAATGTCATCCTGAAGACATCTGGACCAGAGCAGAGAATGGTCTCTGGGGTTGTTTTAGAAAGCAATGAAGAATAATCTGTTATTTTCAAAAGGTCAGGAACACTCAGAGTTCCCTCGTTTACCTGCTTCCTCTCCTCTCCACCCCTCCGTTCCCACTAATTCCCTCTCAACTAGTAATTTTATAGCTCAGTGCCCGCTCAATCCTCCAATGTCACCTTATAGGTATAAAAAAAACACACACTGTGTCTCTCTTCAACCACTCACAGAGACAATTTCCTGTCTTCACTCAGACACACAGCTACATGACGATGAGCTGCTGTTGCTGCTGTTGTCAGGCGCTCCTTTCATATTTTTTTTTTATCTCTCTAGATAAATACAATTTGTTTTTGGATGAGGAAATGGCGAGAGTCTTTTCCACAGCCTGCGGTGTAATTGCAAAGGAATATATTCAACTGTGAATAATTGCATTTAAATCAGAGATTTGACTGCAGGAGACGGACAAAAGCCTGTGGTGCCCACTGCGTAAATGATATGAAATCACATTTAAATGTGCAGAAAAAATTCAAAGTGAAGGCTGATTAATGGAATTAGCTTTATTGTCCTATGTCCTTCACATAGTGTAGGTGCTTTAGCTCAGATTTATCCTCTATAATGATCTACAGCAGATGGAGACAGCTCATTAATCCCTCGCTCTCCCTTTGTTTGTCTTTTACAATCAGGCATTGCTCTTTTTTCTTTACATAGACTCCAACGAGACCGGCATTAGAATATGAAAACCTTAATGCAACACAGAATATTAAAATGCCTTTAGGCAAAATTCAAACAATGTTATTGATTATTAATGTCTGAAAATCATTCTGGACTGACCCTGGAAGCAAAGCCTGTTCTGAATGAGGAGCACACAGTATACAGGAGTTATAGTATACAGCAGGGGTCATCAACTACATTTGTTGAAGGGCTTTTTTCTTGACAGCACTGTGTTGGCCTGAATTTAAAATATACCTGCACATTAGCCGGACAGCTGTCAGGCCCGATGTGCACAAGTTGGTGTCAGAGGGGAAATGTAATTCCTCCCCTTAACCTATGCGATTATTTCAGCCTTGTGATTTTATTTGTAATTATTTATTTATTGTTTAATCACCTGAGATCATATAGGGAATTTGGGGGCCGGATGTGGCCTGCAGGACGCCAGTTGATGATCCCTGGTGGCTGCGGCTCCATTGGTAGAGTCAGTGGTCTCTCAAGCTGAAGGTCGGGGGTTCGATCCCCATCTCCTGTAGCAACATGTCCGATGTGTCCTTGGGCAAGACACTTAACCCTGAATCATTCGGCTCAGGGATAACACTATTTAACATGTGTGGTATAAAACATTCAGGTTATAGCACCGAGCACTTGGCGTGCCAATTGGTGGCTCTGTTGAGCGTTAAATAAAAGAAAAACAGCTCTGTGAGCCGGCTCCCATCGTTCACATAAAAGAGCTCAAACATAGAGCCGGTGTTCTATTGAATAGTGCTACCAATCGAGATGTCCTATGAGGGTCTGTGCGAGACACGCTTCCCCTACCAAATCTTGCTCCCCACACTCTAAAAATGCATATGGAGTGAGTAGTAAGTTAGTATAAAGTTATTTTGTTCTAGTAGCATTACTTGGTAGGGGATACGGATAGCCTCTGTTATCTTTTTGTGCTATGGTAGCATTTTTCGACATGGCAGCACATCCTGACAGAACACCGGCTCGTCCGTGACCCACACATCACTACCTGACATCAGATCCAGACGGGTGCAGAGCAGCTAAAGCTTCTGCCATCTGTCTCTCTAACTCTTGGTTTGTTTAAAGGTTGGCTTGTTTCCCTTTGCTTTACTTTCTATTTCTCTGCTGTATTTCTGAACACACTGGTAGACTGAGTCTGACTGATGATTCGGGAGTATTTATTTGGTATGCAGAGCTGCATCTTCACATTACTTTTTAATATGCGAGAGATGGTTACATGCAAATATCCCCGAGGAAGGCGTGCAAGGCTACAGTTTATCTAATATAACAAGGTGTATTATTTTCACACTGCAAAAACACAGAAGCAAAGGTGCTTTAGTGCTGCAGCTCAATCACAGTGACGGGAGAGGATGCACGTTAAACTCAGCAGTGCAGTATTATAAAGTACAATTACAACAATGCAGTTTCCACAATGACAGAAATGACTGCAGGAATTTTGTTTTGGAATTGTAATTGGCACCCTATCTGAATTTTTTGCCCCCTTAAAGCTGGAATCCATCAATGCATCATGCAGGGCAGCAGCAGGTACATTTAGCATAGATAATGTGAACTAATCCGCTCATTTCTGAGCGTGTGTGTGTGTGTGTGTGTGTGCGCGTGTGTGTAAGTATTCAAGGTTCAAATCCCCGGCCAGACAGAATGCTCTGTGTGCACTTTGCGTGTTCTCCCCGTGCATGCATGGATTCTCTCTTTTCTCCCACAGTCCAGAGACATGCTTAAATGGTTAATTGGTGACTGTAAATACCCGTAGGCGTGAGTGAGAATGTTTGTTCTCTCTGTGAGTGACTAGCGACCAGTCCAAGATGTACCCCGCCTCTCGCACGATAACAGATCGGCTCCAGCCTGGGTTAAGCGATCTAGATAATGGATGTTTGGGTTTTATGTTCTCCATTTAACGTTATGCATTTTATTTCTATGTATTCATTTATCCTTTTTACACTATTATGATCATATTATAATAATATACATAGTTTCTTATATTTTAGTTCTTTGAGCTGAATCTCTTGGATGAAAGGTGCTATACATTTCATATCTTTATTGTGATATTAATCTCAGCACTAATATTAGCATACAGTAATACATCTGCACTGCTGTGTGAGTCACCAACCTTGTGTATCTGAAACCGATATGGAGGCGACACTGACTAATTGAGAATTACCTCACAGTGACCAGAGGCCGATGGCGGCGTCCTTGAGGGCACGGCTGATAATGCTAAATACAATAAGATGACAACATGTAGCTTAGCTTGCCATTTCCTATTAACCACTGGATCAATTTCAGATGTTAAGCCCTGAGACCCTCGCACAGCTTTGGCTGTGGCTGTCAGGGATTCAGCAGGCACTGAAAAATTGTATTTCATGGGTAAACAAAAATAAGCCCGTACAGATGGCATTATTTTTTTCTCCCTCTCCGACCTGCTGCCATTGTTAAAAAGGCCGGGCTTCTGCTGAAACGCTGCTTTTCATTTGTCACACTCTGTCCAAGGTCAGAGTCCAGACGAGGGTTAGCTCACGGCTCTATAAATAGCCTGACTCCTCTATCGGAGGGCTTGTTACCCGTGTGTGTGTGTGTGTGTGTGTGTGTGTGCAGTGAGCCAGTGAGGAATAAGCGTATTAGCAGCTGTGTGATGAAGATGGCAGGGGTCTTAATCAAACACCTCAAAGGCAGCATTAGCATTCTAATTTTACACAACATCTTATAATTCACACCCTCTGCCTCTTTGAAAATCACATCTATGACAGTAATGAATGAACCTGTTTGTGTGTGTAGGGAAGTGTAGAGGCCAAGAAGTGTCAGAAATACTATTTTTAATGTTAAAAATAACGTAAGTCTCTGTCTGTCGCTGACCTTCTCTGTACATTCCCAAAGACTGTGTTCTGATAAATGTCACCTCCTGTAGCTCTAACGTCCAGAGAACACAGCCACAAAGATCTCTCAACAACCAAATAGACGATAAATTCTCATGTGAAAAGCTGCTACAAATAACAAAACGCTTCTGTGATGTTTGTTTTTTGAGATGCTGCTCTCATCACTTGTCTTCATCTGAGGGGCTGCAGAGTGGGACCAGCAGTTCACTTAACTCAAAAGACATGAATGTCACATTTTGCAAAAGGGATTCTCAACTCTAATTATTTATAGGGGCTGTTTGAACTTAAAAGGTAGGGTTGGTAATTTTCGGAAACTAGCATGATCTTGAAAGTAGCATTCCCTCAGTGCTCCATCTACACCCACCCCCTCCCCTCTGTGCTCCCTCTAAAGCCACGCCCCTCACTTACATGCACAAGCACCGTTGCTCCAGAAGTGGACCTCAGGTCATCGCTTACATTGTGTAGAAACTACGTTGTCTCATGTCTCATTCAGTGGTAAGTAAACTCACAGTATAAACTCTGTCATCGGTGACGCGCTTTGAGTGTGGGCTTGTGCACGCAAGAGGTAGAGAACGAGCAGGGAGACAGGGAGGCGTGATTGGTTGTGTGAGAAGCATGACGTGGGCACATGAGAGATTACCTTCTTGATTTGTACTTTGCCTGTTATTGTGTTGTTATCATTTCTATTTTTGTCTTTCTCTGTTCTGCCTTAGACTTTTAATAATGTAATTTGTGTGGATTTTAATTTCATGTTTGTATGAGAGGACCACAGGAAGAGAAGTTTCTACTTAGGTAGTGGCCAATGGGGATCCATCCATATGTAGCTGTTAGTGAAAGCTCTGTTGTGACAACCAACTATGATGTAAGCATGTACTTTAAAAACAGGTATTTTCACCAGGACAGCTTGACTCATTCTCTGCACTGACAGTTTCTTCTGTGGGCCGTGCTGGTGTTATCGTTTTATACCAAAGATAACAGCATACGACACATTGACTATTTGAATATGCCAAGAATATGTAGTCAACATGGCGCTGTCCCAGGCTGCAGTCTGCCAGTGTCACTCCTCTTTTAACTTGTCTCTTTTATCTACTTTTGTTGTAGTCTTTCACTCTTATCAATTGTCTCAGAGCAGTAAAGGAAGATATTTGGCCAGTGGAAAGATGTGGCGCTGCACGTTCTGTCTGTTTTTTCTTGTCAATGTAACAGCCATGTGACACTGATTTCCACTTCTGTGTTACATAAACGCTCCCTACTTAAGTCTGTTTATACTGCCACTGCATTTAGTTATGTACCATAAAATAAATATTTTCCTTACACATCATCCTGCAACTTCCTGCACAACTGTACTGTTTTTCCATCACTCCTCTTGCACATATTTTGTATGATATTGCTTTATATGATTCATTTTTCACTGTTTATCTTATCTTATTGAAGTCCCCTGTTCCCTGACTGCAGGAGTACTGCGGCTCACACGCTTTCTCAATTTATATCCTTATGTATTCAAATGTTGTATTCTTTGTTTTTTACACCTAAAACAGTGAAACAAACTCCCTGCATGCCTACCTTAACGTCCTTCTAATTAGATCCTATCTCAGACTTTGTGTGATTGCATCTAGCCCTCATTCAGCCAGGCCTATACCATCTACTCAGCCAGGATTTCCCTTTTTGTTCGTTTTCTTTGTTTTTCACTGCTAAACAAAATGCACGGCATGACAGCCAGCTGACGGCTTTGATTACCCTCCATATTGTATTTTCTACTGAAGTCACGCTTTATCACGGAACTTTCTGTGAGATCTCGTGTCTGTAAGATCTCGTGTTTGCAGAATCGTTAATACAAACGGCCACATTTATAGAAAATGTGTTTCTATAAAGAACAATGTTTGTAGTGGGCTCAAAAAGCCCCATGGACCACCAACACTTTTATGTATTTTTGCTTGCATGTTAGACCGCCTGCATGTTACTCAAATTTCCTCTCACCATAAATAAAATAATAGGAGTGTATCTTTAACATTTCCACACAATGCCATACAGCATGTACAGTACAGAATATGAGAGTAAATACACTGAGGGTAAAACCTTCAGTCAGATAACTTGAACAGAAAGCAGCTCCCTCTCCAGCTGTGCTTCCTCCCGTTTAAGTCTCTCTATAATAATGTGAGTCACTGTTATTTTTTACGTAAAGCGGTTTTCTCCCGGGTTTGGAGGCTATATGCTGTTTCAAAGACTGATGAGGTGATTACAGGAAATGGCTTCTGTTAGCACACAGCTAAGCCATACGATTGCCCAGGGACTGCTTAGCAACAATCAGGGGAGTTTTTCTTTATTGTTCTATCATCTGCTTTACTGCTTTAAACCACAGATGCCTTCCACTCATTGATTATTGAAAATGTTATGGAATAATCTCGCCACAACGGTCAGGCTCTAAACTGAAATTGAAAGCTGATGATACTTAAAGGTGCACCGATCGGTTTTACGCACAGCGATCAGTTTACAACCCCAACGCTCAGACTGTGGAGTCAGTTGTATAATGTACTCAGCGTGTGTGTGTGTGTGTGTGTGCGTGTGCATGGAGCAGCTTTGTGAAGTGTAAGAGATTAAGTCTGATTATAACACCAGGGTCAACTTTGGGTTAGAGACTTTTTTAACACAAAGCTTGAGCTCCAGTCTCGGGCCATGGGTCATTTGAAATAAGTGTGTTTACAGGAGAGGGAGGGTCCAATGAAGTCTGTAACGCAGTACGTTCGCTTTTTGTAAGTATAATTTGCAATATGGGGAGCTTGAAGGCTGTGAGGGCTTTTGAAAAGATTTATTTGGGGGCTTTATTTAGAGACAGGACAGTGGATAGAGTCAGAGATGAGGGACAGAGAGAGAGGGAAAGGAGTCACAGGTTGGATTCTAACCCGGGCCGCCCGCTCCCGAGGACTAAAGCATGTGTACATTGGAGGCACGCACACTAACCGCTAGGCTACCAGCGCCCACATGCACTATCTCTTAGATCAAAATAAAAGCATGTTTTGTTATGTTTTTGTTTTTAACAGGAAGTCATTCAAACTTAGCTTAAGACTACAAAATAAAAGTATGACAAAAAATTTGAAGAGCAAAATAATGCCATGGAAACGTTTGAATAATCAGGAATAAAAAATAACAATAATTGTTTGACAGCCCCAACAATTACAAAAACTACCAAGGAAGGAGCGTGCTAAAAATGTGTACGGTAGAGCACAGCATTTTTGCATATTCTTTGGTATGACATCAAATGGCCAGTTGTATGAACACATACTGAGGTGTGACTTCTGGTGGTTTTCTGTGGATCTATCCACAGGAAGTAAAGTCAGGATTTCTTAGGTCCTCCTACTTTTGAATTGATAATGACTCCACCCAAGTTTATGAGTCTCGTGGAGGTGGAGTACAAAAGTGACCATAACAGAAACTGTGATGATATCTATGCTTACCTTCTTAAAATAAATCTGTTCTATGAGCCCTGTACGTAAGTGTTAACATCAGTGTGCTTCTGTTTGTATTCATGCATGAACTAACACTATCAGTTATGCCCCCTCACAACTTCCCTTACAATACCTGTTCCCATAATGCTCTGTGCTCTCCTTGACCTGATGAATAATTGAGTATATTGATCGATTGTGATGGTGTTTACTCCAGAGAGAGACAGAATTACAGAGTCGGTGTAATTAAAAGAGGGCTCTAATAGAGGTCTGGGTTGCATGAATAAATAATCACCGATTGAAGTAAAATAAGCATCAAAGTTGTTTTTTTGTAGCAGGTGTTATTTTTGTTGACTCTAAGATTCAAAAGATTTCTCTTCGTTATTTTCTTTTACTTGTTGTAACCCTTCATGTGCAGAGTCGGGGTGGTGACGCTCTGCAGTCAGGGAATAAATACGACTGGGAATTCACATCAGAGCTGAAACGTTTTTTTTTTTTCATTCAATCCTCACAAACTTTGACCTCCGTTATAACATCGGTGTCCTCAGAAGCAGCGTTTCTGTCAGCTCCTGAGGAGCTCACAGCGACAGGCTGACTGAGATCAGAAATTTAACAGACTAAAGGAGAAAAAGGAAAAGGGAAGAAAAAAGCTGAATCTGTTATCCATCACAAGATTTATTTTTGATCCCCATCAATGATTCTCCATGGATAAGCTTACAGTTAAACCAGAGAGCCCACAGGGAAATGTCCATGATCAATAACCTATAGATCACAGCCATAGACCGTACATACAGATGAACAACGTGCCTCAACCTCCTTCTGCTGTACAAAAAATGAAGCCAAAACACTCCCCTGACGGGCGCTGACATATTCCGCATTTGGAGCCAGAGTCTGCACAGTTGGGATCAGCCTCGTTATTGATGTTGCACCGCTTCCGCTAACTAAAACACACATTCAACTTTCAAACGGCACTGTCCACAGCAGAACAGATTCTCGCTTCAGTGTGAATCTTGTGTTAGTGCTCATTACGCTTCCTCTCGCCTTCTCTCCTCTACTCTGACATTCCAGTTCACACTGCGCCGCACTCGTCAACCGAGCTGTCAATCAAGGCGTTTTATACCTTTTTATAACTTCAAAATACAAATGAAAAAAGAAAATTCTAAGAAATGAATATGACGTGAACACAAATCAGCTTTTGCTGTCCACTATTTTATACAGTCTATGATCACAACATAAAGAGAGTGGCTGATCTGCATGTACTTAAGGTCTGCGTGTCTAAATGTGTGTGTGAATTAAAGAAAAATAACGTCTGCATGTGGAGGTAAAGCTTAATTTGGCCATCATGGGAGAACAAATAAATGACTCGGAGCATCATAAACACGGAGATGAATAAGTTCCATAAATAAAGAGTGACAACACATTTATTGTCCGAGCATTTCCAACTCTCTCTTTTGTTACAAACATATGCTGAACATGTCTTTGACAGCTTGCATTAATTCAGAGACACACAAATGATGTCAATCTGGTCTTTCAATCCCTTGTATAAAAACAAATAAGCATCATTTCAAAATCCCATATATGATAGAATAACTGTTTTATTAAACCAGAACACATACAGTATGATTTGTTCCTTTAGGGTTGTAAACAGCGTGTTTTTTTCACTCTGTCAATCCAATAAACCTCTTATTCAGGTGGGTGTTCTGTAAGCACAAGGATTTGTTTCAACTTGTTTGTCAAACTGACTTTTTTCTCTGACACTTAGACATGTGCATCACGCAGTAACACCCTGAGCAATAAGCAAAGACTCAGGTGAACACATTCAATTATAACTACTATGAGAAGTTGACTTGTAATCACTCCCACACACCAAAGATATTTATAGAAGCAAGAGAAAGCAGAACAATAACGTCCAGACTCCTACAGGTTTCCCTTGAGGTATATTAAATACAGTAAAGATGGGTAGAGGGTAATAGGTAGATGAAGAGATACTTTCACAGAAACAGGCCTTTGTCCTCGTGTTTTTACTTTGAGGCAGTGAAAAATGAAGGTGCAGCCTTTCTTGTTTTTACCGCGCAGCCTGTTCAGGAGGTTATTTATAACACTGTGTGTCCCTGTGTAGCACTTACTAGAACCATTATGAGAAGTAAACAACACATTTTGAAAATAAAGCCCACGATGACAGGAAAAAAATAGATGGTAGAGATACAAAATGTTCCAAAGGAAACAAGTTTGATGTCTATTGTACGACAAAAGGATTTACTCATTCTGAAGCAATAGTTAGAATACGTAGAGTCAGTAGAAAAGTTTGTTGCAGCTTGTTTCAAATTCGGCCCCTCCTCCTGGACTCATCACCACCAGAAGCACACGCCCACTGCAAGACTTGGCGTGTATGCTTATTGCTTGTACCTATACTGCAAGCTACCTGAGAATATTACATTCTTTGCAATGGAACAGCCAATCATTTAGCAAGCTAGCACAAGCTAACCCCAGGTGTTTGGCACCTGCCTGTCCCAACAGAAAGCAGGCCAACTGAGCTTCTTAACTGCCCAAAAGCGTGTAAAAGCAAACCCAGGGTTCAACCTTGTTTTGAAATCACCTCACTATGATTATATTTTCTCTTTTTTGCCGCTACGTCCACTTCCACTGGTTTGAATGGCCATCCTGTGGTTGAATTAATCCTCTCCCAAACTCGCCCAAGCGTCGTCATTGGCTTGGGGAAGCACGTCCACTCCCCACCAAGATACGGTCTGAGTCAACCAAAACATCAAAATCCAGGCAGAGGACCAGGTATCTGCAGACACAGTCGCCAACACACGTGTATGGAGGGACTTACATGAGTGATGATTGAGCAGTATTACTTTTTTATTTGTTTAGGAAAATGCTACTGACTCTACTTTTAAGCTAGTTTTTGTGTCATTGTTTCTCATCACAATTTAAAATTGTTTTCACTGAAACAATACCTCTGAGGCTAATGTCTAATGTATTTGGCAAAGAAGTCCACGAAAGCTGCAGCCTATCCTTTAGTCTACATGGATCCCTTGAGAAGTTTGTTTCCTTAGATGAGGGTCTAATGGTCGTGTTAGAGCTCAGTTGCCGTTCAACTCTTCCTGGTAGGCTAACCGTTCATCATGGCCCTTTCTACGCTTCCTCAGTCCTGGTAATGGTAATGGAGAGACTCAGCAGGTCAAAACTCACTTATTGGTCCAATCATTCCTGATGATTGGGTTAATAAATTGAGGATGATGATTAACGGTGGCCAAGTAGGAAACTGGGGAAGAAAATGAGAAGGAGAGGAAGGGGAAAAAGAGAGGGAGAAGAAGGTCTCATGCATGGAAGCACAAGGACAATTTAGGGGAGCTGTCACTTTTCAAGGACATGTCAGCGTTTTGTGGTATTAATGATACATGCAGCAGGCTAATAGATGAGTCTCATGAGTCAGAGGGGGGCTGTGGATAATGTAACCGTGGTCATGGCTGCAGTAGAGCTCGATGGACTCTGAGGTACAGGGGCGGCTGTGGCTCAGTTGGTAGAGTCGTCGTCTCTCAACTGGAAGGTCGAGAGTTCGATCAGCTCCTGCAGCCAAGAAACTTGGGCAAGACATTAACCTCAAATTGCTCCCGCTGCTTCGTCGGCGGTGTATGTATGAATGGGATTAGTTACTTCTGACGGTCTCACTACCTAGCAACCTCTACCATCAGTGTGTGAATGTGTAGGTGTGACCTGCGGTGTAAAAGCACTTTGAGTAGTCAGAAGACTATAAGCGCTATACAAGCTCAAGTCCATTTAGCATTTACAATGAACAAGTCCAGTTGTTCCTCAGTAAAGGAGGTTGATTTGGTGTGTTTCTGTTAACTTCTCTGTTTTGTGGACTGTGAAACGTCACTGGAGAAAGATCTGTCAGGATTGCCTCATCAGTCAGAAAAGCTAAATTATTTAGCTTTCACTTCACCAACTTGCCAAGGTATACAGCTTGAACTATGACCAATGATTCAAGGTATAACTCCTTAGGGACCCATTTAGCATTATTTCGTGTAGCTGTCTTCAAGCTCACTGTTTAATGTGCAGAAACAGTCTGGTGACACATTCTAAAGATATGGGACAGTGGCTACTGGTGTGTGATTAATAAGTCTAACAGATATGGACATGAAGTCCAGGAAACATTGGTTTGAATGTATGAAACGGATAGTCAGTAATAACTTCTTGGTATAGCGCAGCTGTTAAAGTGTGCGCTCATGTACAGAGGTTGGTCACTCGCTGCATCAGCCCTATACTCCAGCTGGTGCATGAATTTCCCAATCTCTCTACAGTCAGGCCTGCCCAAAGTAATGGCTGGGCCACTGGAAGGCAGAGTGAACTGGCCCTCTTCAGATGCCATTCAATCATATCAGTGCATGCATATTCATTCAGTAGCAATAGCGCTAACCTCCTGACTAACATTCGCATCCCCTGGCTGGATCCGATCAGCTTTTGGAGCCGACTGAAAAATGTTTCTTAACAAGGTATTGTTGCCTTAAGGTCAAATGCCCAAGCCTCCTTTATGTTGTGTTACATCTTTATACAATGTCTGACATTACTGCTTCTTTTTTTCTTCGTTCTTCTTTCTTGTTTTTAGTTATGTTATTTGAGAAAGAGATTTATCCTTGGACTCTAACTTGGCACAATAACCACATTTTTGGAAGCATGGCACCAAACACAAAGCTGCCTTTTTGTGTAGTTGGAAGTGATAATGTCTTTTTACAATCAGATGAAAATGGGAACCTTACTGCTTTTAAACTGCCGTGTCAAGTACTGAGAGAGATGGAGTGTGAGAGAAAGCTTCTTTGTGCAAACAAAACCTGGCTCTAGTTGTCAATCATTTTCTTTCCTCTGTCCCTCCAGCCTTACCAGGTGTAGTTGTAGGTTGGCCAGGAAAACACTGCATTTCACTTGCAGGGTGTTGTGGGTAATTGAGGCCAGGAGGAGCTGCGTTGAGACAAAATTCATAGGGGTGGAGGCTTAATTCACCTTATCAGTGGCAGCAGACGTGGTGGAAGAGTCAGTTTAAGACACTCTAATACCAGGACTCAGGGATGGAGTCGAGGCCAAAGCTTCACAAACTCTCCTGGATAGCTATTTCACTGCAGATAATATCGCACTCTGTGCTCCGTGGCCACTCAGAAGGCTCAAACGAAGACTTTCTGCAGCTAGTTTGACTGACGGAGCCCTTGAAAGCAAATGCCCACTGTATTGCTTATCTGCTGGAAGATGTAGCTAAAGCTCTGCTTGAGGGTCGTAACACACAACATCCATCGCAGCTGCAGAAAGTGAGAGTCCGGCTGCAGCAGACAGTATGTGTTTTCAAAGGTCAGGTGATGTGATTGAAAGGAAAGGTTGGCCAAGCAGGGATTGAACCATGCAAATACTTTTCCATTTTTCACCAGTGAAACAGATACGAGAAACGGAGAGTTTCATTTCTCGGGCTTACAGCGTGGCTCATGCAAAGCCCTTCAGAGCAAATCCTTCACCGTGCAGGGGATTTGAATGGAAATACACAGCCTCAATGTGACCTGTGTTCATACAGTAGGTGCAGGAGCAGCATCACAACAGTGTGCACCACATTATCATCCTGATGCAGATGCTGCCCTCATACCATGCTACATTAACTTAATCTTTTTTAAATAGATCTGAAATATAAACCTACAATACCTTTAGCCTTTTTGTTCCTCAAAGCCAAGAATACTTTTGGGTCTCCTTATTGTACATGTGTGGACGGGCTCATGCCATGATTTAACTGGTGATAAAACCTCAGTTACAAAAAATGTAGCAATGCAATGTAGCTCCAAATGGTTAAAGCATATCTTCCACAGCCTTTAGGTTGTGCAGAGTTTTAAAAATACGATGAATTTAGAGACACTCCACGAAAAAAACATTGATTGAGGCAAAGTCAATCTATTGCAGACTAGGCCTGTAACGGTTTTTGTATTCGTGGCGTCACGGTTCGGTGCATGCAATCACACGACGAATACGTCTAAGTGGAGATAAAAGGCAATCACACATAGCTGTATTCACACCCTAATCCAGCTATTAAACAACAAACGAAGAAGAAGAAGAAGAAGAAGAAGATGAAACAAAAAAACACATGAAGAAGAAGAGTAACATACAGTAGCAACATGACATGGCGGAGCTAGAAGACGCCGCCTTATTTTCAACAGTTATAGTCACATCAAATCAGGAGTTGTGTTGATAGAAATATTGATTTATTTTGATGTAGCTCTTTAGTTTGCATCATTATCTCATGTTTTCCTCACACATGGTGAAGTGTGTTTTGCATAATATGTGACCTTTAATAACTTGTAGTTCAGGTTGTACTGATTTAATATATGAGGAATAAAACAACTCTCTTAAATATAAGTGAACAAAATACCAGTTCAGGCATTGGCAGATCATTTGTTGTTGAGCAACACTCAAGAGGGTCAACCTCATTTAATCAATGCAGCAGGGACTACTGTGTAGTCAGGCTTTTTTCATCGGTGGAAGCGATTTCATTCATCATAATAATACACCAGTCACTTCAGTGTGCACTCGCTGTTCCTCTCTGACCTCTGTTTTCTCTCTGTCTGTCTCCCTGCAGGACCTGGGCGGGGTGAGTCCTCCTCAGAGGAACTGGAAAGGGATTGCCATCGCTCTGCTGGTCATCCTGGTGGTCTGCTCCCTCATCACCATGTCCGTCATCGTCCTCACACCAGGTTAATGACAGCACAGCTTGTACTCCTCTTGTGTTTGCGTGTTTTTTTCACTGTGTTTGATGTAAAATGTTACTTTGGCTGTTATTGCAGCATCCTCTAAAACCTTAGCACAAACTTTTCCATAATTCAACTACAGAATGGCCAACATCAGTGGCATATAATATATACTTTGGGGTCTAAATGTCTAAAAGGTCCATCATATATTGAATAGTTTCGCTAATAGTGTCGCTCCATGCCCTATTGTTTACGGTGAGAAGGCAGACTCAGAGGGCAGAACAAACACCTAGCTGTGGGAGTGTCTCCCACCTGGGGGAGGGGTTACTGCCCTTTGTGATGTCATGAAGGGAAAATCTCCAAACGGCCTGTTTGAGCACACATTTTCTGAAAAGTGGAGCAGGCAGAAGACGGAGAGGATGGACTTTTCTCATCATTGGGGGGTTTGTAGACAGACTAGAGACACATATTAGAGTTAGAGAAACATGGTGACGTGGATTTTACGTAATATGTGACCATTAACAAACTGTTTGTTATGTTGTGTAGGTTAGAGAATACATGAACAAGTATCACCACATTTGCTCTATAACCCCCAACTTTGCAAAGTATTCTGGGTCCGATCAGCATAATGTTTTGGTTTTATGGACCCTATTTTACAGTTACGTGTTTGATCAACCTGCTCCATAAAACTTTTTTTTTTATTTAAACCATAGTAAGGACAGTCTCTCCTTTTCCTCTGTTTTCTGACCTGCTGCTGTCTCCACACTCTCCACAGCTCCACACTGTTAGTGACTCATGCAGTATTCAGCTGCAATTCTAATGTAAATTAAACACCTGCTTTTACAAATACATAAAGAGAAACCTCAGATTTACTCATCTAAAATCATCACCCCTCACTGCCCGTGCGTCCGCTCTTTCCCCCCGGGAGTCTTCCACGGTTGGTTAGACTTTCATTGCCTCCATAAACAAACACACAGTGTGGAGTTATCAGGGAAAGCCAATATGGCTGACATTCAAAATGTCTTGGCCCTCTGTTTCTGCTCACAATCAGCAGCTGTCCTATTCAGAAGAACCTCACCATTGGCACGCTGGCTGTCTGCAGAAGCCATAACATTTCATAATTACAGAGGAAACATACCCGGAGGCTCCAGTGGAGCAGCTTGAGGATTTTCAGGTCCACTAATAATCGTGCTAATGAACAAATGAAACGCCAATCTCACAATCAACATTGTTCCATGTGCATCTTCTTCTTTATATGTTTAAGTACCTTTGAGTAAATCTGGATTTGATGGACTATCAACACACCATCTGCTTCACAGATGGACACGTTGTTTTATCAGGATAAAGGAATATTTTAATGAAGACGGAAGTCAACTTGAAAACTCTAATATTAAAGCTTGAACATGAACCATTGGCCATAATGGGGTAGATATTTAGGGAGCGTGGATATGTTACCCTCGGCCCTTTGTTCCCTTAATAACATGTTATGTGCATTATAAAAGGCCAGCCCTGATGCTGCGGGAGTGTAGGCCTGAGGGATCATAGGGCCTAATTTAGACGGGGGGGGGGGACCTCATAAAAATGAGGGAACATATTTAGAGGGATGAGGGAACTTAGGGATGAATCCAATTGAAGTTTCTGGCCATTTGACGAAGAAAACCCCAATATTCACTTTCCCTTGTTTCTCTATTTTGGTGCGAGAAAATTAAATGGATCTCGCTAATGTTTGTCAAAGGTTAGCTTATTGTTAGCTTAGCCCACATGCTCCGCCTTCTTGATAAGGAAACTTAAATGTGCAAGGCTACACAGGAGGTCACACTAAAACACGCTGTAGGAATTATAAAGGTCTTCACATGTCAATACAAATAACACTGTCACATTAAACACGGCCTTTGGATGCATGTTGACACACAAATGATGATTTAGGGGGAAGGAAAAGGTTTATTTTGGGGCTTTTTATGTCTTTATTTTAGAGATAGGACAGCGGATAGAGTCAAGAGATCAGGGAGAGAGAGAGAGTGGGGAACGGATCCAAAGGTTGGATTCAAACCCAGGCCGCCCACTCTTAGGCACTGACAATGTTAAAATTGTTTTTCCTTTTGCTGTAATCACTCAACAGAGCTTGTCCTGTTTTACAGAGTGGAGATAGTGCCTTATTAATATCCATATCCGATTGAAATGTGCTCTGAATTGTGGAGTAAAACGTTATTCGAGTGTTGTGATTTCAGTCAATAGCTCGTCAGTAAAAAGCACCACACTTCCGTTTGTCCACCTTCAATATAAAAGCACCAGATGTCAAACTGTTTGTAAGATGAGGCTCAAATTCACAGAGCAAAGAAGTAAATATTTAACGGATGCAGCGTCGACAGTGAGCATCTGATGCTGCGGGATGTGACAAGATTTCAAACACTCACATGCTGTTAGGACACGGTGTCAGAGTTTCTGGCCATGCTTACATATCAGACTGTTTTATTGATATTACAGTGAAATCAATGTGAATTTGATGGAGTCCCAAAGTACAAAATAAGAACCAGTTTTTGTTTTTTTGCTGCAATACTTGCCTATAACTGCACTTGCTCTGCCTGTGCGCTGACAGCTGCGTCTCTAACACATGCAGACAAGTGGTAAGATATCCTCAGGATGCTTCTGATGCTCAGTGTCACATGTTTTAAAGGATGACTTTATATAAACATCTCAAGACCAGTGGTGAGAACGAGTCATGAAAGGAAGGCTTGGATTAATGAATGATCTTGAATGTAGAGATGCACCGATTGTGTAAAAATAGGAGCGACACTGATTTTTAAAACAACAATTCAGACGATTGCCGTAACTGATGCTTTTTCATAACTTCCTTTGGCCTAAGACTCCCACAATGCCAACAATTCCTCTCATTCTTGAGAATGAAAACAGATTGGTGACTTCATCTGTCCATAGAAACTCTTCTCTGAATCAGTAGTAAGATGCACAAGGTGCCAACATTACATTGATTACACACCAGATAAACATCGGCTACTGATATCGGTTCATGCCAAATTATAATTTCTCTGATGTGCCGAGGTCTGTCAACAGGACAAATATTGACAGATACCGATGTTAAACCGATGCATGGTGCATCTCTAATTGGTCGAGAACTTCACACCTATGATGTACCTATATGACACAATACATGAAAGGCAACTTAACAATTCATGGTTTGTATTTGCAGCCGACAGCCAGACTGGAAGCGACACCAAACTGATGGTGGAGGACCTGTTCAAACCTGAGTTCCAAGTCCACGACCCCGAGGCCAAATGGATTAACGGTGAGTAATCCACAACACAAACTGTATACCTGCTGGAATTCAGAGCTTTTTCTGTTCAATCCTTCAGATGGATGGAAAAGAGGCAGCAGCTGAAAACGATGAAAAAAACATAAAAATGTTGAATGTTTATAAGATTTGCTTACCAGGGCTGCACTGTGTATTGTTTTAGCGACATGGCAATGTGTGCATGTGCAATAGTAGCAATGCTAAGATGTGACTAAGACACACAGTTCTCTATAACACAAAAAATCTACAAAGAAAATTCTCTTTGAGCTCATAGAGAACTGATCACTGTGCATGGAGAGTGTGGCTGTAAATATGCAAACGACTAGATACTGTCAAAGATAATGTCACCAGCAACCACATGTGTTTTGTAGCTGAGGTTGATTTTGGGCAGTGTTTGGACCTGAACTACTAGTGTATATAGTGACTTTTCAGATTCAATAACAGCGTACAATTACTGACCTAAATGGCCAACAGGGTACCCTGTGCACAGCCTCAACACAATCTCAGGTGCGCACGGTTGCAGGAACATACCATGAAAAATAAGTAAAAACTCTGTGGCACACAAAATAAAATAACAAAAGAACTTTACTGTATTTTATTGTGTGCGAACAACAGGCTTCGCTGAAGCTTCCTAAGGTTCACCCACCACAATTACTGACATTTAAAGGCACACATTACTCGTTACTTCACGTGAAACAGCCGAGAACAAGACACGATTAAAGTTGTTAGACATCGAGTTGGCGGGCGAGGCTATGCTAACGTCAGCACAGTAGCACCGTATCCTACATAAGGTTGCTTTAACGTACACCAGATACAAAGAATGATTGGTGAACGTTTGAGTGCCTGATTCACACACTGCAGGTGTCTCATGAAATGTTCTGTGTTTTTTCTCATGACATGAAGCATTTTACAGAAAAACATAACACAGTGTTAGTTTTGTTCCATGATGGTTCATCCTTAATGTTTACTGGTCTTGAGATGTCTTCATTCAAGATGCAGAATTTGTCCGTGATCTGAGTCAGTAATTGAAATTGGTGTTAATGAAGCATGATATGATGGTGACGGATGAAGCTATCGTTAGGCTTTCTGCTTGTTCCACAGAATGACATATTCAAGCCCTGCATCACATTTCTGTACATGTATTTATACAAATCACAGCTCGACTCTAACCTGACATGAATGACGTCTGGATGACTTCTGAGCGCGCTTTGTAAAACCAAACAACATCTCTGTTTTTGTTGAGCAGCAGAGGGCTGACATGTCTCTCTGCCGTCTCTCCTTTGTTACTGACGCTCACTAAAGACGCCAGCAGACAGTTCAGCTTTAAACAGGACTGCCATCCTTCACCCCAGTCTTATCTTTGCATGTATTTATGTAAATTCAGATGTTTGGATGCATTTTCCGTCTCCTTATTTAGATTGCATCGATTCCTTATTTGCTAGAAGCGGATCATACGTTAAGCCTTGAAGGCTCTGGCTGGAAATAAACCACATCAAGTGAAGTGCAAGAGAATCTGATTAGTGTTTGTTTAGAGTGAGGGAGAAGATAACGATACCTCCGAGGGAAAGAATGGACAGGATTGTGTTGTTCCCGTTCTCCGTGTGCAGATTAGTGTGTTTGTTTTGGCTTTCCTCTTCGATGCCCGTCAACTGTGTGACTCTCAGTCCACGCCCGAGGGCAAGTGAAAGAGGCAAGGCCTTTCTGTCCATCAATATTTCATTCCCGGGTGACATTTTTCCACTATCTTCGCAACGCCATCTCATTCCCTTAGCTGACCTCAGGCTAGACAGAGCGAGCTCGGCTGTTGTGCGATGAGCCAGTCAGAAAAGTCAGCTTTATAGGCCGGTTTGTGGATGGATGGGGCAAAATAGACCCCAGACAAATGGGAGAAGATAACAGACAGACGGGCGAGGGGGAAGATTGATCACCAGGATTTGAAGAAAAAATTAGATTTTTTTTTTTTCCTAAGGCAGAGGCTTTGGAGGTTTTGGCTTGAAAGTCTTTCATCTCTGTCGACATCAGAGATAATCTGAATGAGTACATTATGGGAGCCAATATAAAGTCGAGTGCAAATTGGATGGACTTCATTTTAAAACTTTATTTACTCAGAATAAGACTTTCATCAGGCCTCATTTTAGCAAGTCAGGCAAAAGATAGAAACAGCTCATTTCCACTTGACAGAAAGTATTCTGATTGTGTGACTTGGATCTTTTCTGTTTATAATTTGAAATTGTTTTTCTTATTCTGTAAAAGGATGAAATCGTCTTTAAGAGCTTCATTGTGATTGAATTATGACAAAAAAAGAAATCCGACAGACCGCCTGGGGGTCTGAGGGTGTTTTTCTCATTATCACAATTTTTTACACAACTACTGTTAATAACTATTACTCAAGACATACATCGTGATAAAGCTACGACTTCTGTTATTCCGACCATGTAAACCATTTCAAGATTCAACCGCCACAGCAGCCACAATCTACACATTTGTCAGACCAAAGACGTTGTTTAAGTTTTCATTTTTTTACAAGAGGCACCAATGTTCTTCTGTATTGACCAATTCATATCATCAGGCTGAGGTGTATGCAGGAGTGCAGACGGAACAAGAAAAGGGAACGTTATCCATGCTTCTGACTGAATGATTTATTTGTCTTTGTAAACAGATGTCTGATCTATAATGGGTTGCTAGCTACAGCTTCATGCAAACATTTCAACTTGAGCCCAGCGCTGTGTCACAAACACCAATGCATCAGAAGTGATCGATCCGACCTCCATTCAACAAACAAAACATTTTACAAGTAGTTTTCTTTTTGACCTGACAAAGCTCACATCTTACCTTTTATAAATCTGCCTCATGTTATTATTTTGGCAAACTTAATCCCCGTTTAATGAAAGTCAATCACAAGAAAATCAGTTTCCTTTTCTGCGCTCGAACCGCTGAAGTGAGCCAGAGTGAGGTCTCTGTATTACTTATTCTCTTCTGTTGAACTGAGAGATGAGAAGCAGATGAACGGATGCTACTTAAGAGGACGTAATGGACAAAAGAAATAATGGCGTTTATATCTACAACATTAAAAGAATTGCATGGAAGAGGAAGACTTGAGGAAGATGACGATAGAGGATGATTGCCGATAGGTTCCAAGATGGAAGGAGTGCTGATATGAACTTGTGAATGGGTTTCCACATTACAGCCTGATGATTAGTCAGAGAGAGGGCATCATTACAGGTTACATTTGGTGCTGAGAGCTCAGTGATTCATCAGGTACACTTCCATCTCTCTTGTATCAGAGCCAGTTATTCACAGAACATTGTTCCTTTGAAAGGCCTCACCTCTTAAACACTTTTTCGATGCCAAGTCAAACCCTCAATTATCTGTAGTTAGCAATGGTGAATTAGCATTAACCTGACCATGCATCACCAAATCAGTCGCATCATTTCACGTTGCTATCACTTTATAAATTGCACCTTCTTTCACACAGATCTGCATGTTTACTTTCATTCAAAAAGGCTTCACCCCTCTGCAGTGGTGTCTGACATCTCTGCAGTGTTGCATACAATTCATTGTCATTCTTGCGAGGGGTGGCTGTTACTGATGAAGACCTGCACAGAGATTAAGGGGAGACATCTGGTTGATGTTGTGCACAGGTGCATTAAAATTACATGCACAATCCTCTCCAGCTGTTGTGAGAAAGTCACATTCAGCTCGCGCCGCACGTGATTCAGAGAGCGTCACTCTCCATCAGTCGTGTCGCGGGCTCCCCCCTCAGCCTGTCATTGACAATCTGCTGCGAGAAGGGCATCATATCGTGTTCCCATTGGCTCAGCCGGGAGAAAATAACACTCCACTTGGCTCGCTTAAGCTCTCAAAGCCAGAAAACTGTTCACTCAATAGCTCAACAGACAGTGAGTGAAGTGGAAAAACACATCACAGCTGTTTTCTTTTTACCAAGACAACATTTATTTAAACACAGTATTCCAAATTAAACACGACCCTGCGCCTTTAATAGCAAGTGACCTCTGTTTGAAGGGAAAACATGATGCATAAAAGAGTTTCATGGCTTATATTGTATGTAAGAATATGTGATGTACTCAAGCTGCAACCTCCAGTGTTGAAAAAAGAAGCTATCGTGGACGTGCAAAATCCTGCAGTTCATGGAGTGTCCACTAGAGGCTGGCTGCAGAAGCACCGGAATTCACATGCACACCTATTTAAAAAAAAATCAGTTTTTTAAAACAGAAATGAACATGTTTACAGCCTGGTACAAAAAACGAAATATGTCTCTTTCGACACACACTGTACGTGGGGTGGATTTTTTTTTTTGATAACTCATCCGTTTAGATTTGATGAAGGATTAGAGTTAATCACAATAAGGCGCGTAGCTGACCTGACTGACAGGTAGGTGCGGTGTAACGGTTTGTCAAGAAGCTTAAAACCCACCTGAGCTCCAGCTCAGCCTGTCTTTAGGTTGACTAAAAGTTAGGGTGAGACTGAATTTCCAGCATGGAGACTTCCATCGATAAGCTTTCAGAGCCCCCTGCAGTAACAGATGGGTGACATCACTCAGGTTTCATCCTTTAATATTTACAGTCTATGGATGTACTGCAGTGACTTTTAGAAGCAGTTCAATTATCTATCCGATCTATGCAAAGACGAGTGGATGTGAATTTCTCCAGTGGTGAAATAAACGTAAGCAAAGACCATTTTATGTAGGTCGTAATATTTCAATTTGAGCCAAAGAAGCAGGAAAAGGTGCTTGAGTCTGCATGACTCAACTTTATAAATGTATGGAGGCAAGAGGAAAGGAAGGAAAAAGACTAAAACTTTTGGACATATTGGAAAGAACTGGCGTCTTTAGTGAGTTCTGAGGTTAATTCAGAGGCTGAGCTGTCACGCAGGAACAGTCCACACACACACACACACACACACACACACACACACACACACACGCTCTGTCAATACAGTGACCAAATATTTTCCAACCACCAAACTCTGACTCTTTAGAGTACTTCAGCAAGCACCACAGGCGTATTCAATGTGTTTGGTTGAAATCATTTCACTGCTGAGAAAATCGACCAAGGGCACCTTTTAACACCATGGACTCCTTTTTTGTTGTTGCTAGGAGCTCTGTAGGTTTTCTCTGTAGCATGGAAGCCAACCGTTAGCATACATCCAGCATGACAGCATATGACACATTCCTCTGACTCATAGGTTAGAAACAGCCAACTACAAGGACACACTGATTGAGTCGCACACATATGGACGAATTGGTGTTGTATTCTGAGAGGTGGTGGATTGACTTAGCTTTTGATTGGGCTACAATGAGTTGTACAGAACATTAGGAAGTGCTGAAAGCAAGTTTAGTATTGCAATACTTACTTTAATTGTACTGAACACTAGGGCGATTTAGTTGTATGTTTTAAAAACAGGGATATTTTGTCGGACTCTGGACTCCAACCTGTTGTTGTGACTGTTGTCTGCAGCAATACTGTGTCTGAGAGAAACTGCATAGTATCAATCAATCAATCAATCAATCAATCAATCAATCAATCACTATTTGTATACCACCAATTCACAAGTGTTATCTCAAGACACTTTACAAAAGATCATATGGGATAACATGCAGGCAGGTTTTCTATTCCTAGCGTTCCTGTGGTCCACACTTCCTTCCCGCTGAGGTGGGGTTGTGCCGTGCATGAATGAGGACGCCGATGGTTGTGGGCGTCAGGCGGTGATTGGGACGACACAGGACCAAGAGCTTTTTTCACTTAGAGAGAATAAAGTATTGATGCACAGCTGACAGCATATCAGTCTTTGTGAATTGTGTACATAAAAGTCATTTCCCTGACAACATGCCTGTGGGTGCAGAATCCCCTTGATATATAGAATCATCAGAACATAATTTTAAATTATGCAATGACCTAGCTATCTGATCAGACATTAAGGAAACATGCTATGTTTAAAGTGCTGGCTTCTCTGACAACAATGCAGCAGCCAGTATGTCCTCCTTCTAACTTTAGATTCTGGTTCTGAATGGTCGGGATTTGTTTGGACCAGGGAAGTAGGCATTTTGGATGCCCCTCTGTTTGCCAGATAAGACCAGTTATCACAGCAAACCAACAGGTGTTGCAGCAATGGAAGTGGGCAAGATAACTGGTTCAGATAACTGATTTCCTAAAAAGCCTCTGCATGTTTCTAATAAGCTCCACGAGCAGAAACGTGCTCAAACTAGGATCAATATTGGAGATGCTTTTGAAAAATGGAGAGAGGTTAGAACGCAGAAAGGTTTACAGACCGATGCAGAGCTGGCTAAACACTGAAGCTTCAGTGTCTGCGACATGGCAACCTGAGTGAGCATCCACTCTAGAGAGGAGGGGGCGGGGGGAGAGAGCTCTCTCCAATTATTTGAATTTGGACTGCAGTACCCATTCTGAACACCAGGTGTCAGAGTTACATATTGCTCCTGTTATATTTTTAATTTTAGTTTCATTTGATTTGTTGTTTAGAGCCAGGCATCAATACATGTTTTTTTTTTTTTGAAGGAGTGGGTTCCTATATTCGCCCCTGATACCAAAGAAACTGCTACCTCCAATAACAGAAAATGATGAATGTGAAATGCAAACTGTAGTGCAAGTCCCAAAATGTTGAGTTTGGGTTTAAGGAACAGGTAAGGACAGACACATTTCGGGATTATGAGGTCAGACTTTCTGCACACAGCTGCAGGTGTCACTTGAGTTTATACTAATCATTGCTCACTTCAATAAATGGTCAGTACTGCGATAATCTCTGTGGATCCATTATTGAGCCTTTAGCTGTCGATACTGTTTACCTCGTGCAAATTACCGCTCCACTTCTCCCAATCACTCGTCAGCTGCTCGGCCTGTCAATTCTCTGCGCTCGCTGTGATCAGATTCATCTCTTTTATTACCTGAAAAAAAGGCTGGCTGCTGACAGATTAATAAATCCCTGCAGGACTGTTTAGTTTCAGGAGAAGCTCTCAGAAATAAACATAGTTAATTATGGGAAAATTAAAACTGCTGAATACTGCTCTACTTTAATTGAGTGTTGGAAAAAAGTGCATTACAGTGAGAGATGAAACAGCACTATTCTGAAGTATCTCCCTGCAGCACATCCCCGTTAATGACTCTCTTTATAAAACGTGATGTTTTGCTAACAATTGCTTAATAATGCACAGTATTTGTTTTGTACCTGTGCTGAGTTCTCAAGCTGTTGAGATTGATTTGAGACTTGTCATTATTTACAGCTTCTCTCCTAACAACAGTGTATTCATACACATGTATGACTGCAGGAATATACCTGGCATTATCTCAGAAGGAATCAGGATGCATAAATCATGCAAACACACCTCATGCATGTCACTGCAGGAGATCTCAGTTCACATAATCCTGTTGAAATTAAAAATACATTTAAACTCACAGAGATTATGTTGTGGCTAACATGTGAGCTTTCTCATTAGCTGTTGACATTCTTGTATCAAAGAGGATTATGACGCTTGGTGTTATACATTCAGTGACATCTGGAAAGTCATATCTTCAGTCGACTGTTTTTCCTTGACAATGAAGAACGTGATCCTGCTCCGGTCCTAATTACTGACATAAGCCGACTAACGTTGCTACCAGTGAATAAAAAGTCTCAATTTTCACATCCTCTGTTTCACTCTGACGGCTGCGTCCTGCAACATCCCTGCTCACCTTCCATGTCACACCTCCCTAAATATCTAGCTGAAGCTTTGCCAATACTGATCGCTCATGTCAGAGAAACTCTTTGGTATTAAATCCTGTCCTGAAGAATCTAATCTATAAAGTGTTTGTAAATCTATTATTATTATTATCCTTTTTCTTTACATGGGAGACAATGAGGGCACTGATTTGTTTTCAGCATCGCAGGTTCCTCAACCCGGCAGAACTAAGTGAATATTAAATACAAAACATGCGTTAATGAAATACAAAGCAGTTGGACAGATATTTGCTGCGTTCCAGTTGATCTCAGAAGTCAGAAATTCTGAGTTCCCAGTCGGAAGTGTCAACTGGAATAACCCCTGAAGCCGGAATTCCGACTCGGAAACTCTGAGAAAATTTAGTAGCCCGAGTTAGAATCCAACATGGCTGCTATGTGCATCAACCGTACGTTAAAGCTGAGACTATAGTGTTTATTAGCCGCTTGTTCCTCTTTTTGTGTGATTAAATCAATCACACTGATAGTATCGTACAAGTTCTATCTGTGGACATGTTGTCATTTTATTTTCGTGCACAAACTATCACGTAGTGTGTTGTTATCGTCTGGTATTAGCTAACAAAACAAAGGTACTCCTGCAGGTGCCCATGTTGCTTTTCCGACTTGCAACTAGAACACGGTCAACTGGGGTGTGACGTCATTCCCAGCTCCGAGATCCCAGTTCTGAGGTAACTGGAACGCAGCAATTGACCTAGACTGAGTTCATGCTGTGTTACATAAATGATAATCACAACTCCTTCTCTAATACTGATGACTCATTCCTCTCTCAGGGGCAAACATAAGAAAGAAGAAAAAATACAATATACAACATGTCCTTTAAAAGTGAAATGCAGTAATAAGATAACAAATCTGGAAAAGGAAATATTCAAGTGTCGTGCATATACCTCAGAATTGTTCTTGAGTTTCATACTCCAGTAAATGTGTCCTCCTTTGAAGCACTGATCTCCTCACCCGGCTCCGCCCGTCACAGGGTTATGACAGCCCGTAATTCATGCCTACCAGGCAAAACTCAGGAAAAATCTAGCCTACGTTAATCCTCAACGAGCTTTCACAGTGAATGTGTGATAACTGATAGTTAATGGTGAAGATCATAGTCCAAATGTGAATATGAAGTTCATCTATCATTACAATACAATATCCTCAAACTGCATGCAGGAATGCAGCAACCATTTCCTCTGATGCTCATTTGTATCGACACCAGAGACGGAGCTTGTAACGTCAGGATGATCTTTGCCACCCGTGTTCCTCTCGACAGAGCCACCTACCTTAGCACCGACACATCCCATTACTCTCAGTGTGGGGCAGCGTTCAGTGAATCATTGTTCTCCTTCAGCACCTTTTATTCTAAGTTATGAATTTGGCATGCAGTATGAAGCTTTTAGTTGGACTGTGAATAAACAGTTGTGAGCCAAGCTGCATTTTTGTGTCTCGTGAAAACACTGACGATCTTGGACTGAAGTTGTATGCTAGTGGGTTTACTTCATGGCTGTGTGGACTTATAGCGTGCAATTGTTCTTATCAGTGTGAAATCTTGCAGTAATTCCATATTGATGCGAGATCACGCTCTGGTGTCTAATGGATGTTTGCATGTCTGCAGACTTGTTTTCTTCACTAAACGACTGATCACTTAGTCGTTTAGTTTGGAGGGTCTGCTCATGTTGAGCCGTCAGCTCACCTTGATTTTCCTTCATTTACTTAATTAGCTACATGATCACACCAATTAGTCTGGAGTCCCCTGCCACTCAGAGCGGTGGCAAAAGGAATAAAAGATCAGCCATGTTGCTGTCAGCTGCCACTGATCTGCAAAGTGGTTTGCATGTATTGATTGGCTACTCTGAAACAGAGTCTGAAACAGTAAATCTCATTCTTCTTAGACTGCTTTTCCACTTGCATGCCTTCGCAGCATCATTCTCAGGGGTTAATTAGGAATTGCATGCTCTGGTGCCTCCCATTAATTAACATTAGAGACTTCCCAAGCTGTGCTGGGGAACTACTGCAGAGGTGCAGGGTATAAGCTGTGTGTGTGTGTGGCTCTCTGCTGACATGCAAATGGGTGTGCATGTAGCACATACACAGGACTCTTAGAGCGTGAAGGTTGTTAATGGATGCTACTGCTTTAGGCAGCTGAAAGCAGCCGGTCAGCTGTGAACACACAGACAGATCAACACACACACTTTACACTCTCGTTCTGTTCCTTTTCTTATAGACTGAAATATTCTAGTTGAGAAAAGCTCCCTTATTTGTTGAACCCCTGTTAAGCCTGACGCATCCCTCACACTCTTCTCCATCTTCCATTAAGCTCCTTTTAGCACATCCTATTACTGCTGCTGGTGGCATGCCCATTATCACCGCCCTGAGCAGAGAGGGACATTGATTCAAAGGAAGAGATTAAATTCCCCGCTGCTTTCCATATGCCTTTTCTCTTTTGTGTGCAGACATGACATCACACACATTAGTGCTTTAGAAAGTCTGGTGGAGATTGGATCATGCTTGCTTTATCATTTGCATAAACCCCCCGACACAAAAACAGTAGACACCCAGCTTCCAAAATAAAAATCACAACAGTTCCCAGCCATAAAAAAACAGGGCTGTCTTGTCACAGTGCATGATGTGTTGGCTGTAAAAACAGAGCAGGGAGTGTAAAACACTGGGGCAATAAAGTGTAGAAATGAAATGTTGTGTCTCCTCCTGTCCTCTGTGTGTACATCTGTGTGACAGTCGGACTGAGAGAGGGGGAGAAAGAGAGAGAGAGAGATGACAGCTGAATAAATAGTTTTTTGTCCTCTGATTTCCCACTGAAAGAAATAATACCATCAGTGTTAATCCATGACATTAATCTTTTAATAGAAGAAGAGGAGCACTCCCTACATCCCCTTTGAAATATGTCATTTTCTCTATCATATTGAGTTGAAGTGATAAGCTGCAGAGTAGCCGTATTACAAGGCACTGAAATCTTATCTGAGAATACTGTTTAAGTCTGAAAAACGATTAATTCATTTTGCAAATGGTTAAAAAACAATTTATAACCCATGCAGGATGACCTGAGCATATCAAACCAGAAATACTCAAAGATCCTCCCTGTATGTGATTAAGACAACGTCCCTGCAGAGCTTCCACTCCTTTGAAAGGTCCAAAGTCACTGACTCCAAACCAGAAAATGTTTTTGAAATGTGACAAGATCCATTTGGAAGAGATAGTTTTTTCAAAAAGATTTATATTATTTTTCACTTTCGGATGGGAACTTAATGTCGGCTTGACTGCAGTGAAGGAGAAGTAGAGGTCAGATCGAGACTGCGACCTCTAGTGGGTGCATTTGTTGATTAGTCATTTTTTAATCCAATGCAACCCTTTCATAGGATGTCCCAACATCAAGGATGCAGGAGTATATAACTAGTGATGGTTATATCACTTAAAATGTTAGAACCAATATCATATGTAGGAAGCAAAATGAGCCTTTACAGCTGAAACGTCCATCGTTAAACTGGCGGCTTTGCCAGGAATTCTGCATACAAGCTCAGGTAGCTTGATGTAATATCTGCACAAAGTGTGATGATTAATCCTAAATGCCCAAAACTATTAATACAGTCCAACGGGATGTCTCTGTTTAGTGTTTTCTGTTTACCAATCAAAGCCCCCTATGTGACCGTCGTAAACCTGTATTTGTATCATAGACCTGCATGTCCGCTCACCGTGACTTATTAGACCTCTGCTCATGCCTCAGGTGTACTGAACTATAGTAGGGTACGATGTCAGCACACTGCTATGAGAAGAGACCAGCCGAACAAGTAGCATTACTTGTGTGGGTTTGAAGGACCTTAAATATTACATAGTTATGGAATCATCAAATCTTAATACAATTTATTGTTACTGCTGTTACTTTCACTCTCATTAATAACAAATAATTCTGTGACATAATCAGATCTGCGTCCGGTCTGATGGTGGGGCAGTGTAATCCTTAAAGGCCATTAGGTGGGAGTCTGACAAAGGAGGGTATTGATTGGCTCGCACCTGCCTGTGGAGGAGCGACAGTGATGTATTGGATGTAGGTGAAGGGCTGACAGGCCTGCAGAGGGTTAAAACCGCCCGTCACAGCCCATTCACACCGAGAGACCTCAGCTCTGTGGCTGTGGACAGAGTTCATTTAACTCTTAGCTGCACAAGTGGGTCAAAAAAATGACCAAGTGAGGTGGTTGTCTTGCAATGTCTTTGAATTATAAGATGCTATCCTTTCATATTCCAGGCATTCCTAAAAAACATGTTTCTGTTATCTAATTAAAAAAGGTAACTTATCTTTTACAAGTAATTCAATAATTCAACATTACAGCATTACTGTGTGTGCATATACGTTCACTGTTTACAAGGCAGGGTTGGTCATTTTCTCCAGATCCACTTTTTAATGTATTGGTTGAAATTGTCTTTAGGTCCTGACAGAAATTAATAACTCATGTGCTCAGAAAAAGGAACGAAGAAAATCCGTCATCTGTAGCAGTTGTAAGCCTGTAAAAACTTCAACGAATGTCTGCCACGAGGTACCAATCTGATGAACCAATCACGCCTCCCTGTCTCCCTGCTCGTTCTCTTCCTCTTGCATGCACGAGCCCACACTCAAAGCACGTCACCAATGACGGAGTTTATACTGAGAGTTTACTTACCACTGAATGAGACATGAGACGACGTAGTTTCTACACAATGCAAGCGATGAGCTGAGGTCCGCTTCTGGAGCAACGGCGCTCGTGCATGTAAGTGAGGGGCGTGGCTTTTGAGGACGCACAGAGGGGAGGGGGTGGGTGTAGACGGAGCACTGAGGGAATGCTACTTTCAAAATCATGATAGTTTTTTCAAAATTACCAACCCTGCCTTTAAAGATATCATGTATCAACAAACTAGCTTATTTTAGAGCTGGCTGCATTATCCACAGGTAGCTAACTAAGCTAGTGAGGAGACAAGAAGGCTGCAAAAGTTGCAAAAACATCACTGACCTGCAAAACATAAGGTTGTACACACGCACGCACGCACGCACGCACGCACGCACACACACACACACACACACACACACACACATCCACATGAATGTTGACATATTTCTGTTGCTGTTATTTGTGTTGTTTTCTAAAGTTAAAAAGTTAAAAATAGAAAAATTATTCAAACATGAAATCTTCTGGTGTGGACCAAAACATAATACTGAAAACAACACAAGTGAATATTCTTAACAAAATGACAAACATTGCATATAACACACATTCTAAAACAGGTCATGTTTGACCCACTAATGGAAGAGTGTAGGGTCCAATCACTTGTCCATCGAAGGGTTAATACGTGGGAGAAGAGATTTCAGACCCAGGTAAGGAGGAAACGTTTCCTCGATTCCCATCCAAAAAGTAGAAAGGCAGGCACATTTCAAATTAAAGTAAAACACAGTTTGCATCCTGATGCCAAATGATTTGGAGAGAGAATAAATGACTCATAGATGAATACAACACACCGCTCAGCCACATGAGCAGTTAAAAATAATATGAGAGTGTCTCCTGAATAGATGATGGATATCAGGGTGTCTTATTATTCAACCGTAATTATCTCATACAGGAATGATCACGTGCTAATATTCTGCTGACTCATGTTGTGTTATAAGCAGCATTTTCTAGGAAACATGGGGGTGTTTTCAGGGGTGTGTCCAGAGGGGCGGACAGGGTTGGCATGGGCCCCCTTTGTAATCTGATGGCCACCCCAGAATCCTAAACCAGGATTGACTACTTGCCTTGTCAGAGGGGGGGGGTTGAAATTAAGTATTTGGGCTGAGTTTCACCAGGATGAAAGTTTCATTCTTTGATTTTTACTGCAACTTTTTTTTTGTTTTCGTAAGGTCTTCAAATTCTGACTTTGGAAATACACTTCCTTTTTGAGTTGTTACGGTAAGATGTATTTGTTGTCACTATGCTGTGATTTAAAGAAAATATATCAAAACAGTGTACAGGAATAAACAGCAGGACTTCATTTGAAGGAAGGAAACCCCCCTAACCAGCAGGTCTTATATTTAGCATTTGTCATTATTCCTCTGTTTTAAATTAACTTACTGTATGTAATCATTAATGCACTAAAAGGTTGTCTTAATGGACGTAATAGCACTTATTACGGTTGCATGAAGAAGCAGATGGATCTGGCATGCAGAGTGTGATTCTAGCAGAGATCCACTTTACACTCAGACCTTGGTGCCTGCGTTCCCCTCGGGTCATAAAGGCCAATGCATTATGGAGTGACATTCATATCCCATCTATAACCTGCATAACCCTGCCACAGGCGTGTGACATTTCACTTCATTAAGTCCTCGGTACATCTGATGTTCTGTCTCAGATACAGGGCTGGTGTGAAAGGACGACGGATGATGATGAATTAAACATGGAGGGTTTAAATATAGACTTCTTGGGACAAAGGTGGCGGTGTAGTGACTCATTTTATAACCTCCTCACGTCCTCTGACATCACATCACTGTACTGTGTGTGAATCCAAAGCCTGATCAGTCTTCTCTATCAGAGTCTTTGAGTTAAGAAACACATGAATGAGCCACGCTGTTGCACTGGCTGACATGTGTCTCTCTTAGCGAGAACACACGCTGTGGCTTGTTTTTAAAATTCATTCTACTCTGGACTCAGTAACGTCAGCTTAAAAATGTAGCACCCAGCAGTGGGGCTAATGAAAAAAGTTTCATGAATTTCACAGTATCTTTGTTACTTTTATTGTGGGAGTATAGTCTTCAAGTTTGATTGTATGTAGTGATGGGTACGATGGTTTCTTTGCGGTTGGTCGTTTTTTATTTTAAAATATACACAATTGCAACAATATTGATTTTAGTTTACAAGCAACCCGGTTTCATAACAGTTGCAATCCAGAAATATCCATATTTAAAGGATCAAAATTTAACTCTGACACCCAGTGTTTAAAATGGGTACTGCAGCCCCCCCGCCCCCTCCTCCCCAGAGTCGATGTGCACGCAAGTTGCCATGTTGCGGACACTGAAGCTTCAGTGTTTATCCAGCTCTGCATCGGTCTGTAAACCTTTCTGCGTTCTAACCTCTCTCCATTTTTCAAAAGCATCTCCAATATTGATCCTAGTTTGAGCACGTTTCTGCTCGTGGAGCTTATTAGAAACATGCAGAGGCTTTTTAGGTCGGGTACAATCACTTCTATCTGAACCAGTTCTCTTGCCCGCTTCCATCGCTGCAACACCTGTTGGTTTGACCTGATAACTGCTCTCATATCTGGCAAACCGAGGGGCGTCCAAAACGGCCGTGTGGGGGTGCCTTAAAACCGCCTACCTTCTCTGGTCCAAACAAATCCAGACCATTCAGGACCAGAATCTAAAGTTAGAAGGAGGACATACTGGCTGCTGCATTGTTGTCAGAGAAGCCAGCACTTCAACATAGCATGTTTCCTTAATAACTGATCATAGAGTAAGGTCACTTTATCATTTCACTGAGTAGATACCTTACTAATTGCTTCTTTAATATTCTTGTGCAACAAGTGTGAAAGTATCGGTTCAATTTTTAGGGAAGTAATGGCATCAGAAAGAAGTGAAAAAACATACTTGAAGTCCTTGAACCCGATGTTTACAAGAGATCTGCTGGACTCCTGATGATGAATCATGAAAGTGATGTTTTTTTAACCCTCTAACACGGGCTTCAGCGTGTCCTATAAGGTATTCTGAACTATATGTGTAGTTGTCGCTCTAATAGATACTCAAACATGGATTACACTGGTTACATTTTATCTGCAATGGAAGTCAGTATGTGGATCATATGCAGGCTCCATAGGAGAGCAGTGGGTGAAGAGACATGAATAAGACGAGTGGATGAGATGCAGTGACAGAAGTCCATCTGTCAGGAGGCTTTGAAAAGCTCCCTCAGAATGAACAGGACACAGGTTAGAGAAAGCACTCAAACACGTTGTTCATACAACGTGTCTCAGAAATCTTTTAGCACCACTCATCCACTTTAGCATATAAAAGGTACTGCTCTGACAAGAGACAAATTAAATTGAGTCTGTGAAGCGTGCCAGTGCCACCTGTCCATCTTCAGTTGCTGTTTCAGTCCTTCTGTACTATGCAACCTTTATGGGCTTCATATGAATCTATATGTGGTCAATCATCCACTCCCTGCTGTACCCAGTGCGCTGAAATAACAGAGAGATGTGCAGCAGAGATCAGTGAGATGTATAGATGTTGAGCTTCTCTTACTCTGTGCAGCTCAGTGAGAGAGACTCTGATCTCAGAAGGATGAAGCAGTGGATTGATAATGAAGCAAATGCCACATGTTGACAGACTAATTAAAAAACAAACAATCAAAACAGCTGGGTCTTAATTAAATTGGATGAGCCCGTCTTTCAGTACGTGTACAAGGTGCTGCTGTTCTTTCAACAGTCCAATTTGTTTTCCTTTTTGCAGACATGTTTTTATTGTAGAATTTGATCAAAGGTTTTTTATTCTTATTCAGATGAAACAAAAATGGAAATGAAGGCAAAATATTCCACGTTCTTAGCAGAGGGAACCTTAACTGAAAAATTAACATGAACTACTTTGACATAAAAGGAAAGAAAAACCTTCCACCTTTCCCCGTCAGTCTGAATAAACAAAGGTGAACTCCCCTCGGCTACTTTGCATAAAGGGTGAACACTAGTCAGGACATAGAGGGGTCACCCATTGTTTTCTGAAGAGGCGCTGATGGGAAACCCGATGATGGGCTCCTGCTCAGTAAGGCAAAGAGTTAAATCAAAGGCAAATGGCAAACAGCTGCAAAGCGCCCACCTGTCAGTCAAACCAGCCATGCCTCTGATTATGCAAATGTATGTAGCCTTTCTTAGCCTTTCTTTAATCGAATCATTGACTCCCATGTGTGCCATTAAAGAAATTAACTTTTGTGACCAAAAAGCATTTTTGTACCAGGCTGTTAACATGTTTATTTCTGCTGTCAAAATAGACATCATTATAGTTAATGGGTGTTCCTTGGCTTTTGGAGCCAGCCTCAAGTGGACACATCAGGAACTGCAGCTTTTTTGACTTCACATATCCACATTGGCTTCCTTTTCAAAGGTTGCCACTGTGTCAGGACCCTTTAATTGTGCAGCTATGGATCAACAGGTCAGCGCTCTCTAACACATTTTGGGCATATCTGAACACTATACTGCAACTTCATATAGAGAGAGTATGAAACGTACAGAATTACATGAAGTATCATAATGCCTGCTGTACATTATGAAGACTTCGAAAAGGTTTTCTTTGGTCACTATTTACAAGACAACAACTACATCCCTGTTGAGATGATTTCCCATCATGCTAATGGTGAAAATTCACAAGAAGAGAAACACATAATTGAGGAGGAACAGCTGCAGCTTTATGCCAGAGATACACTTCAACAATACACCAGAGCGAACTGCGTCCTCATAAGGAGAGTGAAAAACATTTGTGTTGCTGTACGTTTAATGACAAACGATTTTGGCCCCATGGTTTCCTGCTTCCTGTTTGGTGCTGGAAAGAGCCCATTTATTGGTTGTTGGCGTTGATCATCTCGTCGACCTTCAATATTTTCATGAGCCAATATAAAAAATAAGTTTGATTGTTGAACATGCAGCTCTGACCTCTCAGTGTTTTAGAACCGCTGTATACCAAACCCTCAAGTCAGGGGGAGCACGCCTCAACTCTCACAAACCTTTGATTTTGATCTGAGATTTAATTTAGCCTGTAAGACTGAATCAAAGGTATTTGGTATAAGGCTGAGTTTAAACCAACAGTTTCCCACTCTGTAGACAGCATGGCTTTACTTTTAAAAGTGTTAGTATAGTGTCAGAGTCCATGATGTTGAAATAGTTTGTTGTTGTCACTTAGCACGAATGCTTCTACTGTACACATGATGCTACTGTGGTAAGTGAGTGCAGGTGAGGTGCCCTGCTGGTGAAAGACCTTGAGATAATGGAAATGTTCCTGTTAGAGCCACAGGGGAAGTGCAGGTTACAGCCACAACTGCTGACTGCACGGAACAATGCAGCATCCAGGTGCATGCTGGGAGGCTGCAGTCCCTTTAAAGAGGACTCTGCTGCTACCCTGAGGGAGAGAATCCTTTGCTTTAAGGGAAGGACTGGGACCGGTTTAGAAACATTATTCTCCAGAGAAGCTCGTGTAATGTTCTCCTGCTTTTGTCGCTGACATTGTTTCAGATGATGGTGATGATGAGGAAGAGGAGAACAATGTGATCCAGAGGAGATGCATAGCTAAAGAACTTTGCAGGTATTTCAGTGAGGGATCTCGCTCTTGCACTCTTAAAAAAAAAAACATTTCACGTTTCATAAGCGTATATGTACTCAGAGCTGCAGTGCGTGTGCAGCTGAAGGGAAAGCAATTCCCTCTGCATCTTATTCTGAGCTTGCATGTCGAGGTTTGTAACAGTCAAAAACTTGATGGTGTGTTCGGAGTAGATGCTTAGCATACAGAAGAGGAAGCTCTTGGAACCAGAAGTCGTCTTCTTGCACCCTTAAGTAATCTGCAGCCTTGATGAAAATGGAGCATGTCATTATTAGCATGTATAAATCAAGCAGAGATGAAATGGTCGTATTCGCTCTGACAGACAAGGTTAATTCATTCACCAAAGAAGGACACAAGTGTTTTGGTAATTTCTCTTTTTGTTCTGAGCTGTTCAAGTACATTAGAGGTTTCATTAAAGCAACACTGAAGTGTGTTGATAGTGAAAAGTTCAGAGCCAGTGCACAGCGGCCGAGGGACAGAGTGTACAACCCCACAGAAGTCGATTGGAAATGACTCAGCCTGTCTTGTTAAATAAGACTCAGTAATTAATTAAATCTCTTTATTGATGATGTCTAAAAGGTTTTCGTTGCAGTGGAGGTGTTGGGCTAATCTATCGCTTAATCTTCTAATCTAATCAGAGAATGATACTCATTTATTTCTCTGGTGGGGCGAAATCGAGTCAGAGGCTGGAGGGATTGCAGGGCGAGCTGCTCTAATTTGAGGCTCTTGTCTGCTCGTATTCTGTCAATCACAGCTCTCTGAGAGATCCAGGGCAACAGGAGACACTTTATTGGATGCAGCTTGTGATGAGCCTCTTGCAGGGCTCTCAGATGATACACACAGGACACATGTATAAACTTAGAGCGATGGCATTGGACTGACCTTGTTATTAAGGCTGCTTCACACAAATATGAAACAGTTTCCACAGTGTACTGGACTACTGGTAGAGTTAATCCTTTCAATTATCCTACTGAGATTCAGGTTTTTCGTGTACTCATGTCACCCAGCTATTAAAGGCAGGGTTGGTTAATTTCCTCCAGGTCCACTTTTTAAGATTTTGGTTGAAATTGTCTTTAAGTCCTGACAGAAATTAATAACTCATGTGCTCTGAAAAAGGAACGAAGAAAATCCTTCATCTGTAGCAGTTGTAAGCCTGTAAAAACTTCCACCAATGTCTGCCACGAGGTACCAATCTGATGAACCAATAATGCCTCCCTGTCTCCCTGCTCGTTTTCTACCTCTTGCGTGCTCTAGCCCACACTCAAAGCACGTCACCGATGACGGAGTTTATACTGTGAGTTTACTTACCACTGAATGAGACATGAGACGACGTAGTTTCTACACAATGTAAGCGATGAGCTGAGGTCGGCTTCTGGAGCAACGGCGCTCGTGCATGTAAGTGAGGGGCGTGGCTTTTGAGGGAGCACAGAGGGGAGGGGGTGGGTGTAGACGGAGCACTGAGGGAATGCTACTTTTAAAATCATGCTAGTTCTTCGAAAATGACCAACCCTGCCTTTAAATAGATACAAAAATAACTAAATGTCCGACCTGAAAATACGCATCTTTGGACATTAAGTATTTTCTTTGGAAAGAATAAAATTATATCCCCATAGATTTAATTTTTAAAATGTGGAACAAATTATAAGTGTTGGTCTCAATGCACAAACTTTTTTGTATGAAAACTATTTTAATGTATTTTTGTTAATTTAAATAATTCATCCAATAGATGACTCACTTCCTTGCCACGGTTCAGCAGCAGTTTTTTTTTACCTTGGAGTCGTTAATAGACTTTTCCTAAAATGCCCATCGCTCTCACTGATCTTGATTTTATTGGGTAAAGCGGAAACATGTTGTGCTCGAGCTGTGGCAGCTGTTTGGCCAGAGACAGACTGCAAACTCTACTTTGATGGTTCCAAGGTCATCCGAAAGTAAACTAGATCAGCTTCACAGGCTGTGATAGAGGAGCTGAATTTAGAAGCTGGTCACTGCAGAGGAAACTGTAAAGTTCCTGTTTTTTATTTTTTTATTTATCAAGGGACAGCGTGCAATGACATCCATCATTTATACAAAGAAAAATGAAAAGATGGTTGCACCAGATTTAGCGAGTCGCTAATTTCCATCTGTAGTCCCACTTAAAAAAGGCGCAAGACAAACAATAAAGCTCCACTCAACAGAAGACAATACAGAAACACACCTGACAACACTACATGATAGAACGCTATAGGGAAATGGACTTTTAAAAAAATCCTCAAATCAGGAGAATAAATATGAGAATGCTTCTGGTCGTTATCGTCTCTAAAATGTTCACAAGAGCATGCAATGAATTTTAAAGTTTAAGTAAAATACACATACATTATTGACCTTGTCCCGCTGTTTATAGGTTCTGTAGACTGTTATTGCAGTTATTGTTGGAGACATTGAAAACTGTCCCTGCCTGTATGAAATCATTTTAAGTTTGTATAGACTCTCCACAGCCACAGCAGCTTCTACAACTAACAGCCATGTAGTAAATAATAAGGCCACCATTGACATGTGCCCCATTAGGATGTTCCCACATCCCAAACACCTACTTCTCATTACATGTGAGCGTGTTTGCAGCTCATTGGCAAGCATTAACATCTGTTATGCTGAGTGTTTGTAGTACTGGTGTTGTTGTCAAGCAGCTCTGAATGAGCTCTCGTGTCATTAATCTTCTATTGCGTTCAAAGCATTTCCCCCACAGGGTTCATTCATTCTGCCAGAAAACCAAATCCACACCTAGTGGATTGCTGTTGCAGCCTCCATGGACAGCCCAGAAGCATATTCATGGAATGAAAATAATCAGCAAAGACGGGGCTCTAGACGGGTTCCAAGCAGTAACTGTATTTAAGAAGTGGACATTGTCTACATGACTTTATTCATGGTTTGTGGGCGTTCAAAGCTGATTAAACGCCATTGTATGAGATGGTGGATACAAATTGCTACGCTCTGTTCTCTCCCCATGGTGCTGACTTGTCAAAGTATTAAGCCGTGCCTTAAAGCAAAACCACAATATTATAACAAATGTGTTAAGGGACATTCAATGAGCGTTGCTCCATTTGTAAAATACAAAGATTCCATGCATATAAGTTTCTAGCCATGGCCGATATGCAACCTCTCTCTCTGGTTACATTTACAGGATTAACGGGACCATCATTTTTCAAAATGAACATCCTGCTGCAAACTAAAAAGGAACATGTCAAATGACATAATAACTCAAATGAGAAGAAGGGTCCTTACCTGGTAGAACTCCAGACAATCAGACTTCGTCAGTTTCAGTGGAGTCGTCCCCTAACTCTTCCTTAATTCCTATGGTCCAAACGCGCTTACAATCCTACATTTTAGAGGCTTAATGTATACGGAGCCCAGCAGGGACCATTAATCAACCCATGATGGGCCTTCTTTGAAAATGAGGACAGATATGACTCTGTCAGAACAGATCTTTGGCTTTGCTTAATGCCGTCATTTAAAAAGATCATTTTCATCTTAAAGTTTAAGGTCTAACTGTTCTCAAGGTTCAATGGAAAGCCAAGCCAAGTTGCAGCGTACCTGCCACATGTCTGTCAATATATTAAGTCTGTGCATGTGCTGAAGGTTCACACAAGTGTTTCTGTTCATCAAGAAGAAAACCAAAGCAAGCAGATGCAGTGAACAACAGATGCCATTTTTAATTAAACATCAGCACAAGCAAGGGCTGGCACTGAGTCCGTACCCTCCAACACATGTTGCCATATTAACTGTCAGCATCTGCAGAACCCAGCGCCACTGTTCTATCTTTAACAAGTTGGCTTTGAGCTTGACCAGCTGTGACATTTAGTGGAACCTTAGGGACTGCAGACACAGCATTCAAGCATTACACAACCACAGCTAAATAATTGAGTGTGTGCTATGCATATTACATTGTGCTCAGAGTTCCCACTTGGCCCCCATGACTCCGCACTCCATTGGCTGTGCATCATTTGCCACTGAACGGCTTGCAGTGAGGCTAAAATCCACTTCTACCTTTTTGTAACCCCCCAACTGAGACTGCAGCCAGAGTCGCTGTGGCTGGGTTTACATTTATCACAATTGTTCCCTGAAATAGACCAAGTATGTTTGTGTTACCCATACCCATGCTCTTTCACCAATTGTAAATATACCATTTTTTGCATGAATTGATCTGTTTAAGCGATCATTGAACTCCAAACATTATGTTATTTTCAAAGACTATAAATAAACATGCGGAAGAAGCCTAAGTGATGTCACCCATTGGTAACTGGAGGGGGCTGTTGAAGCCAGATGATGGCAGTTGCCATGCAGGAAATGCTGTCTCAACCTTACTGTCAGCCAACTTAATAACAGGAAAGAGCTGGATCTGATGCAGGTCTTGAGCCTCCTGACAAACGGCTACACCACGCCCCCATCAGTCAGGCCAGCCAAGCGCCTCATTATGAATAACTCTTATCCTTCAAAGAATCACAACGGAAGAATAATGTGTGTTACAGTGTATGCCCATAAAGACATGAGCTAATCAAACCAGTTTCATTTGTTTAACCAGGCTGTACACATGTTTATTTCTGCTGTAAAAACTGTGTATGCTTTGGGCTTCTGCAGCAAACCTCAAGTGGACATTTGAAGGACTGCATGTTATTGCACTTCTGCATCGGCTTCATTTTTCATCACCGGGGGTTGCTGCTTGGTTATTTTGAGTGATTTTTCATCTTTATTAAGCTGGCTCTGTGCATGGGAAAACATAAAAAGGCAGAAATTGGAAGAAGATTAGTGTCTTAAACATCAACTGGAGCAAAAGAAACCAATGAAAACAGCAACAGAACTAAAAATGTGCCAAAGATTTAAAGTTGATGACGAATGTGCTAAGAACCTTTACAAAATGTACAAAAGAACCATACTTTAGGCACAAGGCTGTGTGTATAATAACTCAATGTACATTTTATATCTACCATGTCATTATCGTTTCCTCAAGTGGTCCAAAATAGTCCCGCCATTAAGAAGTGTGAGAGATAATTACTGGCTGCTATAGTTAGGACTGAATGCCTTTTTCTTCTTCACTGCAGCCTCCAGTCAGTGGGCAGAATAATCGTTTATTCCCTGACAGTTCTGTGGGCAGCAGACTCTGGAGCTGGACAGTTAAAACCCTAATAAATCTGGCCTTTTCAAAGGAAAATTGCACTGTGTCTCGAGGCTCACTAAATGAAAAACACAAGAAGAGAAATATCATTACACAATAATTTATTTCTCCAGGCAGTCCGTCCGTGTACTGCGGTTTACCATTTTAATCGAGAGAAATGTTCACCTGGCAGTTTCTAAGCATTATAAGAATAATTAGCTTTAGCTGTTTAATTATTTTCAGCAGTAGCAATTTTATGTAGGAACCGTTGCAACTTTTTTTTAATATGATAGCTAGCTATGTCTTTGCTCTCTTTCATGTCCACATGTCACAACATGAATGTTTTTATCACGACTGCATGGTTGACACGGAAAGCTCTTTTCGCAGAGTTTAGCAGCTGTTAGCAGCTGTTTGTTTTTTTTGGTTCAGCAGAATCTCAAAGACAATCAGCATGTGGTCTTACAGTTTAGCCTTTGGACCTGTTGCCAATATTTATCACTTTCTGTTGTAGCCAGCAGATATCTAAATAAATAACAGATATCCAGGCCAAAACGTCCACCTGTTTGCTGTGGTCATATGTTCAAGTGTAACTAGCAACTGCACAGATAATGGAGTAAAAAACATCTAATGCAGAGTTGCCCACAAATCAAAATGTATACATTTTACAATACAAAATTTTATAAGCTCAAGTCCATTTAGTATTTACATAGTTTATTTTGTTAAATACTTTCACTTTAGTTCTTATCTGAATATTTCAAATCTTCATGCATGTAGAAACAAAATGATCCTTCAGTGAACAGACTGTACGAGAGTCCTTCAACAGGAACAGACGAGAAAACTTCAAGTTTAAGACAAACACGGAAACACACCTACTTGACATTTAAGAACAAATCGGTTTGAGTCTCTCTAGCTTGAGGCCTGAAAATAAATGGAGCTGCTGCATACTCAAGTGTTTGTGCACCTGTCAGACATGTGCACTACTTCCCCTTCAAACCCCACTGTTCCTTTAAAAACAAAACTGAGAGAGTATTTAGAGCACGGGCTTTAAAAAGACGAGGGAGAGCTGTTGTCCATGGTGACTAATGGTAGCCTCTTCCACAAACATGTCCTGCATCATCTTTTGTTAAAACTGGTGTATTACATTTTAATATTTATCTGGAAAACATCGACAGGAATGAAATATCTTGTGTACTTACCTGTGAAGTAAATAGGAGAAAAGCTGAGCTGGTTGCATGTGGCATGCAAGTGACCATTACTCAATCCACTGGAGCCCACCATAGCTGCTTAAGCGCGGTAGAAAAAAGCCAGAGCATTTCATTATTCATCGGGTTACAGACGTAGGACATTACTTATACATCAGAGTCTGAGCTTGTTCTTTTTTTCCTTACGAACATTTCATTATTTAAGGAGACAAGTGCGGAGCAGAGCAGAGACCTATGGTAATGTTTTAAAGATCACAGGAGCGAGCTCCTTTTTATCAGCTCTAAATATGAAGTGTTCTCCCTGAGGCATGCACGGATTTGACTTTAGCATCAGCAGACATCAAATAAAATTATTTTGATATTTTTGATGAAAAATTGGCTCATAGGAGACGCACCATTTGAAAGGGACGGTAGTTTTTGGCAGTGCTGCATTTATGTTGTCTCTGGTTCTTTTGTGTATATCTGCTCTTTCAATGAAATGCAGCACAGTGGGTAAGGTAATTGTTTAGGTAGTATAAGTCCTCATTCCAACATACTCTGTGTGATCAGCGGTTCATCAGCGCCGTTGTTTCACTCCGTCGGATGGCGCGCACCCTGCCCTGCTGGCTCCGTTTCTGAAGGGTGAGCGCAGCCATGAGCAGCTGTACACAAATCACAGCAGAACTACAAGATCACGCGGGAACTACAAGATCACGCGGGAATTAAGAGAAAAACATGCAAACAACATGTTGCCTTGTCTTTCTGAGGATGATTTCGGGTTCGTTCGGTGCCTGTTTTGACGTTATGTTGATAAAGTGATGAATAATACAATCGTGATCTGAACATTGTGTTTCATTTTGAAATTGACCGGACGCTCTGTGCGTTTCCTTGTCTTACTTCCTGTCCGGGTTGATCTATTCTGTCCAGCTTGACGCATGCTTGCAACGTGAAATTAGACTTGTAGCTTGTTTGAAACGGAGCATAGTGGCGCAGCTGGCGCACTGGAGACAGAGTGCGGCGCTCGCTGTGGAAACAAGAGCATTGACTAAAGTGGCAGTGAACGGCGGCATAGTGCGAGGCGCTGACGGCGCTGTCACAGCTGCCGGCTAAAGCTGTTACCGGGGACATTCCCGAACCCTGCTACTATGTTGTCGTTGTACCAGAATTTCAAACTTTGATACGATAATAGTAAAAATCTAACAATATTGTTTCCTATGATACCACAGCAACAAAAATAGAAGTCCTAGTCGTCCAATATTGGACACTTTTTTGTTTTAAATTATCAGACAACTACAACACACTACCCAAATCACTTTATAAATAAACTTTCAATTCTAGTTTAACCTTTATATGTGTGAGAACTGTACATGCTACTGTGTCGACACAATCCCCTTTACCATGACATTTAAAGGTTCTGCCTGTTTGCCTTTGACACAGAACAAACATGTTGTCACGTTTGCAAACACAAAAGATTTTTTCCAGCTGGAGCACAATTCTCTTCCCTTAATGCAGAGCATGCTGTGTTACCTAGCAGACGGAAAATACAGGCTCTTTCTTTGTCATTGTCTAGGAGTGAACTCCTACTTTTTATTCTCACAGTTAATCATGTCACATTAGAGTTGCACAAACTTGAGCCGGTTTGTCTGCCTGCTGCTTTGTTATTCCTCCGCGTGAACAATGAGGCTTAGAACCTAGTATTTGTTTTTAATGACATCTTTGCAATTCTAAAAAGAGTCGGCTTCTCTTTGAAGTTTTTACCCCTGCAATCTCTTTTTTTCAGGACAGCTTTTGAAAAATTCAACTTCCCTCCTTCGGACATTTATTTCTTTGTTCTCATTTCCACACACAGACTCTGAAGTCATCTACAGAAACACTGACGGTCACGTCATCAGGTTCAACATCCTCACAAACGAGACCGAGATCGTCCTGACAAACACAACGTTTGTAAGTACACGCTTCTCTCTCATACTGTACGTTAGATTATCAGGATCAGTATATAAATCCCATCATAATGACTGCCATTTAAAACAGTATTTAACTTGTGTTTTTCAGTTTTTCCTTCTGTCTGCTTCCCACCAGGTCAATTTCAATGTGGACAAATATTCTGTCTCCCCGGATCTGAAGTATGTTCTCTTCGCTTACGATGTCAAACAGGTGAGTTCCATGATGACACGGCAGAGTGAATGTGACCAACATCATTCAGTATTCTTCATATGTCTGTCATTTTGCTTATCTTGGCTCTTCCTGCATTGACTTAATGCACAAATGCACTTGATGTATATTGTAGGGTCGCCTGTCTTGTGTGTGTTTTTAAGGGTACTCTAGTAGCACTTAGCCGTATGTTTCCTCTGCACTTCAGCCCGAGGCAAATTTTCCTTCAGGGAAAAATGATAATAATACAGTAGGCTATATCGTATCTAATCTAAGATGGAATATGAAGGGAATTACACAGACAGTGTCCACACTGTATCCTGATTGTTTTAAAGGTGTTTTATAAATACACTTTTCATAGATCTGTTGAAGATTGCAATTCCAGTTTGGTTGCTATGGCGACAAGGTGGAGTGACTTATCAGGTGGGCATCAGGGCAGGATGTGGATGTGGGGCTTCCTCACTGAGCGCTTGTTTTTTCCATTAGGGCACATGTATCCTGTGTTTTATTTCAAATCCAATAATACATAACAAGTAACCTGATTCTTAAGGAATCGGTACAGGCGGTTTTAAAGGCACCCCTCAGATATGAGAGCAGTTATCAGGTCAAACCAACAGGTGTTGCAGCGATGGAAGCGGGCAAGAGAACTGGTTCAGATAGAAGTGATTGTACCCGACCTAAAAAGCCTCTGCATGTTTCTAATAAGCTCCACGAGCAGAAACGTGCTCAAACTAGGATCAATATTGGAGATGCTTTTGAAAAATGGAGAGAGGTTAGAACACAGAAAGGTTTACAGACCGATGCAGAGCTGGCTAAACACTGAAGCTTCAGTGTCCACCACATGGCAACCTGCGTGAGCATCCACTCTAGAGAGGAGGGGGCGGGGGGAGACAGCTCTCTCTAATGTTTTGAATTTGGACTGTACCAATTTTCAGCGCTAGGTGTCAGATTAACATATTGCTCCTTTGATGACGTAAAAGTGCAGATGTATTATCAAGAAAATACACTGAAAGTTTTCATTGGTTCACACTAACAAATGGCTACATACGCCTTAGATACGTTAACCATGTCACATTTGTATAACTAACTACATGTATGTTCTTTTAAGTACTAGATGCTAATTTTTTATTTTATTTTAAGCTTTATTTTTGGGCTTTTTATGAAAGGCAGGACAGTGGATAGAGTCAAAAGTCAGGGAGCGAGAGAGAGGGGCACGACATGCAGAAAAGGAGCCACAGGTCGTAATCGAACCTGCTTCTGAGGACTGTAGCCTCTGTACATGGGGTGCATGAGCTAACCACTAGGCCATGAGTACCGCGAAATGTTAATAACTGAGGGAAGCTTTCCATGTCGATGTTAAATTACTCAATGAATTGTGAAGAGTTGTTTTTCAGCCGTAAACTTCACATTTCCCTGATGTCAATGGAACTTGTTCCTGAGGATGACTCTTACTGTAGGTTAGCTTGATGCACAATTAGCCAGTAGCTCCAGTGTTGGGACCCCATGATGTGAAGGGCCTAAACCATCTCTGTGGAAATGACCCTTCATGAATTTTCCAGGCTTTGTGATCCATTCTTTGGTTTGACATCATGTGAGATCAGTTTCATTCACGTTTCTCATGTTGCTTTGCACTTTTATTGGAAAATGTTGTTCAACATTTTTGTCTCTAGCTGGAATAAAAAAGATTCAAACTGCCCTTCAAAAATCAGACATGGTTTAACTTTTAACTCAAGTGCAAAGAAGTAGATTCTCAGGCTTTCCATCTTCCTGATTAGATATATAACTTTTTTTATTTGGATGTTAAAAAAATGTGTGTAATAAAGTGTCAGTCCTCTGGTGCTTTCTGTACACATTTTGACGGGGTTTTGACACTTGGGCTTTTTTGTTTTGGGGGGGGGGGGGGGTGTGATTAAAATTCCTTGGTGGCCTCTGTGTGACTGTCGGGTCACATTCATTCAGTAACAGAGCAGCGGGCCAAGCTTGAGCCATAATTATAACCTTGGCAGTGCCATAATTACCAGCTTTCCATCAGAAAAGAGTAGATGTAAAATGAGATATGCAAATCAGGGCCTCCACTCTGGAAGGGATCAACTGTGACGATTAGTGACAAGGCAATTAATCAGAACTCATTTACATATTTTGCACGATGGCTCAGACAGTACAGCCAATAGCCACAAGCTGCTGTATTTTCAGAACAACATTATGTCGGAAGAAGAACATGGAAGAAATCTTAAGGGCGGCAGTAGCTCGGTCTGTAAGGACTTGGGTTGGGAACTGTTGATTCATGTGTTCAAGACCCGTACAGATAAAAAATATGAAACTGGGTCTGGTTGCTGGAAAGGTGCCAGCTTCCTTACTGAGCACTGCCAAGGTGCCCTTGAGCAAGACAAAGCATCCCAAAACTGCTCAGCGCTCTATCGTGGGCAGCTCTGAAACCTCACCATTAGTGCATGTCCGTAGGATCCTGGTTGTGCAGGAAAACAGACACCTGAATATTCCTTACTCTGTGACCCCATTAACACAGAAATATCAACAGAAACTTACGGGGATCTCAGACAACAAGTGACTGCTTGTTTCCATGGCTTCATTACTCACAAAGTCACTGCTGAAAAGTGACTCGTAAAATAAACGTGGGTGCTCAAAGTTGGACTCTAGGATTACATACTCTACAGTCATTAAGTGTTGACATTCTTTAAGTGTCCTCAGGTTTAATCAGATCTTATCTATCCAAACTGTATGAACAAAACAATGTTTGTACGTGGTATGCTTCTCTTTTCTTGCATAATGACCTGAAAAAACAATGTTGGGATTTCTTAAAGGTCACACGCTATCCTCATTTTCAACCAGTTTAAAGAAGTCTCAGAGCTCCCCAAAACATGTGTGTGAAGTTTCTTGTTCTAAATCCACTCTGATCCTGTATTTGATCATGCCTATAAACCCCTCTATTTCAGCCCTGCTCAGAACAGGCTGTTTCTGTGTCTGTAGCTTTAAATGTAAATGAGCTGTGTCTGACCACGCCCCTCTCTGGAAGGGCTCGGGTGGCTCGGGTTTTCTCGCTCCATGCCCTATTGTTTACGGTGAGAAGGCAGACTCAGAGGGCAGAACAAACACCTAGCTGTGGGAGTGTCACCCACCTGGGGGAGGGGTTACTGCCCTTTGTGATGTCATGAAGGGAAAATCTCCAAACAGCCTGTTTGAGCACACATTTTCTGAAAAGTGGAGCAGACAAAAGACGGAGAGGATGGACTTTTCTCATCATTGGGGGGTTTGTAGACAGACTAGGGACACATATGAGTGTTAGAACAACATGGTGAAGTGTATTTTACAGAACATTTGACCTTTAAGGATATAAATCTTGTGTCAAAGACTTGAGAAAAGTCATCCAACAGACAACATCTCAACTCTGACTTTATTATTATTTATTTATTTACTTTATTCACTGCACAGTGAAATACACTACTACCCATTCTTTGTGTTTGTGTCTCACTGTTAGTTGTCCACCTGGAAGCTCAGTGTAAAACAAACATCCTTGTGTCTTAAACCTGTTTTGATGGCGAGTAAGAACTGCGGTTCTTGTTAGACAAATAAATGACTTTACTGACAGGCTCATCTCCGATGCACTGAATGAAAACAAACATTTATCATCGCAGAGACAAATGTCGGCCTCGGCTGATGTGATGGAGTTTGATTCATTTTTCATTTATACATTCATTTTAGATTTGACTATGTAATTTGTTATTTAGTAAACAAGTTATTATATTTCCTTTTTTTTACCTGCTGTATTAATCCCTGAGGGAACTTCTGGTTTACACTCTGTTATTGAGAGACATGCTTCTCACACACATGCACAAACAGGACCTGTGGGCCTGCATTAGTGGAGAGATGTCAGAGTGGCACTGCTAGGGAGCACACAGAGCTGTTGGGGGTTCGGCGCCTTGCTCAAGGGTACCTCTGCATTACTCAGGAAGTGCCCTGGCACCTCTCCAGCTACCAGACCAACTTCTATATTATGGTCCTCATCAGGGCTTGAACTGGCGACCCTCCGGTTCCCAACCTAAGTCTCTAAAGACTGAGCTACTGCCCCACCTGAAAGCTTTCTGTCATATTACACTGCAACACAGTATGTAGGGATTCACAATTCATTGTGGAGGAAATGTAACAACCCCCCCGTGTCAGAAAAAGCAGATGGAGAAGAGGTTACTTCAGGTTTACAGGATAGAGATCATCACCTGAAAGTAATGATGTGCAGGATAAGATAAAGTTTACAAAAACTCCCTCCCACCAGAACAATGATTCAAAGGTTCAGAGAACATTTTTGTACCTGAAAGGTTAAAAACTTGATGTCAGCTTTAACTAATACATTGCAGATACAAGCTTTAATAGAGTTTCTCTGTGTGCCCTCTGACTAATAACCTGCAGAGCATCCCTGGAATAGATACCCCCATCTTTCATCAACAGTATTACTGTTTTGAAGATTTGTGCATTTTTAAAGTAATTATGTTGAATTCATAATTTAAACTGCGGCTCTTCGATTAATCTTCATGAGATTTGGACACAACAGCCAAGAAAAGAGTTTCACTTTGCACACTTTTGACTTTTCCAATCAGAGTTTAGCTTTGAATATTCAGACTTGCTCGTCCTTTTTTTGATGCTCTGTCGAGTAGCGAGACGTCCATGCTGTCTGTATAATTTATGAAGTTTGAGTTCAGCCTGTTTGGACGCTGCTGACAGCAGTGAGAATAGCTGACAACAGTGTGTATCTTATTTATAACCAAAGCCTAGCAAGAGATACAAATGAAGGTGAACTGGATGAAGTGTTATTCCCCCCAGAGCAGCTCCAGAGACGGACTGCAGCCTGCTGGTCTTCAAACCGTCAGTGAAAACTGTCTGAAATGCAAAAACAGCGAGTTCATACTCAGAACACTGGTGCTGGTATTTAACTGGTGGAACCACTAAAAACAACAACAACCTTATTTTAAGCACTACTACAAAAGACGGGGCGCCAGTAGCCTAGTGGTTATGTGGTGTGCCCCATGTAAAGAGGCTGTAGTCGACGTTGAGGCGGCCGTGGGTTCAAATCCGACCTCAACGCTTTACTGCATATCATCCCCCGCTCTCTCCTCCCAACATTTCTAGTCACTCTTCAGCTCTTCTATCCTGTAAAAAAAGGCAAAAATGGCCCAAAAAAGATCTACTATGAAGGAGTAGAGGGCACAACCTGTAAAATATTTATAAATATAATTTGTAGTAAATGTAATATTGCTCAGATAACACTTTATAAAATGAACAGCGGCTGTCGTCCCTCAACCAGAAGATCGAGGGTTCGATCCCCAGCTTCTGCAGCCACATGTCCGATGTGTCCTTGGGCGAGACACTTAACCTCGGACTGCTCCCGCTGCTTCATCGTTGGAGTATGAATGTGTATGAATGGATTAGTTACTTCTGATGGTCACTTTACACAGCAGCCTCTACCATCAGTGTGTGAATGTGTAGGTGTGACCTGAGGTGTAAAAGCGCTTTGAGTAAAGTCCATTTACTCCACTTACTTTATTTTGGTAAAGGCAAGTCAACATACTTTATTTTTTCGTAATTAAAGAGCAAGATATTCTCATATTTCTCATATTTATTTCAATATGTAGGAAAAATCTCATTTTTTCTCTTCTCTAAGCTGAATAATTGAATAATCTTTCCCTGCAGACATGTGGTGCACAGGACATGAGAACAGCTCTCTGCTTTCAACACAACTACATAACCACACTCCCTGTTAGCTCTGCCATGAGTAAGGATGTCCTTCTTTATGCATTAGCAAAATGTTGCAGCTGAATGAGTGTCAGTATATATTAATGCAGAGGCGCTGCTTTCCCACCTTTTCAAAGTGTTTTTCAGCTTCTTCTGGACGGAAGTTTTCTAGTCCCAGCGTGCAGAACAAAGCAGATTAGTATTAACTAGTGATGGGAATTCTGGTTCTTTTTAGTGACCCAGATCATTTGGCTCAGCTCACCAAGAAGATTCGGCTCATTCGGCTCCCAAACAGCTCTTCATTTTACCACTTATACCTTTTATAATTCAGCCAAATTAAGCGCTGTTTCGACTTGTGATTTGTATGTGTACACATATATCACTTAAATTATTCAATACATCCTTTGTACTGTATTCAAAAGTAAAAATTACATTTTCTAATAGCAATAAATTGCTGTAGCCAGCGGCGCTGCTTGTCAACAGGCAAGGGAGGCAACTGCTTGGGGCCCTAGACCAGTAGGGGGCCCCTGAGGGCTCAAGAACTTAAGCCATAGCAGTGACCCGTAATGTGCACATTTTGCAAAATAAAAAAACCTCCCTAAGGGGCCCCCATCTGACAGCACTCACTCTCATTGCTCTGCATTATTGCTGTGTAAACCAAAGTTTGGCAATTAAAGTCAACAAAGAAAAAAAGAGGAAGAATTATCAATCTATTGGAGAGAAAACAATAAACAGGAAATCAAGAAGAAATGAAGTAATCGTCAAGACACGGGCAGACATCATGGTGATGAACGTTGGCTGGTTGGAAGGCCCCCAATGGATTTTTGCCTAGGGCCCCATCAGACTGTAGAATCTCCACTGGCTGTAGCCAATTGTTTTCATTCAGACTCCCTCCTGTTCAGCGCACCCGTCTATGAACGCTGCTATGCTTGACCCCCGCCCCTCCCTGCTTGGTGGTATGATCCTTGGTATGTGATTGGTTGCACAGCACGCACGTGGCATTCAGTCACTGCATGCATGGAGCACCTGTAGTGCGAGGATCATCATATCATTCTGCCTTGTATTACTTTACAAAAAAAAAAAAACGGCTTGCGGATAGGAGCCGGCTCCCATCGTTCACTTTGAACCGGCTTGTTCGCGACAACACATCACTAGTATTAACCCTTTATAACGAGTCGACTTGGTCTTGGCGTCATGTTACCGAAATAAACATGATGCTAAAGATAGTTTCAGGGGAGCATTTACTGTGTCTGATTATTTTTAGCAGTGGTGAACACTGGTTGAAGGGGCCCCTGTGGATTTTTAAGCATTAAGCTATGACCTGCATCATGAATTGGGAGTGCTGTATTCAAAGAAACTACAACTTCCATCCATTCATTAGCTACACCGATTTCCCCGTTGTGGGAGGCAGGGGGCTAGAGTCGATCCCAGTAGCCCAATGCAGTCAATGGGCTGTCATTGAGAGGCGGGGTTACACCCTGGACTGTTCGCCAGTCAATCGCAGAGCTGATATACAGAGACAGACAACCAGCCACACTCACATTCAGACCTACAGGTAATTTTAGAGTCACCAATTAACCTAACAAGCATGTCTTAGAAGCCCGAGTACCTGGAGAGAACCCCCCAGGCACGGGGAGAATGTGCAAACTCAACACGGAGAGGCTCCTGTCCAAGTTTATTGCAACACAACTGGCTTGCATTTAACTTTTAAATATCTAGCTCTCTCCTGCAGCTTTCTAAGACATCTGCACACTGCCTTCGCTGTTTTTTGATTGATTTAAAGTATTGTTTGTTCAAATGGAATGAAATCAGATAAATGTTTAACATATAAATGGGAATCCATTTGTTAGTCCTGCACCAGAAACGATTCGTCAGCATGAGGAATAGGGGAGGATTTTCTTTAGCATCTAAAAGCGTTGTTTTGCATGATTTTAAGGGCATTGTAAAGTCATTTCTATCGTATATGCACGTTTTGTCTATAATTGCTTTCCAAATGTTGTTGTTGTTGTTTTAAATCAGACTGAAGTAGAGCTTCAGTGTGGGTTTGTTGTAATCCCAGACTTTGATCTTTGAATCCTGCCATATTTTAATCTTAACCTGTAATGAAGGATGTGAGGAATAACAAAGGGACCCGGATCTGCTCTCAATTGAGTAAATGAGTCTCCTGCTAATCGCACACTTTGATCCCGTGCAGGCTTTGAACTGAGAACTTGTTCTCTATACCGCAGTCTGCTTTGTTCTCAGGGTTTACAAGCTGCACCGGTTCTAGCAGGTTCCATGGATCTGCTATGGTGAGAGTGAAGGAGTCTCCTTTTACAAGGTTTTGGAGCAAGCTTCTTTTGGCTTCACCTATCTGCAGGATTACACACCGTTATCTGACTACATCTGTACCTGGCAGTGATTAAACTGGATAAAAGCTCATAATCTCTGAAATCCTGTTTGTCACTGCTGACAACAGGCTTGTGATTTTGAGCCTTGCAGACATCTTGTGATGCTCTTGTCAGTGCAAATCCTTACTTCCTTATGGCTTCCCCCCCCCTTGCAATCTATAAGTTTCATCTCATGACATCTTTGTGGACGCAACAGTCACATATACCTGCCTTTAAATCTTGTCGGAGACATTTGTTATAAGCTCTCTCTCTCTTCTCATGTGCATTATTTCTGTCGCTTTCCCACTGAAGCTGAAAAATCATTTAAAAAGAAAATATTCATTGGCTTTAAGCTATAAAGAGACGGACGTGCGTGGGTTTGAGGCTGATGGATTTTTAATCTGAGCGACAGCCTCTATTGTTTGCATGCCAAGGCGTAAATGGATTGTATGCTTGCGTTTGTGTTGTATTTTTCTGTGACATCGCTGAAATATTTCTGCTTGTTTCTGGATGACAATACAAAAGTTAAGAAGCCAGTTTATGACAGCTTTGCCTTCAGAGTGTCCTGGAACATGCCAATGAGGTTGTACTAAAAATAATACTCATCAAACATGAGTTCAGTTAGCCGCCATGAGTCTTATTTTCTGAACAAAATAACTTTGTATTCAATACAAGCAGGGAGTCAGAGAAGCTGAAAACCAGAGAAAAAGAAGCAACATGACTGTCTCTGCTGTCTCACCTGGTTATTTTAGAAACAGAAAGTAATACTTCCCACTGATGTATAATATAATGGTGGAAAAATGCCACCTGGGTCCCAAAACAACATTTGTTGTATTGTGTTTGCCTGTAAATATATTTAAAATGAGCCTGTTCGAATGCTGGCTGCTGCAGTGAATGGTGATACACATCATTATGCAATCATACCAACAAAACACAAACATTAGGCCTTTGTGATTTGGTTGTTAAAGAGCAGCACCTGCGTTTCCTGACTGAGTCTCTAAAAGCCTCTGCATTCTGTTGGACATGTTGAATGTACTCTGATCATAAATACAGATTATTAAGAGGAAAAACAAAGGGAGAAGTGCGTGCAAATAAAAAGGAAGTAACTCAGTAGGAGGTGAAATTCAAAAATCACACAAGAAATCAAACACTGTGTTGGATGCCTGAGGCCTCTGCAGGCAATGTAGTAAGTCAATGAACAAGACAGCCAACATTTGAATAAGGGGGATTTTAGGGGACACTGAATCAAAGTGATGGAGCTGCATGAATTGTCTGGAGATTAAATCCAATGTTTCCATTTCACCAATCATTTCACACATCCCATGAAACTTGAAGTCTCCACAGATTGTTACAAAGTGAGACATCCTCTCTGTGGCTTCTTCCATGAGTAACTTGAAGTACTTTTGAGTTTCACAGTGTACAAAAGTTTCCTCCCTTGAAGGAGCCAGCACGAGCATCACGCCCAGTTAGTCACTCTCTCATCCCACTGTGTGGGTTACTCTTCACACATTTAGAAAGTGTCCCCGTATGTGAGCTCCAGACCTCTGGTTATAATGCCGTCAAAGTTATATTTGCAGGCTGTATTTACAAACATTTAATTTTAAGGTCTCACAAAATGAATATTTCGTCATGATCATTATCATAAAAGTCTGACAATAGAAGTCCTTATGCAGCCCTGTTAGTTACCACCAACTCTTATATTAGCAGATGCTCATATTTTCACTCAGACTGCAAGAGGCTGTTAGCGCCTTTGTTTGTGAATCTGATGTTTTTTTGTAATGAGACTTATTTGCATAGAAAGGGGCACATTTACCCACATGTTAGCTTAATGCCAATAGCACCCGAGTGCTGACGCTGTTTGTTGCTCAATTATGGATGCATTCAACCCTTTCCGCTTTGTGAATGAATGTCTCTTCTTTTTTCATTGCACATCTTGAGCAGCCACTAAAGCCATGCAAGTGTGCACGATATGGTAGTTTAGCATGTTGAGATTAAACCAGGATTCAGTTTGAAAGTCATGATATGTCATGATGACTGCATGCTCCTGTTTCTCTGTGCTGCTTACCTCCTTCTAGTGGAATAGAAGATTTATAAAACCTTTTTTTTTCTATTAAGTACATAATAACCAATTGCCAGAACTTTAGAAAAGATAACACCAAGTTTAAAGCATGCATTTTAAATTTTAGTTTGCTTAAACCAGTTAGTGTTTTTATTTTGTAGAAATACTAATCATGTAAAAACTTGTCAAGGCTCATCTGAGATCTCCTCCTAGAGATAGAGCGCAAGATTGAGTTTCAGAGCCTGCTGCAAAGTTGAAATGTATCTCCCCACGTTTTCCTACAACCAGACTGATGGTGTGCAAAATCTGTGAATGGGCCTGTTCCAGTGGGAAGCTTTGCAGTGTCACAAACATGAAGTTGCCACAGTTCAAGTGTTCTTCGAGGCAACATTGCCATGGAAACCAGATGGTTGCAGGGTACAGTGTCAGCTGCACAGACGCCTCGGTCCAAAGCTTTGCAACTCTTTGGCAGCCATTTGGCCGACAGGCTTTCCACTGTCCAGATCCTTCCGGGGAGTTCCTCCCCCCAGGACATCGATTTTCTCTTTACTTTAAGTGGGCTGATGCCACACCATTCAGTGGTGCCATTCCCAAGACACCCCTTAAGTGTCTGCATTTTTTTTTTTCTCTTTCTTCCTCTTTTAGCCCCTCACATGTTGTGCTTTCATGTCTTACTATGCGATCATTTGGGAGTTTATTATACTGTAAAGATTGTGTCTAAAATGAGATGAAGTAGAAACAGCCTGAGGGGTTTATAGTAACATCAATTACACTTTGATTCAACAGGGACAGAGATGTTTGTTTTTTATGATAAAAACTTGCACAGTTCACTTGTTTGATTAAAAAAAGTATCTTAACATTATATTAACAAGCACTGACGATGAAGCAGCTCATCCTGGTGGGAAAAAGAAAACATAATTATATCATTACTCTCTTCCTCTGATCTGATTCTGACGATCTAGTCGAGGACTTTGGACTTTTACAGAACTTTTTATTTTTTACACAAGCCCAGACGTCACCAACCTGACAGACTCCGGCCAGGTGACTGGCTACGGCCATGAAAATGAACATGTCAGTCTCAAAGCACACATTGGAGGCGGCTGCGGCTCAGTTGGTAGAGTTGTCTCTCAACTGGAAGGTCGAGGGTTCGATCCCCAGCTCCTGCAGCAACATGTCCGATGTGTCCTTAGGCAAGACACTTAACCCTGAATTGCTCCCGCTGCTTCGTCGGCGGCGTATGAACGTGTTTGAATGGGATTAGCTACTTCTAATGGTCTCACTAAATAGCAGCCTCTACCATCAGTGTGTGAATGTGTAGGTGTGACCTGCGGTGTAAAAGCACTTTGAGTAGTCAGAAGACTAGAAAGGTGCTATACAAGCTCAAGTTCATTCACCATTTGCAATTCTAACCCCACTCCCACTCCCAACACCAGTAAACGTTAGCCTTAATTATTAACAGAATGAACTAACTAGCTGCTACTGAAGTTAACGGTTTTATTTTTAACCTCTAATAGAATGGTATTTTGTTGGTCTTTTAGTGGGGATTAATATGTATTCAATACAGCTGGCCTTAAGCAGGTTTTTTATCCATCCTGAGAAAAACACATCACCGGAAACAACGGAAGGAGTTTTCTTGTGAGCTTCTATCAGCTCGTAAACCGTTCAACTCTTCTTATGTGAGGAACTGGGACACATAGAAATATTGTATCAGCCATTTAGCATTTTATCATTTAGCCCTTTAGTGTTGTAGAAATAGTAATGGATCATAAAATAAGGATAAAATTGATGGAAAATATTTAACTTCTGCAGGATGAAACTTGGAGAATAAGCTTTTAGTCACAGAGGCTTGTCTGGAGTTGATGCTCAGCATGGTGGAAGACCCCTGTGTTCACTCTGGAGGGATGACAAACGCTCATTTGGACAGGGCTGGCTTTGGATAACCATAAAAGAGCTCGGAAACATTGTTGGGTTGAAGGACGTCTGAAACGAACTTGACACAACTGTAAAAAAAACAAACAACCTCAAGTACATGGAAGGAAATGGATCGATTAACGGATGGACATTTTAGTTTATACTTTTGTCATATTCATATCTTGAATATGAGCTATTGGGTGAAGGTCTAATTATCTTCTCCTGTGGGGTTTTGTTAGTTTTTCTAGAGAAGGAATAGTAAGTGGGCTACACATACTGATGATGACTTCATGTTACACTTCATACCTCTCACTTCTGGTTGTCGGGTTGTTTCCTGAAGTTCTGCACATGAATCAGGCTAATTTCAAACTTCAGTGTGAACATGTTGAAGATAATTCCTACAGTGAGCTGTGAAGTATGTCGTATTTACAAAATGCTATCAAACCTCATGTCAGGTTGTGATATTGTCTGATCTGTTCAATGTGCGTTTTCAAAGATCAAACTTGTAATATCATTAACTTTATGTTATTTTGGAAACGTAACTTTCATCTTCAAATGAACTTTTTATTGGAGTGTTGAAATGTCATCCTCCCCTCCCCTCTTTTTCTGTTTTACCATCGAGCTGAAACAAAGGTCAGCGTCCCCATGTGAGCCCTGCGAATCATTTCATGGAGAATTGCTGAAAAGTTCATTTGAGGGCTCATTTGGGACCTGTGGAGAGATTTTTATGGTGGAAAATTATGAAGTTTGAGCTCCTCAGAGTGTGAGAAATGTGTCTGAGCACCTCGGGGGAATACGTTTTTACTTCCAGGCACAGCTCTCTGCGACAAAGTGGGGTATTTTCTACATCGCCTGCAAGTTGATATGAAGCATACTCCACTTCTGTTTCAACTGCAGCACATTCAGTGAGTTATTCTCTGCAAATAGTCCATACGAGTCACTTGGAGTTCGGTGAGTCCTCTCCTCTCTAAACAGTAATTTACTTCCACTATGAACAAGTAGCTGCGTTATTGATGTTCCAGCTTAATGTTATGGGCCATTCATGGGTGCTTAGGCTGGGATCCAAAGCCTTATTGTATTCTTTGTATAATGTCTTTATAACAGCCGTTAGCTTCATTAACGTCTGTTTAGGTTCATGCACTTATGAGGAATAGATAATATATTCAGTTCTCTAAAAAGCTGAGATCATAAATACACTGGAAGAAAAAACCTAACATTGTGCATACCATGTCATGTTGAGAGGAAGTGCAGCATCCTGTAGTTACTGTCTGTGATGATTTAACCTCTTAGTGTCAGCAGAAAAAGGCCGTAAAATTACATCATTGAGCTGAAACGGCGGACGTGTTAGAAAACAGTGGGTACAAATTTTGTTTAGTTTTTTTCAATAAGGCAAATGTAACTCTAATATCACTTTACTTTTGACTCTGTTTTGGTCTCCACCACCTAAGAGAGAAACGTCTAGCGGCACATTTTCTATACGCTATGTTCAAATTAGCTCTGTGCTAACGTTGTTGGGATTTTAGTAACTTTTATGTGCTTTGGCGGAAAACAACGTTAAGGAAGTTTTGAGACTAAAATAATGGAAAATAAAAAACAACAGAGTGAGCTGAAAGGTTATAAAACTCTCAGGCTCATTGCAGCGTTTGTCACTCAGTACGTTAGCATGCACTGTGAAGTCAAGCTACGGTTACAGCTGTCATGAAAATGAGATGAATCACACACAGTGGTGTACAGTTAGAAGGTAAGTACAGATAATATGTCCCCTTTGACACTGACACTGGTGAGGTGAACCTCAGCTCAGCTTTGGTACCACATAAGTACAGATACCTTCTGAAGAAACCGGCTGCTGAGGAAATAACAAAGCTGCTTTTAACTCAAATCACAGAAGCAGTTTCTCAAATAGTGTAGAAGCATAAAACATGGCAGTGATTTGATGATATGATAACAGGAAGACCTTTGAACTCTTTGTGTTTTTACCTCCACTTTTGTACTTCTAGTTGCAGTATTTTATGATTTACATTTAGGACCTTTACAACATGCCAAAGTGATAAATAGGTTTGATAGGATATCTGATGAGCTCTTTGTCTCGGTACGGACAGCGATACATTAGTCTTATAAATATCTGAGGAAGTCTAGTCAAGACTGTGCTGGGAGGGAAGGTAGCACCAAGCTGCCAGCAGGCATTACACTCTTGTTAAAAGAAAAGGGAAGAAAATAAAATGGCTTAGCCTCTGTGGGCTTGGACAGCCTGAAGAAATGGTCCAAAATGAACTCTGTCATGGACAATACCATCCCCGACGACGCAGGGCACTCGTAGCCTGCAGCTCTCCCCCCTCGAGGTGTAGCAGGGAGCACTTAAAGCTCTCGTTTGTGCCTTGGGCTTCACAATACTTCTGCAGTAATAGCCTCAGTGAAATGAAAAGTGCTGTTAGTTCTTTCTCTCAGCTCAGGAAACACCTGCGTCTATAGGGCAGTTTTAGATTGTTGAGCGTGCTCAGAGGCTCTGTTTATTTCTGTGCATATATCTTCATACAGCCACAGGTTTTGTATGAAGCTCACTTTCTCTTTGGCTCTGCTACCTAACCTGTGATAGCTGCTTGAATTTCGATGCTTTTACTTCACTAGTTACTCTTGAAAGTTGTCAAAATGAGATCGGCTTCTGTCCCAGACCAGGAGATCTCCCAGCTAGGGTCTGGTGTCCATGTTTTGAAGAACTGCTTTCAGTATTTTTGTTGTCTTTATTTTAGGAGCCTAAATGTTCCTTGCTCAGTGTTTTTATGTTTATGTCTTCACTGTGATTACAGCCGCTGTAACAGAGTCATTTCTTGCAAAGGATCAATAAATCACAGAAGTCTTTCTAACCATCTATCTTTCATCAAGCTGTGTCCCTATCAATGTTGATGTTTACAGCTTACTTAAACTCCTGCTTCAAATCAATCATCAGTAACCTCTATAATCCAACTTCACTAAATCATGGCACAAAAGGCAAAAGGCTTGTTCAGATAGAAACGAGATGTCTGTGTATGTTCTCAGTCATAAGGTCATGGTAAATCAATGCTTGATTCAAAGGCAACTGGACTTAGATGAAGATCTAACCCCTACCCTGCAAGATCTTCAAGTACAGAAACCATTGGAGAAAAGCATTTGAAAGTGCTGCCGTGCTGTTTTCTCAAAGTGTCTCATTTGCATCCGTAGACCATGAAAAATTCAGGAAGACATTTTTAACACTGTGAATTATTTAAACTTTAAATGATTTACAGTTGCTGCAGAGATTCAATTAAAAAAGAACAAAAAGGAGAGTAATAAAAGCACTTGACATTCCAATGGATTAAAATAGACTAGAAAAACACTATTGAAATCTAACCTACCTACAGTACCCATGCCTACCCACCCACTCACCCCTCACAACAGATGAAGTTACGGAACCACAGAGATAACATGATGTCTTGCTTGCTCTTGTTAATCATTTGTATTTAAGGCGTTTTTCTGTTTCCCCTGCTTGTATCATTACTTGATGTATGAGGATGAAATGCTCCAATCTGACCTGTTTCTGCCCCACGGTCAGAGGTCTCTAATCATGTCAGCAGCAGATCCTCCTGTGGGGGGGGGGGGTTCAGACAGCTCGACATGCACCCCTCTGTCACTTTGAATGCCTCTCCCTCTGTGGCTGTCTCTCGTCTCTCCCGGGCGCTCAGCTCGCAGCCTCTCGGGTGATGATGGGTTTCTCAGATGGAATTAAAATGTCTCGTCCCACAGCTGTCACCCATGCAAATTGCATTGTCTCCAGATCCTATCACTGAGAAGAGCCAGCAGCCGCTTCTGTTCGACGCCTTCTTCCTTTTCATTTTGATGTCATAATGTCATTATCTGGGGCATACTGACTCTCATGTTCCTGTTTCAGACAGTCATCTTTTAATCTTCCTCTCTTTGTGTGTCTTTATTTCGCTGCAGGTTTACCGGCACTCCTACATGGCCTCCTACACAATCTACAACATTCACACACGGTAGGTGTTTGATGTTCTGCTCAGCAGTCGTTGAGAGGCGACCTGTGCAGTGAAAAACTGTTTTCATCAGAGAGAAAACACAACTGTGAGCCATTTTAGTTTGACACACTCCACGACAAAGGAAAGCCAAAGTGCAGATATTGTTGTGACCTTTTGATGCTGCAACAAGCACCAAAAAAACATCATGTGTCTCCGATTTTTTTGTCTTTGCTCAAGCTGACCCAGGGGTCTGCAGCCGCATGTGCAGGGGCCCAATAACGACCACACTGTTACAACTTAAAGCTCCTCTGAGGAGTTTTTAGTTAATTAACAGACTGAAAATTACACAACAATGTGTAACTTGTCCACCTTATGTTGTTTTAAAGTCAATCTAATAGTAGAACAACTTTCATCAGAGAGAATAGCATCTCTCACATGTCCACAGATCACCTGCTGCTTATAGCACTATGTAAGTTTGGCAGCAGTCCGCGATTATGTCACGAGAAGTGCGTACAGCTTTATGGCACTAGCCAGTTAGCCCATCTCGATGCTATTAGACACAGCGGCTGAGGCTAAGAGACAGTAGAAAACGGTGACGGATGAAGCTAAGAAGATAAAATGAGAGAGTGACTGAGCAAAGGAAGCAAAGTGTACATCCCTGCATATTATTCAGAACAGATTGCAACCTTAGTTTATGTTGTTATCTGTGTCATTGTTGTCTCATGTTTAGCAGCTTTGCTGGATGCAGAACGTCTTCTAACCCAAGTTGTGTCTCATGTTTGAGTACAAATAAATAAATAAATCCATCTTACGCCAAAAGTTGTCTCTACAGCGGACTGTAGATTCTGGCAGAGTCATGTCTGTGCAAAATCCAGTGATATTACTGAACCTTGTCAGTCCACATGTGTCTTTGGCTTCTCCCAACACCCCCCCCTCTGCTTGTCAACAAATGCACGTTGTCTGTGAGGGGGAGCCACGACAGGACTGAGTGTTTTACAACAGTGCAGTTGAACTCAGAGACCTTTAGTTGGCGCCAAAGCGCACCAAACCAAATTCCATATTGTTGCTCTAATAATGTCTCTATTAGAGCTACAGAGACAAACAACACTATCAGCGAGAAGATTGGCCATTTCTATATTGTTATTTGTAAAACCTGAGAACACAGCAGCTGTGTAGGTGACGAAGAGCATGCTGCAGAAACATTTTTTTTTTTACATTTTCCACAGCAAAGATTGTCAAAGAGTGATGCATATGTCTGTTAAAAAGCATCATTGTGATATTAATAAATAAATAGAAGCCTACTTTTACATGTAGAGGACAAAATCAGCAAAAAGTTGAATATACATTTGGTCCACAGGGGGCGCTAAAACCCACACAAACTTAAAGTTCCCCACAAGAGCTTTAAATGTGTGCCGATGAATTGGTGCCAAATGGGTTGTTGTCCAGTATCTGCACAACGCTGACTCATGTAGAGAAGACCGTAATTTCTTGAATACTTTAAGGTACTGTGAGACACTTTTCATGCCGGCTTTGACGCCTCTTATTGACAGAGCATCACCTTTTATCTCTCTGCTTTTCTTGTCCTGTACATGTCGAGTATTATTGGGTAACAAAAAATCCTTCAGCTGTCTTTGAACTTTCAAAAGAGCTGCTCACTTTGAAATGTTCATGGCAGAAGTAAAGCGTCTGAGCACTGTAAACATCCTTATCCGACACAGACCTGCAAGGCATTAAAAAATAACAGTATAGAAATCTTCTGGCTGTAGTCTGGTTTGCTTTTTTAAGCATCAGTATTTATTTCAGTCTGTTTCATAAGCAGCTAAAAACTCACCGGCTCGTTCTGAGTCTTTAGGAAAGTGTAATTTAAGTCCTTGATTATATTATACGGATCAGACCCGTCCTCAGCTTACTTTTGTAAATCTTTTGCGGTTTTAACTGAGAAGTTTGCCAATGGAAAGATAATTATAAGTTCTGTTATGATAAAGGCGGCTCAAACTTCAATCAGTAGCTTCCTGGAAATGAAGAAACAATCTCTGTCCAAGGTGCTGATCTCAGACATGCAGGGAGGGTAGATTTCCACCAGGCCTGTCAGTCAGAGTGATGGGCAGGATCCACACTTTTAATTGGAGAAGATTTAAACTTGATGGATGGTCGAATTAGCCTCTTCAAACAGGAGTTTTATATAAGAAGCTTTGGCATGGATTCCTTTTGGGGGCACTACTCTGGAGTTCTCTCTTTGTCTTAGTCATCTCTGCTGAAACTAGACAGTTAAACACTTAAACATATGTTTTATTATTGATTAGACTGGAAAGAAACGGACACACAGCATGTTTAAACAGGGAAACACTGCTAGAGAAACCTGTCTTTTGAATGGATGTTGCTTTATGAGGTGACGCCTGCGAGCTAGTTCAGGCAGTCAACTTGAGCAGCACTGATTTCACATTCTTGACAATCACCGGAGCACCAGTGCTGCACTCTCGCTCAGCCCCACCATGCACCACCCCAGCATCCACCTGTAGGCTCTGACTGAGGTTAAAGATATCACCCCATCTCTCCTCAAATTTCTGCATGTTTAATACAAACTGTGAGGAGTGATGAGGTCGGAGCCTGGTTGCTAAAACAAAAAACTATGTTCTGCTGCAATGAAAATATTAAATGACACAAGCTTGAGTTGTCTGACTGAAGTATTTCAAAATGGGTCAAAGTTTACTCAGCCACTTTGGCGTATTTTCAGACGGGACCTGAATGTGCATGACACTAGTTTAACTTGTTTAACCTGTAGATGTCATCAAAGTAATTTATCGTTAATTTAAACTTGTGTCATTGTTTCTTTCTGATTTTACCAACATATTAAAATATGTGTATGTATGACTGTTAGACGATAAGATAGTTAAAGTGATAGAAATGGTTCCTTATCAGAAGATAAGCTAATGAGCAAGTTGTGGGCTCTGCAATAAATTCAATGCATTCTGTTCCTGTTCAGAAAAACAGTTTGGATTTATGCCCTTTTAATGTTTTTCCAATTTTAACGATTCTTCCAAAAATGTAACAAAGCAGCTGCAAAACTGTAATCTATTCAACATGAGAGCCAATGACCACCTCCAATGCACGTTCTCCTTGATGAATTGCTTGTTGTCTGTTTTTCAGGGAGGTTTGGGAGCTGGACCCTCCTGAGGTGGTGAACTCGGTCCTGCAGTACGCTGCCTGGGGAGTTCAAGGACAACAACTGGTGAGAGAAAGGAGGGGAAACATTCCTCTGCTGCATTCAGCCTGACTGTACATAACTTTCTCTGCATCAGGGTTTTGAGGATAAGTGAAAAAACGTTATGGACGTTCTCTTTATTTGTGCCTCATATCTCCTGCAGCTCACAGTAATTACCGCATTTCCTTCTTCCCCGGATAAATCAAAGTAATCATGATTAAAAAGAGGTTTTTGTTTTCAGTTTTTCAGATGTTCATTTGATATCTGACTACAATTACTGAGCAAGTAATGAAAAAATGTCCAACAGCAGTAAGGACACACATTTCCTCTCTTTTCAATGTTATCCTATAGTCTAACTCATTACTGTAAGAGTAGAGGTGTACAGTGTGTTTGTTGCACAGTTGACAGACAGTCTGTTTGTAGCGTTTTTGGAGCGGTGTTTCTGTGTGTTTGTGTAGTTGAGTTGTGGGGCACAATAAACAAAAATGTGTATGGTGGGGAGGTTTCAGACAAATGCATCCAAAACACTTTGCAAAAAACAAAAAAACCCACCAATTCAATAAAACCCAAATTACAAATGCAACAATCCACAAAACCAATTTAGGAAGCCACAAAACCGATGCAACAAGCCACAAAACTCATGCAACAACTCACAAGAACTATTCAGCAAGCCACAAAACCAATTCAGGAAGCCACAAAACCGATGCAACAAGCCACAAAACTCATGCAACAACCCACAAGAACTATTCAGCAAGCCACAAAACCAATTCAGGAAGCCACAAAACCGGTGCAAATAGCCATAAAACTCATGCAAAAAGCAACAACACAAATCCAAAAAGCCACAACACCAGTGAGGCTTTTTGCATTTGTGTTATTGGTTTGTGTATTTCTGACACCCATCGTAACCATAAATGTGCCTCATATTCAGATTTCATGTGTTGAAGTTGAGGATTATTTTTAGATACAAATGTCTCTCTTCATACCTTTTTCATTTATCCATGAAACAGACTTTGAGGTGTTTTTTGTAAAGAAGTAAAGAGAAGTACCGTAAGCACAGTATAACTGCAAAACTCAGTGTGTAATATTCTGACATAAATCAAACACAGCTTCATTAGTGTGTCATTATGTTGACGAGGGGATGAGAGCTCGCTCTCGAGTTTGCACGGCATCATTAGCTAAAAGTGCATCTTTGCAGACAATGACATGACTCGTGTGTGTAAGCGAGCTTCATAGCAATTTGTCTGGAATTTGTGTATTCTCATTAGAAAGCTGCCAGAAAATTAGGTTAACAATATAAAAGAGGGGCTGTCACCTCATCATGTCTGGAGCGATGCATGGGTCACACAAAGCAGCATTAAACAGGACGAGATTAGCAGGATGATCACGTCTCTCCTGTTTACAAAGTTTGCTCATTAGGTGTTGTATGGCTGGCTTTAATAACACGAATATTTACTGTATATAAGGGTCTTTGATAAGTCTGACACTGACAAGTATTTGGAATTACTGCAGAATCCGTCGACAGAGGATGCATGTTTCAATGATTTTTTTTGATTTTTTTAAAACATATTCTAAAACTGCGAGTGTTAGCTTCAAAAAGAGACCTTATTCTAATCATGCTTGTAGCCAAAAAAGTTTTAAAAAGCATCAAATCCTTCAGGTATGCCTGGATATGAAAAATGAACAGGATCGTTAGGTGTTAAAACCATCGAGAAGTAGTAACACAAAATCCTTCCAGCTTCTATTATCTGTTCAAACCTGCAGCAATAGGTTTTCTGATATCTGATTAAAGTAACTCCTCAGCTGCACAAACACATTCTCTCATTTGAGAAGAGAACTGTGTTCTGGCAGAGTCTGTAGTTAAACACTGATTTCTCTTTATCCTTCAGCTCATGCTCAGCCTTTCCTCCTGCACTGATGATATCTTGATCCTTCCAGTCAGACAGCAGAGACCCTGCTGACTGAGAGGTTGGAGCAGAGCGCAGGCAAAGAAATTCTGTGGATTATTATTATTTATAAGATTTATTTTTGTGCCTTTATTGGAGAGATAGGACAGTGGACAGAGATGGAAATCAGGGAGAGAGAGTGGGGATTGACATGTGGGAAAGGAGCCACAGGTTGGATTTGAACCTGGGCCGCCCGTGTTGAGGACTATATCCTCCATATATGGGACGCGTGCACTAACCACTGCACCACCAGCGCCCAGAGTGAATTATTTTTTCATAGTATCACATAAGGACACAGACATCCTCCTTCTGTAAAAGGCCAAAGATTCAGTTTCCATCTGAGAGAGACTTAATTCTGAGTAATGTTGAGAGAGGCACTTCATGTTTGTTTGACCTGAGCTGGATTTGTATGTTATGAAATGTGTCAGTGAGGTTCACTATCATTTTTACGCAGGGAATTGTAGGCAGTGCTGTGTGTAAGATATAGAGCTGCTTTTACAGAGTACTATCTAAATCCTTCCAGATGACTGTGGACAGAATCACTTATGTTGTGCTCAAAACAAATCTCACTTCTCAGTAAACAAGCTGCAGAGATACGACCACTCGTTTTCTGAACATGAATAAGTAGGTCATCGACACTGCCTTATAACTTTAATGCTACGAGAACGTGAACAGACTGAATGCTTGAGAAGATGCTACACCTATTTGGTACAATCATTGTTAACTGAGTCGTGAAATTTGAAATCTAAAACATACTTGAAAACTTTACAGCCGTTCTCAGGTCTTCCTCTTGCAGATCTTTCTCACCAGACGATGTAACATTTCACTAAAGACAGTGTGTTGTTGTTGTTTTCTACAGATCTACATCTTTGAAAATAACATCTACTACCAATCAGATGTGAAGAGTAACTCCCTCAGGCTGACGTCTTCAGGGAAGGAAGGGATCATCTTCAATGGGATTGCAGACTGGCTCTATGAAGGTACAACAGCCCGCACTCAGTCAAGCATTTAGAATGACCTTTTGACCTTTTCTTCATAGCTGTTTGAGTGTGTTAACATGGACTTGGGTATCCCGATGATGATCCTTCTCCTGGTTGTGATCATATTCGGGGTATGGCGTTTTTATGCATACAGAGAAACCTGGTTATTCATATCCCTGTATACATGATAAATACAAGTATCTTGGTTTGTGATAACTGCATCTGATCTGTGATGACGCCTGTGATGTTTATTTTTTACAACACAAACCACGGCAACCGTTCGTGTTGGGAAACCAGCGTCCTAACCTGTTCACCACAGACATTAATAGGTCAGCATTTTGATGCTTTCTCACATCTAAACTTCCAGATACATTTAAAGGTCCATTTTGTAAGATATTTACTGAATTAAATCAAAAAGTGAAAATGTAGAGAGGTTAGAATACAGAAAGGTTTACAGACCGATGCAGAGCTGGCTAAACACTGAAGCTTCCGTGTTCGTGACATGGCAACCTGCGTCCACATCGACTCTTAAGAAGGAGGAGGCGGGAGCAGACAGTGCTCTCCAATGTTTTGAATTTGGAGTGCATTACCCATTGTAAACACTAGGTGTCAGGGTTAAATATTGCTCCTTTAATTCTTTCATTAGCGAAAGACAAAACTCAGTTTCTTTGTCGCTCCAGGTGTAAGACGCCATTCTTGAGGCTGCACTTGCACAGGTCGTTCTATGGATGCTACAGTATCTTGTTTTCTTTCAGAGTTCTCCAGGTAGCAAAATCGGGGTTTCGCAAAATCAGGATAAAGGCTTATTCTGTTTTTTTTTAAATGGAGATCTGATGTTAACATGCACAAAACTTGGATACTCTAAAAACCTGATCAAAACCAGGATACAAGTCCTTGTAAATACTGTACACTCGCTGTAAGAGAGTTGAAGCTGCTGACTTGTTGATGAACTCGACTGCTGCAGTGGGTTTTGAATATTGGGAACATGTTAATGATGGTTTCTCATTTGGGTTTCAAGTGTGAACAGATTGTGTCTCATTAGATGTAAATGTTTCTTTTGAGGAATATAACTTAATAAAAGTCGTAGTTAAAAATGTATCATGTTTTCACTTGCACACAGACTGTCTCTCCCAACTGGGAGCACGGAGTCATTTAAGTTCTTTAAGTAAACACACACACACTGCAGCACTTTGTCTCAGGAAGGAAAGAGATTATGTTATAATCTTGTAAAAAGCTAAGCTACTCAAAGAAGTGTGCTTTGGTTTTATTTTCCCCCTTTTGTTCTTATTTCTAATTTTGTAGTTCAATAATGTAGCAGACAGTAATGGTTGCACCCAGAGTACGGATTTCTTTTCTTTCCACTGTGTGACTCTTAGACGTATTCGTGGAGAACTTTAACGACTTAAAAGGCTCCAGTTTTTATGAAATGAAAACTAGGACACATTTCAACATTTATTAACACTTTGCATTCAGTTAGATAACATAGTGACACATAATGAGTGAATTAAAGGATTAACAAAGATGGTTAACTCTACAGAATAAAAAAAAAGGATCTATAAAAGTTGTTCTTAAACTGTTTAAACATCTCATTGTTTCTAAATCTCCGTTTCAGCCTCAGCAGTGAGATGGACTCATAATGTTTGATCAATAACAGGTTTAAACCGTGTTTATTCATTTCTTTGACAAAAGCAAAGAGACCATGAGCAAGAAGATTTACTGCTTCTTCTTCTTCTTCTTTAAAGGTTTATTTTGGTGCTTTAAAGACGTTATTTAGAGAGGACAGTGGATAGAGTCAGAAAGCGAGAGGGAGAGTGGGGAGCGACAGGCGGCTGTGGCTCAGTGGTAGTCGGTCGTCTCTTAACAGGAAGGTCGGGGGATCGATCCCCAGCTCCTGCAGCTACATGTCCGATGTGTCCTTGGGCAAGACACTTAACCCTGAATTGCTTCAGCTGCTTCATTGAATGAGTATGAATGGAGTTAGTTACTACTGATGGTCACTTAACCTTGGAAACTTCTTCCATCAGTGTGTGAAAAGCACTTTGAGTAGTCAGAAAACAAGAAAAGCGCTTTACAAGCTCAAGTCCATTTACCATTTACATACGGGAAAGGAGCCACATGTCGGATTTGAACCGAGGCCAGCCGCTTCGGGGACCATAATCTCCGTACATGGGGCGTGTGCACTAACCACTAGGCACCCCAAGATTTTCTACTTTTTCATAGTAGTCTTGAATTCCTGTAAACGCTGCTGTGGGGTAGGAGCTTTTTTAAAGTTTTCTATGGCAAAGATTCACAATGAGAGATAGCCTATGTTTTACTGTCAACATTTTTCGTCAGGAAACACTAGACAAGACAAGATCAGCAAAAAGACCCATTTGTTCACAGGGGGCGCTAAAATTCACACAGAGAACAAGTTCCTCACAGAAGCTTTGAAGTCCCAAGAAGTTCAGATCATATGTTTGTTTTTTATTCCATGTTGGGTTTTGATTCTCAAATTGCGTGACTAATTTCAACAAATGAATGTAGCTCATTCTGTGTTTGGTTCCAAACAGAGGAGATCCTTCAGACCCATGTGGCTCACTGGTGGTCACCTGACGGAGAGCGGCTGGCCTTCCTGGTCCTCAATGACAGTCTGGTTCCCAACATGGCTTTACCTCGCTTCACCGGGATGACATACCCCAAAGGAAAGCAGTATCCATACCCTAAGGTAAGAAATATCCAAACGACGTGCAGGCCACAAAATCTCTTCACAGCTTTTACATTGAATATATGAGCATTAGAGCTGCTTCCAAGTAGGGGTGTCCAGGACTAAGGATTTACATGGTGGAACCTGATTCGACTCATTAATTCACATTCTCATTTTCAATACAAGAGATAAACCACGTAGTTCAAATATTTGTCTTCTAGACTTGGAATAACAGTTACTTCTGTGATAGGACTTAAAAAATTTCCACTGCAGTATTCTCAGTAATAATTCATTTTTATGAATGATTTTGTTTGACTGTGACACTTTAAAAAAAGGTAGTGGCCCTCTGACCTTTCGATGGATACCTCATTTAGCCAATTAGGCCCTCCCACTCACTGTTCCCGGCCTATAATAGCCAATGAGAGCCTGAGTTGAACCTACCTGCTCCTGTTCTGATGTATCTATACTCGGAAAATTGCACCTGACTGTGTAGATGACTTACATTTCCTGCCAATGAAATTCTGATCATGTGGCTGCTGCTTCAATCAATCACTCTAGTCGATTTCTTCTTGCACACACTAAGTACGAGTTATTTTCAGAATTGCATTACAAGTTTTGATACGTTTAAATATATAACAAAATAGGCTATGAGTCATTTATTATTTGGAGAAAACAGGCAACTCTTTGTTGAATTAGACACTTTGCACCTTCATATAGCTGGAAGAGAATGATCCTTGTATTCGACTGTTCCTACTGAGGCTCTTTTGAATGAAGCGTTGAAAATTTGACTATTTGTGGTCATCCCTACTTCAAAGTAAATCATTTACAGCGTCAAAACCAAAGTTATATCATGATACTTTTCATACAGAAAGTTCTAGACTCTGTGTTTTCATTTGCAGACACACAACTGAATCCCCTAAAACCAGGCAGACAGTAGAAGAGACAGGGAACAAGTTTCCTCACCTGAACAGAATGCAACACACCCCAGTGATCACACATAACCCAGTTTTCACAAAGCACTTGGCTTGCTTCAATAACACCCTTTGATCGAACGCAGCACCTGTTCTCTCTATAGAGCTTTCTATAGGGCTCCATCTGTGGGAGGGAGTCATCAGAGGCTCTTTTCTAAAGTAGAAAATCAAAGTAGAATGTGGTGTTACAGGTGGAGGGAAACCAAAGAAAGTTATTACTCAAAATCCAAAATGAACTTGTTGAATTATTAATCGTACAACACTGTGTACCCTGTGCTGTGATGTGTGAGTGAAGGTTTCTCATGGATTTGTCTGCAGAACATTATTCAAATGAGAGCAATGACACAGAGCAAATACTCTCGCTCTTTATGATTGCAATTGTTTCAGTCAAGTGTTCATTCCAGTGCAATGTGTTTAATCAGTCATCCTTCTCATGTTTGTCGTTCCGTGTGTCCTAATCATTTCTGCACAACAACAAATGTCTAACTGTATGTATATTTCTAAGAGTTTGAAGGGCCATTTGAATCCTTCCATGCATTATTCATTTTAAAATCACTTCAGCGGTATGCAACACTCGCTTTTTGAATGTCGTTTCATGAAGCATTCCTCCCACTGCAGTGATTTGAGACTCTGGTCTAAAGTCTGACTTGTTGTTTTTCCGTGCAGGCGGGCCAACCCAACCCGGTGGTGAAGCTCTTTGTGGTTAATCTTTACGGGCCGACGCACACGCTGGAGCTCATGCCTCCAGAGACGCTCAAACTACGGTGAGAAGTGCTGCATCTTGTTTGTCAAACTTCTGCCACTTAGAAATACACTTCATCATATGTCTCACTTGGCATCCTGCACCTTTAATTGGAAAATCTTGTAAGCTAAAGCATTGTGTGTCCTTGACTTTTCCTTCCAAAAAAAGATGACTGAAAAAAATGGCCAACATGGGGCACTGGTGGCGCGGTGGTTATTGCGCGCGTCCCATGTATGGAGGCTATGGTCCTCAACGCGGGCGGCCCGGGTTCGAGTCCGACCTGTGGCTCCTTTCCCGCATGTCAGTCCCCGCTTTCTCTCCCTGATTTCTGTCTCTGTCCACTGTCCTGTCTCTCCAGTGGAGGCACAAAAAGCCCAAAATAAATCTGTAGAAAAAAATGGCCAACATACTCCACCCTGCATGGGTCTGTTGAGCCTGTCAGAATGTATTCATTCAGTAATGTCTTAATGAATGCAGCTGAACTTTAATCACATTGTTGACATTGTATTAAAGTTGTATGCAATGCCATGCACTGTATGCGAGGTCAAGGCTCTTGGCATCACATACAGTGCATACAGATGATTTGCTTTTCACTTATTTTAACACGACTTTATCTACAATACAGGACTGTGCATGACTTATCAGTAATATAAGAAGTTGTTTTTACAAGTTAGGCCGATGCTAAATTGCCTTAAAATCTGCACTCTTTTTTGATGACCCTACTTCTTAGTTATTATCATACAGTTACGTTCTGCTCAATGAAGTTACGAGACGTATTCAGCTTGCATGAGTTTTATTTCCCAATCTTAACACAGGCTACTGTGAGCCGTGGCCAACGCCCAAATAAAAACACCTTACAGTCTCTCTGTCAGTAACGGTACTCGTCAGCTTAGCTACCGCTCACACACCAAAACTCGCACAACCAAAACACATACCCACGCACACACACACACGCACGGCCCCACCTGACATTAGGGAGAACTCAGTAACTACCATAACAGTCGTTATCTTAACTAACACAACAGTTAACCACATGAAATCTGATCCATTACAACACTTAGGCAAACCTTTTCTACATGAGTTAATGTCTCAGTCTGTAGTTAGAATTTTTCCTCAGTTCAGCACGGTGTTCATTTTTGCAAATGATGGTCGCTTTAAAGGTACAAAAGGTTATAAAGCTGGGTATGAATTAGCGCGGTCTGCTTTTGAAAAGTTTCTAACAAGAAAACCTGTCAAGCAGCATTACAGCTTATCATGTTGACACATCCCCTTATCCAGATATGGACAATTCCTGCTTCATAAAACAAGTAGGCGACTGTCAAAGTGCCAAACTTGAGGCTTCAGAAAAGTTGTCCGAGGGGGCTTCCTACATATCGTCGACAGAAACAATCTGCCTCACACTGTTTTTGCAAAATTAAGATGCGTCCTCCATCAAGTTACTGTTTCTGATTACTATTTATCTCAAGCTTACATGTATCAGGATAAATCTGCATTAAAATCTGTTATCATTGGCAAAGTGTGCATGTTATTAAATAACATGAACATGTTGCTATAACAACAATGTTTTTTTACAGGGAACATTATGTGACCATGGTGAAGTGGATCAGCAAGACCAAGACAGCTGTCAGGTGGTTGAACCGAGCCCAGAACATCTCCTTCCTGACGGTGTGCGACACCACGACGGGGGCCTGCGTCACGGTGTGTGTTTGTGTGTGAGAGAGAAAATAGACTGTCCATTTGTGAAGAAGAAGAAGGCTGGAAATGTAAAGCCTTTCACTTTTTTTACAGAAGCAAAGTGCCGTCTTATCTGGGAATCTATTGGCCAACAAATGCGTAGCCTTTAAAGTTTTTATTACCTGCATAATTCTCCACATTAACGACATTTAAGGATAATTGCTTTTTGAAAACTGAAGTGGAGTGCTTTTTGGCAAAGGTACACATTTGATCGAGCCAAACTGTTCTGTTTGGATTAAACCTCCTTTCACTTTCAAGGTAACGCCATGTTTTTTGTTCTGTGTACTTTTGCTTCTCTTCCTTCAAGTGCACACTAGTCATTTGATATATTTCCCTCTTTAAACCGTTTGTTGCTGTGCGCTGGAGAGCATCTAAGTTAGCATGACAGCACACTGTTGACGAGAGTACAGGAGTCTTAAATACTTTGTGAAAGACTCTCATTAAGCCTTTCAACGGTCATGCAGCCAAGCATTTTCATAGAACAAGAGAACGACGGAAAATGCATCAAACAACAAATGTTGAAATGTCTTTTAAATTATCATAAATATATAAAATGTTTTTGTTTCATTCAATGCTATGATGAAATCCGACATCAAAATGAGTTGTACAATTCAAAAATCAGGCCTCAATCGGCAGTGGTTCTCAACTGGTCGAGACTTGTGACCCAACACCAACTTCTTCAGGAAAATCACAGCCCTGAAAACATCTCACTCGTTCATCATGAAAACAGTCATAAAATGTATGGATGTACAGTTTGTCTGTTTATGGCGTCTGCAGCTGTCAACAAAAAGCTCTTTCTGTTTGTACCTGTGAAATTAATAATGAATTGGCTTGACTAAATCATTGCACATCTGCTGGCGAACACTCCCTCCATATTCTCTTCATATTCAGTTGACATAAAGCCATGTTAACCCTGCAGTTAAACCTGCTCTCCACTTCTCTGCTTCCTGATTTGGTGTGATTTGCACGAACAAACATGTCGCCCAGCCAAGCAGCGGCTCAGCTCCAGCCTGGACACGGCGCCCACTCTCCCCTTCGTGCCAAAGCTTATGCATGCTGGTTTGAAACGAGGGCTCAGACTGGGAGTGGTTTCCACGGTGGTGTGTTAAAATAAACCAGAGAGTTCATTTTGTGATGGATGATTCTGTCTGAAAAAAAACACCACTAAAGTGTTATTCCAAAATAAGGTTCAGATACATTTTAGATGACAAATTCTATCACACAACATCTTAAATACTGCTCATAACTACTTGAAAACATCCGTATAGCAAATAGAAGTCAAATGCAGCACAGAGAATGACAGGCTGTAAAGTACAAGGGAGTTTGATCATGCTGGTGATTGGGCGTCAGTCTGATATTTTACTCTGACATCTGTTTCAGAGACATGAAGAAAGCTCGGAGCTCTGGCTTTCCAAGCAGGTGAGTCGCTCTCTGTTCAACGCCTTTTCTTTTTTGAAGCCTGTGTGCCTGAACTGTAATTTCTCTCCATGTCAATCATCTCTGTCTCCGTATATTTCCAATTATGTGACCTTAAGGGCAGCTTCACCAATTTCCCACCTCATCCGCACACTTTCCCACACACATTATTCCTCTATATGCTCTGTCTCCTAAAGGGAGGCTTCATTCTTCTCTCAAATCCAGCACCAGAAGATGCAAACATAGGATAAGCAGCAGTATGAAGGACTCGTGTTTGCTCATTGAATCATTCTCCTCAGGAGATGAAATTATATAACTCTGAAAGCAGAGAACCGTGACTTCATATTGAAGGACTCTGGGCAAATACTAAAGCCTTCCTTTTAAAACAGAGAGAACATAAAAGTGCACTGGATGTGTGACAATTTCAAAATCAAAGAAGCAAGAATCATCATCATCATCTTCTTCTACCTCTTATTTTTCTCCTTTTATTTGTGAAATAGCAACTGATTTAGAATAATTACAAAAAATGATTGAAGTTGTCGCCCTCAAATTTATCATGTCTTTAAATAACCTTTCCATAATAAATAAAAATGAACATAGTTCGGGGCACAGGTGGACAAGTGGTTAGTTCGCACGCTGAATGTACAGAGGCTGTAGTCCTCGAAGCTGGCAACCCGGGTTCGAACCCGACCTGTGGCACCTTTACCGCATGTCCCCACTTTCTCTCTTCCCCCAATGTCCAACTCTATCCACTGTCCTGTCTCTCGATTAAAGCCCCAAAATAAATAAAAAATAAACACATAATCAAAAGAAATGAACATAGTTCTTCCTGTAGATGCTTCAATGCGTCTTGTCTTTCATCTTTAATGTAAAGGCCACCGTCTGCACTGATGGCACGATCACACTTTTCACAAATGGGAAAAGATTTTAGAATTGAAGGTCAACTTCAGTGTGCACACTGAACTTTTGACCGGTATGAGGACCCCTCCTGGTACTCATAGTGCACTCTTTGTCGCCGTAATTGTCAGTGTGTAGCAAGTCAAAGAACGGAAGAATGCTAATTAAGATGAAGTGAATGACATCCAAGAAGTTTGCAGCATTGTAGTAGAAATGTTCAGAAACCTTACTATCCAATGCTTCTTGTCAGGATTGATTAGTGCCGAGCATGGCTGCATTAAATAGTCCCTTATGTGACCATCATCCTCTGTGTTTGTGCAGTTTATTCAGCAGCACGATGGACTGAAAAAATATCTCAAACTCAATATTTTTTTCAGAAAACAGAAAGTGCAGTCCACTCAGCTTTAGGCGTTTTATTTACTCGTAGAGTTGGGAGGCAGGGATAGAGGCAGAGGCTTTCTCGTAGGGTTCGAGGATGTTTGGCTTCTGCCGCCGGTAATTTAACCACTTGACAGTCTTGGCATGCAGAGCTACTTGTCTCCGCTAAGATGGTAATCTAAGAGATGCTCATTTACTGACAGCGAGGATGTGTCAGTGCAGAGAGAGGGTCTTTGCTCACAGATTTTTATGCAAGAAGACCTCAAGATATCTCCACTTTCTTGGAAATGGCAAAGGCTCATTGTGTGTAAACTCTCTCCATCTGAGGCTGAATGTCTTTGTGCTGCTGGCTGAGATTTATTTCAGTGTTGTTTTCCTTGCAGATTTGAAACAGTCAAAATGCAAACCTCTGTTAAGTATTGTCACACTACATCTGATAGAATGGATACAAACAATAAGAGACAAGACATAAAAGACCAAGCAATCAAGTCATACTTTAATACAAACATTTAAGTTTGACTTCAGTGTTTGTGTGGAAAGATTTTTTTTAAAGAATACTAAAACCAACATTGTCTCTGTTTGTCTCCGAGAGAGAAATGGTCTTACTTTGATTTTCAGGGGATAATTTAATTTATTTTTAATTTGATATACTTTATTAATCCCCTACGGGGAAATTGTGGTTCGCACTCTGTTATTTTTGGACATGCTTCTCACACACACAGGCCTGAATCACACACATGCACAACGAGACCTGTGGACATGCATTAATGGAGAGATGTCAGAGTGCGGTGGCAGCCCCTTGGGAGGCGCCCCCTGAGCTGGTGGGGGTTCGGTGCCTTGCTCAAGGGCACCTCGGCAGTGCTCGAGAAGTGGTCTGGCACCTCTCCAGCTACCAGACCAACTTCCATATTTGGTCCGCATCGGGACTTGAACCGGCGACCCTCCGGTTCCCAACCCAAGTCCCTACGGACTGAGCTACTGCCGCCCCACAAAAGATGTTTAAAAAGATGTTTTTGTGACACTCACACGTGAGCCCTTAAAATAAAAATATAAAGGGGGGACTTATACAACGCTCCACGTCTTTTACAGCAGCACAGTTAAAGTGGACTTAACACATGTTTTCTTTCTGCAGACCCAAGAGCCGGTGTTCTCCAAAGACAGCAGCAGATTCTTCCTGACCGTGCCGGTCAAACAGGGAGGACGTGGAGAGTTTCATCACATCGCCATGTTCACAACACAGGTGAAGGTCAAGTTTAAATCGACATTACTTTATTGATATCTCTGAAAGGAAGACGAAATACAAAGATATTTACAGGACAACTGGAACCGTTACAAAACTACAAGTCGAGAACCATTAAGTATGATCATCCTGGTTATTTCTTTAAGGGTTTTAATTTAAACTGGGGATGTTAATGTTTGTTGTCTTTGTTGAAGAAGATTTGATAGTTAAAATGCTTTTTATTGCGGTTATAGTTTTCAGTATAAGTTACTATGGTTTGTTTGTGCTGGTGTGAAAGCTGTCAATCAAACCCTGTTGCGGCCCAAACAACCGTTCCAAGACTACTTGAAAAGGTGGGTCTTGGTCCGCTTTTTTTCGGACTTTGGTGCGGTTCATTTGGAGCAACAACATGAACCAGCATCGATCCAACCTAACTACAGGAGGTAACCACTGTGAGCCCTTTCTATTCATTTGAACATTGCGGTAAAGACCAAAGGCAGACCTGCAGATCTTCAGAGACAATTTCAGTGGACGAGCAGGTCATGGTTCAGGAGGATTAATATGCGGCTTCTCCTGAACTGTCTTGATAAGCATCTTCTTCTACTCCAGTACATCAACATATTATTTTTCAGCCTCAGTTCTGTGTCGTTTACCTACAGTGATAAATGCAAACAGTTAAAAAAAATGCTACCCAGACCCAACATCAATCCGTGTGGTTGTCTTTTCATTTGGAAATTGTAAAGTGTCTTTGTTGCAGCCACAGCCAGGCAGGAGTCAACTAGTCCTTGTTTACTTCCCGGATGTTTCCTGCAAGAAATTCTGACCAATTAAAGAGCATTTTCCTCGTGCGTCACACATTATGGTCCGCTTGTAAATGTCCCTGTGTGAACATAAACCAAACTTGAGGTGATTATGCAACTGATCCATGATTCGTACCAGAGCAAACGAACCATAGGTGTGAAAATGCCCTTAAAATCAAGCCACCAACTTGCTGCAAGAGGAATTAAATAGTCTGATGCCGCTTTCATTAGAACATTCGGCTCCGCTGTTTTTTTCTCTTGAGGACCGTCTTTCAGGTTCTGATTTTTTTAGTTCCACCCTGTTTGCCTAAATATCCACCCAGCCTCAAATGATTCGTTCACACCAAATTTACAGTCTATGTTCATTTGCCCCAAACAGCCAGGGAATCGTCTGGAACCATAGCAACAATCATGTGTGTTTGTGTGTGTGTGTCTAGTTTGCCGTTGTGTGTGTTTTGTGAAGCAGCTCAGACTCCTTGCTGCAGTTTGTTCTGATTCATAACGCCTCAGGATAGGCAGACATTGTTTCTCAATTGGAAACATTACTCGTCTTTGCATTGCCTGTTCTGATGTTTTATTCATTGTGAGCGTTTCTGGAGTATAACACAGAAGTGCTACTCAAGCCTCTGACAGACAAGTGTCGGGATTCATGCACAGAATCAGAGACGATGAGGAGCCGGATGGAGCCAGCAGAGTTAAGATGAATGACCAACACTCATCCTCTTTTGTTTCTCTCAGTTCAGAGCAGATCAGAATGAAGTCCGACATCTGACATCAGGGAACTGGGAGGTGACCAAGATCATCGCTTATGATGAAAACACTGACAACCTGTAAGTCTGACTGGTTTTATACACTCTAAAGTGTTTCAAGCTTAAGGAGATCTATGATATCCATAGTTTAACTTCATAAAATCGAGTCCATCGCACTTTCTTCCTGCCTGTCGTCTGCCATGATTTTCGACTGTAAAGTGCGACCCAAACAGCTCACAACACATTACATCAGGGGTCGGCAACCTTTGTGACATGGAGTGCCAGTTTGAAATTTTCTTCTCATCTAGTGTGCCATTATCAACAATAACGCAAAGTTAAATTATGTCACAATTTAATTTGTTTTCCAATATACCTGGAATTTTATTCTCAACAATAACAGTATCTGTATTCTTAACAAAATAGCCACATTAATATTTCAAAGACTGAAAAACAGCTACACATTTAAACTAAAACAAGTGTAGGCTGAGGCAACATCAAATTATCAGATGGCTACCAGACAGTCAGTGTGATCCCTGGCTTTTTCAACAATAACGCAAAGTTAAATTCTTTAAATTTGCTTCGTCTCAAAATGACGCTTAACACTTGACGTTCTGCACACAACATTCTCACAGCATAAAGTGCACACAGCACGGTCCTTCACAAATACAAAACCAAACTCTTGTGTCCAGCAGCACTGGAATGGCCTAGTTTTAGCTGCAGCGGGTGTTGCCATTGTTCACAATATCACGCTCTGTCATTAATTTATGTCAGCAGTCAGCACGAAGACAGCGGACAGTGCGCTTGAATTTCAGACACTTTGATCTGAAATTCTCCCGCTGCAACCTGACCAATGGCCACACTCCAACATCAAATCCAGTGGTGTCCTCCGGGTCCTAGTGCCGGCAGACAAAAGACGTTTTTTTTTTTTTTTTTTTTTAACGGGACAGAAAAAGTGAGTAGGCTATCGTAACACTGAGGTGCCGTGCCAGTGTTTATTCTGCGGCGTGCCAACCGTGGCACGCGTGCCATAGGTTGCCGACCCCTGCACTACATGAACAAAACTGTTTAACCTATGCTTATTTGTCGTCATGCGTGGGCACTCTCACATTTCAAAATCTTTCAGTTTGGGCCGGGCTTTAGAGTTGTGACTAACGAACAAAGTAGCTTTAACTGAAATTACAGCAACACAGTATGTATGCATGAAACACCTACGGTATGTTGTCTGGCAATAACCATGGTAAATGAACTTGTATAGCTTGTATAGCGCTTTTCTAGTCTTCTGACTACTCAAAGTGCTTTTACACTGCAGGTCACACCTACACATTCACACACTGATGGCTGAGGTTGCTATGTAAAGTGACCATCAGGAGAAAATAATCCCGATTCATACACATTCATTTGCCGCTGACTAAGCAGCAGGAGCAATTTGGGGTTAAGTGTCTTGCCCAAGGACACATCGGACATGTTGCTGCAGGCGCTGGGGATCAAACCCTCAACCTTCCGGTTAAGAGATGACAAAATCTACCAACTGAGCCTCAGCCGCCCATGCAGTTTTAGCTTCCTGTGAAGGCTCCCCAAGTCACTGTGTTTGCGGTCTGCGTACCTGGGAACCATTGTTGCATTCCATATTTACCTACTGCGTACCTTGGATGTCGATCGATAGCGAAAGTAAAGATCAGCCCCAAGTTTGTCCACTGATGGAGAACATTTAAGGCGGTTACTTCAAAATGTTTGGTTCAACATGAACCCAATGATCCCTGTGTACACGCTATAGAGTGCAGTTAGCTAATTGGATGTGTGACCTTAACTTCAAAAAGAGACTTAATGAAGCTCAGTGTTTACCTGCACACGTCACATTGCTCGTATTGTCTTGTTTCAGATTTTTTCTGAGCACAGAGGGTTCACCGAGAAGACGACAACTTTACAGGTTTGTTTTACCCAAAGTATTGATTCTTCACATGCTGCGGACAGCTGCAGGTGTGCAATTACTGTGGCTAACACAATTCACTCCTCCTTACGTGGAGATCACAAGAAACCAGGGACATTTGGGTGTAAGACAGAGAATATTACCTTTTCATTGATGGAAAAATGGCCTCGTAATGAATTATTTTCCTGTCAGTTTACGATTTAACATTCAACTCTTTGCTGCTGTATTATTTTGACGAGCTGAAATAACCCATTTATTAAGGATTTTCTTTCATATTTCATACATTTTTTTCCCAGCTGTTTCACACGTGGTACACTTCTGATGTGTTGAATTTGACTGTCATGAAAAAGGAAAAGTTATTATTCCATTATCATCCTTTCTGGTGATATTTTAAATTACACAGTTTTTTACTCATTGCTTTGCTAATTGATCGTCTTGTCTCCTCAGTGTTAAAACTGTGGGTCTGTTCCCACGTCGGTGTTTGACGTGTGAGCTGAATAAAGCTCACTGTCTGTACTTTGATGCCGACATCAGCCCCACCAACCAGCACATCATCCTCCACTGTAAAGGTAGGCCATCCGTTACCCATTTTAAGGCTCATCCAGTGACATGAGAGTGTGGTATCATTACAAGAATAAATTGATAAAGGTATTGCAATTTTTATCTTAAAATGAAAATAATTATCATTGTGATATGTAATTAAAGGGTTGGCCATTTCCAGGAGAATCGCACAACACACTGCAGTACACATCCACCTTCTTGCTACCAACCGGGTTTTCAGCCCAGTCGCAGCCCGGTGGTCAGGGACCCCTGTCCTTAACACTTGACCCTAGAAGGGCTTTTGAATAAATAAAAGATTCAAACATCCCTCTGAAAGGAAAATCTTTTATTCAGTAATACATTTTACATTGTATTCTCTAACATTTTCAGATCAGGGGATGTCATTTATTTCTGTGTTGCTTTTAATTTAGCATCATTTTCCACTTCTTTAAACTACAGGCTGTGCCAACTATCACATGTACATCTAGATAAGACAACATGGAACAAACTGTAACTTGCATTACTGTCAGTTCAAATTAGATTATACTTTTTTTCTGGGACTTTTTTGTTGCTTTGTTCCTGTTGAACCAAACTCATAATGAACCGTGACCCCAAAACCGAGGTAGGAACCGTACTGTTACCGTTACTGTTACACTAGTGGGAAATATGAACAAACTTTTACTATAATAGCCAATACATGAGGATTTAAACAGGGTATAATAGCAGCTTCATTACCATCATGTGCTACTGTCAGTCGTTCTGTGTTGTGTCGCCATGACGATAAGAGTTTGAAATGACGCGTTCTAAATTGTTGAGGTGTAGAATGTTGCTCAGTGTGACTTCGCTTTGTGACATCACAGCATCTTATAAAATCTGTTCCGAAGACTGGAGCTTCAACCCTGTTGATCTACTTCAGAGTTTGTGGGTTTGAGTTAGTGGTGAGAGATTGTCGTGAGATATAGTTGTTGGAGATTTTGTTGAATTCAAAGCGTTTAGAAAGTATTTATCAGTGTTCTGTTCTGTGATCTTTTTCTGTATTGTTATATACACAGAAACTGGTTTATTATGGAGTTCACTGAAGAAAGTAGAGGAATCTACAAAGCAATCGAGGGCTTGTTCGACACACCGCTTTATCAACATGCCAAGCAGTTCTGCTGGCACTTTCAGTCCTTCAGAGGGAAGGTCGGAGTGTTGGCTGAACTTCTACAGCTTCAACGAAAGAACCAGCTCCCTTCTGAGCTTACTGTTGAAACCATCACTGACCTGCTGGTGGAAGAGAGCAGGAAGTCCCTGAGAGTGAAGCTCTGGCAATTTGAAATGGAGGATTTTGCTGAAGAGGAGATGAAGCCTCTTCTCAAGCTGGTGTGGGAGGTTAACACCAGTATGAAGAAAAGAGATGTTGAGTTTCAAGCAAAAAGATTGCTTGACTCTCCAGAGGACATCCCTATGACCTACAAACATCCCAAGATCCTCAACCTGGCTCACCAGTACGTCAGGATCCTGGTGGAGCAGCTTCAGGAGGCTCCCTCTACCAAACTGTTGAGCCCAGAGGAGGTGGTGCTGGACTTGGTGCCCAAAGTCCTGCAGGGCTTCTGGGTGCCAAAAAGAACTACACCCAGTGTCATGCCCTCCCAGAAGCTAAGTGAAATTGCTGTTAGCGTTACCAAATCTGTTTTAGACGGAGTATCCGCTACACTGCCTACCATGCTCCATCAGGTCACCTTCCCTAGTTCTGAAAGGGACAACATTGTCCTCTCCATTGAGAGAAAGGTGAGGCAGCTGTACCCTCCGGATACTCTGAGAAGGAAGTTGCACAGCTTTGAAGCAGAGGTGTTGCAGATAATCACCAGGGTCACAGTGGAGCACATCTGCATGTTGTTTGAGCCTCAGACTGGCTGGCAGCGCAGCCAAGAAACCACTGTGTTGCCTGCTACAAAACCAGATATAACTGGTGCTGATGAAACCTCTGCCGTCACCCATGCTATGGAAGAAGAGCCTCTTCCATTCTCTGCTGAGGTCCAAACTGCATATACGCCTGTAACCCTGCCAGCTGACACTCTAAACATGGTCTCAGTCCTGGGGGGTGATGTGTTCACTGAAGAAAGTGGAGGAATCTACAAAGCAATCGAGGGCTTGTTCGACACACCGATTTATCACCATGCCAAGCAGTTCTGCTGGCACTTTCAGTCCTTCAGAGGGACGGTCGGAGTGTTGGCTGAACTTCTACAGCTTCAACGGAAGAACCAGCTCCCTTCTGAGCTTACTGTTGAAGCCATCACTGACCTGCTTGTGGAAGAGAGCAGGAAGTCCCTGAGAGTGAAGCTCTGGCAATTTGAAATGGAGGATTTTGCTGAAGAGGAGGTGAAGCCTCTTCTCAAGCTGGTGTGGGAGGTTAACACCAGTATGAAGAAAAGAGATGTTGAGTTTCAAGCAAAAAGATTGCTTGACTCTCCAGAGGACATCCCTATGACCTACAAACATCCCAAGATCCTCAACCTGGCTCACCAGTACGTCAGGATCCTGGTGGAGCAGCTTCAGGAGGCTCCCTCTACCAAACTGTTGAGCCCAGAGGAGGTGGTGCTGGACTTGGTGCCCAAAGTCCTGCAGGGCTTCTGGGTGCCAAAAAGAACCACACCCAGTGTCATGCCCTCCCAGAAGCTAAGTGAAATTGCTGTTAGCGTCACCAAATCTGTTTTGGATGGAGTCTCCACTTCACTGCCTACCATGCTCCATCAGTTCACCTTCCCTAGTTCTGAAAGGGACAACATTGTCCTCTCCATTGAGAGAAAGGTGAGGCAGATGTACCCTCCGGATACTCTGAGGAGGAAGTTGCGCAGCTTTGAAGCAGAGGTGTTGCAGATAATCACCAGGGTCACAGTGGAGCACATCTGTATTTTGTTTGAGCCTCAGACTGGCTGGCAGCGCAGCCAAGAAACCACTGTGTTGCCTGCTACAAAACCAGATATAACTGGTGCTGATGAAACCTCTGCCGTCACCCATGCTATGGAAGAAGAGCCTCTTCCAGTCTCTGCTGAGGTCCAAACTGCATATACGCCTGTAACCCTGCCAGCTGACCCTCTAAACATGGTCTCAGTCCTGGGGGGTGAAGTGTTCAATGAAGAAAGTGGAGGAATCTACAAAGCAATCGAGGGCTTGTTCGACACACCGATTTATCATCATGCCAAGCAGTTCTGCTGGCACTTTCAGTCCTTCAGAGGGAAGGTCGGAGTGGTGGCTGAACTTCTACAGCTTCAACGGAAGAACCAGCTCCCTTCTGAGCTTACTGTTGAAGCCATCACTGACCTGCTGGTGGAAGAGAGCAGGAAGTCCCTGAGAGTGAAGCTCTGGCAATTTGAAATGGAGGATTTTGCTGAAGAGGAGGTGAAGCCTCTTCTCAAGCTGGTGTGGGAGGTTAACACCAGTATGAAGAAAAGAGATGTTGAGTTTCAAGCAAAAAGACTGCTTGACTCTCCAGAGGACATCCCTATGACCTACAAACATCCCAAGATCCTCAACCTGGCTCACCAGTACGCCAGGATCCTGGTGGAGCAGCTTCAGGAGGCTCCCTCTACCAAACTGTTGAGTCCAGAGGAGGTGGTGCTGGACTTGGTGCCCAAAGTCCTGCAGGGCTTCTGGGTGCCAAAAAGAACCACACCCAGTGTCATGCCCTCCCAGAAGCTAAGTGAAATTGCTGTTAGCGTCACCAAATCTGTTTTAGATGGAGTCTCCACTTCACTGCCTACCATGCTCCATCAGTTCACCTTCCCTAGTTCTGAAAGGGACAACATTGTCCTCTCCATTGAGAGAAAGGTGAGGCAGCTGTACCCTCCGGATTCTCTGAGGAGGAAGTTGCACAGCTTTGAAGCAGAGGTGTTGCAGATAATCACCAGGGTCACAGTGGAGCACATCTGTATGTTGTTTGAGCCTAAGACTCAAGCAGACATTTCCACTGACGAACCTGCAGCCGTCACATCCGTCCAGGGCTTATTGAATCTGTGCCAGGCTACTCAAAGCCAAGCTTCACCTGTATCCCTGCCAGCGGTAGCTGATATCACAGCTTCAGTGCTGGAGGGTGAGGTACCAGGCCCAGAACCAGACTCTGCTTCGCTTCTACCTCCTTTTACCCCGCTGTAAGGTTGGGGTTGTTTCTGCTGTCTATATAATAAGAAATTCGTTGAACAGACTGTGGATTATTTTACACTTTATTTCGGCCGAGGTCAGACCAACGCAACATTAACACACTCAGACACTTGCTTAGCTGACTGACCAAGATTCTGTAATTCACATGTGCTTTTATCCTGCAAAAGGTACAGCCTACACATTTCTTAATATTTAGAGCACTTTCTCTATAAGGCTTGAAGAAGACATCAGCTTGACTCGTAAATCAGACATATACATTTCTTTCAACAGACGCTTTGCTCCAATCCCAATATAACTCTATTTCTGTGAAAGGTTTTCCTGGATATGGTTACAGCAACTCAAAACTAAAATAGTTACTCTTTAGATGGTATACAGATTTAAATCTTACATTCACATAGTTACCAAAATACGTAATATCACCCGCCACCTGAACTTCCAGTGTTGCTTTTAGTTCTGAGGGGTGAGGATGTGGATGAGCAGCCAAACCAACCAAAACCAAATATGGTCCCTTCACCACCACTTCTTCCAGCTGATGCTGATGAGCCTTCTCCCTTTAGTCAGGCTTTTCAAGAAGAACCAGACTCAGCTTTGACGCAGTCGCCACCACCTCCTGATGCCCTGTCAGCTGAACCTCAAGTCATGGTTTCAGTCCTGGGATTTGAGGTTGTGGTGGATAAGCAGCCAAGCCAAGAACTGAAACCTGTAAAGGTGCCAGCTCCACCAGTTCTTTCAGCTGATCTTGATGAACCTTTAACCTTCAGTCAGGCTAAAATACCAGAAGAGCCTTTACCAGGCCAAGAACCAGACTCTGCTACAACGACGCAGTCGCCACTACCCCCTGATTCCCCCCCATCTGAACCTTCAGCCATGGTTTCAGTTCTGGGGGGTGTAGTTTTGAATTGGCAGCCCAGACAAGAAACCACTTTGTTGCCTGCTACAACACCAGATATAACTGGTGCTTATGAAACATCTGCCGTCACCCATGCTATGGAAGCAGTCTCTGCTGAGGTCCAAACTGCATACATGCCTGTAACCCTGCCAGCTGACCCTCTAAACATGGTCTCAGTCCTGGGGGGTGAAGTGATAATGAAGCAGCCTAGCAGAATACCAGCTCTTCAGATTTCCCATGATGCAGTGCAGGCTGAGGTCCCTGAGGCTGGAATCGGAGGTTTCTTCGGATGGTTTGGGAAAGCGATCTACTGCTGCATCAAGCCTGAAAAAAGAGACTGAGGATTCTTCAGTTTGACTGTGACGGTCATTATTTGTGAAAATAAATGTTGCTGTTAACATAAAAAAATCATTGTTTAATTGCAGTTAATTTGCATCAACCAGTTTCATTTTAAGATGAAGAGATTCTCTGACAGGATCTAGATGGTGATTTTAGTTCCTGGTCCTTTATAAGTGTAACTTGTAGGTTATGTCAGAGCTTGAGATGTAAGACACGGTTTAAAGCAGTATGTTTTTATGTAAACATATTCAGAAAGGCAGAAATAATGTCAGATTCAAAGGAAAGAAGAAAGAATGAAGTTCTTTCTCCGTCCAAAAACAGTAATATTGGTAGGTTGTTCTTGTTGTTCATGTTTTGCATCCCTTCACTGTCCCTCTACTTTGACATCACATCATTAATCACCCTGCTTGTCTCTGTGAGTAATGTGAAGATATTGTGTCAGTCTAAACACACTGGAGTGTGCAGTGAACTTTAGAGCCTCGTATTCTTCCTTTGAGTTGAAAATATCTGTAAAATATAAACAAACACAGCTGTTGTGAAAGATTCTAATGTGTTTGAAACTGTGAATTATTCTCTGGGTTATGCTCCAAATGTATTCAGCCATTTTCATTCAAGCTCATCTGGCAGATGTCCGAGTTTTATGAGCTGCAGCCTGCAGCCTGTGGTTGTTTGGTGTCAACCTCCAACTATTTAGTGTTAATTCATTCATCATCATTTCCAAATGAGAGGTTTTTAAGTAAAAACCATTTGCCTCTTTTGAGCATAATACATTTGAAGGGGTGTTATTGGGCAATAACTAAGTTGTGTATTTGATGGAGGGTAATTCTTTACACCGTTTGTGGTTTTAATTTCTCCTGAGCATTAAACGCCCTGTATGCATGGAAGCATTTGTGCTTTAGCGTGTTGAATTATAGCACAATTACAACGGTACACTCTCCCAAAAGCAATCCAAATAAAAGGAGAAATCTTGTTGTCGTCAGAGTCCCAAGTTCACACAACCTCGACAGGTTTATCCTGACATCTTTCCTCAGGGATAACACAACCGTCTTAACACTGCTCATAACAATCTCCTGATCGGTTCAATGTTTCCAAGCAGGTTCATGCAGATAATGAAACCATTTCTCTGTGAGACACATGCAGGTGTAGAGAGGAAATCAAAGGTCAAAGCTAATACACTCTACAAGCAGAGAGAGCGAGAGAGGACATAAAGTAAGAGCCATGCTTTTTGATTTGAGCAGGAGGACAAAGAGCAGGAGGAATGTGGTTCAGAGTGTTTTTAAGCTACTGAAGAAAAAATGCAGCCACAGCTCAGAAACTGAGCAAAGCTGCCTTTTAAGTCATTTCAAAGAGGGCTGACCTTTAATGGATAATGACACAGAGGTAGAGAAGGTGACTTTTGTGGAGCTTTTTGTGGAGCAAAGGTTTTTTGGCGAGGATTAACAAGATCTTTTTTGTCTTTTATAAAAGTCTGCACTCACTTGTTTCTCCTCCTGTAGGTCCCGGAGCACCGACTGTAATCTTACACAGCCTGAATAACTCCAGTAAGTACTCAAAATTATGAAATACAGACTTGTGTGAATGACGTGTTTGTGATGATAATCTTGATGAATCTTTTCAGTTTATTTGAGCCGCGTCGGCAAATTTATAACAATTCCTCCAAAAAAGATACTGAGCCCAAAATGGCTTGGTGTGAATGTTGTGAATGATGATGAGTTGACGATTGCCTCGTGTATGAATGTGTTTGTGAAAGGATGAAAGCTGACTGTGAGTGTAACCTTGTATTTCTCGTATGGTGTGTCACCGCCCTAACAGGTTTTCTTTAAGAAACTGGCTTTGTTTATGAGCCGGCATCATGAACAAAGAATGTGTTTGCTTTGTTTTGGGTTGATTCTGGTCAACAGGGGGCGTACAAGCCTACATCAATTCTCTTTTTCATACACACACATGCCTACAGTGCACACATGCTTCTTTTTAGTATCCATGCTTGTCTGTCTTACATTGGGTTTTTTTTTTTCTTTCAAAAAGTTAACAGCTGTGCTGCAGAAAAGCAAGCAATTTGCCCAGGGTTATTTGGATAGGCCCTCCATCCACAGCTGGGAACTCAAGGCCCCTGGCGGATTCATAATGAGACGTCTATTGATTCTGGGTTTTCCATTAGAAATGCTGGATGAATTCCATTTCATTTAGCTTCTTCTCAAATAGCTTGAATGGAAAAATGGCCAAAGCAGAGAGTCATTGTTTATTACATGTGGAGAAAATAGCACGGCTTCTGTTTTCCAGGCCAGAATGTGTGAATGTGCAGACTGCTGTGTTTAGAAATGGTACCTCATGACTGTAGAAATAAATACAGAAAGGGTTTATTTCATTCTCAGATCAGAAAGTCTATTCAGCCTTTGTGAGGTATTTGGCTAAATGTATTTTTCTTCGTCAAACGTAATTTGCCACGGTCTTTTGTTAAATATTTCCTTCAACAATCTTGAAAACCAGAAACGTCTCCTTTATTTGCAACGGTTAAACCCCAAAAGACGTAAAGCCCGTGAATGTATTCAGCTTCCTGAACTCTTATCATTTTCCACAAAGTCAGAAGCGATAGTCGAGACTCAGATATGATCCATCTTTTCAACGCTTTCAATCTCGTCTCATTTCTTCCCCGGCTGAAAAGACAAATCCCGGTGTTATAATGGGGTCATTTGTATGCACTGATAATTGGATTATTGGCAGAAATTGCTGTCACTCTTTCATCCCTTAAACATATTCTCCTCTGCCGTACAGATTACTACATCCTTCAGAACAACTCTTTACTGAAGGCAGCCTTGAAGTACAAACGGATCCAGCTGGCTGACTTCAGAACTGTTCCCATGGAGCACTTTGGTGAGGAGAAAGTTTTCATTATATTTCATGTAAATCACATCTCCATGTGTGATACAGCTGTTTTATTCTATTCCTTTTATTTAACAGATTTACCTTTGAAGATCTCCTACCCTCCAGAATTCTCTGAATCCCGTCAATATGGACTTCTGTTGGTTCTGTATGTACAGTTTGAAATAACACATCAGCATTTTGAGATTTTGTTAACAATGCATGCTGCTGATTTTTTGTTTTTTTCTGGTTCATACAATCTGTCTTAAGCTAAAGGTACACTACTTCCTGTTTGGATACAAACCTCTGCTTTTATTTTGAAAGAAAATAAGGCAAAAGGTTTCAATATTAATTTATAACTACGGGAAAAGGAAATCGAAAAGATAAAAAAACATATGAAAAAATAGATTAAATCAGCGAAAGATGATGGTAAAAAAGTGAAATGCTTGATGTCACAGGATGGATATTACTCTTGACCCATTAACTGAGCCGTCGAGGAGTTTTTTAAAGTGCCATGAGACATTCAAAGGAGCAGAGGTGTTCTTTTCAATAGCTGTGCCTACAGGGGGACGCTGCTATCTGTGCGGTGGCTTATCTACGGTGTGCCTAAAAGGACAAAATAGCAAACAGTGAATGCAAAAAAAAAAAAAAAGCAACATCCCTAGTCCAAATACTTATTTTAACTAACAGCAAAAGAGAGAGAGGTGTCTAAGAGTGGTTTCACACTGGGGATCCAGGCCAGGATCTGAGGACATTGACCCCAAAGTCCAGTTCATTTGATCAATGTGAACGCAGACGCACCGTACTCAGGTATCGGCGCCTATCTGCTTGCAGAGGTGGTCTCCGGCACAGTACGATCCGCGGGAGATGTGAACGCAAACGTGCTCAAACAAGGAAGTGGACCGCTATATGATGAAATTCTAAATGTCTCCTGTCGCTTCAAAAACTGTCGAATCGAATAGCACCGGCCCATGTTGTCCTCTGAGCTGCACGGTAGATTTGTGTTGTAGGGAGAGGGTCGTTGTTGGCGTCTCAGAAATAATAAAACCCTTCACAGTTAGCAGGATGGACTCAGCCCGCGAGTGGTTGCCATGGTTGCTTCTACTCTCTGCGTCTTAGCGGATTTGCAAACCAATGATGTGCATACTGCCACCTGCTGTATCGGACTGTGTACATACTCAGGCATGGAAAGATGTTACTGATGTGAACACAGACCAGTGGAGGAGAGGGGAGGGGGGGAGCAATCCTGCCCAATGTGAAAACACCCCAAAAATGTACGAATACATTGACTAAGTTTTGTTGCACTTTAGACAGTTTGCAATGCTTTACATTTTTGGTATCTAAAAACAAGAAATCACTAAGTGTTGGGTTCAATAGGACTCGTATTATTGTTGCTGCAGCATGAAAACATGTATCCATACACTCTTATTTTTAATCATATCTAAGTTTTAAATTCTAATATCTTGACAACACTTCAACGTTGATCCTGTAAACGAGTTATACGTACGTCAAAACTGAATATCTTCTTCCTCTGTGCCCTAAAAGGTTTATAACCGTCAGAGATTATTAAAAGACGTTTCCTACGTTAGTGATTTTGGTCTTAAATTGTTGGTTAAAGGTTGTTCTATAATGGTCATTTGTAAAGAAAGAGACACAACAATACTTTTAAACTGGACTGACGTAACAGTCAGGAGGTATGTTGTTATCCACACTGATAAACATCCTGCAGTGAACCTCTTCTCTCTTCAAATCTTAATGAAAACAAACTTGTTTAAAAACGAGCTGAAATCCTTTAAGCATGTTGCTGACAGCTCCAGCAGATTGTCCTTGCTCTGACTGATTCTCTGACTTTTCCCGGCCCCCTTGTTTTCTGTTCAGTGACAGCGCCCCTGGTGGTCAGGCTGTGAGTGACCGTTTCTCTATCAGTTGGGACGCGGTGTTGGTCAGCTCGGACAACATCATCGTGGCTCGTCTGGACGGCCGGGGCAGCGGCTTCCAGGGTCAGAGGATCCTGCACGAGGTTCACCAGAGACTGGGAACGGTTGATGTTCAGGACCAGATCGCAGCAGTAGAGTACGTTTTTAAATTTACTTTTTTTGACCGTAAACCATTCTGAACTTTCAGTAGGAATGAAACGCCGTCCTCTTTAGAGGTTGTGCATTTCCCAATGATTAAGAGCTTTATGACCCTCCTCTTCTGAACCCTTCTGACATGTGCACTAATGAGCCTCATTAAAGTTTAGAACAACTTTTTGTTCCCACGTGAAAGATTAAAGTACAAAATCCTTCACTTTGGTTCCTGCTCTCAAAATTTTAATAACGTTCCTCATCATGTTCCTTTCAACCACAAAGTCTGACTATTAAAAAGAGCTTGTGAGTTTTAATTTGGACACAGAGGTGAATATTCACCCTCCAAGATATGAATTCATCAACAAAATAATCTCACATCAACCTCCATTTAGTTTCTTCTCTTTGATCAGATCGCGTGATCGTCCTCAGCAGAGTTCTGTGAGCTGTCATTGAATTATTCTGCTCTCAAAGAGCTTACTACTTTACTAACAGTGTCCACATGGAGATCAAAACTGAATTGACGTTTTTTTAAATCTTTTATATCTTGTGAAAGGTCGCGCCCCATGTACGGAGGCTAATAGTTCGCCAAGCAGGCAGCCCAGGTTCAAGTCCGACCCGTGGCTTCTTTCTCGCATGTCATTCCCCACTCTGTCTCTCTCTCCCTGATACCGACTCTGTCCACTGTCCTATCAAAAAGAGCGTTTTACACTTGTCATACTGACTGCTGTTGGCCTTTGTTCTGTATTCAAGTTTACATGCTGAGAACGAATATGTCAAGTGGATCAAAAGAGTCGACACTTAAACTTTGATCGTGCTGTCAACACGGTCAAGAATGAACTTTCATCCTGGTGTTTTGACTGACTGTTCAGCATTGAGTTAGTCGGGATGGATGTTATCGAAGGTGATAAGTATCATCGAAGAGTTTTACGGCATACCAGCAGCTGCTGCTTTCTCCGACTTTTGATAGAAAAGTTTCTCCGCTTTTCTTCTTATTCCTTGGAGGTGCAAACACAGTCTGCTCCCATGCATCTTGTCAGTGTGGAGCCAGATTCTCCTTATTACACATTTTCTGTTCTCTGAAGTCTGCAGGAAGGAAACGTCTTTCCATATTCCAGTTTTATATTTCTTTTAATTTCCAGGCGGATTTCAGCCAATTTCATTTGCCTTCTGGTTAATTGCTAAATTGCTAATTTCTGCTAGAGATATAACAGATATCAAACTAAAAAATGATAATCAAACTGTCTTGTGTAAAAAGATAATATTAGTGGAATGTGATTTTTTACTGAACCATTCATGCGGCGGATGTAGGTTGACCCTTTTGTGTGATTGGCTCTCCTTCAAACAGCATGTGACACATAATCATTCAAGTGAACGTTTAAGAGCTGCTCTTAAATGTCATGGAAACACTTCGCTGTCAGTCCAAGTGAGCCATTTGAGAAATGTTTTGGGGTTTCTTTTGTCAAAGAGCTCCTTCACTCGTTATTCGGCTCTTTGTAGTTTTCTTGAGTCGATCTTAGAGCCAGCTGGGTTTGCTCTCTTCTTCCTCACTAAACTACATTTGCTCGTTTACCTGCATTAATTCTCCAACATAACTGAATCAAATATTACTGTACCACCACAGCAGTCTTCGGTTTCAGTTTCATTCAACCAAAGGAATTCCCCTTCCCCACCAGTAGGCCTGCTACTTCTGGATAAAAGATTAATCTATGATGCTGATCCATATTTAAATACATACATATAATGTTGTGAAGTTGAAGGTCCATACTAAACCTCAGCAGAGTTTTTTTAAACACAAGATGCTCAGCTGTTGGTGTAATCCCTGGACGTGGTTTCTTGTTGCTCTGAATGAGGAATCCCAAGAACTTTGGGAGACTTGGCCAGAACCTGACGTCAGGGTTCTGCTGACGTATGAGAGCGAAACATGGAGCCAAGCTGTAGAACATGCCTACTTTAAAGGACACGCTGAAGTTGAATGTAAAGTAAACAAGGCAGAACAAAAGCTGTGATAATGTATGAAAGCACAGTAAACCTCAAAATTCAGCTAACAATTGGTTGTGTTTTACCGAAGGTCTACTTTCTCTTTATGTATTAAAGTGTTTGAACCCGTGGTTTATAATAAATGTGTTCTTACGTTTCCAGATACATGATGAAATTTCCATATATCGATCGGACAAGGATAGCAGTGTTTGGACAGGTAAGTCCAAAGTGTCTCTTTCATCATTAGATGTCAAATGACTTCAATGTGCAGGCCTTATTCCGTCTAAATGTAGCACGACACTGCTGCATGTCCAGTTTAATCGTTGTGTGTGTATGAATGCATGCAAGCTTTAAGAAAAAATGCTTATTTTTTAAAACCAAAGTAGAGCTGTTACATCGCTCTCTTCATAGTCACCAGACTCCATTTAGAAGTTCAGGAATTTGGGCAGGTGTTCATCTACTGCTGCCTCGATCTGTTAGTTTCTTGTGTTGCTTATGACTTTAGTTTTAAAATGTGTCAGTCTTATCCAACACAACATTTATGTCTTAAACAATTGCATTTAAAAAAGCTCAATTTTCATGGAGATCCTTTTCGTAATGTTAGCAGACATCCTAGATTACCATCTGACCGTGTGAGTCACTGAAACAAGAGCTTTCAGTGGACGTATTTTCATCCTGGCTTTAGCAAACTGCATGATGAATTCTAAAAGTACTTAAAATAGGTCCCACCTTGAAAATAGCAGAATTACCCTTTTCACCATCGAAGGTGCATGACTGTTTTACCCTCCTTTTTCTTCAGGGTTACGGAGCGTACTTAACCTTAATGATGCTCCGGTCTACTGACAGCCTCTTCAAATGTGCGTGTGCCATGTCACCAGTGACAGACTGGAAACTCTATGGTGAGTTCATAAATCCCCTCGTAAATCCTGCATCGTGTTTGTACTGCACACTTCAGACTAAGACTATCCTCTTCACACCCGCCATCTGGCAAGTCGAGTAAGAGTTCAACATTCAAGTATCCAAAATTGTATCCCATGTTTGTGAAGAGACGGAGAGTGGAACTAAAGATGGGATTTTGTTGTGCTTTCGCCGCTCGTCCGTAAAGAATCTGTTTACATCTGACAGAAAAGTGAGAGGAATCAACATCATATCTATGAAGCAGAGTAGAGAGCATCCTTTACAGATTTAAGAGGGCCATGCTCAGCGAGAAAACATGTCATTTGAGCTCAGGATGACAGGAACTCCTCTTTGTTCAGGTACTTAGCTGCAGCTGAAGTATTGTCTGTGGGCCACTCTGTTAAAAATGTATCTCTTCTCATCTGCACAGCATCGGCGTTCTCGGAGAGATACCTCGGCTTGCCATTACGGGATGACAGCAGATATCAGGTGTGTGTTTACTTCCTCTCCTCACTTGTGATCTTTGAAAGCTGTAACATCACCGACACACCTTCAGTTAAGCTCCCGCAGTCGCTAAATGCTGCTATCAAAGCCAGAGGTAGCGATGCTGTGCCTTTTCTTGTGTCTTCTCATGCTCTGTAGGGTTTTGTCACTCATCTCTCTTTGGTAACTGTGTGCAGCTGTGCGTCAGATAACACAGAAGTGTTTGTTATAGAAACATATATATGTAAAAGATGCTGCTGTAAAAGAGAAAGGGTTACTTGACTCTCTCTCAAGCCTCCCGTGCAGACAAGATGTGAAACTATCAGAGTTGTTTTCAACAGCAGGAGGAAAGAGGCAGCGAGGGAGAGCAAAAGTGTTTTCTGCCGACACATTGTAAACAATCACACGACTAAAGTGTTTAAAACAAGTCGTTCTCTGCTTCTTCCAGTACTATGTATCTTTGTATTTTCTGTATGCAGACTTGATTGTACATCTTTTTCCTAACAACAGTGATATTTTAGACAAGAGGAAAAATTCACTGGGAGATACATGAAATCTTTAATTGTATTTAATGGCTCTCAGGGATTGGATTTACCTGCATTTGTGGGGATTTCTGGATTTTCCAACCTGAAAATATGACCTATTTGAGTCATGCAAATGAAAAAATAGAAAAAGTGAGAGAAGCGGGCGAATGGTGGAGATGAGCTGTCCAAGCAAAGGGAATGAGGCGAAGCCTGCGAGCTAGGTCAGGCAGACAACTCGAGCTGCACTGATTTCACACTTGACATGCGTCATTATCCACAATCACTTGACAACACCTCCTTCAAATTGGCCGTCTATTTAAGCTGCAAGATTTCCAGTCTCTCCCTCTTTGTTCTTTCATGTCCAGCTCTGACCTGAGCTCCACCTCCACTCCAGCATCCACCTGTAGGCTCCAACTGGGGGGTTTAAGATATCATCCATCACTCCTCAGATATCTGCATGTAAATTAAATCTCTGAGGAGTGATGAGGTCGGAGCCTAGACGCCAAACACAAACGATAAATATTTTAAACGATACAAATGCGAGTTGTCTGAGGTTAGGAGATAATGTTGTGCTGAGGTATGTGAAGATATTTTTCCATTTCCACACCTCTGTGAGGATGTTTGTTTGGGTTCAGCTGCGGCTCAACCTGCCCATTAAAAAAGGAAAAACAGCTTATTAGTGCTGTTTTTATTTGCACTGCAGCTCTTGTATTTCACTTGGACACGTGTTAGCTAACCGTCAGCTAACAACACAAGCCAGAAAAAAGAACGGCAGGTTGTTGAATGTCCCTGTTTTCTATGTCTAAGTCCTCATAACAGCAGCCAGCTGTGACACCACTGAGGTCTTTCCTCACTCATTTTGTCCTGATGCTCTTTCTAATGGTCTGATTAGGACGATCAGGACATTTTTCATTGTCTGCATCATTCAGCAGCAGCACAGAGACTTTCTCTTTCTCTCTCCTCCTTCACAGGTGAAACTAGGCTAAGTGCCAGTGAGTTACTATAGTTACTGGCAGGCTTTGTGTCTCTGTCATGCTAAAATAAATGCTAGTATTCACATTTTTAATTCCTCATTAAAAAGTGCACTTCTTCAAGCATGGTTTATGTCCCAGACAAAATAATCTGAATTGAAGTCAGCTTCACAAGGCTTTTTTTAGCAATTTTTTCAAATATATGAAATGTAACTAATCATGACAGTAATCTTATCTGCACTACAGATTTAATTATGTTACTTATATGCACGTCTCTACAGATATAGAAACACATACTGTAAGTGCTGACATCTCCCTGAAAGATATAGTCTATTTAAGTCAGTGGGTTTGGGGCGCCAGACAGGCTAGCAGTTATGACGCGGCCCCATGTACAGAGGCTATAGTCCTCATCGCAGCAGCCACGGGTCTGAACCCGGTCTTCCCCCCCTCTCTTCTCCCAACGTTTCCTGTCTCTCTTCAGCTTTACTCTCCAATAAAGGCAACAACAAAAAAAGAGTCAGTGGGTTTGTGGATAGACTAAAATGAATGAGTCCATCAATGATGATAAAGGATGTGTTAACGATGTAATCATGTGTCAGAATCCCTTTTAAGGGGGAACTTCTCCAAACAAAAGACTAATAAGGACAGAAGTGTAAAACATCATCATATAATGATGCAGAACAAATCTTAAAGTGGTGCTCAATAATTCACCTGAGCTCAGGAAATGAAGAGTGAGGCTCAACACTTCCAGGGGAAGGACTTCCAGATGCCCTGCCTCTTTTATTGAACCCTTGTTGCTTTACATAAAGATGTAGTTTAACTTAACGTAACTTGACTGCTTTATACATCTGCATATTTAAGTAGAGCCCGACAGATTACTCGGCCAGCCGATAATAGCATATGGGATATTACTGGATTTATTCACCAGTCATATAGCATTTTATTTGAGTTTCATTTCATTACGCTAGCAGTTCTCTTTAACCATCAGAGGGCGCTATTTGGATTACAACAAGCATCATCACTCTCCTGGGGTCTCATTTATAAAAGAGTGCGTAGAATCCATACTAAAAATGTACGTACGCCAAAAACCAGGAAATGGCGTGCGCACAAAATATTTCAGATTTATAAAACCGTTCGTACGCACGCCTGCACGCAATGTTCCCTTTATAAATCACGATCCACCTGGAAATGTGCGCACGTAGATTAGCCCCATGTTCCGCCCTCTACACGCCCACATTCAACCATAAACGGTCGATGTAAAGCAGCTCGTGAATGAAAATGCATACAAACGAGGGGGCAGATCAAAGGTTTCCAGCGCTGGATCGCGGCGAAAACCGGAAGTTTAGACGAAGAAAATAAACTTTCTGACCCAGAAATGCAGGAGCTTGTGAATGAAGTGAAGGTTAGAAAGCACATATCGGTAGATTGCTGCAGCAGGAGGGTCACAAACTTAAGAAAAAAACAGAGAATGACACCACGTTGCTGCTGTCCTCCTACAGCGCCAAAACATTAGGCTAACTTTTCATCATTACGCACGGGTATATCTGCAATGTTTAGCCTTTATGTTTACAGGACCCACACTGAGTCATATATTGTCAGAGTGCTCACGTCAGTCAGCAGTCCCCCTCACTCTATATTTTTATTTAAAAAAAGTTTGATCAATGAACAACTTTTAATTGTTAACCACATTTTTTCGAGTGAAACTCCGTCTGCTCTGTTACTAATTATGAGGACATTTAGGTCTAATGATCGTGTCAGAGATGCCCCGACTTAATGTCCAAACTTGAATAATTTACACAATAAATACGTGCAAGTGAAGAAGATTTGCTGAGTAACGAGAAGGTGAAATGTGTGAAGCCACCGCTGTGTCTCTTTGCGCTCTGTGCGTCTTGCAGCTCAGTCATCTTTATTCAAACTAAAAATCACACTTGATGATATTTAAAGACATGAATGAAAACTGGTGGCTCTACGATTTTTGTGTTAGTTTAAATCTGGTTTCTACATCAGTGATTACATTAGTGTACAGTCCGGTCCTCTGAGGTCCGTACGGGATAATGGCGAGACAGCGCTGATGAAATATGTATGTGGCAGACTTTTATTTATTCATTTGTTTACGTATATATCTTGTAATATTGAAAGTAACAATTGAAAATGGCTCACTACATGCGCTCGTATAGCCTAAGTAAAACAACGGCCGGTTTGAACTATTATGATGACGTGGATCTGTCAGTAAGTTTGATATTTAGTGAAATAAAATGTGGAAGAGACATTAATGTACATTCTGCAGGCTTCAATTCACCACGTACGCATGGGTCAGTGTTTGCTTACCGGTGCGCACATTTTACCGTAAGGTTTGTTTTTTTAGATCACAAACTTGGCGTGATTAAAGGCGTACGCCAGTTTCAGGGCCCGTTTTGTGCGTACGCCAAATATGGATATCGGCATTGGCCCCAAAAACCCATATCTGTCGGGCTTTATTTCAAACATGTACGTTTTCCTGCCTCTTTTTGTCACATGTCTTGCCTGTGTCTGAGCGTGTCTTTCTGTGTGCATGTAAAAAGGAGGAAATGTCATAGCCAACAGTGTCTTTCATTGATAATACTTTTGATCTTTTTATCCCCTCTCCTTAATGTTAGTTAGCATATTTATCAACCTATTATCTCCCCACTATTTCTGATTTCCTCTCAGTTTTCCAGTGCGCTGCAGAACGCTCAGGCTCTGAGGGAACAGACGCTGATGCTGGTGCACGGCACAGCTGACGGTGAGAGAAAATAAATTACTGTAGAATAAAAAGGCTGTATCGGTGGTGCATCACCGCTGAGCATAAAAAGAGCATGAAATCCTGTGAGGTAATGAGGCAACCGGTTTTTAATCAAAAGATAAAAGGTAAAGTAGGTTATCTAAATGGATGCTGGGATTTCCAGAGGAAAACATTCGCTGCTGAATCATGCATGTAGAATTTGTTGAGGTAATTCCATCCTGCCTCAATCTGATTGTCTGTTTTTGTCAGCTAGGATTCAGGCTGAATCTTGCTGACTTGTTTCTTTTCTTTATTTCCAGCCAACATCCACTTTCAGCACACTGCTGAGCTCGTCAAGAACCTTGTGAAAGTCGGAGCGAACTATTCCATGCAGGTGTGTACCACAGACAACAACAAGATGGAAAATATATTATTAAACAGTGATTATCAAGTGTTATATTCTACTACACATACACATTAAAAATACAATTTATAAATGTTGAATTTGTTAGAAGTGTCAACATTTTCTGAACAGCAAAACAAGCTGAAAAGTTCAGCACGAACGGCGATCTCCGCTGTCGAAAAATGCTGCAGTTCATCAAGTGTCCACTTGAGGCTGGATGCAGAAGCACAGGAAGTCACATACACACCCATTCAAAAAAGCCTGCAGACATTAACATGTTCACAGCCTGGTTCAAATAAACAAATAGGTCTGATTAGTTCATGTCTCGATCGGCACTCACTGGACGAGGGGTGATTTTTTGGATAACTAATTTGTTTAGATTTTATGAAGGATAAGAGTTATTCACAATAAGGTGCGTAGCTGACCTGATTGACAGACAGGCGCAATGTTACACTTAGTCAGGAGGCTTAAAACCCGCCTCAGCGCCAGCTCTCATCCTGATGATGAGACAGCATTTCCAGTATGGCGACCGCCATCGATGGTCCCCCTGCAGTAATAGACTGTTGACGTTATTGAGGCTTCGTCCATTAATATTTACAGTCTCTGGTTCAGAGTCAAATCTCCACAACAGATTGTGCGAGCACCGCTGCTGGAGTGTCACATTGTATGGATACACATAACAGATCTGGAAAACAGAACTCATCACCACAGACAATCACAGGGAATTTATTCTAATATGCTTTTCTATAAGCTGTGATAATAACAGATTTAACGTTATTGTAGAGCACTTTCTAAAGACAATGTCTACAAAGTATGATCTAAACATAAAACAAGAATACAACAGGGATTTACAGCTATAATGAGGTAGACAGAATCAACTGGATACCATTCAAGTTACAAAAAAGTCCCTGGAAAAAGGGAGCACCTCCTCATTAGGATGGAGCCACACCAGATTTCCTGTCCAATTATAACCGTGTGAGGAGGATATATATCATGGGCCTGAGGGTTGTCAGCAAATTGGAATTGACTGCATCCAAAGCAACTCGCTGCACATCATTCAACTGTCTCCAAAACATTAATTACATTCCCTCCCTCGCTTCAAATTTGGATTTAGCAACGCTGCAATTATTTTGGACAACAATAACAGCTCGCTCCATTAAAAACTTAGAGCAGTAAATCAGTAATAACGTGTTATTAAAAAACAACACAAGACTGCAGAGAAGTCAAGTTACACCTAAGAGATCACGGCTGGACACTTCAAAACAAGGACTTAAGTCCAGTCAGTCGAAACCAGAAATAAGACTTATCTGGTTTCCTTGTGGTAACTTCATCTCAACTTCAACTCAACCTTTTTTTCATGGCACCTTTCATTCAAACACGCAGCCCAAAGTCCTTCTTACAGCAGAATACAAACTACACGAGGGGAGATCAGAACAGAAAGAGGCAACATTATATATTTTTTGCAACTGAGGCCACGTTGACACTGAAAACAGAACGATTTTGTGTTTGCATTTTCAAAAAAAGTTCCGCGTTTAGACGACAATCTTTTGATAACAACCACGGTGCACATGGATCCATAATAACGACTAAAACGCTGCAGTAACATTCAAGGCCAGTAGTTGGCAGTGTGACTTTGTAATCAAACAAACCGCACATGCACACATCCTCTTCCTTCGACAGAGCGGTGAGCTGTAAACACACAGAAATGGCTAATAGCCTTTTGGCTGCCCTTTGTCTGCGTTTATGTGGATTTAGTATTTGGTACATGTAAGTAACGGGGACAATGTAAAAGTAGGATAACTTGGCTCAAGTAGTGCAAGTCCTGTGGATGTTAAGATTACTTTAGTTGACCTCGTATCTCTACAAACCTCAGTCCACCTCATCATTTTCTTTCCTTTCTCACAACAGATCTATCCAGACGAGGGCCATTTCCTGTCCCAGCAGAGCCGCCTGCACCTCTACTCCACGCTGACCAGCTTCTACAGGGATTGTCTGAAGGAGGAGTTATTACCGCTGCCTGATGAAGAAGAGGAGGAGGAGGAGTAGGCGGGAGACTTGGAGGGTCAGACCTTTGGCACAGCTTGAAAAGTCTAGCTGAAATCCGTCAAGGCCTTTCGTGTTTGGACCAAGTGTTTAGCCGGACATTGACACTGGGTTAGAGCTGCTGATGCTCTCCAAGTGTGTGTGTGTGTTTGTGTGCGTGTGCGTGTGTGTGTGCGTGCGTGTGCGTGTATGTATGAGTGTGTATGTGTGAGTGTGTGACTGTGTATAAATGTGAGATAACTGACGGACACGACAGAGAGACTTGCCAGGACTGGAGCTGGGAGGTGCCCTCTAGCATAAAGTCATTTCAGTTTTGGGACGCTCCATTTCTCAGCAGAGCATGTGGAGGACTGCCTCCATCTCTCTGCAGACTTCCTCAAGTTGTCGTCATCAACACTTTAACCAAGTGCATGGTTCTTTTTACCCCCCTCGGCTTCACTCATTTTGCCATGTTAGTCTCCTTTGGGAAGAAAAGAACACAGACGTACACGTTTGCTCTCACCTCTCCTTTGGTTGTTGTATCGTCGCACAAGGAGAATCTGCAAAAAATGTCTAGTCACCGAGTTCACCACAACCGATCCTGAATAAGTGCTATCCTGCTGAAACCTCCCCGCCATTACCCACCCTTAATGAAAACCGTCTTTTAGAGGTCACACTTTATTGTACAGGGGTCTTGTGTTGACATGTACAATGCCTTATGAGGTGCAACATACTGTAATTTTACCTGCTGGCAGTGGTAGTCATCCATTAGCGGTGTCATGCTAACCTTTGTCAACTCAGGTTGTCGAGACACAACATTGCAGTCAGTTAAGTATCTGAAACGCTGCATCAGCTGTCTGCTTAGGTTAAGTTATGAATTCTTTGTGGAGGTAAATAATCTGATGCAACATTTAGTAGTCTCCTTAAAAGACAAAGATAAATCTCAAATAAGGGTGTGAGACGATCTTTCTGCGCATCTCCACCTGACTCTTGAAGTCAAGAGACATGTTCCTTATTTCTGGATAGTCTCTTGTTTCATGAAAAGAGTATGTACATGCAGTGGATGTTTAAAGGGTTAGTTAAGATTTTGTAAAGTGGGGTTGTATGAGAAACTTGTAAAAAGACATTTTATAACCTACAGTAGAAGGTCAGCACGGCCCTGTTTAGAAAAGCCTGCTGTAGCACCATTATAATGGGAAACATAGTGTAAGCAAAGCGCTCCCTTGCAGCACGGCAAAGTGAGGAAAACATTCAAAACCTATTGAAACTTTAATTGAGTGAGTTTGGAACACGATCAGCGGTACATTGTTCAGATTTCCAGTCAATTAAGGCTGGATTCTCTAAACAGGGACCGTCGAGTGGCTCACCTTCTCTTAGTGATATACTGTTTATTAACAAGTACGTCATAAAACCCCTCGTAAAATAAGATCTGAACTTTCCTTTCAATGGATGGGTGTACTGAGATCTACAGTTTCACAGTGTCAGTAAGGTGTTTGCATGTCTACAGGGAATGTGTCAAGTGTTGCCACATTTTGTACAGTACAATACAGCAGAGTGTGTACATAAATATATTTTTGAGATGTCACATCTCATAGATAGTTTAGTCTATGGGGATGGATTGATTTGACCTGGATGTCTTGTACTTGATTTGATTGTTTTCCTTTCAGCTGTTGATTTTCTTAGGATGGATTTTGTAATGCTTGTTCTTGTTCCTTTTTGCTGTTTCAAAGGGAAAGGGGCAGGGTTGAGGTTTTGGGGTTATTGTGATTGTCCTCTAGTGATGATTATAAATAATAAAAAAAAGTATGAAAAACCAACAAGTGATGCTGATTAACAGAGCAGACATTACACAAGACAAATCAGACACATTTTGTTTGCAGGGTTGTTTGTTTTGCAGACGATGAATGATCCAATTATCCGAAGGCTTCGATGTAATGTTTCATTTGTTTTGTCGCCACAGGCATCACATTAAAGAGTCCAGGTCTGCTGTCATGGCCTGAGGACACCTAAATTAGACATTCAGCCAAAAAGATCTGTCCATTTAGAGCATGCAGTAACCTGCAGGGCTGACAGATGAAGCCAATGAAAGAGTGCCACAAACTGCAGTTCCTCGAGTGGCCACTTGAGGCCGGCTCCAAATTAGAGCAAAGTCCCATTGAACAACACGGGAAAATGCCAAACAGCCTGGTAACAACAACTAAAAATGCTTGGTCTGTAAAGATAACTAATTGCTTCAACTGTACCAAAGGTAAAGGTGGGTGCTGCTAGCTGTCTCCAAAGTGTAACCTTAACAACTCTGTGCAGCAGATCTCGACATCAGGCCAGGTTTATGGGGATTTAGTGGCTTTTGATGCGATTATATAATTAAGAATTTTGCCTGCTGCACTGCAAATCAACTTAAAGATACATTATGTAGATTCCACCGCCAGGGGGCTCTCAGTCAATACTACATAACAAAAGATGACGTTGAGGCTGGCGGTTAATCATGGGAGTTCTACCTGCTGTTCCTTCATGTGAGAGTGAGGGGTTCTGGTACAATAGTATTTATTTGTTAACAGGTGTACAGCAGGTATAAGTTTAACAGTCACAAAAGAATAGGTGACGTCAACACAGCAGTTTGTTAGTATTAATCAGGGGCGGACTGGGGGAGGGGAAGTGGCCCGGGAGTCATTGACAGACCGGCCCACTTCATGCGCGTTGTGGAAGCCATCCAGCCGGCAACACAAGTTTCCTGTACCTTGATGAAAAAACAGCATTTGACGTTGTTTTGGACCATAATCATATAGTAAACATTAACCTGAACCCTTAAGTAGCCTACAGTAAAATAATTACAGCAGTGTAGTGATTTTAAAGCATGTAGTGATTTTAATGCAAACAGGTCATTGATACAATAAAATGTAACGATATAGTATGCAAAAACTTAACCCTAATGTCTCTGGCTTTGGCTTGGTGAAATAATCAACTGCTGCATGGGGGTCACTGACTTCCTGGCCTTGGCTATCTCTGTCAACAGCAGGATCATCTTCAGACTACAAAAATGATTAGGATTAAAAATTATGTTAGTAAACCACTAAAACTGCACTATCAACAAAATATAAGGATGGCAGTATTTGGTGTTAGTGCATATGGCTAAAAAGCAAACAAGCATTATTGTCATCAGCCTTACCATAACAATAATGGTGCTTTGCCTGGGATCCTCTCCTCTGTCCACAGCAGGATCATCTTCAATCTAGATAAGAGATTAGTATTGTTAATTATGCTAGTTTACCAAAACAACAACATCATCATCAGTAAATATTTAAAAGAAATAGTTTAATATCAGTAAAGTATGTACATGAGATGATGTAAGGTTATTAAGCCTTATTAAGCCAGACACATACACATTAGTGCTACACAATTAATCATATTTTCATCATGATCAAGATAATGACATACATACTAAATATAGCCAAGACAACCTGAACCGCTTGACAAATACAGGAAACATCCGGTCAGTGAATGGTGAGGCTAGCTAACACCAGGCTATGCTTTTCGCGGCATTAACTAATGTTAGACAAATGAGCATTTTCACCTAAAGCATCACCAAGTTCCAAACATAACTTACCATCATTATATCGCTGGTTCCTTGAGTGGGCTCTGTTCCCTGCTCTACCGTGTCAGAGTCCGACTCGTCATCATCCTTGCTGCTGCCAGTGCTGGGTATGGATAAACCCGGTCCCGAACGTCGACCACCAAATAGGTCCGTAATTTTTCGACTTGTTGCTGCAAGTTCCTCAAGGGATTTTTTTTTTCTATCCCTGAGCTTTTCAGCACCACCTTTGCGTTTTGGGGCTTGTTTTTTATTCTCCATCGGCCCGCTAGCTCTCAATTCTCCATCAAAGCTGTCAAACAGCGTTAGAGCAGCGTGATTGACAAGTGACAGCTGCAACAGGCTGAGAAATGGGTGGGACTTACCCACGTGGACGAAATTTGATTGGCTATCAGCATAGGCAGTGATACGTGAACACAGGTATAGCCTATCACAACAATAGCCGCCCGACCCAGCCCCCGAGCGGACCACAACGCTGTTGGCCGTTGTTATAGACTTTTTATCCCCCTTTCTTTTTCTTTTTCTCATGGCCCAGCCCACCGGCCCAACGGCCCACCGGGGAAATCCCCGGTATCCCCGTACGCCAGTCCGCCCTTGGTATTAATCCAAGCCTGCATTTACAATCTTCATGGCTGCAGATGTTAACTCCTCTGAGTGCAAGTGACCTTCAACCACACTTTGATATTTGTGTCAGTAAAGACGTACTGAACATGCATGTCTACTCTAAAGAATAGTGGGATGTTCAGGCTTTTCATTAAGTTTAGTATGTTTTATATAATGTCATGAACATCCTGTAGATCACGCCTGACTTTCACAGCAACTTCTCAATAAGAATGTGATCTGAGAACAGAAATAAAACACAATACAGTGGAACTATGAGTGAAAAACTAAACCATAAACAGTTTATGACAAAATGAGGGGTGTGAAGTGTTGTGTTCTTAAAAAGCCTAAAGAGCCAGTGTAATGCAGAGGTGCAGCTTTAATCTGCAGAGGTTAAATGAAGAGGTGCAGCCTTGCTTTGAAGGCAGCATCATTGTTCGTAAAATGGTTAATTCAGTTTTTATTTCCCCTACTTCTGACAGTAAGATTACTGTATATGTATAAGCTATATTTGCTAGCTTTATAGTTGAGCCTAGCACAAAGATTGGAGACGGAGCAAACAGTCACCCCATTTATGTCTGTATTTAACAAGCCGGGCAGCACCCCCTAAAACGTAAACATTACCGTGTTACATCATGTTTGTTCATCCAAAGCTTAAAACAAAAACATCTTCCTGTACTCTGCATTATGGTCAAAACTCTTTCTCTGCAACGTGTAGGTACTTTGAAGTTGCCAGGCAACCAGCAGACACCCCTGGAAGTCACTACTGCAAAGACATAACCCCCCACAGTAAAAGTCACACCACTCTACTAAATGATGTACTTCATAATATGTGGTAATTTCAGGAAGCTTGTGTTTAGAGTCTGAATCAAATTCATCTGAAAGATTTGCATGCACACACTTGGAATGTGACTCAGGTTTTCAGATGAATTTGAAAAACTTTCTCCCTTCTCTTCTGTGTAGTTTGCAGATTTTTGCAGATAATCCTTGGCTGACATCCCCCCTGTCTCTTCTTTCCTTTGAAGCTCAGTCTGAACCTGAGGAGTGCTGAAGAAGCCGGATGAACTCGCACCTGTTCAGATGTGCAGGGTTGATACGACAGAATCTTCATTAGCTTCTGTTGTGCCCAAACGCTGCTTAGCTCGGTTTGAGAAATGTTGTGTGTTTACTCACCACGGTCCAAGCACAAACACAAGACCATCTACTCGTCACTGTCTGTCAGTTTAGTTAGTTCGACATCTTGAAGTATGAGGAAACTATCTTACAAATGTCTAGTATCTGTTCTAAAATCACATAATGATCCTCAGCAGATCGACTTCATGGAGCTATGTGACACTTTCTTTAAAATAAACTATTGTGCATTATCTGTTCAAAAATGCCGCAGCAGTCTGTGGCTTTAACTTGACATTGACTAAATGTTGTACATCACTTTTGCACCATCAGCACTTTTGGTATATTGTTTCTGACCTTACATGAAATCTCTTCATTGCTTTGTCCTCTAAACACAAAAGAAACACACGACATGGATGCAAGACTCTCTGGTTCAGCAATTTATTCCAGCTTATAAATGTTCCCGAGTATATAAATGTCCACTGTTGACATGATAACTTTAATGTACAGTCTATATATGAGACAGAATCATTTTCAGTTTGACAGAATAAAGCAGGTGCAGAAGTGTGAGCAGCAAAGGATCATGGTCTAAATGATCTGGTTTGTTATGTCCTATTCAAAGAAGGTTATGGTGATGATCAGACAGATCGGTGCGACAGTAGTTCTGCTACTGATAAAGCACGCTGTACAGAAGAGGTTCAAATTATTATAACATGCTGATTCTCTCCTTTTTCACATTTCTGGGATGATGAACGCTACGTGTACGTGAAAAAATGAGCTGTAATAAACATTCAGAAGCACAATTGTGTACGAGACAAAGTATTAACCTTTGATACTATCACAAGAGAGTCAGATAACAGTCAGTATGACTGCAATGAAGCGACATCAAAGTTAAGATGTATCTTCTAATACACAGTTCTGATCACCGTGAAGTCTAACGGCCAAATTCCACCAGATGCGTGTTCGGTCCGTCTCCGCTCCGTTCCGGCAGCGGAGCTGATACGTTTCACTTTATTCAATGTGTGTGCTTCCACTGGGTCCGCTGCGCTGCGTCTCAGCTCCGGCAGTCCGGAGCCCTCCGGAGCAGATACGCAAGACTTCTATTTTTGTCGGAATGCCGGAGCACGACGCATCAATTCAGCACACAAAAGAACAAACGGGACGGGAAGTCAGACACCGATACAACATTAAAACATCCGGTTTATTTTCAGAATAAAAGACTCCGTTTTAACGGTTCAGAAAAACAACTGTATGTGTGTTTGTTTATGTGTTTATAAGGTTAATATAGAGTTTAATACCATGTACATTGTATTATCTCGCGCTGTTGGGAGTTAATCTTTAAAATACCGCGGGAATTCCTTTGTCTCTGCACCCCAGCTGACCGGCTGTGCTCTGCGTGCTGCGGACGGAGCACGCAGCCGGTGGGTATTGAAGGACGGGGGTGCACGGAGCCGTCACGCACCGGAGCGGACACGCAATGCACACGGATCTGGTGGAAATTCGGCGTAACAGCCCGTGTCCACTTAGCGTCTTTTTTCTGAGCGTCTTTTTTCATTTGTTTTCAATGAGCAGAAAGCATTCACAGGAGAAAGCATTTCAAAGCACTCTGAGCGCTCAAGTTGAAAATCTTTCAACTTTTTAGAAAGGCGATGTTGACGTTACCGGCGCTCTTTTCCAAATGTATGATATTCCCCGTATTTTTGCTGCCAACGTATCATGTCTTGTACCAACACCCTCTTTGCTCCGTGTCTGCTGGGGTGAAAAGCAATCTCAAATCTAAAACATGCAGTAAAAAGTAACGGAGCAGTGTCGGTCATGGACAGGACGGACTTACAGCGCTTTTCTGCCCGGACAAAATGCTAGGTGGACGCAGGGCCTTAGCATACATTTTACAAGAAAGTTACACAAGCTGGATAATTCAGATTTTCTTTCTTTAAGCTCAAAAAGATTTCCTGATCAACTCATATAGATTATTTAGTTTTATTTATGTTAGATCTTACATCAAAGGCCACATATACACAAGATAAACATTAGAGGGGAGCTAGGTATGAAACATTACCCGTTCTTCATGGTAATTTATCTTCTCAACCGCTGGAGTAAACAGATGTGGCCTGGCATGGAAACTTACATTTTGAACAATTGGATGACCCTGATGAAGACCACAAGCTGAAACATGTTGGTCTAATAAAGTTGATCTTCGTACTACAAGTGTTACTGGAGCTGAAGATGTGCCGAACATTTCTACTCTGCTTCTTCGTGGAAATTGAAATTCAGCAGTAAAATTCTCATGGTCAAACCAATGCTTCAGAAGAAAGTTTTATGAATTTTTGATGCTGCTGATTCAAGTTGACAACACAATGTGAGAATACCAGCTGGGTAAATAACCCTGATGTATTACAAAAATATGAATTCTACTAGCACAGAGCTCCAGCTGTCTGCAGCTATTCCACCAGCTCAATTCCTTTGTTTGAATTTAAATGGTGCATTACTGGCCAGGTTGTCCTCACATTGATCCCAAGGGGCTTTTTTTTTTGATAAAAGTTAGATAATATTCAGTGTCCCAGTAATTAAGAAATACATGTGTGTTCAAAACATTGAGTAGTACTTCTAGCAGTTAATTTGGCATACTTTAAATAGTGCAGATTTACCAAAATGTAAACAAATGTAGGTCTAAAAAGGAAAACAGAACCTGAAAGATTAAAGCAGCAAACACATCTTCAGATCTCTCTTTCTGTGTCTCCATTTTGGGTCCCAAACAGGCCTAAATATTGGTGTTAGCATGCTGTTGTACATCAGTTTAGCACAAACATTGTCAACATACCCAAAAAAGTAAATAGAACATTTTCATTTTTGATATTTTTTTCTTAAATGTAAAAGTTCAACTTTCACAGGGACATTGCTCCACATAGGAATTAAGATAACGGTATGATATTGTGGCTGATATTATGACTGAAGTGGGGATGAAAAAATACCAATGTCTATGCTCCATGCATGATTTAAGTAACCGGCCGCGCAGGTATAGTGATACCACCTCAACTAGAGACAGATTTTTGTCTAAATGTGTCTTAAATCTCACACAGTGGTTTACCAGAATCTGCATGTGACCTAAACTACTAAATGGAAACTGTTTTTCAGTCCCATGGTCATGCAAGATGAGGAATAAGTCACTAATAAGATGGCGATAATTTGGTAATCCTCTATGCAGACGATACCATATCTTCCATATCTAATACGAGGTCTATGAACACTGTGTTGGCTCTGAGTTGAGTGACGATGAGGTAAAGGCACCTGCCAAAAGTGTTTTGTGAAATGACTTTTCAAAATTTCACTTTTCAGTTAATCTCTTTTTTTTAGCTGTAAAATGAAAAAAATAGATTCACAGTAGTTTACAGCAGTCACAAACATTATACTCAAAATTGGAAAAATACTAGTTTCTGTAATTCCCTGACGTTTGTACTCGGTCGACACAGTCTCAAGACAGTTTATGACATAACGTTTAAAAAAGCTGTCACGTACGAAATTGTCGACATTTAACACATACTTCCCTTTTTTATTGCAGTTAGCAATTCATCATAAACTAACGATAGGTATTCCATACCTCTATTGAGAAATACTTTTCATGTCAATTAGAACAAAAACCATAATGTGGTCACTGCACAAAACGTAAGCACTTTCTAGGCTTTCTTTCTAAAAGCTCCCAGAAGGCTTCTGTTCGTATCGTACGAGAAACACATCACGTCACATCACGTGTTTCATAACCTTGACTTGAAATACATTGAAATAATAAAGTTAGTCAGTCTGACACTGCTAAGACAAAAGGGACATCCATGTCTATCTACATAATCTCATGTTTGATATCTTCCCAACAATATGACAAACAGAACTAAGATAAGGTTGACTCAGTACATGATATACACATTAGAAATAATAATATATAATCTGAAGCATTATAATTAATACAGTGATAATACAAGAGTCTTATAAATCATCAAAAACCCTGGAGTCACCACGCTGGTCGGGGCAAAGTAACGCTACATATTTTACACACTGCAGGTCTGTGGCGTGTCTCTAATGTTCTCGCATTGCTCTTACAGACAGCAGCGCTTTCAGAAATCACAGCCTCTCCTTGTTGGCTCATGATTGCAGTTGCTACACTCTTTATTTTTCACAAAAAGCTGTCACACAGCAGGACGTCCCAGCAGTTACTCATCTTCTTTGGATGTCTGCGGGACAACAACCAGCTCCTCCTCAAAGCAGCGCCTGAAGAAGGTGAGCACTGCGTTTAGCATGTAGTGTTGACTCTTTGTGGAGGCAATGTTGTGTCCTTCATCTGGGAAAATCTGAGAAGAAGGAAAGAGAAAATGAAGTGTCTTTCATATAAACTTTTGTTCCATTAATTAACCCTTCTGATTTCACAGGTTAAACATGGGTTTGTATGCTAAATCAAACAACTGTAGAGGCTTTGATGCCAATCCAAAAAATCAATCCAAATTAAATAAGGAAAAACAAAAAATTATTAAGGTCTTATTTTATCAGGAAAGCAAAATGGGATTTGACTGAGAGAAGAGAAAGCGGCAGATACCTGGAGTGTGTAGTTCACATTCGATGCAGACAGCAGTTTCACCAACTCAGCAGAATGCTGGAAATGAACAGTAGCTGAAAAAAAGACGGTTACAATCAACTCAACCCACCTTTAAACATGTTATCAACCAGGTAAAAACAAGAAGGCACATATAGACACATATATTGGCCACCCCAGGTCCTAAAAATCCTAAACTGTGATTGTCTATTAGCCCCGTCAGTGGCGGGACTTGTGTTAAAACCAACTATTAATGCTTTATTTAGCAAAGACTGTGAGTTTTTTTCTTTACATATCAATATAACATATTTTCTTTTGTTTGTACTTTAAATTGTAAATAAAACTTTGCACATCTATTTCTTTAAACAGGTGCTTAGAAAAGTAATGCACTCTGTCTTACATGCAATGAACTCACTGGCAATGTGTTAGGACTAAACCATTGCCTAATAATGTACTTTTGCAAGTTAGACTGTGCAGGAGTTTGCATGCAATCTTTTAAGTACGTTAACGTTGACTTTGAACATAATCATGTTTTTGTGTCATTAAAAAATGACACATTATCTTGTGTCGTTATAACGTAGATATTATTGGTGAAGTTTGAATGGGTAAATAATTGATATTTGTGTGTGTTTGTGTGCACATCACGTTTTAGGCCACCCCTGCATAAGTCAGTGCCCCAGTTCGGCCACCCGAGTCAAAAAGGCTGGACACGCCCCTGCACATTAGACCTAAAGTAAAGACTAAAGTTGAACCTGTCAAAAAAGCCTGATTAATACTTATGCAAATAAGTTGTATTGCCTGTTCAGATACTCACCATCTGCTGTGCCGTGGATTATAAGAAAGTTCAAAGGTTCAGGGACTGAGAAGTTACCGATGAGACTGGAAATCTGACAGAGCAAAAACACAATAAAGTTACCCTCCACTCCTGAATTATCATCCATGACTCAAACTAAAATCAATTTAATCACAAGTTTAATGAATTCTATCGACACATCAGGAATTTGTGCGGTTGCATAAACAAAATCAACAAAGAACACAAATTATTTGTTATATAATTCAGTGATATTCTCCAGAAACCATTCAATCCAATCAAAGAGGAAAAAGTGAATACTCTAGATTATAACTCTTCAGTTAAAAACGGCAAATGCAATGCTGAAAATACATCAGTCGTACCTGATATTTGTGATCCTCTCTTGCTGGGGAGCCAAAGTATTTCTCCGCTTCTGCCGACCCTTTAAAAAGAGGAAAAAGAGAAAGTTAATAAAGAGATACAGACAGCTCTGCTGCTTTAATTCAATCAATATTCAGTCAAGATTACACGTCTGATGCCTTTCCATCTTTCTTTTTCACTCCACATCAGGCATTGTGACAAATAGAAACTGTCAGTCATCATTAATGCTCCTCTGCTTTTCTTAATAGATTACCACAGAGTCAGTGGAGCTTTTGTATAGTTACCTCAGTTTGCATGGACATGTCTATTGTCATACACTGAGCTTAAAACTTGGTATTAGTACAAATCACATGAAATCACAAGCTATACATATTCTAGTGAATATCAGTGCAGGTATGAGTTCATGTTTCTTCACTGTATACTCCTTCTCTTACCAAAGAGTCTCCAGTTAGTTATAGGAGCCACGGCGATGCCACACTGGAACAAAGAGCTGTGGGAGAGGAGCAGGACGGAGGAGAGAAATCCTCCATATGCCTGGAAAAAAAGAATATGGCTGCTTTTAAAAGAATATTTGGTAAGAAAATATTAATTGTTTAAGTGATGCATACAGAGGCTAAGTTACCTTTCCATACACCCCAACTCTGTTTCCATCGATATAAGGTAATCTGACCAGATACCTGAAAGTACAGAATGAGTTAACTGGAAAGTCAAAGAAGTAGTTATCTTCCTAAAATACATAAGGATCAAATGTTGTTCCTGTTTCATGCAAATTCAGGAACATTTGAATAGATGTTACGCTCAAATAGTTTTTACAAATAAAGCAGGTATGTTATTAAGATGAGGTCTTCTTTGTGTAAAATTCTCCATCTGTGTTTCCAGACAGGTTTGGTATAAGGATACATCATGTTAGTCCAACGTGCCCCCACTTAATGCTTCATATGATATCATTAGAAAAGTCATGCCCAATTCTGCAAAACATCCAATGTATTTCTAGACATCTCATACAGATGCAAAAGGTAGCATCTGTTTAGCTTCTGTTTTTGTTGTTTTGGGTTGAAAAGCACATGTCTGTTTTCGGTGAATTGTTTCACAACTCATCCATTTTTATTATATTAAGGCTTAGAGTTGGGCATGACTCGGGCGTGGCTGATTTGACTGACAGACGGATGCGTAGTAGCTGTTTGTCAGGAGGCTTTAGTCCCGCCTCAGATCCACCTCTTTGCTTGTTGCTAGGTTGAGTGAAAGTTAGTTTGAGACAGTATTTCCAATATGGAAACCACCATTGTCGGGCTTCAAAACTCTGCTTCAGAAACCATTGGGTGACATCACTGAGACTATGTCCATGTTCTATACAGTCTATGGTAGGACCAGTATGCACAGTGAACGAGAAAGTCATGGTTGGTTGCATGGAGGTGACATTAATAAACCTACACAAAGTACAAAGTCAGCTTTTTGATTTTGAGATGAGAAGCCTTAAACACGATGACACAAACACATGAACATATAGAAAATGTAATCAGTTTGACTAAAATGAACATCAATTTAAGGAAATCTGTCAGAAAACATTACTAAATGAACGAAGGCAATGGTGTCAGCAGTATTTTTCAAACTTCACACTAGTATAGTGTTTTTACCTGGTCATTTATCAACTGTACCCTTTAAAAAAAAAAAAAAAAAAAACTTACTCCAGAGCAGCGATCTGGTCCTGAACATCAACAGTGCCCAGTCTCTGGTGGACCTCATGCAGGATCCTCTGACCCTGGAACCCACTCCCCCGGCCGTCCAGACGAGCCACGATGACGCTGTCTGAGCTGACCAACACCGAGTCCCAGTTTAGAGAGAAACGCTCACTCACAGCCTGACCACTGGGGGCGCTGTCACTGAACAGAAAGAAAAAAGTAAGAGTTGAGTCAAATGAGAGGTCAAAGGATTTCATAAAAATTCCTCAACACTCCAAAATAAACCCTGAAAAATACAAACAACCACACAAGGGCAATGGTTCCTAAAACTTGTTACTCGCTGTATCTGGTAAGCTGGACTCATTTTTCCACTGTTTTATTAAACTCATTTGTAAATCATAAAAAAAAAAGTAAAGATAAGAGGCAGACTTTTGTAATTACAGGCATTTGTTCCTCACTGTAGCCTTTTCATTTAATAAATTATTCAATAAAATGACTGCATTATTAAACATATTAAATTAAGCAATCAAACATGCATTAAGAGGCCCTCCATAATAAAAAGAGTTTATTTGAGAAAAGAACGTACTTACAGAATCAGTAAGAGTGGATGCTCCATTGTTTCTTCCATTTTTATTGGGACGATTAACTCCAGACGAAGTTCTACAAAAGAAGTCGACAACAGAATTTCATGCATTATTGTTAGTAACCAAGGATACATTTTCCTTCTACATGATTTTCTAAATAAAAGCCAAACATTCAGTGTACATGTAAGAGTGAAGATGAGTCACAATGGGGACTTAGTTATGTGCTGCATGTTCATACATATTTCTATCTGACCACATCAAAGCTTAAACCCTAAGATCAGGTCAGCACAGCAGCTGCATTAGCTTTGTCTGTACTCATTAACCAATCCAAGTGTACATACGTGTACTATGACCTATTGTATGTTAGGTGTAGCAATGATTGAATTTTCATCTAAACTGGTTCTTTACACTTCTGTGTAACGTTCAGAATCAAGAAGTAAATGAGTCACCTGCAGTCACTTTAAAAAAAAAGGTGGTGGTTTTTAAGATGGCAGTGGTGTAGGCGATGACAATGGGGATGACACTGGTGATGGCAATGGTGATGACAATGGGGATGACCTGCAATGGTAATGGCGATGGAAACGGTGATAACGATAACAATACTGATAATGGTAAATGGTAAATGGACTTCAGCTTGTATAGCGCTTCTCTAGTCTTCTGACTTCTTCTCAAATCGCTATAATCGTGAAATAAGTCGGGGGCAGGTTAGAGACCACAGCCATGTTATCATACCATATGAACGTTAAAGAGTTCTTTGACATACCGTAGTTGTTGATTTGTACAGTTCTTCTTTCCCACTTTGGTATCGTCCTGTTCATCAGCACATTCGTCAACACTGAGTTGCTCTCCAGAGTCTTGTGTTCTTTAGGAGGACAGTTCAGATATCAGACATGATTAAAATCCAACAAGTGGATCAAATAATAAAGGATCAATAAAGGATTATCTTAAAATAAAAAAAAGTAAAATTCTTTTCAATGTTCTACTTGACAAAAACTTGTGTTACTTGTTAAAACGGAGGAAGGACGAAGGTGACTTTTAAAGTCCCAGGACTAATAAGGGGAATACCCCACCATTAAACCTGGTCACTTTTTTTTACCGATTTTTGGGGTCTAAATGACCAATAGGTGAAACATTTTTTGTGAACTCCAGTAGATTGTGTCAGTTGGCAGCGGCTAGATGGGCTATCTACTGCAACCTACATATAATCCTTCAGGGCAAATGGTCTAGATCAAAAGACATGTTAAGATTTGCCTCATCCAGTTTGTATATTTAATTGTGTGACTTTTTTGTTTTGAATGGTTAGTTTTCAGAACATTTTCTGGTACACACAGTATCAAAAAAAACTATCAAGTAGTAGTAAGACCTTTATTCTGTTAGGTTAAATCAAACAAATGTTCACAGGAGTCTGGTGCCTTTGAAGAGAGGGATGCAACGGCTGTTTTCCTTTTCAAAAAATGCATATTCTCCCATGTCTACCTAGTGTTTTCTTCTGGGCGCCAGCTTGTTTCGTTAATTGTTTTCAATGAGGAGAGAGTCTTTGCAGCAGCAGGCGGCTGCCCGGAGGTTAAGCGCAGCGCCTAGCTTCTTTTTTCCACTCAGAGCGCTGATTGAAGTTGAAAATATTTAAACTTTTCAGAAAGGCGCTGTTGACGTCACCAGCGCTCTTTTCCAAATGTATGATATTCCCAGTGTTTTTGCCCCCTACAGATCGTGTCTTGTACCCACATCCTCTTTGCTCCGTGTCTGATCGGGAAATAAACAATATCAAATAAAACATGAAGTAAAAAGCAACCGAGCAGTTTCAGTCATACAGCAGCCATTGTCAACAGACTGTTGTCTTGGAGACAGGATGGACGTGCAGCGCTTTTCTTCTCAGCGCACAAACGCTTCATGCAAACACTCCTGAGTGCACAGCCAGCGCCTTTCTGCCCGGAAAAAACACTATGTGGACACGGGCCTTCCCTCTGCAATAACATGTATTTCAAGGTATCCTTTCTGTAATATTGTCAAAAAAATGAAGGGGATTGTTCATAAAGAGTCCCATTGACACAGCTCTTAATTTAATCTCAAGTACCGGTGCTCAATGTCATAATCACATCCACAATTCCATTTTTTAAACACTCATTCTTTCCAAATGAGTCAATCGATTAAAGCACTTTTCAGTCACAAAAAACAATCAATAGAATAATAATCATAATCACTATAAATACATGTGCCTGATGCAATTAAGTAAACGTGTGTTAGTGCCAGAAAACTTACCGTTCATATCGCTGAGCTTGTGAAGGGTAGTTTGGGGTATTCCAGGACCTGAGAGGGGGGGGGGATGTTAACGTCAGTGTGCAACTTACCAGACTTTTATTCACAAGGTTAAGTGTTTAAAGAAACGTCTTGGTAAATAGCAAGAAAACAAACAATATTCAGTGGGAAATATGTTTGTGTCCTTGGTGTGAGTTACACTTCGATCAAAGCTGTCTGAGAGTTTGTTTATTGATGTCTGGGGAAACACTTGTGCAGTTCAAGGTATAGGTATATAGATATTTATTATGATGTTTGTGCATGAAGATATAGCTATATTTCGTTGGATACATTCCTCCTGAATCCAAAAGAGGATAGCTCAACAGATAAGCTAACAGCTGCTAATCATACAGGTCAGCAGACTGTGTGCTCTGATCATTTTTCCAGACTCAGGAATTGCCAAAAAAAATTAAAAATGGATGAACAAAAGCAGCTTCCATAGTTACAGATGTGCCTGTGTGGAGATATGCACGAGTGTGTAGCCAAGCTGAAGTGTAGTAAAGCATTGTTGTTGATATTTATTTGCTAATGTTTGAAATAGAAGTGTTTGTTTTTAAGGTTGTTTGGACATCAAATCGATATCTAAACGTATGTCCCACGCTGTCCCGCACAAACATACTCTCTGTCCATCATTTAGGTCTGTTAGCACCCGGTCACCAGAAACCCCTTAGCGTGGCAAGTTTAAATACTGTGTAGACTTCTTTCTCAGTTTTAGATTTTGCTTCTAACTACACCCCCGCTCTTAAAATGAAAGATCAAATATTTTGTTGAGGTTAATATTTCATCGTGTAGAAGATCTTGTAATAACGAAGGAGTATCAGGGCCACTATGATGGGGATCAAGATTAAAGTCATAAACTAATGAGAATACATTTGGAAATGTAGGAGAAGAAAGTCGTAAGAGAAGATTGTTGTGAATTTACGAGAATAAAGTCATAAATGAAGTCTGTAACACAGACTGGCTGAGCTGCTTTAAAGGTCCCATATTCAGCTTTTTCTGGTTTTATATGCTCTTTAGTGTGTTCTCCAGGTGTCTTGTGCATGTTTAGGCACATCTATGTGCAAAAATTCAAAGTCCGCGGAAACGCGGCTTCTCCTACCTCCTCCTGTTAGCTGTAGCAGTAGCTGCATGTAACGCTCGGTTCTAGCCCCCCTCGTTGAAAATTGGCAGTGTGATATCACACTGCGATGATGTCACTGATCCAAGCCCATTGGCTCGTTGTGGCAAGCACAAGCTCATGCTGCACATTAGCTACATTTCCAATATGGTAAAAGGGGCGTAACATTTCCGAGAATTGTCCGAACGACTGACCAATTACAACAGAGCAGATCGGCCAACCAATCAGGTCAGACTTGGCACACGTGGGGACCCTGCTCGGGGGGGATTCAGAGCGTTGCAAACACAGGCAGATGAGACGGGCTGCATCGATCGTCAGTACATGAAAACAGACACTTTTTTTGAACATTAGTGATTGTGAACGTACTTTAGTAGGCACATACATTAGATATATGAACCCCAAAAAGAGCATAATATGGGATCTTTAAAACAACAGTTTGACGAGGTCTCTAAATATCTGATCAGTTGTGTTGGGGCTTTACTTTTGCAGATATGAAGCTACACGTTCTTTTGGCACATCAGCATCACGTTGTCATGAGTATCAGGACCCTGAAAAGATAATGAAAGAAACTGGAGCTTATCCAGAGAGAGGACCACGCTGACATTTTCTCTTTAGTGGCTTGGAGGGTTCCTCCTTTCATCATGTTTTGCGCAGGCAGATGGCTGCTCTTCTGATACAACCTTTCAGAATAATCATTTCAACCAAAGCCTCATTTAAATCGAATTACAAATTTCATATTGTAAATTAAAGACTTTATTCTTCTCTCTCCTAATACTCGTCGTTCATTATCAATGATTCAACTTGTGCTAATAAATAAAAAACTGTGACACACTGACTCAGCTCATTAAATATTTACACTCAGATATCTTACTCTATTAACTTGTATTCATGTTTATTAACCTCTCTGATAACATTGTAGATATAATGAATGTGCTCAGCCTCAGGGTTGTGAATTATAATTTAAAATCATCTGAACACATAATATTCTTCTACAAATAGCTTCCTGTCGTGCCAAGCTAATCCCATAATAGAATAATGATGGTGTTGTTGTCTTGGCGACGCTGCTGTGTTACCTCTGCAGTTGAGAACGACGTTTTGATAGCTTGGGCTGAAGATGGCGTCGTAGTAGGTGCACTTTGGTTTGAAGAGGGAGCAGGTGAGACATTCTTTCTGAAATGGATCCACAGTGTAGACTCTGTGAAGAGAACAACAGAGGTGTGGGAGGAAGAAACTCATATCAGAGGTTTGACACTTCTGAGCTAAAAGACGAGAAATAAATAAAGAGAAATGAGCCCCAAATGTGAAGCCGTTAACAAGTCGACACAAGTGCAAGCTTGAGTCCATCCACATTTCGCTGCATGCTTTTAAACGTGTGCACAGAAACAGTATGGAAGTGTCTGAAACTTTATGAGTTTTGATGTTTGTCCTGTTAAGAAGTGAAATCTACACGTTACCTGTACAGTTGTCGTTGTGTTGATCCCTCTTCTGTACTCAGGAAATAACTGAAAATCATAAATTGAACCTTTCATTTTATAGCTCATGATTTATTGTATTCTATTTCACACTTTATAATAACATGGTACGCTCAATGACTTCTGCTTACACTGAGTTAGTGCTCTCATCATAGGCTAAGATTTGAGAAACTTCCCAACTTCCAGATGTCAGGTGACGCAGGTTGACCTCTTGACCTTCAGACTGAGACAACAAGAAGAGAATAGAATAAATCGTTACTGTTCACCAGAGGTGGAAAATTTGCCTTTGGCTCTCCAGAAACAAAAACTGCATAAAAACATTCAGGCAGTCAGAAAACAACACAACACAGACGAGAGAACATGTTAACCTCACAGAGTGCAATGCATGCACCACTTCTTAACCTCAACTCTCACTTTTATTCCTCTTACTATCTGCTCAGAAACAAGGCCTCCGGTTCATTTACTATCCAACACTCTCCTTAATGAATTCACAATTCTCCGGTGTTTCAGGAAATAGAATACGGATATCATTTAAAATGATGAGTCTTCAAAAAGGAATCATTGAAGCAGTAACATTGCAAAAATGTGTGTTTTTTAATATTTGAAATATTTGTACCTGGTTGGAGATCATGGTGATATGGTTAAAGGTCCCACGGCCACCATGTTTCAAGGGCATGGTGATGAAGAATGTGGAGCAGTCTTTGGAAAATGCTGGCTCTTCATTCTGGGAATAAAGACAAACAGCAAACCAAGAGACGTAGAAAGAAATACATGATGCCATTGAGAATATCAAATGCTTCAAACGGCGTAAAAAAAAAGTTTCGGTTTCGGTTGTGTGAAAATAGACTGATGTACTCACCTGACGGTCGAGCCACTTCTCTGAAGTCATCACGTGTTTCTAATCAAGATCACACGATTACGTCAGTACCTAACATTTGAGTGAAGACCTACAAATGAACAACTATAAATGCCTTACCTTTGTGCATTCGCTCGTTGTGACATCACACAGGGAAAGAATTGACATGTTTTGAGCTCGATTGACCCAACGCACACTCAGCCTCTCCTTAGTCACCCACTTCACCATCGTGATGTAGTACTCACTGAGGAGACAAAGAGGACATGATTGATTGTTTATATTTTAATGTCATGGGTTTATAAGACTCCAGACACACAGCTGCAGTGGTTCAACAAGTCAGAACATTATAAGGTTGTATGCTCCTCTAACTCGCTCTTCTGACTATTGCTTAAAGTGTAGAATCTTGTGATATCTATATTTATTAAAAATGGACTAAACCTCTGTTATATTTTATTGTTGAGTACTTACATTACCTCAAATATTATCAAAAGTTATTAAAGCCAGAGAAATCCTTCATTTTATAGTTATAGGGATGTGACTTGTCGTTGTGGCCGCCATGATAGAGCTGCCATGACAGACACGACATGTTTATCGTTGCCGTGGAAACACCGGATGTTACGTCAAAGACCGCTGCATAAGGAAGTTGTTAGATGTTATTGTTTTGATTGAGAGCCCCCTGGTGGCAGAATATACACACTGTGCATTTAAGGTCCCACAGGTTTTACTCTGAACTTGGAAAAACCGCATTTCCCTTTTTCGCTCCTAATATGTGGACTAATTTAAAACACACTCAGGATTAAAACTTTTTTTTCCTTTTGGACAAATTACGACAATGATCTCAAACCACTTCGCCACAGTGTGTGATGGTTTTATGGAGATCACCTGACTTTCATGTTTTATTTGTGCTCCTTTTTGTAACTCCACATCATTGTAAATGAGGGAAACCTCAATGATTTTTGTAGACATTCAAACCCATACATCCATTATCTTTACTGCTTTTCCCATTCAGGGTCGCGGGGTTGCTGTAGCCGATCACAGCTGTCATTTGGCGAGAGGTGGGGTTACACCCTGGACTGTTAGCCAGCCAATCACAGGGCTGGCGAACATATAGAAGGAGATAACCAGCCACACTCACATTCACACCTACGGGTAATTTAGAGTCACCAGTTAACCTCACGAGCATGTCTTGCCTCACGAGCATGGACTGCGGGAGGAAGCCGGAGTACCCGAAGGGAACCCACACATGCACAGGGAGAACATGCAAACTCCACACAGAGAGGCTCCTGTCCGACGGGGATTCAAACCTGGGACCTACTCGCTGTGAGCCAACAGCACTAACCACTGAACCACCATAAACAGACTAAATGAATGATATTAGTTATTACTTTAATAAGACTTTTAATCGTACCTCTTTTCGAAGCTGTCAGGAGGTCTCAGTTCTGTTGTTATAGAGCTCCCGTCTACAGTGACCACGTAGAGTCTGACGCTGGGATTGATTTGACCCATCTAAAGTAAAAACAGAAAAAAAGTGAAATGGCTTTTTCAAGTAAAGGAGGAAATGGCAATCTGACAAAGCATATGTGCATGCACAGAAACAACAACAATAAGCGCTGACAACACTCTGCACTCGTTTGCTTTTTTTTATATGCTGTCATACTGAACAATGACAAAAGGACATGAAACATGGAGAGAAAACACTGAGTTCCTGTATTCTGTTTAAGCCCTGAAGCTAGTGAGTTGTTTTTCTTGGCGTACGCCTTCCTCAAAAATAGTCCTCATTAGTCTACATGACAATGGAGATCTCCACAATACAGCACAACCCATCTCCAACATGACAGACAGTATCTACTCTGCTTATTTCTATTGTTTATTTGTGTCTACACCTCCACTCCTCCACTCTCTGAAATACTTCTTCAAACCGCTTTATTCTAATCTACTGAATAAAACCATGAACAGAAAAACGTTCATGGGTAATGAAGCTATATTATGAAACAAACACATATAAACCTGCTAATAGTCATGATTTAACAGTCAATACTTAGAACAGGGCCACCAGTATTAGCATACAGTACATGTAGCTATTTGTAATAATTTGATAGATGAGCTTTAATATCCACATCTACAGAAGCTCATTGCATTCACATGAGAAAACAAACCGGCTCTGTTTTTCTGAGTTAGGAGATAATTATCTCAGGATAATGAGCTACGGGGTTCTTGTGTTTCTCTGGACAACACTGTCGCCTCCGTTGAACGGTGACAGATCCAGTATTTTTAGCTATTGCCTTATTGTCTCTTTAATCACCACGTCGTCAGCCTGAAAGCCTTTCAGATGCATCACGCTATATATGAGTGAAGTATGTCTGATCGACGCAGCTGATCCTGACAGACCAGAGTGAGGTTTAAGTCTGAACTGCAAAGATCTAAGCTACCTGCACAACATAAACAAACTTATAACAATACCATCTACCTAAAGACAATTTAGCTGCACCCAGAATTAGATCTAAGTCCGGAGAGGGGGGGGGACCTTTAGTTAATGTGGTCCCTCTCTCTGGAACAAACTTCCTGCTGACCTGACGTCCATCACACCTGTCTCTACTTTTAGAGCAAAACTCAAAACCATCCATTCTCCGAATACGAAGAGTTACTTTTTGCATGTGTGTGTGTGTGTGTGTTTGCTTGTGTGTGTATATATGATCACTTGTGGGGTAAATGATGTTTGCTACACGGTGTGTACGGTTTTATTAATTTGATTTCTGTATCTTATTCATGGATATGGAAACATTTCTTTGTATGCTGTGTTTTTAACCTCAATGTAAACCACATTGAGCTCACCTGTAATGAAATGTGCTTCATAAATAAATTGCTATTGCTATTAACCAGTATGTGGGTATATGACAACTGGACCAGGCTATAATAAGGTACAGTTTGCTGACATGAAACGTCCCTGGATGATTCTCTAAAGGGCCTTCCCTTTACTGTATATTGACTCACAAGGAGATACCCACGATAATGTATCCCCCTGTGACTGAAGCAAGAAGTACGACTGTCAGATTGTAAAGCATCAGTGATCCCAGAGACAGCAGGAAGAAAGGCAATTAAATTGCAGCTTCATTAAATTCCACAATATTACAAAACTGACCCCAGACAAGGATAAAAGCAGCAGACTCGCTGTATGTGTACACAGTTTTTACACACTGTGTGGGAAACGCTGAGATGAAGTGTGGCGCTTCATTAATTAGACGCCCTCCTATGATCCCCCTCCCCCATCTACGGTTATGAACCGTCAAATGAGCTTGCCCTCTACCTTATGACCCCCATTCCGCCAGTTTTCCAAAACCCATCTCCCATCTAAGAGGCGTTTGAAACGCTTAACATCTGCATCAAAGAAAGGGAGGTGTGTTAAGTGTCCATTCTGAAGCATATCATACTCCCATACCTCCCAGTTGCCACAGATCCATACTGCTGCCCCTCTTTCAAACAGGAAAGTCAATCTAGCATGAATAACACAAGAGGAAGATTCACTTATCTTCATGGAGAAGCTAAAGCAGAGGGCCTAGGTTTGCATTATTCAGTGTGCTTGTTTGATCAAATAAAGAGGAAGTTAAGGAACGTGCATCCCTCTGCAAATTACAGTAGATAGTTGAGATGGAATGGTAGATGACAACACAATCAAAAATGAACACACATAAGAACAATTTAAACACATATTAATAGAAATATCTTGCACTTTTCAACTATTTTGGGGGCTTTCTTTTCTTTAACATCGGTAGCTGAAGAAGAGGGGTGTGGTGGAGGCAATTAAAGATTTTGAAGTTTCACATTCACCTTGTTTCAAAGCGGGGTTGTGGACACAAGGTGAACAGGAACAGCCAAGACAAAACCAGTGTGCAAATCTTGCAAGAGACTAACCACTAGGGGTGGGAAATAAAATCATTTTATGTAAAAATCGAGATTCTTATCCTCTGAGATTTGTATTTGTATAGATTCACTTTCAAAAATCGATTTTTTGGCTAATCAGTCACTTCATGCTAAGAGCTAAGGCTAGCTCTTTCACTCACGAGAATGCCAAATGGAGCAGCAAGAAATGCATCCAGTCTCACAGATGACTTGAGTAGATCTTGAAGTATGTACTAATTCAAAAATACACTTTGAATCATGAATCCATGAATCCAGAACCCAGAATCATTTACAGATTATGAATCAAATCATGACCCAAGAATCGAAATCAAATTGAATTGTGAGACACCCAAAGATTCCCAGCCCTACTAACAACCGGCACAAATAACTCAACCAACAGGATGCAGCACATAAAGACGCCACATTGTGAAGCTCCAGACATCAAAACAGCCACAAATATTACTAGGTATGTTGTGGTTTTGGATTTGGGCTGATGATTAACACGATCGAGCATAAAAAAGCCAGCATTACATGCTGCTCAAACTTTTAAGATCTACCTTTGGATAAGGGTACTCCTTGCCCCTTGGATAGAGAGAGCCTGTGAAGCGGGGCAGCAGCATTGTGGGAACCAGGGTATTGTTGATGTTGAGGTAGGCCAGTCTGGAGCCATCAGGTGACCACCAGTGAGCCGTCTGAGTGTGTAACACCTCCTCTGAGAAATGAAGACAAGAAGAATCATTCAGCATTAGCAGAGGGAGTACATTAAAATTGAATTCCCTCTCCTACTGCTCCACTTTTTAATTTCAGGTAATTAAATTAACTTGTGTTTACAATCAATATATACCATTCCATGTAATATAAATGGAGGAATTTTAAACTAATTGACCAATTGAATGGCATTTATGAAACTCTGAGATTGATGACTTAATTGATTTATTACAAATTGATACGCACTGCTCTAAATGGGATGTGATGAATGCCATAGTTCATTTAAGAGACGAAGAAATTCAAATGAACATTCAACTAGGTCCAACAAAGTGGCAGCTGGGGTGGGGGGTTCTCACAAACGCTTAATATGTATTGCCATTAACAGGCTAACAGAATTAGCGTAGCGATAATGGTCATTTTAACTTAGGAAACAACCCATTTTACTTAATGATTAGTGAAAAAAATAAATTCTGAGAGATTCTAAGTTAGTTTTTGAGTAACTCTAAAGTCTGTAACGCTACAGTTGTGTTACTGGTCAAATGTCAGGGTCCTGTGGGCTGAATTAATTTAGCCCAAATGATCAGCAAAATCAGCGAGGCGTGACAAGACATCTCTCAATCACTTACACAACAAAAGTGAATGAAAGAGGATACCACAGTAACTGGGCTTTAATAAATACGACCATTTAGGGATATCCTGTGTTTTTCTTGTAAGAATGAGTTGTTTGTTATTTGAGTAATTTTCTCATCTTTTATTGTAAAAGAAAAATACATTTAAACCAACCGTCCCTGATCCAACGTTTCCGACTTGATGACTCAGCAGTCTCTCTTACCCTCATACAGCCAGTCTGTGATGCCGTTAAAGACGAGCCCCTCCTGTCCTGACGACGTGAGCCTCCACGAGCTGCTCTGAACATCTGTTTTGTAGTAAATGTTGTTTTCAAATATGTAAACCTGCAGGAGAAAATAAAGGTTATGACTGGAGCACCACCAGAGGCTGTGACAGCAGCAACACATGAAACACGCACAGCTTTCTGGAGACAAAATACATTTAACAGTAGAAAGATGGTCAGCTTGTTTTCACTTATTTACGCTGTGTAGTATTTTAAGAAACATTAACAATTAAAAACTGTATCTGAGTATTTTTAAACCAGGGCCTTCTTTGATTTGACATATTTTGAAGTATTAAGGACTATACTTTAAGAGTGATCTTTTTATGGCTTCTTTTCTGAAACCAGAAACAGACAGTACATTTCCTCAAAACTACCAGACTCTATTTTTTAAAAACAGTTATTTTATTTTGAAGAGCACAGGAGCTGCAGGTCTACCACTGCCTTAATGAGTTGTAGTTTTTTCTGTATCGCTGTGTGACACAGGTTGTCTTTGGGTTTGCTACGATGGGCTGTCAAACGATAAACATTTTTACTATTGATTTATTGCTAAATTTCGATAGTTAATGGCGGTTAATCACATGCACCTATGACCTCAAAAGTTAAGTTGCAGCAATAGGGCCATCATCCCTGTAAGTCAGTACGAACATATGTGAAATAAGGCTCTGGTTTAAGAAGTTTCAGCACGGCACAGAAGGACTGTAGGGACATCTCTGTTGACAGACTGAGAACTTGTAAACTGATCGCACAGAAAAAAACCTGCTCATTGAATACAACACATTCAGTAAGTGGCTCATCTCTTCTGATAACAGAGTGGAAATATGCAGGGAGAGCTCATGAGTAATGAATCCTTCTCTGTCATTAGCATTTTGACCCACTGCTGTGGGGCTTCCTGAAGAAGCGCCTTCACCGAGGGCAGGTGGAAACACTGAGGAAACGAGATAAGTGTGCTATCAAATGGTTAATTACTTTCCTTGTCTGCGCCGGAGAAAATAATAGACTGATTATTCTGTGCATAAAACTCTGCACGGTGGAGGAATTACTCACACAGAGAGCTTTAGTCATCCAACAAGATGTCTCCCAGAGACAGCTTCATATCTGCAACTGCTCCCTTTTTAAAATAAATGTTTAGTTCAGGTTGAGTTTGTCAGAAACAGCCTTTGATCAGCCTTTACCTCGGAGCACAGAGGACTCAACAATGAATTATACATTACACAATATTGCATGAGACATTTAATTAAACATTGATTTTCACCTTTCTGCATGGAGCCCGGTTTATTCTTTTTAAAATAGGAGACAAAATAAGCAGTTATTGAGCAGCAGCTTTATCGAACTTTGATGCAAAATCTGCAGATCATTTCTTAATAATTGAGTTAACTGTTTGTTCTTTAAATTAGCAGGAAATGTTAAAAAATGTTCATCTAAATGCTCTTTTCATTTTTCAGAACGTAAGCAGACAGAGACATTTCCACATCAGAGGTGTGCATTTATTCCTCAGCTTCTCTGGAGAACATGTTTGTAGTAAGTAGGTTATACTTGGAGACAAGGAAACGAGGGCGGAGAAGATGCACAGTTTGAATCTGCCTTTCTTTTTTTTTCTTTAAAGCAACAATTTGTAGGAAATTCAGTTTGGTGCGCTTTGGCGCCAACCTAAGGCCTCTCAGTGTAACTGCACTGTGCTGTTGTGCCTCCCCCTCTACTCCCCCTCACAGATAACGTACATGTGTTGACAAGCAAAGGGGCGGTGTTGTGAGAAGCCAATGACTGACATCGACTGACATGGTACAGCAGTATTACCAGATTTTGCGTAAAAAGTGACTCAGCTAGCGTCTACAGCCCGATGCAGAGACAACTGTTGGTGTAAGATGGTTTTAGTTATTCATTTATATCCAAACATGAGACTTAACTTGAGTCAGATGACTTTCTGAAACTGGTAAAACATGAACAACCATTTCATGCAAATGGTATAATAACTCTCTTTACACACGGGACATGTCTTAGATGTTTCTATTAATTACTGCTCAGTACCACAGAGTAAATAAGTAGAACACAGTAGGTGCTCCATTGCTTTTGGGTTATAAAGCTTTTAATGGCTGACTTTCTAGGGAATTGGGAAATCTTTCAATTTACAGATCTCATTAGACTGTTTTATTACAGGATTAAACTACACACAGTGTCATCATACAGATATAGATACATCTTCATTTAGGATTGTGTCTTTCATTTCAAGGCATTATATATGTTACATTCAGTTTTTAATATAGCAAAATCATGGAATCAAGACTTCCTTAAAAGAAGGAAATTGAAACTCTCTCTCTCTTTGTTGTTCTCCGCTCTAGACATGGACGGGAGGGCGCTTCCTTCAGCTTGTTTATGATTCGCTCAGAGGCTCAAACATGTTTCATACAGGTTTTTATTTCATGTGACCCCCTCCCTGTCCCACTGTTAGGCCTGCCACCACGTGGGGGAAGAGGGACAGCCCCGCACACTCAGGTAAACCTTGTCTAGTGTTGTCACACGATTACAACTGAAAGAGAACCAGCAGACCTTCCGAACCGAAGAAGACAATAACCATATCAACTTTGAGAGGCATATCATGACTTAAAAACTGATCACTTAATGTAGTTTATTCGTACTGGTCTGCTGCTGCCTCTGTCCCTGCTTGTGAAACAGGATGGGAGGAGTGGGAAAAGTGTGATGACATGAGGGAGGAGCTTGGAAAACAGCGTTTGTTTTGATTTTAAAAATCTGCTTATAAACCTGGTCGACTACTCACCAGCTGCTGACCCTGAACGCCCCATGAGGCAAACTGGAGGACTGAATCGGACACCTCAGGAGGGTTCAGCTCTCGCACCTCTCTGATATAAGGACAAATAATTAAAAGAAACTTTACACAAGAAGCATTGCAAGGCAAACATAACATCTGTTTTAAAACCTATAGAGGTACATTCACTGTAATTTAGAGTTCAAAACATTTGTGTAAAACCTTAAAGGTCACTTATTCTGCAAAATCCTCTTCACCATGTTTCTCTGACACTCATATGTGTCTCTAGTCTGTCTACAAACCCCCCAATGATGAGAAAAGTCCATCCTCTCCGTCTTCTGCCTGCTCCACTTTTCAGAAAATGTGTGCTCAAACAGGCCGTTTGGAGATTTTCCCTTCATGACATCACAAAGGGCAGTAACCCCTCCCACAGCTAATCCACCTTTCCACTGTCAACAATAGGGCATGGAGCAAGAAAGTCCAAGCCTCATTCTGCATCTGCATCTTCTGCAGAAGGGTGCAGTCAGACACAGCTCATTTACATTTAAAGCTACAGACACAGAAACAGCCTGTTCTGAGCAGGGCTGAAATAGAGGGGTTTATAGGCATGATCAAATACAGGATCAGAGTGGATTTAGAACAAGAATTAGCTTTCTATTTAAGATGCAAGACGTCATGTCTCTCCCTCTCTGCTCCTTCATTACCAGCTTTGACCTGCACCAGTACTGCAATCTGGCTCAGCCCCACCACCACCCCAGCATCCACCAGTAGGCTCTGATTGGGGGGGTTTAAGATATCATGCCATCACTCCTCAAATTTCTGCATGTTTAATTCAAACTGTGAGGAGGGATGAGGTCAGAGCCTAGACGCCAAACACAAACTAAATATTTTAAACCATACAAATGTGAGTTGTCTGACTGAAATAAACTTTTTGGCTGGCAACTTTTTATTCCTAGATAAACAAAACTGAAGGTGAAGTACCAAAACCTTGCCACAAATAAATTAGCATTAGGCTGCTATTAGTAATCAAATCATGAAAGAAACAGAAAACATTTTTAAAAAGCTTTTTTTGCGCTTCAGTTAAATGTCACTGATCTTGTTGTGGGAAGCATAACTTCTTTGTGAACTCACCTTGTGAAGAGGTTGTAGATCAGGTATGATGCCAAGAAAGAGTGCTGGTACACCTGTAAACACAAAGCACAAGAAAAACAATCTGACTGTTCTGATCATTAGAGTTCTGTTCCGTTCTCATGAATAAATTAGGACTGCACCAGCCAAGAAGATAATCGTGACTAATACAGTAAATTAATCAAAAATGAATCATCAGAGCATATATTCTTCACACAATGTTAGTCTCTGATAACAATACAAAAACACACAATGCCAAACAATCGGAGAGGAATTCCTTTATTATGTTTTGTGAAGCGATTCCATTTTTAATTGAAGCAACAAAGCCGTGAGTGTGACCACGCTCTGTGTCTAAACATTTCGATGGATGACTTTTCTTTATTAATCTGCTGTTTCAAAAATTAACTTTACAGAAAATGAAAGCAGCACTTGAAATAACTGGATATTTTGATTAACTTGAAGAGTTGATTTAAAGGAGCAAAATGTAACTCTGACACCTAGTGTTTAAAATGGGTACTGCAGTCTAAATTCAAAACATCAGAGAGAGAGCTGTCTCCCCCCCGCCCCCTCCTCTCTAGAGTGGATGCTCACGCAGGTTGCCATGTGGTGGACACTGAAGCTTCAGTGTTTAGCCAGCTCTGCATCGGTCTGAAAACCTTTCTGCATTCTAACCTCTCTCCATTTTTCAAAAGCATCTCCAATATTGATCCTAGTTTGAGCACGTTTCTGCTCGTGGAGCTTATTAGAAACATGCAGAGGCTTTTTAGGTCGGGTACAATCACTTCTATCTGAACCAGTTCTCTTGCCCGCTTCCATCGCTGCAACACCTGTTGGTTTGACCTGATAACTGGTCTCATATCTGGCAAACCGAGGGGCGTCCAAAACGGCCGTGTAGGGGTGTCTTAAAACTGCCTACCTTCTCTGGTCCAAACAAATCCAGACCATTCAGGACCAGAATCTAAAGTTAGAAGGAGGACATACTGGCTGCTGCATTGTTGATCATAGAGTAAGGTCACTTTATCTTTAATTGACTAGATATCTATTGGTCCTTTAACATTATGAATAATGAGTCATATATTTAAGCTTGAAATATTATAAATGAATTCTCCAACACCTAAAACTCACTTCATCATTTTCACATTTTCTGACATTCTTCCAGCATTTGCAATGAAACGACCAGAGAATACCTGCACACCGAGCTTTTGTTTTAGGATTCACTGAGACAATAGTTCATCACCTGAGTGTCCCTGCATGCTAATCCTCTGTAGCATTAGCATAACGAAATTACAGCACTGTAAGAACGGCCCTGAGTGAAATAATGAATACAGTGGAGCCAGTCCATTCCCCTCAGCTTAAGGTCCGTTTTTACACAGAAAGGAGTCCACACAGTATTCCCTCCTGATTGGGGCTTCCCTCTTCTCTGCACAAAAAGAAAATTCAACAGAAAAGAAAGAAATAGTGACTTGACTGCTCCTCTTTCTGTCCTTCAAAAGAAGACGTCAACATCCTTCAGCAGACGCCGCTCACCGGTGACAGCTTTGTGATGACGCCTTGATAGGGCTCTTCTTGATGGGTGACACATGAGGGGGCAGATCTTTAGAGATGTGGAGAGAGTGACAGACTGATTTAGAGAGAAGCGCTGTTTGTTGGTGGTGTGTGGTGGTGATATTAACAGACTTAAGGTACATCGCAAAATATATATACAAGGATTTGAATAGGACATTCATTCATTGTACCTGTTTGATCAGATTAGTCTCACCAACAAAAAGCCATATAGTAGGAGCGCAGTGGCTTAGTGCGCACTCCCCATGTACAGAGGCTGTAGACCTCCTAGCGGGTGGCCATGGTTCGAATCCAACTAGTGGCTCCTTTCCCGCCTGTCATTCCTCCCCCTCTCTCTCTCTCTGGTTTCTGACTCAATCCACTGTCCTATCTCCAGATTAAGGTAAACAACAAGCCCAAAATAAATCTTTAAAAAAAATCTACTTCCAATATAACCAATGATGGATCATTAATAGATGTAATAGATCAGGTTAGGTGAGCACTTGTGTGAAGCAGAGGAGTTGACGTTATTGGTGACTTGTATGTAAGGATGTTTAAGTAAAACAAATGAAAAAGAATAACATATAATAAAGAGTATAAAGCTGGGAAAACCAGCTCAACATGAACGATGTCATCATCCTGCCCACAGACTGGGGGAGAATGTTCGAGGCTATTTCTGCTTCACACATCACATGTAGGAGCTTTACCTGATGGCTGGTCCTGAAAATAGGGCCACGTTTCCTTTATTGGACAGGACGGCTGAAAAGAGACATGAAATGTGAGGAGGAGAGAGGGAGGGATGACGTGCAGCAAAGGGTCGGATTGAACCCACAGCCACTGCATTGAGGACTGAAGCCTTTGCAATCCATTATTAGTGAATCAGGTCTATGGTGTTGAAGTCCCATTTATTCACGCATAGTTTGAATGAGGAAAATAAGGGTTGCAATCAAATTAATTTAGAACAAAGCGCTATGTTGATGATCTTTTGAGATGAAAGACAAACACATTGTGGCTCCACTATGGTCTCAGTTCATACTTATTACAGTGCAGGGATCATAAAACCCTATTAAACCACTAATCACTGAGTACAATAGTCAGCACTTTGCAACTCCTCAATAATTACGGTAATGTAGCAGTCTTGATAAATGCCCTTTAAAACCTGCACACAGGGTTCCTGAGCCGTAAAAAAAAACAGATCTATGAAAACCTTTGACACAGCAGTATACTTCAGCACAGAGCTTGCATGATTATGATGAATTCAGAAGACAACTGGAGACAGCGGAGCAGCAGCAGGCCATTACTCTCCATAGATCCAGACTGTCACTCTGATGATGAACACATCTGCTCCGTCCATCTCAGGAGGAGACAGCACCTCTGAAGCTCCGCTGTCTCCATCCCATCAGACTCACAGAGCTCATTATCATGCTCTGACACTGAGATGTTCCTGCAGCCATGAAATTATACAACGGAACAGCGGGGAAGGCACAGAGCGTGATTTGCAACAAGCAATTTCGCCGGTATCGGCCACGCAGGACAGCAAGGTTTTCTGGGGTGATAAATGAGAAGTGTTACATCTCCTGTTTCGGAAATACTTGCATGAAAGCATACAAGTCTCATGCAGCTTTTTTTCTGCCTAACAAAGTCACAGCTGCCACTGGGGAAGAATAAAGAAAAAAAACTTGTGGGCAGAGGAACATTTTGTGATCAACACCAAACTCTATTTCAAGACAAAAAATGTGTCCCACCCCCCCCGCCCCTTTAATCTATGGTATCATGCACTTCTTCTGTCATACAGTGAAGATGTATATGCAGTCAGCATGGCAGTGCAGTCTTCTAGAAAGCAGATGGAAGTGAGGGGACTCTATCACAGTAAATTAGAGATTAACTGTTAAGCCAATTATTCAATGATTCATTACAGAGAAAGAAGAACATTGTTGTTTCCATCTTGATGAAGATTAGAACTAAATAATCCTCGTTATTGCATTTATTTGAATAAATTTTAAGATTTATAATAATGAAAGAAAAGAAGAGGATTATCGCTGAATGCATTTTGTTGAGCTCCTTCGAGGAACTTCTATTTTTCTCATCATTTCAGTAATTCCATTACTGTGTTTTTATATGTTCCATTTGTTTGTCTAGATAGAGAGATACTTTATGAATCCTTTCCATCACAGCAGCTGCAATCACAGTCCAGACATTACATAAAAACTGAAGCATTCTTGCCCCTGTGACCTGCTGAAGGTTTCCCATTTCAGTCCCAATGACGGAGCTGGCTTTCCTAATTAGCTTGTTGGTTCTGTTTTTGTCTGCTATGCGAGCTCCCTCTCCCCAGCACACCACACCAAACAACATGGCACTAGCAACAGCAGTCTAAAAGATGCACAGAAGAGGCCTACGGATGTTAAAAGACCTCAGCCGTCTCAACAAATAAAGCCGGCTTTTATCCCGTCTTGTACATCGCCTCCAAGTGGGCGGACCAGTCCAGTTTACTGTCTAGCTATCCTAGGTATCTGTAGCTGGAGACGAGTCCCACCTCAGTGACTTGGATATTAACTGGTGATGGTTTTGGCCCTCTTCCTTCCAAAATCCACAACCATCTCCTTAGTCCTTGTGATGTTAAGCCGGAGATTGTTGTGGTCACACCAGTCCACAAAGTCCTTGATAGTGCCCCTCTATATTGTACATTTACTTACAGAGGTGGTGGTCAACTAATACCCATGTAGGAAAATCTGCAAAAGAAAGTTTAATTTCACTTTGCAGAAAATCTGTTTCTGGCTGTAATTTTACCACCGTTAGGCCCCGTGTCCACCTGGCGTTTTTTTCCAGGGCAGAAAAACGCTGGCTGTACGCTCAGGAGTGTTTGTATGAAGCGTTTGTGCGCTGAGAAGAAAAACTCTGCACGTCCATCCTGTCTCTATGACAAGTCTGTTGACAACGGCCGCTGTATGACCGACACTGCTCCGTTACTTTTTACTGCATGTTTTATATGTGAGATTGCTTTTCACCACGGCAGACACGGAGCAAATAGGGTGTTGGTACAAGACATGATACGTTGGCAGCAAAAATACGGGGAATATCATACATTTGAAAAAGAGCGCCGGTGACGTCGACAGCGCCTTTCTGAAAAGTTGAAAGATTTTCAACTTGCAGCCCTCTGATTGGCTGACAGCACAAGGAAGGCAAGACAACATGCTGGGCGCTGCGTTTTTTCTCCAGGCAGCCACTTTCTTCTGCGCTCCTCTGTAGCATTAGCATAACAAAATGACAGTACAGTAATAACGGCCCTGAGTGAAATAATGAATGCCGTGGAGCCAGGCCATTCCCCTCAGCTAAAGATCAATTTTTACACAGCTCTCTACTCATTGAAAACAACTGAAAAAAACCGCTAGGTGGACATGGGACCTAACTTTGAAGGTTGTATTTAATGATGTCATCAACATTTCTTCACAAGTCCTTCTTTGCTGGATTTCATATGGCTTCACCGACTGATAATTATGAAGTCATGTCCATACAAAGCAGCCCCTGATTAGCAGCTTATCACAACGGGTGGACAATGAATTCCCATTTACAGAGTGAGAATGTTTCAATCACAGTCAGCTCCAGGGTCCATTTCAGATGTTTCAGCGCTGAAAAGAACAACAGAAGCAGAGTTTTATCTGTCTCTCTGTAATCACAACAACGCTAACAAATGCCCCCTGTACACTGCAATGTTAATGAGTTCTCAGGTTTGTGAGCACAGCGTGTTTCTATCTTTAGATCCCCACCTTAGAGACCACAGTCCTTTATCTCAGCTGCACAGTTTGTGCTCATATCTCGAAATGTGACGAGACGATAACACAAAGGACACAATGAGAGTCAGTGATAGGCCTGATGCAGGGACTGAGAATGGGGATCATTTTGTTTAATATCTTGAAATTCAGAGGCAGTAAACAATCTATTTAGAAACCTCAAAGAAGGATTTAAAGAAATTCACAGCAAAATGTGCATTTACCTTTTGTAGACACACACTCACAAGTAGCCATGAGAGAAGTAAATCTGAAATAAAGCTGCAGGGTTTCTGCTACTGCGAGGTTGGTGTTTGCTGTTGTTTGCATTTCAATGAATGTCTTTGAGAATCAGCATTTGCTGCACCAGCTCTTTCATTCTGAAGGTGCATTCAGAGAATGAATGGACTAAATCAACTCAAGTACACACAAATGTCTCAATTATTAGCACTTTGCACCAGCAGCACACATAGATGACAGAACAAAACCAAGTAACTTCTTGAAAGAAGGTTTCAAGCCAGAACACTGTGGCTGCTAAATTCCACCACATACATGTTCGGTCCGTCAGACCTTCTGGTTGAGAGACGACCGATTCTACCAACTGAGTCAAAGCAGCTACAAGCAAGTCCTCTCTTCTTTAACTCCTTTTGTTGGGATATTGACCTACTGTGTGTTTGTTGATGTGTTTAAACTCGTTTTATACATTATATTATGTCACGCTGTCAGTCATCATTCTGTATTTACCACGATAACTCCTTCGTCTTGGGACTCCAGCTATCCGGCGGTGCTGCTCCGTGCTTCGCTCTAAAAACGCAGCGTGGGGTGTTGACGGAGGAGGGAGAACAGAGCTGTACTGAAGTGGAACTGACAAGCAACGCACACGCATCTGGTGGAAGTTCGAGGTAGGAAAGTTAGTTGAGTACTGTCTCTGTGAATTTGGTTAAACTCTGAAACACATTGTGTAGCCACCGTAGAATATTGTTCTAATTGTATCTGTGAAAGAAGCCCAACAATCAGCAACGAATATCAAACTCTCTTTGCTCTGTCCCTGTCGGTTTCACAAGTCCATCACAGATGCTATGAGGCTAATGGGCAGGTCTTACTTTGCTATTTATTAACTACCGTGTGTAACATAAAAATGAAGAGGAAAGATTTATGCAGCTTCATGTTGGGGTGCAGATGGTGCTATAAATAATGAATCATTTTAATGTGACGTTTGCTGTCAAATGACGCTAATCATGCTCAGTCCAGCAGCTATTTCCACACAAAAAAAGTGGTCAAATGTTGTGTTCTTCGTTTCCTCGTGTTGATGGTAGATGTAACCAGCTAAAAAAATGAATCAGTGCATGCTATAGTGAGAGAGAAAGTAGACTTCTCCTGCTTGCACAGATATGCTGGCAGAGCCTTTGTGCACATGGATGCATTTTACATGAGCAGCCAAAAGCCTCTGTCTCGCTCCCCTGCAGTCTTTGGCCAGAAATACAAAATGCGTTGAGTTTTATGCATTGCAGTAATTTGAATTATATCTGTGAAAAAAAAAAAATGACAAAGAAAAGAGCTCCTCCTCCAATGAATCCAAATGTGCTCCCAACAATTGAAAGAGCTGAAATAGTGAAAATGCACAGTGGTTTTGCCGCTGTGCACCAGCCAACACAAGGCTGATGGTTCTGATAAACGTGTGTGAGAGCAACCCTCCATCCCGTTGTCAACACTCAGCAAACACAATGTTAAATGGAGAAGCAAACCTGCAGCGGCTGGCCACAGCACAAAGCCCAGTGTTTGTTTTGTGATATTGCCATTTCAGAGTTAGACATGCTGGGACCGTTGGGGGGTTAGAGCGCTGATCCTCAGCTGGGCCTCCATTGAGAATCGACAATGACAGTTTTCTAAACGCCGTCTCTGAACTGTGATTGTCCAGTCACAGCTTCAGCAGCCATAATTCTGCATGGCAGTCTGTCAAGTTTGGGATTTCTGCACATGTCAAAGCGCCGTGCGTGGGGCTGTAGGGGAGAGATACTCTGTTTCCAAATAGTTTGGAGGGTAGAGGCTTTTTCTTTATCCTCTTTCCAAACCAGAAACTGAAAAGTAAATAAAATGAGCAGATTAAAGAGAGTGTTTGTTACTCTAACGAATATGGCAGATGTCATTTGAAGCCATCTGTTGTTAAACAGTTTCAGCTATGTGCACAATGTTACGGGGGAAGAGGTGAAGTATGTCCAAAAATTCTTGCTAAAGGACAAGCATGCCGTCCCTGTTAGAGTCAAGGTGCTACGTTTCAGAGTTAAGACATCTCTGTCCTGCTTTCTATTGGATTTAGAGAAGTCTACTTTCCAACTACTCCAGTCAAGGGTCAAAACTTAAGATGGTGTTACATTTCCTCAAACTCATTATTGATTGACTGATCGATTGATAAAACTTAACTGTCTGAAAGTCTGAAAATGTTCTTGCATCACAGCGGCTTCATTTGAAACATCAAAATTAAAGACAAGATGTGAAGATACAAACATTTGACACAACCTTCGAGCAGCAAGCAAACATGCAGAGGCCTTCAAAGTTCTTTGATCTGGGATTCAGATCCATATTTAATTTTAGTGTTGACTGGTGTACAAGAGTGCTTCAGTCTGACTTTATTAAAACGAGAGTCCCTGTATCTCAGGTTTGATATTTCATATTCACTGTTCAGAGTGTGGTGAGGGTCACAGATAATGCCGTGAGCCAGCTTTAACATGTCTTTATTGTAGGCTGTTCTTCATAGAGTCTCTGGAGTGGTCGGCCTACGATCTTTGAGAAGATTTGTATTTGGATGAGAAGTTTAGACTTGAAAGTGTTGGACAGACGTGTATCATGTGGTGTTTCAGTACTGTAGGACGCTGAGTATCACAGAAGTAAAAAACAAAACAAGAATTTGGCTCCTCGCCCCAAAAGATCTCGATCAGCAGAGGAAATACATTCTCTGTTTTGTCTTTTTGCAGATATAATCGATGTGGTCTTTCCAGGACAACAAATGGTCGATCATCAGACAGATATTTACAAGATGACACTGGCTCTATGTGTTTCATTATGAATAACAATACGGGTTTTATGAGCATCAGATGGTAAAACCAAATACCGTTTACTCTGTTGTCTTTGTGTTAAGCTTTATTATCACTCTGCTCAGCCACGTCACAGCAAGTTGGTGCAGAGTCGTCTGAGTTACTCAAAGATATCAGACATCGTCAGAATACTGTTGTGTGTATCTAACTGACAGTCATCTGAATAAAAAAGGTGAAAGCACAGCTGAAGTCATACAACCCTGGGGAGCACCAACATTAGTAGTGACAGCAGATTAGTCCCCATCTGCAAATTATTTTGTGCCAGTTCTACAGCTGACTGTAAAGGCCAGGTCAGACTGCAGTCCGTCAGGAGGAAAGACAAAACTCAAGACAAAAGTTTGAACATGGTGGTAATACAAGCAGATTCATCTCTAAACAGACGATTGAAAGAAAATCAACACGTGTTAGAAGAAAAGTCTATTCAGTCAAAATAAATTCAAGTTTACGACCCAGAATGTTTTCTTTTTGTTTCGTTCATTGAAAATTGAAAAACCAGGCTGCTGTGTGGCATTTGATCGAGGAGGTGTTATTGCGTTTGTCCTCCACCAAAGAGAAGATGTTTCTTCCAAAGCTTTCCAAGGACAGAGAGACTCTCAGGAATCTGCTCTTGACCTTCGATGAATGTGCTTTCACTTTTTAGCAATTCTTTTTTCATTGCGTTTAAAAAATGCAGAGCCTTCTCTCTTCTTCTCGTGATTTAAGCCCTACTTTTCAGAATCAAGCAAAAGATTGTATGAATGTTAAAAACCTCTTTTTAAGCACATTCCTTCAGATTAAATGTACCTGCACATCAGCACGTTTGGTGTGTTTATGAGTCTATATTTAAGCGCCTGCTTGTTGTATTTAAAGAAAGAAAAGGAACTCGGCTTTGAACAGCTGTCCATAAAGTGTGTCACATATGGTGAGTCTGACTGTGCCTCCTCTAACATGTGTTTGACACACTGTATGGTGCTGCAATAGCTGCAAATTAGCTTTTTTCAAGGTGTATGAAAGAGCTTTTACATGTCCACACAATTATCTGTGATGCATTGTCATCATGAGGCTGAAATATGTGCTGCCTTTTTTAGCACTAACCACAGTGAGAAACAAAACTGACTACATCAAATGCACACAAGACATCAGATTATTTGGAGAAACAAACAAAGATCTAATTCAGTCACGTGACTGGCGTGGTGGGCTGGAGGGCAAAGAGAGCGTAGGAATGTGGCGTCCAATGTTGAACATTTGTGAAGCTGCAGCACAGGCTTGTGAATTTACCATCTCTTCTAAACGATCCATGTTAACATCGCCTGACAACCGCAGAAAAACAGAGAGATTGATAATAAATGCAAGTTTTGGGAACTTGTGACCCTCATACAGCACACAGGACACTATTTCAATCTCTAAACACATCGAAGTCCTCGCCAGAAGTTAACTTTGTTGATGTTTACATATATAGTAATTGGAGAATCCTTCCCCTTACACCACAGCCAGTGTGAAAGCCAAAACATGTACAGACGGCTTTGTGCATTTTCAATGTGGCTGGGTCGATAATGCTGCCTTTCTCCTTCTCTCTGGATTTTTGTTCTCAGATTGGGTTCTGTAGAAGTACAACTCTGGTTTTTCTCCTCGTCAGTCAGTGCATCCAATTGAAAATCAACTCTCCGTCTTACAATTCTACAATTCACTTAGACGCTTTTATCCAAAGCGACATACATCAGAGAGAAGAGAGAAGTACACAAGCAAGGATCTGGAGAGGAAGAAACAACGTAAGTAAGTGCATGAGGAAGCTATGAATGATATCAGACCACATCCAAAAATACAGACTTTCATAGAAGTAAAACAGTGTAATGTGACTCTTGGGCATTTAAGTTGGTGACTGAATCAACAGAACAAAAGATGAACACTCATGCTACAAACCCCCGTTGATAAAAAGATACGAGCCTCACACAAAAATCTCCGGGGAGCTCTAAACTCCCGAGCTGCACGCGTCTGCTTTAAAGAAAACAAGCAAATTAAATCTGCTGCTTGATTACATTTACTCTGGGATTCTGGGTCAGCTTAGTCTGAGTTTGACAGCTATGGCTCCTTGTCTTGTTGTCATCTGAAACAGTGAGGCTTTTTGGATTCATTCATCTGACTTGTTTAAAGCAAAGACAACTGACACTTGTGGGTATTGTAGTTTTTAGAGCCACCCATCTTAACATCGACCTTCAGGATCGTGTCATTAAAGGACAGTCAAATGTGTTTTTGTTAAGCTGTCTTAAAGACAGCTGGCAATAAAGACAAAAACTGAATTTCATAAAACACCATCACCAACATGAATCCAAAGACCCCTGAACAGAAAGGGCACTATGAAAACAATTTCTCAAAACACAATTGTGTCATAAAGACAGATTAAAGTGCTCCTAAAGTATCCTTAACCTACTGTTAGGTCATCTTTTTCACCCCAAATAGGACCATCATCTTCAGATCACGCTCCGCCACTGAAAGGCGTCTAATCCACCTTCACAACAGGCTCCTAAGTCTCTACAGTAAGTAGCCCCCCTCCTCTATCGCCCCCTGGTGGTGGAATTAAATTCAAAACGCCATTTGATCTGCAGAGTCCCTTTGCACCTTTAAGAAAAAGCTAAAGACCCAGCTCTTTCATGAATACCTAAGACCTTAATGATGATGATGATGGTTTGGTTTGATAATGAAGATTTTAGGATGGTTTTGATGATGATTAGAACTCTCAAGAACAGCTGTCGATGTTGTGCTCTGCCTCTGGTCACTTCCTGTCAGCACCTGTGTCTCCGATTGGACTTAAAGCTGTTTGTTTGCATTTCCTGACGTTGTCTCCTCCTCTCTAAATCCTTGCTTGTGTTGTACTCACTCTCTGATGTCGATCTTAGTTGGACAGTCAGTGAGCGATCGTCGCCCTAGTTTTTGCGGTGTGTTCAGCTCCGTCGCTACCCGTCTGCCTTTTTTTCAGCTGTTTCGACATGTTGAATCGACGTCAGTCGGCGTCGACGGGGTTGGTGAGAGGAATCACTCTGATTGGCTGTTCAAGGGTTTTATGTATCTCTAGCTCTCGACACAGGTTCGGGAAACCCCCTTGAGCCTGCTGCTGTAGTATCCATGCTTTCACCCATTTAGTGCGGTTTACGTATATGTTGGTTGGCTGTCGGCTGTAGTCTTTGTGACGTGTTCAGGTACAACTTTTTGGCCAAGAGAAAAGGTGACGTGAGGCGACACCACAGTTTGTCTTCGTCGCCACTAGTTCTTTGTCGTCTGCTTGGTGTGTCAGGGCCTTTAAGGGTAGCCCCCCGACCCATAGTGCAACTTGCAAAGATAGGGGTGCTTAGTGATTACAGAGTATGTGCACCTGTAACAATGTGATTGTCTGAATACAGATGCTATCCAAGGTAAAACCTGCCATGTTCAACAAAACACAGAGCCTGAAACTTGCAATGTGTTTGGAAAAACATGGGTCTAAGTGCATGTCTTTTTCCATGTTTTAAAATTTGTTCTGACATATTAAAACTTGTCGATTAAACAGCCCGGGGTGTGTTGTAGTATGTGCCCCAGTTTTTTTTCTCACAGATAAAGCATTCCTCCTCATATTTTTTAAACTCACGCCCTTGTGCTGGATCGATGTTGGCTTTAACTCACAAACTCTGAACAGACAGATACAATATCTCCATGCTGGTCACATTTCCATTTTCAGTTCATGAACTGTAAACTGTCTGCAGTATAGCAACCCCAAGCCTGACACCAGTGCCAGAATATGCAACCAGAATATTAAGAGGTCCTCACCTGCTTGACATCATATCCCAGAAGAACAAAGTTGAGGTCGGGAGAAACTGCAAACTTTGAGGCCTTAAAAGTTGCCTGTGGGAAGAAATAGAAATGCAGTCAGATCACTTTCTTTTATTTCACTACAAATCACTTTATTCCTCCAGCTCTTTAAACTTAGAATACTTAACAGCAACACTTGGCAAACATATTATTGTCTCAGTGCAGGCCCAGAAGCATCCTCACAAACTAAGATTAGAGTGAAAAGTTACGCTGAAACTTCAGTCCACATCGGCAGGTCAGAGAACCTGCCCAGGGTAAAGCAGGTTTCCATGGTAACAGTAAGGTATGATGCTCAGGAAAGGAACTAGACAATAATATCCGAGGTCATGCTATCTACCAGTGATTACTGTGATAACAATCAAGGCAACATTCTTTCAAATGTGGATACTGGCATGTTCATAATAAGGACTACATGACTTTTTAGTTTGGTGGTACCTACCGTATTTATAAAATGAGTAAAACTAACTATAATCACTGGATTAACTTCTGAAATGTGATAACAATGGCAGCATCTGTAACCAGCACTTACAAATGTTGTGTTTTTCAGCAGCAGTTGTGTCTCGTTGTTGTTAATATCGGCTTTAAGAACGTCTCCATCCCAGCTGCGAAAGACGACTTCTTCATCTGAGACAGAAACAGACAAATAACTGCGTGTTACTTTATTCATTTTATTCTAGGGTTTAGGTCGTTCCATCAGCTGAAATGACAGAACCGGAAAACAGAAATCAGATGTTCGATTCCATCCTTGTGGTTAATTTTATTCTTCTTTAGGAAATGTCAAAACTTCAACCATGACTAACCCACGTGCAGATTTTAAGTCGTTTTTTCACCAGTTCATTGTTGAATTCTGAACTTGACCACCATGAACTTCTTAAATACAACCCGATAGTTCATAAACAAATGTTTATTGTTTAGGTCGACTAACGTTTCTCCTGCAACAAAAATCTCTTGGGATTTAGATCTGCACTCTGAGATACTCATGAAGATGTCTGATAGATTTTTATTTTTGCTCAAACCCTGAGCTTTTAATAAAGATAACACAAACCTTTGGTGTCTCATCCTCACCAAACCGCCCACCTCTTGATCTAATTTATGAAAAAGATACAAGCACCAAAACTTGTTGGTTTGTTTTCCAACACATCCCAAGCCAGGGGCTGCATCCTCCCTTTAGGGTGAAATTCAAGACCAATTGCGTCACAGTGGCCCAACGTACGATGTCCCATTTCACTTCTTCAAATGCATCCGACCAATACACTTTTCTTTGCCAGGGCTATGAAGGATTCATCTTTTCTGGCCCGACACATCCCAAGATTCATTGCAAGCCAATTCAAATGAGATGGCGGACTTTCTTGGCACTATAGTAATGCACTTTAAATGTAATAAACTGTTTTCAAATCAACCAGATGGCTAATCACACAAATGTTAAAAAACAAAAAGAGACCTGATGCTTCAAGATATCTTTAAAATAACAGATTTAGTTACGCAACTAAGGATGCTAACAGTTAAAAGGTCCACTTTTTAGTTTGGTTTCACACAAGAAACACCTTTCTCCTGTGTGAAAGAGAATCAAAAAACGTATTGTGGAGCTCTTCTGCGTCCTCCAAAAGCAACCCATTGGGCATCATCAGTAAAAAGTCGGGAAGTAATGACTCCAGTTATTGAAAGGAATTCTGATTATTTTTCAGAGTCCATCAAAGATTCATGGGAGGGGTTAAAAATGTGCAAAATTGCTGCGCTGGATAGCCCAGTGGTTATGTCGCCTGCCCCGTGTACAGAGGCTACAGCTAGTTGCAGGGACCCTGGGTTCGAATCCGACTTCGGCCCTTTACTGCATGTCATCCCCCACTCCCTCCTCCCAATGTTTCTTTTCTAATAAAGGAAAAAATTACCCAGAAATATCTTTAAAGAAAAAAGTGCAAAATGACTCATTAAAGAATAAGCAAGAGCAGGATATGGCAAAAGAAAGATGCCAATGGTTCCCCTGAGAACAGTATTTGACAAGAAAGGAGACGCTAACAACAACAACAACAAAGACTCATTCAGTACAATCTGTCTGAGACAACTGGGCTCAATGAGATTACACTTCAACTTCATCCTAAAGAAACACTGACAGGAGAGCCTGGAATAACTCAAGTCTAATCCCACACCAACACTGCAGTCCTCAGAGGTCCGAGTCCCATTAATGCATCTGACAGGTGGAAATCATCTCAAGGTCCCATCTCATGTAAGTGTCAACGATTCAGCTCTGAGGCATCAATCTCAGCTGAGAGGGGATATAGACTAATTACATTCAAAAAGCTTTGGAGTATAATGACGGGGAAATAAATATGAAGGGGAGATGGATTGCTTGAGTTTAACAGGCAAACAAACTGAAAAAGGGGATTTTTACTCTCCTCGCATCAAACCACGGTCCTTTTTTAGCGTTCTATATGCTGTGCAAGTATCAAATCAATGTTGATATAAAACATTTTACAGAGAAAGTAATTGGAAAATGGGGCACTGTCCTCCTGAGTTGACAACAGTTCCATCAATAAAGGCTCCGAGGATAAAGGTGACAAGCAATCTCAACTGTGATTAAAAGTGTCCCAGTTATCCAATGACTCACCACTGTTTTAGAAAGGCCAAGAAATTAAAGGCAATCCCCCGTTAAGCCAAGTATCGACACCGTTACCGGCTGATAAATTACACATCTCTTGAAGTTATTATTGAGGTGTGGAGATTGTGGTATGGGTGGAAACAATAGAAATGGTTCTCACACTATTGACTTGACACTTGGTTTGGGGATTCAGAGGTTGGGAAATGAAAGGACTTGGTGTTTGAACCTCTATTTAGCTCTTCAGATGATCAGTTACACCCAAATGAGGATGGCATCCTTATCATGGAGGAGCTGGTACTTACATCCTGACCTTTGTTTTCATAGCAGATTACATTTAATTCCATTTGTTTTATTTCGTTCTGTTTAAGCAGCACAATGTAGAGGCTTCCTTTTATTTTCACTTATACAAAGAACGAAGAGGTGCAGGAAGACGAAAAACGACAAATTACAAACTATGAGTTGATATTCTAACAACAGCCATTCCTGTAATTCCTGTAAGGTTTCCTGTGTACTGTAGCTGAAGTGTTTGGGAGTAATAGTCTTTGTTACTTGTACCTGTTACCTGCCTGATACCGCTTTGCCTGTCTGCTTAACTGTTACCAATCCTGCATATCCATTGGCTATCGACTGACCAACATTACACGCCTCTAGGAGCGATCACCAACTTGCGGGGGCTTCCCTGGTGCAACCATCAGTTAGCATTAAAGGACTTCTAGCCATGACTTCCTTTGCCGTGTGTTGCCTTGGTTAACCATCCAACCAGCAACTCAGGAAGCGAGAGAGGTGGTGGTGTTAAGAGACAACATCTAATACAGGATTGTTGGCCGCACTTGCATGTATGATATCTGGTTTACAACATTAGTTTAAACTGAATCATTGTCAGGCTTCCAGGATGGCATTACAGCCGATGTGTTCCACCTCTTTTGCTCACTACAGGACTGTTTTCATCTGTACAGTTAATGCCCACTGAGATACTAGTGGATAATACTGAGCATAAAACAAATGGAAACCAGACCTGGTACCAAGAACTAGCCCTCTGCCTACAAGAATCTGCATCTTATAAAGATAAACCTGCAACTACCTTTCTGTAAACTATGTTTTGCACAATTAATCATCAAATTACACTAGCCTGCTTTTGAGTCCTTCCCCTGCCACCAGCAGCCATTTATAGACTGAAATTAATTAAAGTAAAAGTTGGTCCATGACCTTCAAATCCACTTAACTAAGAAACAAAGAATTCCAGAAAACGATGTATTTTGGTTAAAACATCTTGAAAAGAAAATACTTCCTGCCTTACATAAGCTGTGGAAAAGTAGTCATCTTTTGAAACATGCCACCAGCCGAGTGCTGTGAGGTTTGGAGGCCAAAAAAGGTCAGCACCTGTGTATAAATACGCAGTGCTGCTGAGTCATAGTATTGAACAATAGCCCTGTCACTGGTACAGTATGATTAATCTGTGCTTTGGAGCAGAACAAGTTTGACCTTTTTGTATCCTTATGGTCCAAACACATCGAGTGATGACTCATCACGGGATCAAACAGCTGCCAGGTGCCCTTGGTGGACTTCTTATAGGTATTAACAAATGTACGACTGTCACTGGAAATGTTTTTAAGTATAAACTACTTGATTATATATCACATTATCTGTCTGGTAACCCCTCCATTTGAACAATTATCACTATTTTGAATCATGGACACAGGACTGACTTTGTTATTTCATTGTTTTCTCTTAAGGTGACCATTTTGAACATAGCTGATAGCTTCTACTGTATTTTAGACTGATTAAATATAATTGTGTCCATCTCCTGCTTTCAATGGCTGTATCAGACTGAAATCGTCAACTTATGAGATATTTTTGTCCTATAACTGCAGTCGCTGGAATGCAATTTCTCCAGGAAGGTGACAGTTTTGCTTGGTCAGAGAGCAGAGGACATAACAACCAGCAGCTATCGTTAAAGCACATTGTGATTGTCTTCACAATAGTAGCTGGAGTATCTGTATTCAGACTGAACCGTATCATAGCTGCACTGATCACTCCAGTCGTCTGTCTCTGAACTGTGTTTAAGTGAAATCAGTGAAGCTTTGTGCATGAGCTCAAAGGACAGCTGAATGAGTAATAAAATACACATACTTCCGTCTTTCTTGACTGTGCGCTCTGCAGGCTGTACTTTGGTTTGTGCGATTTACACGGGGCAGTGCTTTTTATTTTCTGATCTTTAAGTTGCATTTGTTATTAAAGCAACAAACCAAGAAGAATCTACGCAGTGTTTAAACGCCATTTAGATCATGTTTTTTTTTCTTTTTTCAACAGCAGCCTGAAAATAAGAAAATAAAAAATGTACAGACTGCGTACAGTGGTTTGTGGAGGATTTGTAACCTGTGGGACAGTTTGCAAATCCGTGTGCACAGTTTAAACTGCTGTAAACTGTACCGTGCACACAGGAAGGGATTTACAAATTATGATTTGTTTATCTTACCTGAGCATTTGTAGAAAACAGAAACATGACATTTTTGTATTCTCCCGTGCTGCAGTTAAACCCAGCCATATCCATCAGCTATGTCAGTGGTGTGATTTCAAAATAAAAGCCTTCCCAAATCCTTTCTACATTATAGCAGAATGGTAGCATGCATATATTAGAAAATAAATAAAAACGAAGTGTTGCAGTTGAATGTAATCCAGGATTGTGAAGGATCGTCCGACATTAAAGGCACATTAAATGAATGTTTAGGACAATCTTTCATAGAGTTGTTGTTTGTTTTCTGACATACTGACCATTGATCCATTTTGCATCAGGGTCATGTATCTGGAAGTTTCTTTGGAAGAGGTCATCTAGGGTCAACTGTGATCCAAAGAGTTTCCCACTGTCATCTGCAGGAGATATAAAAACAACAACACATTTTAATATCACACGATGACTCCCCTGTCAAAACAAAATTAAAGTTTTACAATAAAGCTATAGGTTTAGGAACATTTACAGAGTAAATAAAGAACCAGCCATTTAATCAGGTAAAGCATAAGCCGTTTTCACATTTACACTCAGGAGGACTGCTCCGGATATCCTCCTGACCTGGCTGTTTACATTCGCTCCTCACAGCTGGAGACTATCCCTGTCAGAGTGGTGACAGGGGGACGGTGGGTCTCCTTAAGTAAGACGTGATGTAAAAAAAAAGACGCATGAAGTATTGGACGACGCAACAGAGTCCGCTACACGGGGCTATAATGACAATATCTGCCTTTATATCAATGCTACGTGTAGTCCAACTGAATCACAACATCAACAAAAGAGCGGAGAACAACATACTGGAGAACAGAAAACAGAATGCAGCTGTTTAATTACGTGCACGGAGATCGTAGTGGTCGCGAGCAGACACTCTATGCACCGTGCAGCAGTCACGGTATATAAACGTCACTCCCCCTCACACTCTCTCGAGGTGAATTCTCTGGATAATATCCTGCTGCGTTCTCACATCAGCTCACTCGGACTTGCTGTGGAAAAAATACTAGGGGTCTGACAGGAGAAACTCCGGGTGAAGTCCGAGCGAGAAATTCAGCTGTGTGTGATCACACATACCGCTCCTCCTGGAAATATCTGAATTTCCTGCAAGTGTGAAAGCCCTTATAAGGTAACGTTAATTGAAGACATCTATGGAATATGTCTCCCTGTATCGAGATAAAGCTGAATTTTTGTGACTGACAGTTTTGGAAGTTAATCTCATCCAGATGTTTGCAAACACATCAGCTGCTGTCTTTATTACTCTTTCTTCATATTTTTCTCTATGTAAACAATTAAAACCTGTTTACTCGTGTGTGTGTGTGTGTGTGTGTGTGTGTGTGTGTGTGTGTGTGTGGTACATCTCAGACTGACTGGTTACCTGCTGTGTACTTTCACTGCTGCTCTGAATTAATAAAAATGCAAATGAAGGCAAAACAAACAGGAGAGTTTGCAGCTTACAAGCCCTACTGTGAGAGGATATTGATGTAATATAGACAGATGCATGCTGAACATGGGAAAGGCGAGTTTGAAACACTGCTAGAGTACTTTTTTTTACATTTTGTTTTCAGTGATGCATCTGTAGGGAGCCTCACCTTTTGACAGCAGAACAATGGACAGTCCGATGAGAGAGAGCACCAATATGATAACCAGCAGGGAGATGCCGATGCCCTTCCAGTTTTTATCTGCTGCAATCGCTCCTATGTCCTACAAAACAAGAGAAACAAAACATGTCAGTAAAAATGAAGCATGCAGTACACCAAAATAAAAAAAACACAGAAAAACTTTGGTGAAAAGGTTATCTATAAAGACAGACAAAGCGCTTGAGCAAGACAAAGAACTCAAGCCATTTGTTTAGAGCTGCTTGAACCAGAACTCCCTTTTCGTACATCTGTTTGCTAAAAATTAGTTTACATCGCCACTGCAGTCTTTAAGGACTTGGAGTCGAAGCCACTATAGCAAAACATTTCATATCCACTTCTAATAGAAAGTCAATGAAAGTAGTTGCAAGGCCTCACTTTTGTATTAGTTTACTTAGTGTTTCCTACAAAATGACGATACCTGGGCGTGCCACCCAAGTGTATTTCTGACCTGTTTTTATTTAATTTTTCATTTATTCATAAAATTACTTTGTGAATGAGAGAGACAGCGCGAGAGAGAGCAGGCACGAGCGAGGACCTCACGGCTACATCACAAAACAAAACTCCCGGTTAAAAAAAATTCCCCCTCGAGTCAAGCTGGAAGCTGCTTGCTGCTGATGCTGAACTCCTATAACGGAATATCGAGTGGAACTTTCCAAACGGGTGTCGTACTCCTCGTATTTGTGTTTGTGCACGTGCACGGGCGTGGATAAATTGAGCAGGTTAAAGTTGTTTGTTGCAGAAACTAAATCAGTTTAGAGGGAAAACATATCAGAAATAAATACAAACCTAATATTAAAATATACCCTACGATAATAAGAGTAAAAGCACTGCTTATTGGTAGTTAGGAAGTTGTTGAACATGAATTATGATTTATGCTTTGCTTAGTATCGCCCTTATAAGGTAAAAGTGAGTAAAGCACATTAAGATCAAAACATATGTAACTTTGTGGTTTTTGTTTTGTTGACATAAAGTCGTGCACAGACTAAGAAATGTTTGATATTCTCCACAGATATGTTTCACCTGCAGAGTTCACCTTGACCTGCACAAATCTGAACTACCTACAACTTGACATAACAAAAGCAAAGAAAACATTCCACTTATTCTTGGGTTTACTCAGCATTGTCAGCATGATTCCCAAACCTGCTTCTTATAAACCCAGGGGCTTTGTGTAGTCGTAGCTGCTCTCACTGTGCTGAACTTGATAAAAGAACACAACAATTCTCTGCAGACCAGGCCCATTTCTGGACACATCTCAGACTCTTCATCCCCCTGTCATCACTTAAGCAGCTCTATTTCATTTGCAGAGTCAGAGTTGTATTATAAATAGATCTATCTGGCCAGCCTGAGCCCAAAGCTCCTGAAAAATCGGTCTGCGTATCTCTGGATCTGCTTGTTTTTTCATTGGGAGGAGGATTCAAAGATAAATATCCTGGAGTCTGTCCAACTTTGTTCCCCCTCCGGGTTCTTCTCTTCATCTTCCACCTCAGCTCTGTGGCTCCTCATCATAACATGTCTGCACCCCTCACAGGAGGAAGGTCTTTTTCTGCAGAGAAGGTTTCTGGTCCAGTCTAAGATCAACATCATTCACTTTGTGCTGTCTTGTTTACTTTCTGTTTTGTTTAACCTCATTAGTCGGAGCAAACCTCATTACACATCAGGGAACATTATTTTCCAAGCAATTTCTTCATCGTATCACTTTTCATAGACCTCCCGTGAAACACTGATTCTCTGTGAGGCCATGAAGCTTCTGAACATTTGCATTTTCATATCAGGAAATTTATGAAATCTTGTCGTCCCCTGCTGTGAACATGAGCCACAAGGAGCTGGACAAACCCCTGAGTGCTCATTTTAAAGTCTGGTTTCATTTTCATTTATATAAAAAGACGACTCAACACCACCACACACTTGTGAGTATTCTGTTCTGAAGGGTTGGTAATGCTCTAAAACTAGCATGATTTTGAAAGTAGCATTCCCTCAGTGCTCCGTCTGCACCCACCCCCTCCCCTCTGTGCTCCCTCTAAAGCCACGCCCCCTCACTTACATGCACGAGCGCCGTTGCTCCAGAAGCCGACCTCAGTTCATCTTTTGCATTGTGTAGAAACTACGTCGTCTCATGTCTCATTCAGTGGTAAGTAAACTCACAGTATAAACTCCGTCATCTGTGACGTGCTTTGAGTGTGGGCGAGTGCACACAAGGGGTAGAGAAGGAGCAGGGAGACAGGGAGGCGTGATTGGTTCATCAGATTGGTACCTCGTGGCAGACATTGGTCGAAGTTTTTACAGGCTTACAACTGCTACAGATGATGGATTTTCTTTGTTCCTTTTTCAGAGCACATGAGTTATTAATTTCTGTCAGGACCTAAAGACAATTTCAACCAAAATATTAAAAGTACGTGTGAAAAACGAATGAAGTGAATGTTCACCTGACAAAGCTACATTTTACTTTCTGAGATAAATTACTCTTGGGAGAGAAAATCTATATTAATATTTCAACTTTTTAACACTTCTGCCCATATATCTTATTAGCCTACACATTTGTTGATATACATTGTGTATAATATAATATTCAGTATTGTGACAAAGCAGGTCAGAGTTCTGCAGACGTGATGCAGCCTCAAAGTGATTTTAAAAGATTGATGTTTTCAAAGTCAGAGCATGAAGTCAATCCTCTCCTGACATCTTCTCTGAGCTTGAAAATGCTTTTTTAGGTTTTGTTCTGTATGTCAGCCTGAGGTGGTCTCTTTGGTAATGCAGGGTCTGAGTGTGTGACAGCATACAGTAGAGCTACTTTACTCCCAAACAAACCTATATTACCATTACTATACAACCAGAGGAGTTCTTAAGATGTCTGACCAGAGCTGGAAGGTTTGTCAAAACAGGCCTGTTTCCTTAGAGGACAGTTTTGAAGATGAAGGGGGGTCTTTTTGTCAAGCCAAGTGGGACTTCCTCAGACTAAATCAAAAGGTCTTTTAAATAAATCTAAAACACAGGGATGTCTTCTGAGTGTGTTCACATTTGACTGAGTTATGAAAAGTTGGTATTAATCCCTGCAGTCAGTCATTAAAAGTTTAAACACCTTTAAAGGGAACCTTCACTTCTTCAATGAGCTTCACTACAACGGCTAATGCGGTTTATTATTTTCATGTGTCCAGATATTCAAGAGTTAAAGTAAGAAAATGTTTGTTTAGGTAATGATATTAAGTAATATGATGACCTATTTGGGTAACCTGAGTGTCTACCAACCCACACAATGTGAAATAAACCCATCCAGTCCTTTGTTTGTGGTCTGCATAAGGCCCCGTGTCCACCTAGCGTTTTTTCTTGGCAGAAAAGCGCTGCACGTGTGCGCTCAGGAGTGTTTGCATGAAGCTTTTTTTTCGATGAGAAGAAAAGCTCTGCACGTCCATCATGTCTCTATGACAACATCTCTGCCCATTGAAAACAACTGAAAAAAGACGCTGCCGCTCTGAAAAAAAACACTATAGGTGGACACGGGGCCTAAGTCTTACAACACAGAGAAAAATGCTTTGTTTTAAATGTGCTCTCCTTGTGATGTCACAGTGGGATTCTGGTTAAAAAAAAATACCCTCCTCTCCCCTGGTATCTCCACCCATGGACTCCACCCCCAGCCTAGAGTAAGGTAGGTGTGCGAATGATTCAGTGCTGGACTCTGCAGACCTCCGTACTCATTCTTTAACTATTTGTTCAATAAATATCCTTGCGATGAAGAAGGCCGTCTCCTTGAAGTCATTGAAGATACTACACTAACCTCCCAGTATACCCGCAACCCTTTTCCCTTTACAGTCTTGTTGCATGTTGTCACTCCCCCTGACCAACTCCTTAAACGCCGCCTCACAGAAAGCACGCCACTTTGTTTAAAAACCTCGACTTTTGTATTTCTAATAACCTATGCTTTTTTAGTGATCAGCTTCTAGACTGCTTTGCATTTGATGCCAGAGTTCAGCTTGTGTTTTGGTTTCTTCTATAAAGACTAGTCGTCCCCTAAATCCTTCTCCTGATGATGCAAACTCAGGCCAAGCTGTGGCAAAGACACACACTCACACAGTAATCCAGAATTCCCCCCGGATTAAAACAACATGTGGGACCTCTGGTAACTTCACATAAAAGAGGGATTCATCTTTCTTAATCCCTTAAAAATCTGCCATCACTGTCATTAGCTAAGTCAAATTCCAAAACACATTACCTAACATATTTTGCCAAACATTGAAAGCCTTTTGATAGTCCAATATTATTTTGCATTCCTGTGATTTAAAGGGATACTTCACCCATTTGCATTAAGCTTTGTATCAGTAGTAAACTTGTGTTTTTATTGAATGGTCTTGCATCCAGCCCTCATTTCCCCCTGAGACGGGAAAAATCTGTATTTTCTTTTCTGAGATGCCTCCGCAATAGACGCAAAAATCGTCATATTGCGTCACTCGCGGAGGCTATGGTTAGCACGGGTTAGCAGGGTAAAACTACATTGCTAGTTCCTCATGTTTTCAACCACTGAAGCTACAGACCTATCACAGATCAGTGGGCGGGGCTTCACTGCCAGAATCGAAACTTAACATCCGCCATCTTGCTTGAAGGCTATGCTACCAGGCTCTATTTAGAAATCTAATATCTGCCGACAATGGTGAAAAAAGTATGTTTCAACTTCAAACTGATATGGATGAAGGGGATTTTGAAGGTCTTGTGCTTGAATCGGATGTTCGTGGCTCTTCCTACGAGCCGCCCGCAATATTGCTGCCAGGTGCCTTCTGCAGACAGACAGCGGCTAAACAGGGACCCGGCTCAAGCTGGGTGTCTATGGATAACGCTGAAGGACCGAGAATGAAGAAAAACGTATGTTTCAACTTCAAACTGATATGACTGAAGGGGATTTTGAAGGTCTTGTGCTCGAATCGGATGTGTGTGGCTCTTTCTACAAGCCGCAATATAGCGGCGAGCTGGCTGCTGAGTGCCGACAGGCAGGCTAGCTAGCCTAGCATGCTAGGTCCGCGGCTGTGAGAGAAAAGAAGGAGCCGGGGCAGACTTGTGTTGTCGGTGCTGTCACTGTTTGCCTATGGACACAGACATAGAGTCTGTTTTCTTCCAGGAATTTCCAAGATGCCAATTCCTTATGGAAAAAATCTCTGAATCAGTTGTGGAAACTGCTGTATTATTATTATTAAATGTCCGCGAGTAATGCTGCATTCAGGTGCTGCTCGGGTGGTTTAAGTTTCCGAGTTGGGAAGTCATTCTTCCAACTTCCCAACTCGGAGAAATCTTATAGTCAAGTTATATTTAAGCAAAAAGTTGATGTGCAATACGTGCCTGAATAAAAAGTATGTTAACAAAACACAAAACCGACTTGAGCAGGTATTTCATTTGCATTTTACAACTTGGAATCTCATTTTTCCGATACCACATGAATGCACCTCTCCTTCAGCGGGAGTGTCCTGCGGTGCTGTGCATTCTGGGAGATGTGTCTTTGCAGAGAAAAGGCAAAAATACACTTTTTGCCCTTTTCTCGGTCAAGAAGGCACCAATTTCAACATTTATTTCACATTTCTACTACATATATGACCCAATGTCACTACAGACTCATGTTTAAACGGGTGAAGTATCCCTTTAAGGTCATTTTTTTCAAGGTTTTTTGGTTTTCTTTGTGTCTCTTTCTAGGCTGAGCATGATGGAGGATGTGCTGGAGAAATAATAGAAGGTTTCGTTGGAGAAAGAATAGCAGAACGACTGAGCTCTATTCTCTCAGACTGAACAGTTTAGAAGGGAAATAAGTCAGAGAGGCATGCTTTATGCTGTCTTTAAACAGGCTCATCAGTTATTATATGGCAGCTCATTAATGAACGTGAGAAAGCAAATATTACACGGGGCTGGGACATCATGTGTGGAGGCTCATGTCAGTAAAGTGCAGTTAAATACACACTTTGCTTATCAGGTGGGGATGCATCAGTTGCATCAACACTGAGAGCTGAGATTTAGGTCTGAAAAAATACTTATTTTTAACCGCATGCGATTTTGTCCCTTTCAACGCACTGTAGGTTAGCCGCCGCAGCGTCTTCCTGCAGCCGCAGTGATGGTCAATAACGACACTGCTGCAGCTTTACCGTTCCCTCGAGCTGTTTTCATTTACTTGTCCGTCTGAAGCGAGGTGGTTAAACTTGTTTGGTAACTTTCTATCAGAAGTTCTTTATACACTCAAACTGGAACATTTTTAAAAAGCACTCAGTCTCGTGGTCATGTATGATCTTGCTCTTCCTGTTTCACTTTGTTTTCTTGTATGATAGTTTGTATCCTGTAGTCGTTATTGTTGTGCTCGTTTTTTTGTTGTTGTTGTTGTTGTTGTTGTTGTTGTTGTTGAGTTCAATGTGTTTAAGAGGTCCATCTAGGGACGGGCATTGCAAATTAGCTTAGCCTATAAATGCTGTTAGTGTGTTGCATCAGATTACTTCCTCCATACTTGTACCGATACAAATAAACATGAAAGAAATACACTTACTTTCAAAGTCTGGGGAAGTACAGGAATTAAAGTACCTTAGCTTAAGAAAGAAAAGCAGAACCAACTGTTTGGAAATGCTAATTAATGGAATTTCAAACATGATTAAGGGCAAATTTAATCATTTGACACTCTTATATGAAACTGTAAAAGATCAAAGGGGTCAATGTCTTAATGAGGACTAGCAGAGGCGCTGCTTGTCAACATGCAAGGCAGGCAACTGCTTGCCGAGGGCTGACAACCTTTAAACCAATGGAGCAGTAGCTCAAAATGTGCACATTTTGCAATGACAGTAGGAAACCTCCCTAATGGGGCCCCCATCTGACAGCACTCACTCTCATCGCCCTGCTTATCATCTCATGTATTACTCCTGTGACAAACTCGGCTGGTCAATGAAAGGAAAATGAAGAGGAAATGTCTGAGTGAAAAAAGAGGAAGAGCGTCAGGACACTGGCAGATAAAATAGTGATTGGAGGGACCCCCAATTAATTTTTGCCTACGGCCCCAACAGACTCTAGACCGCTACTGAGGACTAGTCCTGTCCACACAGGTCCTTGATGCACATTAACTTTAACATCGCAGCTTTTGCACTGAGACCACATGTTGAACTTTACAGCTGGGGAGAGAAAACAAATTTAACGGGGTGAAAACTTTCTGGTCTCTACATGACACATGAAAGATTTATTAGATGTATTAACTAAAGAGGGGACCCTGCAGATGGCACCTGAGGCTGTTTCACTTGAGGTACAACAATTTTTAAAGTGCCTGCAACACAACGTATCTGCTCTTATTTACTTCTCATCTACGACTTTCAGCCTGATTTATCTGACCTTCGACCGTCTCTGCAGAAATTCCAATCTTAGTGCTTTTTTACGAGCTGTTTTGGCCACGAGGATAAAACACTTTTTATTTGTATTTAACCTGACTGAATTAATGCGAGCAGCCTCACCTGTTAACAAAGACAAGCTCAAGAAATTGAGTGCGTGATGTGCCTCATTCAATATTTATCTGTGCACTTTGGCAGACGAGGACAACATTTACATGATGAATTTGCAGAGGGAAATATTCTAATAAATATCCCGAAGGCTGAGTGTGAGAGATAATATATCACCAGGCTCTGAGAGAGGAGCCGGGACCACTTGACATTTCTGTCAAATAAAAGCAGGGAGGAATGCCCTGCTGCAGCGGTTATTCAGGACACTGAATATTAAGAGACAGCATGAGAGAGAGCGATGTCTTTTGTCTGCATGAAATGCTCTGTAAAGCTGAGCCATGAATGATGTCATGTTTTTAAACTAAACCTGGAGAGATAAAGCATTCTGTGGATGGAGATACAAATGATTCATTTCTTATCTGGGACAGAAACAGGGTCATGTTATACTTACAGGTTTAAATGTGAAGCTCCTGTTATTTATTACTCAGAAACAAATGCCTTATTTATATGTCTCTCTGATGTATGTCGCTTTGGATAAAAGCGTCTGCTAAGTGAATTGTAGAATTGTAGAATTGTAGAATGTATGTGCTTTCAATTCTGAGAATGTGAAGATTGGCTAATGAGATGCTGAAGCGTCCTCTGATAGGTATGCATGAAGCCACCCACAATGCACCGCTGCTACCTCCTTATGGACAGGAGTCTGGGATGTGTTAGATTGCAACTGTTGCAGAGACAACTTTGGCAAACAAAAGACATGGATGTAACTTGAATGGCTTTAACAAGTTGCTGGTTTGTTGCATTTGTCCAGTCCTTCACATGTTAGAAGATCAATATCTGGAGCATCGGGAAATGATTTGAGTTTGCACTTGGCAATAAAAACATTTCTGATTCTGATCTGGACACACTCTGCAGATTACTGTAATTTAAAAAAACAATTGCCATGTATGTACTTCACAGCATCTCAGTACATCTTCACCCACACAAAGAAGAGACTCTCTTTCCATAACAAGCCTGCCAAATCAAGCTGTTTAAATGGACCCACTTTGACTGGGAACCTTGGTCCTGGAGGGTTTACATTGTAGTTATTACAGACTGCGTTGCAGCTGCCTGCTGGAGCAAACAAGCAAAGAGGTCTCAAACCTTTTTGATCTCTAAATATGTGACATAGGGCCCAGTTTGAGGTTCAGATGTAAACTATCAAAGGAAACACAATAGCTCTCATCTGATTTGGCCAGCAGAAACAAAATCAGAATCAAAGCGCCTTTACTGTGATTGCACAACAAGATGAGGTGCTTCTCTTTAGTGGGGCATCCATACAACATAAAAACAGCATCATTCAGCACATGGAAGAATAAAGACGGATAAAAGAAACCACTAGAGACATAAATATAGTCAAATTATCACTACCTGTGGGTCAGTCCTTAGTCGCTTGTTGTTAGTAAATGGTAAATGGACTTGAGCTTGTATCGCACTTTAGTCTTCTGACTACTCAAAGCTCTTTTACACCTCAGGTCACATCTACACATTCACACACTGATGGTAGAGGCTGCTGTGTAAAGTGACCATCAGAAGTAATTAATCCCATTCATACACATTCATACGCCGCCAACGAAGCAGCGGGAGCATTTCAGGGTTAAGTGTCTTGCCCAAGGACACATCGGACATGTGGCTGCAGGAGCTGGGGATCGAACCCCCGACCTTCCGGTTGAGAGACGACCGACTCTACCAACTGAGCCACCAGTCAAACACTTCACTATTTGCCACTCACATATAGACCACCAACAGTTTATGATAAAGAGTATTAACAGAGAACATTGGATTTTTTCTCATCTTTAATCACTCAAACATTAAAATGAATTAAATAAACCCTAAAAAAAAGTGTGTTCCAAGATTCTTGCTGAGCGTAGACGACTAAAGGCTTTGCAGTGTTCTTCAGTATGACTCAGTAAATCTGAGACACTTTAAACCCACGGTGGATCCTCAGAAGCAGCAGATTCAGCAGGCTGGAGGGATGCATCAAATTAGCACCAGAAGCTCGGAGCGTGGCTGAAGTGCTGCTCGCTCTCTACGCTCCTGAGTGTGTTATCGAGCAGCCGCAGCTTGCTGGTGGGTGGTTTTGGTGGGCTGTGTGTGTGTGTGTACGAGTGTACGTGCAGGACCATATGGGAAGTAGGGCAAGTAGTTGGAGTGCATGACGGCAATTCAACATTGAACTTTTATTTTCTCTCTTTTTTTCTGTCCTGCCTCTCTCTCACTGTGCCAGAGAAGGTTCAGGTGGTCTTAAATCGTGGTAAATCTTTTTGTGCGAGGTTAAGAAATAAATTCCACACTGTGTGTCCATGCTGCAGAGGTGTCACTCAGACTCAGTCCTAAATCTGATAACCTTGAACTCACCTTGACATTACCAAAATAGACTCTACTTTGACTTAAACACCAATGACTCACTACTCGGGCTTTTACTTTGAACATTCAACAAGTCAAGCCCACCTTGAACAACTCAATATCATCCCCACGCCCAATGATTTTAGGTTATATAACATCAAGTGCCCACAGACACAAACTCACTGAAATACAGATTCTTTGAGTGAATCCAAACACAAGCAGGAGCCCATAATGTTGGAGATTCTCACCACCTCAATCAGCAACACATCGATGTGTTTTATCAGTCAAATGTCACGGATCATCTTTAATCACTCTGTCCACTGACCACTGTCAGTGCAGCACAGCCTCTGCCGTTAACAACCTCCAACATTAAGCAAAGAAAACTCAGAGCCAGGTTTAATGAATTCATGTGACGGGTAATAACAAAGTGAGTTTTTCATGCACAGACAGCTTCTCCAGACTCATTTGCAGAGGTGAGCGGAGCCAAATTGAGGTCAGGAAAAAGGTAGTGATGTTATCAGCCAATTCATCTCCTTTCAATGAGCTTTTTAATTAAAGGAAAGACAAGTCAGCTAAAGGTAGTCTCCCCATCCTGGCTGCTGCTGAAACAGGAAAGGCCTGCCATTTCTGAGAAAAGCAATCAATTGATTTTTTCCTGCAGTATTACAATTACGACCATTTGCCTTATGATAATAAGGTCAGTAAGACATTTTATCACTTATAGGATTTTGACAGGACGTTGCATTGTGGTTTTCTCTTCTGCTTAAACACTTTCCTTATAGGATGCAGAATAGTGTAAGAATTCATCAGCCTGAATGTTTTTAATTCCTACTACTAAAAGTGGGGGCGCGATAGCCTAGCAGTTATGTTGCGCCCCCCATGTACAATTCTACAATTCACTTAGCAGATGCTTTTATCCAGAGCGACGTACATCAGAGAGTAAGTACAACACAAGCAAGGATCTGGAAAAAGGAAACAATGTCAGTAAGTGCAAACGAACAGCTTTAAGTCTAATTGGACACACAGGTGCTGACAGGAAGTAACCAGAGGCAGAGCACAACATTGATGGCAGTTCTTAAGAGCTCTAACAAGAATAGAAACCATATTAAAATCAACGTTATCAAACAAAACCATCGTCATTACCATAATCATCATCATCTATCGAGACCATCATCATCATCCTCATTCAGGTCGTAGGTATTCTTGAAAGAGCTGGGTCTTTTATTTTTCTTAAAAGTGCAAAGGGACTCTGCAGATCGAATGGAGTTTGGAAGTTTGTACCTCCACTGGGGGCGACAAAGGAGAAAAGTCTAGTTAGCGTCTTAGGACCCTGTAGTGAAGGTTGGATCAGACGCCTTTCATTGGGTGGGAGGGAGTGTAGACCTGGATGAGAGAGTTTAGGTAAGGAGAAGCCATTTTTGTCGCTGTTTTGTAAGCGAGCAGCAGAGTTTTAAATTTGATATGAGCAGTAACTGGGAGCCAGTGGAGGGAGATGAACAGAGGAGTGACGTGCTCTTTTAGGTAGGTTGAAGACCAGTCGTGCTGCTGCATTTTGTATCATCTGCAGAGGTTTGATAGTGCATGTATGGAGGCTGTAGTCACCATTCGAGTGGCTGTGGGTTCGAATCTGACCTTGGCACTTCTTCACTTGTATTGAACATACCAACATTGAATATTTGAAACACTGAGAGCGAACAAAAGTATTCCTGTCCTAATTTGAGGGGGGGGTCTTTATATATCCATGACTGACAGAGAAATGTAAAAGTTACAGTGTTGACTCTGTTGCAGGTTTATACTTCTTTGTGATGTCTAACAAAGAACCTTGAAAAATACATTTTACAAGCACAGACAATAGCTGAGCAGCCTTTTATCAACAGCGCTAACAGCAAGAGCATTAATGATTTTAAGTAGGTGGGATGGACCAGCAGGGATTCTGAACTCTTTGTTTATTTTAGTCACAACACTTTAAAAGTCAACTGCCAGCTTGGCTTGCATCAAACACAGAATAGCATTAAAAACTCAACCTTCACTGTTAGCTTCTCAGTTTCCTTCAAAGTTTCTTTTGAAGGTTGAACAGGTAGAAGTTGAAGTTGCATGTTGAAGATGTTTCACCTCATCAACATGCTTCTTCAGTTCTAGACGGACTGGGTAACAGATAGAAATGTGAGCGTCAGTGGCTCGTTAGTATTCCAGTTGTTGTGTTGTAAAATCTAGTTTCACAGAGTCATTAAAGGAGCAATATATAACTCTGACACCTAGCGTTTAAAATGGGTACTGCAGTCCAAATACAAAACATTGGAGAGAGCTTCATAAAATGTGTGCTTAACCAGGCCATGTAGAGATTTTCACTTCATGACATCACAAAGGGCAGTTATCCCTCCCCCAGGTGGGTGACACTCCCACAGCTAGGTGTTTGTTCTGCCCTCTGAGTCTGTCTTCTCGCCAGTCCTAGTTGGACAGTCGGTGAGGTCATCGCCCTAGTTTCCGCCCCGTCTACTTTTTTCGGGCCGACTCGACATGTTGAATCAGCGTCGGTGAGAGGAATCTCTCTGATTGGCTGTTCGGAGGTTTCACAGATTTGGGAAACCCCCTTGAGCCTGCCGCTGTAGTATCCATGCTTTCACTCATTTAGTGTGGTTTCTCCTTATTTGTCGCATCCGCCTCTACTTTTCTTTTTCCACTAAAAGACCAAGGGCTGACAACGCCAGTGCCATTTTCAACTTTTTATCAGACATTATTCTCGATTAGTAGGCTACCTATATTACGAGTGGTGACCGACAGCGGTGTGAAAACGATCTTCTCGTATTATAACGACGGACTACCGCTGCCTACTGGCATGGAGAGTTATTTCCTCTCGCGCATGTGCAGAAGTTGGCCATCGGCTGTAGTTTTTGCGGTGTGCTCTTGTGAGACTATTTTGCCAAGACGTTAGGCGACGTGAGGCAACACCACAGGCGGCCTTCGTGCCACTAGTCCTTAGCCGTCTGCTTGGTGTCTCAGGGCCTTTAAACAATAGGGCAAGGAGAGAGAAAGCCCGAACCACCTAAGCCCTTCCAGAGAGGGGCGTGGTCAGACACAGCTCATTTGCATTTAAAGCTACAGACACAGAAACAGCCTGTTCTGAGCAGGGCTGAAATAGAGGGGTTTATAGGCATGATAAATTACAGGATCAGAGTGGATTTAGAACAAGAAACTTCACACACATGTTTTGGGGAGCTCTGAGACTTATTTAAACCTGTTGAAAAGGAGGAGAATATGTGACCTTTGAACCTAAGTGTATCTTTAAAACTTACTTAACTTAACAACCCAGAGAAAGCACACATACTGTATCCCTGTGTCTTCTGTATGACCCTGCAGTTATACTTACAGACAGGTAAACCAAAAATAAAAATCCTGGATTTGAAGACAAAGAAGTCTTCTTCAGTATTAAGTTCATTTCTGTTAATTAGAAATGACAGTTTTTTACATGTGTTTAATTTTCTGTTCTGAAACTCTTCTCATTAAATTCACGTCAAATATTCAACCTTTGACTCCTCATTTTAAGCCTGGCTCTGTTCTTTAATTGTTATTTGACTTGTTAATTCGTGAAATGATCTGAGGCAACAGAACATGTTTGACAAAAATAGAAGTGTCGGCAACTCAGCTAATGAAATGCAAACAAAGCTGGATTAAAGCAGTACTAACCGGAGGTTATAAGACCTAATGAAGAATCTAAACAGAATTGCACAATGTAGTCACCACTACATGATGCATAATGAGCTTTGTCACTGAGCTAAACGCCGTACAAATATTGTACAAGTTAATACAAAAGAGTGATTGCAGAACATCATGAATTAAGCAGCTCTTTTGTCCATTACAAGCTTCCTGTGGTGTTTATCATGAGAACGTACTCTGGCTTTATAATAAGGTGCTGGGTGTATGTCCTCACTCCAGATGTTGGAGGGAATCATTATCAACATGGTGATATTCAGGTCCTGACTTTGAAAATGCCTCTGAGGGCAGACACTCAATTTATCAACTACGCCAACAACAGAGGAGTCGTTTTCACCTTGAGCGATGACCTGATGAGCCGGCGTACGACATGTTCAGATTTATGTCTTCTCTGACTTTAGAAGTTTCCTACAAACAGAGGCGATCATAATAACTTGAGAGTAAACTTTGCATGATGAAGACACAAAATATCTCTGCCCTGATTCTTCATATATTTGCAAAAAAATATAAGATCAGTGAGTGTGCTCATTTCACTAGTGGCGCTGAGAGCGTAACAATTGAAGAAAAGGCATAGCCAGTATACGGTACTTTACAGTAGTGATAGCAGCACACATCACTTCTGTGTTTTTTTCCCAACATTCCTTGGAGGGGGTTTGGGATGAAAAAGTTTTATCTGAAGAAAGGAGAAATATACATTTGAAGTAGCTGGGCATTATTTTCAGAGGGGTTTGTTTTTTATCTTTTCATCAAATGACACTGAAGTAACAACCATCTTTTCCTGCTCCAATTCTGCCTCTCAACAGTTTGACGTCACTGAGTTTCTATCAGAACTAAAAGCGTTACTCCACAAACATAATAATGAGCCTGTCGCCGCGGTGTCCACCGTGTGTTTACTGGCACATATCCTGTCTCTCCTCACCATCTGCTGTCATGAGAGGCATTATGCGAGGGTGGACCTTTTCACAGAGTGGCACGCAGATAAGATGCGAAGCTGCATCTGACAGGGAGGGAAACGATGCAGCGCCGCCTCGCCATGCGGCACATCTCATTACCCCAGCCACCCTGTCGACAGCGGGATCATAATTAATCTTCATTGAGCCGCTGGGCTGTCGGGCTGACAGGCTAAATGATTGGGGCGGTAGTGAGGGTGGATAACAATGTCCTCCAATGCGGCGTTAAAGTGGGATTCAATGGAGTTTAATAGCATGTTGAGGAAACACAGCTAGTCGTGGCTTACTGTGACTGTTGACTCTTAAAGGAGGTGAACAGCAGAGCAGCAACAAGGGTTCAGTGGTTTGAGTCCCAGGTGGATTACATAATTATGTATGAAAGTATTATCAGTGCAGTGCAGTAGATCAACATCATGGTAGAGCAGTTTAGTGTAATGTAAATGAAGTTTAAATCTGCCTCCTGTGACTCAAAGCTGCAGAGGAGTGGAGAAATATTTTTTAAAAAGGTGTAGGCCTGGCATCCCACTCCTCTGATTTAAATATCAACTTATGTATACCAGTCTGAGTCTCCCCCGACATGAAGATTCAGAGATTTGTTTACATCCCAGCAGTAGCCAGAGGGTGATCAATTCACAGAATCGATTTTAACTCCTTTAGAGCTCATCAATTTATCACATTGCAAAACAGCCTGCAGAAAAACAATTTATTCCCGCAGTAATGGCACGCATGCACGCGTATAATGTGATTTCTGCACAACTCGTGTCCGTGGATGCTTCAGACTGTTTGACTGAGCTTCAATCAACTACAGTCTTCTGTAGAGATGCACTAATGTCTGTCTGGATTAAATCTTTGAAGGAAGCAAAAGCCCCTTCTACTCGACCTGTTCAACATCAGACTGTCAGCTATTTCTTCGCCTCGTTCTTTTTCTTATTAAAAGCTACAGGGGGAGGATGGCGAGGCGAAGTCGTTCTGCTGTTAAGCCAGCAGAGGAGTAAGTAGCAGTACATGTGGAAGGAGGTCGTATCAGAGGCTCCACTTTCTGCCCAGACTGAATACTTTTAATGTGGACAAGACACTGATGGTTTTATTCTACAGATCTTTTATCGAGTCTATATCAAACTTTTGTTGTATCTCATGGCATGTCAACCTTTGAGTGCACAACAAAAATCGTCCGTCCAGTAAAATAATTGACACACTGCAGCTTTCCTCGTCAGATATCTGGAACAGACAAATAGTGAGGACAGCAAGGTCAATCCTGACCATTTGTTCTTCTTCCCTCTGGTTGGAGGCTGCCCTGGGCCTCGAGGAACAGATACACGTTTCCGTATGTGCCTATAGTGCAATCTACAATCATTTATATTATACCCTGTGTCCACCTAGAGTTCTTCTCTGAGCGCCAATGTCTTTTATCAATTGTTCTAAAATGAGGAGAGGGCGTTCACAAGCAGCAGCAGCAGCAGGCGGCCATCTGAAGAAAAAGCCATGCAGCATCATTTCCCCGAGTGCTGGAGCAGCACTAGCCAGTTAGCCTGTCTTGATACTGTTTTATATACTTGCAGAGGCTAAAGCCTGATTTATACTTCTGCGTCAAATCTACGCAGACCACAAGTACTGTGATTGGTCCTCTCGATAACATCGTATTTCCAGCACTTACAATATTTACGCTATCACTGCCAGATTCAAAATTCTGCAGAGGCTAAAACTAGAACCCATTCATCATCTCCAAATCCAGCATTATACGTTTGATTTCAGTCGCCATGGTTTCCTTTAAACAACAAGCAGAGAATGTGACTTAACCAGAAACTGGCGACATATCAAGCACAGAAATGGTGTTGGCGATTAGCGTTTTTAGGGGGAGTATTGCAGAGCTATGCAGACACATAAACGCACAGGTACGTAGTTCTCATGACGGCATAGGCCACTATGGTGTAGCTATGGAGTACACTTGATGCAGAAGTATAAACCAGGCTTATGAGACGGGAGAGAAAGAGAGCAAGAAGCAGCGTGTACATCCCATCAGATGTTATTCACAACAGATTGAGACGTAACGTTAGGCTGTATTATTCTATCACTCAGACACGTTCAATGGGTAGCAAAGCACACCAAACTGAATTCCTTCATAATTTTCTCTCACCTCTCAGGTGAGCTAAATCCTTTTCTATTTCTGTAGTTGTCTCACTAAACTGAGCACCATCTGATCAGGCTCAAGGAACAAGAAACCTCCCTCAGTGTGCAAAATCACAGAGGCACAGTTCTTAATCCTAAACTTCTCTCTGAACTTAAATTATGGACAGGCAAGCAAAATCTCAGACCATGTAATATTGAAGACATCGGACCTCCACCAGAGAGGTAAAGCCAGGGATTTAAAGCAGTATAACAGCAAGAAAGCAGAGGCAACATGGAAAACGTACATTACTTTGGACCTCTGTTTTGCTGAGCCAGTTGAGTAGGATCACTTCTTAATACTCGCTGCTGTGCTAAATGTAATTCTCGGATTTCAGGTGTATTCAAGTCAGTCAAAGAGGCTCTAATCCAAATTGAACGGCTACAGAATTTGTGGCAGCTATTAAGAGTCTGAAGCTGAATGAGACCGAGTCTATTCCTACAGCCGTACGGGGTATTTTATAGAAGCAAACAGAGGTACAGAGAAAGTCTCTCTGCACTGGAATTTGTGGGAGAAAACAATTAGATTGACTGTTAATGGATTTTCAGAACAGCTCTCAGTGTCAGTCTGCGAGGCACTCTGACAGTGCAGCTCATCTTTCTTACTCTATTTAAACACACTGAATCATTGTGAAATATCTATTCTGAACTTGTGACGTGTTTGTTAATGTACGAGTAGACATTTTGAAATTAATGTTTGTTCTACAGGGTTAAACAGATACTTTAGAAATCTCCCCAGTTAACCTCGACTGCAGCATTTGTGATATGCAGCATGTCTGATCTCATGAGCTCTTGTTTCATCTCCTACTTTATGTTAAAGAATAATCGTCATGCTGGCTTAAGATGGTTATGATGATGACGCCTGGATCAGATGGTTGTAAACTATTTCAGCAAGAGATGTATCATGTGTTCTTGACTAGATTGATTGTAGAAATTATGACAAAATACCTGCATATCTGACATCCTCACCTGTCATAGTTTGTGTTTATTGCTAGTTACAAATGTAAGCATGCTAACAAGCTAAGCTAGAATGGTTAATGTGGCAAACTTAAGGCCTAGATCTGCTAAATACAAGTATCTTTGTTTGTATTTGGAGCACTCTATAGCACGTAAACTTTTTTTTAGCATAATATACTTGAAGTCACTGGCCTGTGCAAAAACATTGTCCAGTATCTACTGTAGGGTATTTTTTTTTAAGTTGGAACACTATAGCACGTAGAGTTCATGTTCGTCACAACATATTTAGTTTAAGTGCACATAGCATTTAATTTAAAAAACTTGATTTGTCCCTGGGGGTCAATTCAAAAATACTTAAAGTTGGGCGCCGGTAGTGTAGCGGTTAGTGTGTGTGCCCCATGTAAGGAGAATGAGTCCTCCAAGCGGGCGGCCTGGGTTCAGATCCCACCTGTGGCTCCTTTCCACTGGCTATTTCAGGTCTACACTCCCTCCCGTCCACTACGCTCTGCCAATGAAAGGCGTTTGATCCAACCTTCACAACAGGGTCCAAAGACGAGGACTAGACTCTTCTCCTCTGTCGCCCCCCGGTGGTGGAATGAACTTCCAAACTCCATTCGATCTGCAGAGTCCCTCTGTACCTTTAAGAAAAAGCTAAAGACCCAGCTCTTTCAGGAATACCTACTAACTTAGCTCAATGATGATGATCTGGATAGTATTGATGTAACGATGGTAATGATGATGGTTTTTGTTTTTTGTTTTTTGTTTGAAAACGACGACGTATAAGATGGTTTATATACTGATTAGAGTCTCAGACTGGCAGTTCATGTTGTGCCTTGCCTCTGGGCAATGCCTTTCAGCACCTGTGTGTCCAATCGGACTCAAAGCTGATCGTTCTTCCTTACTGACATTGTTCCTTTATTTTTCCTCGATCCTTGCTTGTGTTGTTCTTACTCTCTGATGTACGTCGCTTTGGATAAAAGCGTCTGCTAAGTGAATTGTAGAATTGTAGAATTGTAGGCATGTCATTCCTCTCTCTTTCTCCCTCATTTCCGACTTTATCCACTGTCCTGTCTCTAAAATAAAGGCATCAAAAGCCTGCAATCGAGTGTATCCAACTTCAGACTTAAACACTTTCAAATGTTTAAGACATTTTAGCCATAGGATGCACAATTTTGCAAATACTGGGTGCATTACACGCTCTATATTCAAGAGACTATAATCCTGTTGTGATTTATTTCCATTACGCTCCTTGTTGAGTTAAAGAAAAAGAAACAATGAAGACTCAGCCGCCCGTGTGTGTAGAGGTTTGTGTTATCAGCTGTGATCGAAGCTGTTAGAAATACAAACTAGCAGACTGCTAGTGAAGCGTTTCCTTCTACCCTACTTCAATCTGTACTGGTTCACCTGAGCCCACAGCAAGCAAGCTTCAACTGTTGCATTGTAACATGTCCTAACCCATTTATTACGGATCTCTATTGTTGTTTTTGTCCACAGAAGTAAATCAGAAAAATAGAAAATATGTCACGTAGTACAACACATTCCATTATGCCCTCAGTCGACAATCCTGTGCTCATGTAAGTAAAATTCACTTCAAGTTCAAACTGTTTCACTCAGTATGACATCATCATTGCAGCTTTGTACAAAAAGTGTCTTTTGTAATATTTTGTTTTAACAAAAAAAAAGTCCATGACTCTTCTGGAATCTAGAGGAGCAGAGCTCGAGGAAAACAGCCTCACTTGCCTCGTATTGCATCAGCATTTCAAACTGACTGTTTTTAGGTTTTGGATGCTGGTTCATACGATGTAATGTCAACATGCAAAGTGTAACATGATATGAGTGAGGAAAGGAATCATTGGAAACACAAATTGCGAAATTGCTTACTTGGAAACACATTTGATTACTGACTGACTGAAAGTGGAAAGTGTTAAATCTGGTGGAAAACAGGTGACAGGGTGTAAATCAGGTGAATATTGGACAGTGTTTGCAGCCGTTGGGAATAGATTGTCTGTGCTATTAAGGCATCAAAATGCTCCTGAGCTGTATTCTTTGCAGAGTAATACTGGTAAAATAGCATGGAGGCAATTTACTAGGTGCTTAAGACTGCATTACATGTCATGCCTTGATTTATCTCCTGGCACCGCGCTTCGTTCTATCTCAGGCCGGGTGATACAATTAAGTGTGTGGGAGGTAGTGTTTGGAGCACAGATTAGTGTTGAACCTCCTTGTTATTCATTCCTGACATTATTACACCCCTGAATTATTGGGTGTGTCTAGGAAAACTTCAAATGGAAAAAAGGCAGAGAGCCCAGACTCCAAAAGGGCTGATAATCAACCTGTGAATGCTGGATGCATGAAGTTCCTAGACTCCCTATACACAAGGGACAAATCTGTTGTGGCTGACAATCAGTTGCCTTTTTCTTATAAAGAAATTTTTTGGGACTTTTTGCCTTCATGAGATAGGACAGCTGAAAAGATGTTGGTTGGAGAGAGTGAGGGATGACATGCAGCAAAGGTCGGATTCAAACCCACGGCCACTGTCCTGAAGACCTTTGCCTCCACATATGGGCTGTGCGTCATAACCTCCAGTCTATCAGCGCCCCAGAACAATTGCCTTTAAACACATACAGCAGAGTCATATTTGTGTGTATCTCACAGTTTGAATTTCAACATTAACTCTCTTTTACATCAGCCATTGTTATTTATTGTTTTTACTTCTAAACTGAGTTTTCAAAGATGTGAATGCCATTTCTCAATGTATACACGCCAAAAAGTTGGGAGTGGACGGTTGAAAGCATAGACTGACGATGATTTCAGGAGCAGTCCCCTGAAGTTCTCTAAAAAGCTTCAGGAGTGCATATTGAAAATGTTTGTAGCCTTTACAGTTTTTATCAATTTATAGGTGACACAAAAAAAGACTTCAAATCCACAAAAATACACCAGCCACAGTCACATTCAATCTTAGTACTTGCCACAAATGGTGCAGATAACAGTTTTAGATAGAGCCCGACCGATAAATCGGCCAGCAGATAATATCGGCCGATATTAGCATATCAAGTGATTATCGATAACGGCTCATTTAATCGCAGATATACAGAGATATTACTAGATTTATTCAACGGTCAAAAAGCATTTCTTTTGAGTTTCATTGTATTACACTAGCAGTTCTCTTTCACCAGCAGAGGGCGCTATATGCATAACAACAAGTATCACTCTCCAGAGTGTCGAGCGGTGATGCACGTACATGCACAGTTATTTTCCAGCTGAGTGACCATCTTGTCGTCATTATATATCTTTTCAACTAGTGTTTGATGACTGCCTTTGAGGGATCAACGCAATAAACATGTATATCTAAATCTATCTATCTCTACAGATCGAACAAAGATTTAAGAAATATATCGGCTGATATATCGGTATCTGAATTCTTTCTCTCCCCAATATAGATATCGGTATCGGCCCTAAAAATCCCACAGCAGTCGGGCCCTAGTTTTAAGTGTCTATAATGTGCACCGTTTACTACAAAAATGGTGAATAAATGATTGGAACTGGCAGCTATGTGTGCACAACAGATGGTTTTTAACTCAATACTTACAGCTTATACAACGCTTTTTAGTTTGAATACATTACAACAGGTCTCTCGTCGTCCAACAAAAGCACAAACTGTTCTTCACAACTGACCACAGAGGGTTTCAAACACTGTCAGCGGAGCACCTGTGGCATCAGACTAATCTATCACAGACCTGCATGAACAGATGGCCTCCAATACATCGTTAGTACCCACAATCCACAGGGGCGTCCGTGGCATAATCATCAGTGTGTGATTCAACTCTGGTCATGAATATTCATGCATCGTCCTTTCTCCCAGACAATGTGATGAAAGCTGAGGCCAAAGTTCCACTGAGCATATGTGCCTGGATATGGATCAAATTATCATCCTCGGCCTCGTTTATCACTGGATATTTTTGGGCAAACGATCGAGTGGGAGTCTGTATGATGCATGGTTATTTACAAGGTGACCATCCCAGGTTAAAATACGGTTACATCTTTAATATTTTGTTTAAATATTTAAGCATAATCGTTCAATCTCACAGGTCTTTCCCAGCTCGATGGATTAAGTCTACTTGATAGTGTAGAACTTTTCAGCCTGGAGAACAGGACGAGGAGGTGATGGACTCCTCTATTAACCAACTTGTCACTCATCATCACGTGACCCGTCATGGGAAACAAAGCAGGGCAAGGTGCGTACTCTGTTTCAGTAGTCTGCACCTTCCGTATTTTGTTTGCTGTCACACGTTTTAATCTGCTCCACTGATTGCTTTTGCCATCAACAGCCTTACAGAGCCCAATCATCGGGGCCCGAGTTGATGTCAGTGCTGCCCAAAAATAATCAACTGGACGGATTATGCTAATGAGCTCACATCTGAAGAGCAGTGTAAGCCTCTGAACTAAAATAACTAACCAACTCCCAGTCAAAGCATGTGACAGAAATGTCATTTTCTCTTCCATCCAACTGTGTTATCTGTACAGATAGAGTGGTGTAATAAACCTTGTTCTTTTTTCTCTCTGTCTGTCTTTATTCCCAACACGTCCTTTTGATGATCTGGGTTACAAGTTGGCCAATTAAAGCAGTGCCTCATATCTGCCGGTCTACAGGAGGTCTTTGCTTTAAAACAACTTAGTGGATGGATTTAGGGAATAGCTCCTATTTGGTTTCTGTCTTTGCCTTGCTGATCACACATCTGCCAGGGCATTCGACAATCATAAATTGCCTTTGAAACAAATATTTTCAGCATGCACAGTAATCTTATTGTCCAACCTTTAATCAGAGACACTGAAACGTATTGAAGTCTAATTTGCAAGTTAAGCTTTCCATTTAAGATTCTTTGTTTCCAAATAAAAGTAACGTATCAGGAGAACTAAATCCTTTCCTTTAAATGTTGATGTTGCAGAGAACATAGTGTTGAATATTTTTTCTCTTTCTCTCGTGTGTGTGAGGCTTTGATGTGAAAACAAATGTGGCATCAGATCCACAGCATGAAAGCAGAGTACAAGGAGAACTGTATGATCAGCTTTTAAAAGACATACACTGAGTACAACAAGTGGACATATTTAGCTAGTTAGACACCACAGCTTCAAAGATGTCAAACCCATGCGATGCTTTGTGAAGCACTGGTGACGTTCAAAGCTTTGGACATAATCAGTCATGTGACAGTGGCCATTCAAGCTATACTGTACAGCACAAAGAGTCCAAACACAGTGGTTTATTCTACTGACACGAGCTTCAAAGCGTCGCTATCGTTTGCCCCTCTCTATTATGTGTTGAATGATGGGGCAGCTGTGGCTCAGGACGTTGAGCTGGCCATTCTAGTAATTGGAGGATTGGTGGCTTTACCCCAAGCTTCTACAGTTTGTGCATCAAAGTTTCCTTAGCCAAGATACTGAACATCAGATTGGTTTTAAAGGCATATCCATTTGTGTTTGGGTGTGTGAATGAGATTAGATACAGATGAACTGATGTCAGTCAATGAATGTGTTTTTGTTCAGGTGGGTATGGCATGTTGTGAGTTGGTTGCAAGGCTAAAACGGTGCTAACTAAAAGTATTTAGAAGGGCTCTAAAAATATCCCCCTGGTTAACAAAAAAGGAATACCAATTACTGGGTAATTGAAGATTGGTAGGAAAGAGGCAATAAACTGAATATTCGAGATTAATAAAAGCGTGTCCTGGTTACAGTAAACCAAACCGACTGCCTGGCTCGGGTGAACTCCATACACACTAGTTGGCCCTTAATAAAATCTCGAATATCAGGAGGACGCATCCTGTCAAGACGTTTTCAGGATCTGGGGAAATCTCACGTGAGTCCTTCAAATCTGGGATCTGAAGGTATAGTAAAAATGCCAAGGAAGGTCCAAATGGTTCATGTTGTCGAACAATGTGTGAAAACATGGTGATAAGAGTTGGGATTTCCTGAGGGTGGAAGTTTCAGTGTCTCACAATTCAGTTACATGTTTTACATTTGTGACTGCTTGGCATTTACTGTGATAACTGTTGTTATAGTTAACCAACAGTTGGAGGTTTTGCGTACAACCGTTAAAATATGCATCATGTAAAGACGTTTTCAGGATTCAGGGAAAACCTCACGTGAGTCCTTCAAATCTGGGATCTGAAGGAGGTAGTAAAAATGCCAAGGAAGGTCCAAATGGTTCTTCTCTGTGATTGTGAATTGTTTGTTTTAGTGATTTTAAAATGTTCTATTTAAATTTGTCTTTTCTTTTTTCTCCCCTCTGTCATGATGCGTTTGATGTCGTTTGAAGCACTTTGAATTGCCTTGTTGTCGAAATGTGCGATATAAATACACTTGCCTTGCCTTGCCTATAGAAGTGCAGTCAATTTCTCTCAATGAAGAGGATGCTCAGAGTCCAATCTAAAATATGGTAAAAAACAAAGACTCCACAGACCTGAATCTGCAGCAAATTCCATATCATAAAGCTGGTGTTATAATGTACATTGAGCTGCCATGAAATGGACTTCATGTACATCAGGGTCGCCTGAAAGGTTCCATAGAGAACTTCAATTTACTGAAAAACTACTGTGAGTTGTTTTGAAAAGCGTTGATGTATGTTTCATTTAGCAGAGGCACATTTTGCACTACATTTTCTTTAATTCCAGTTTCTGTGGATGTTTTCACCTCAGCTCACCCAAATACCTTACTTACTTTATGACACCCAAACTCTCCAGCATACCGCTGAGCATTCCCAAGTATCATGCCCTTAGCTTATATGTCTTCTAGCTGGATGAGTATACCCACAATTTACTCCACAAACTCTTGCAACTTTTGCCAGTTACCCATGAAGTGTGTGAATCACAGTTTCAGTTTTCATTAGACTTTAGTTGAAAGTTATTTGGGCTGTGGGCTGCAGCCTGTGTTGAAATTCTGCTCCTGCACTGACCGACTGGCTTTGATGTAGCCTCACAATTTCATGGCTTGCACAGATCCATATTATTCCCTCAAACTCTAATTGTGTTTTACTCCCTGTTCCTCGTCCTGAAGGAGAACTCAAACTGAACTTTAAATAACATGCTGACATTTTTAAAGTGCAGGCCAGCTAATTGTTATTACCCGATGGTCCAATGTGCCAGGTTTGCATTATTATGCAATCCAGCTAAATATGAACAGTGTATTCAGAACACTTCTAAGATGTATTATTTATTTTTACCACTTCAAAAGGTTTCATGTTCTGTAAAAATCGATGCTCATGCTGAGTTTTATGTATAAAACATAAATGTCCTTGTACAGCAGCAATAAGCATTTCAAATGCATCATACCTAGTCCCATGGCTTTGTTCTTTTATATTTTTAATGCACTTGTTCCTGCCTGAAAACACCTGATAAGTTCTTTTTTTTTTTCCTTTAGAGAGCCATATGGCCCAAAGCCTTATTTAAATTAGCATTGAGACTGGGTACATTCACAGGCAGAAAGGGAGGCAGGTAGAGACCTTGAGGAGGCAGAAATGAGCTGCGAGGCCTTGCTTCTCCGGCTCGTTAGAAGCATGAAGGAAAGAGCTGAGACAATACACTGCCAGCACTGTTGGTCTCCCTCAAACAGCAGCAAATTCACACATAAGGTACGGGATGAATAATAGATCTCCACATCAAAGCGGGGGACACTCTGCAGTTTTTCGATGCCCAAGGCTTGAGTGGACCAGTCGTGCAAATTTCTCCTTCACAGCCCCTGCACAGCCAAGGCTCACTACCCCTTCTGGTTTATTTGCTCTCAGCACTGCCCAGCCCGTGAGGCAACGAGTGTGTCTGCATGAATGTTTTATAAGGCACAGACATGTGGAGCATGCATAAGATTAAACTTTTGGTGCCCTATTCTCATCTATGTATCCTGCCTGTCAGATTGACTGACATCTAAAAAACACCGATCTATCTATTAGCAGGAGCAAAATCAAAGAGTTCCCGTATAAATAACACTTAACAATTTGTCCTTTATAAAACTCTTAGATTTTGATGTTAAAATGCCCAAAAGATGTTTGCAGTATATTTTCCTCCAGATTTTCTTTTCCCACAAAAGTTGAGTCAAAAAGAGTCCCGTCTATGAACCCTTTCCTCCACCTCCCAATGGTTTGATCCACTGTCTGATAAGGTGTCTGAAATACAAAGCTGCCAAGTCCAAATGTCACATTTTGTCACATCACTCACGTAAACACACTTCAAAGTGACTGAGAGGAAGTCACATGTCCTAGTTGCCAAAACATCAATGCCTGTGTTTGTGATTGAACGCCCCAGGTGGTGATGGTTCCTATGGATTCGCTGATAGAACAGCACCTGACTTTCCTTATAGGTCTGTGGAAGGTTTTAGGGACTCTCAGCTCAGTTTTGGTTTTTCTACCGGCAACGTTATTATTGTCTTGCATTGCTCTTAACCCAATATCCAAAAGCAACAGGCACACTTTTCAGTAAAAAAAGCTATGGACATCCTGATTATCCCTTTCATTGTGTGACTATCTGACAGACTTTATTCAGGCAATCAGAGACAACACTTTCCAGAAACGCTTGTGATGCTCCACGTCTGTGGACATGCAGAGATGCCAGTTTGTGTAAACATGCATGCTTGACATTTTTACATGATAGCTCAATGCAAGTCAGGATGCATTTAAGAGATTCAGAGTTTTGACCCAGATGTTTCTCTAAGATTCTCCATGGTTTTATGAATGCAACTGAAAGGTAAACACTTGCCTGTCTTTTTTTTCATACTTTATTAATCCCTGACGGGAAATTCTGGTTAACACTCTGTTATTAAGAGTTATGCATCTCACACACATAGGCCTGAAATACACACATGCACAAACAGGACCTGTGGACATGCATTAGAGGAGAGACGTCAGAGTGGGGCTGCTACACAAGGAGCATGTCAGAGCTGTTGGGGCTCTGGTGCCTTGCTTAAGGGCACCTCGGCAGTACTTGGCACCTCTCCAGCAACCAGACCAACTTTGATACATGAAGATAAAACATGGCAAGTAGTATCTTTGACAGTTTGACACTTCCTCAGGTCTGTTTAACCTGTTTGTCTTGACTGTGGTCAACTTGGAGTTTGTTTTCATGTGGGAGAGAGAATCACTCCCATGATTCCCCGCCAGCTTCAACATCATCTTTTGTTTTTGATTTGATTGAGAGCCCCCTGGTGGCTGATTTTACACACTGTGCGTCTAACAAGTAAAGTTGCACCAGATAGTGAGAAAGCAGAACTTAAAACAAGTTCACAAGGAAAGAAAGTCTGTGTATTTCTCTGTGTGCAGTCAAGCTGTGGCTCCGTTATGTTGTGTTTACCGTACTCTATAAAGTACACTTGTTTACTTTGGCTCTCTGTAATCTCTGGCTTGGTGGAGGATAATACAGTATACTTGGCTTATGTGAGCTTGTGTGTTGGTGGAGTTTTAGAGGAGTGGGTAGATGGAGTCAGTGAGAGCCTTTGGGACTCAATCATACTGACCAGCAAACCAAAACAATGAGCTGAGAGCGGCTTAGAGCTGAGGAGAGCTGCAGAGTGCAGACCTGGAGACGTGCAGTAGGTACAATGCACAGAAACACACATGGTTTATTCATCCCAAACATGCAACTTTAAAACGATTTAACAGAACGGTTCATGCCTCGTGCACAATAAAGGTTCATGCAACTAAGCTGACTTAAAAAATAAGTGGGAGATAAATAAAAGCTTTAAACCTTTTCTAGGACTGAATATGTGTTTCTATGCAAAGGCTCCTATTCCTTACATCTCTTAGATGGAGAATTTGTATTTCAGATATTCAATTTTGATTCAACACCATGATTTCTGTCTCAGTGATGCTGCTTTGGCTATTAGGTGAATAAACAGAGGAGGAAGTGACTGCCAGGCTGGAACCTTGACTACAGACAACATACATTTCCATAGATATGAGCCAAAGCCCCGGTGGTGCCTTTGATATTTCATGGAGCATTTCTTTTCCTATTTGATTTTGATAAGGTTAGAGACAGTGTAGCAGATGGAGAAGCAGTCCCAGTAAATATGCGTTTTTCTAGCCAGGGAGATTCAATTATGGGCAGCAGATGACTGACCTCATATGCAAGCTGGAGACAAATATGTCAGGGATCATCCACATGACATTGGAATAATGGACTGGCGAAAGAAAGGGCAAATCATCATCCAAAAGAGATGAAAACAACTGGCTGACGTGGTGCTCCTTTCAGATGCAGCTGGCTGCTTTCAATCACTCAATTCAGCCAAGATCAGAGAGGAAAACCTGCCTCACCTGAAGAATCTTTTCACGACAGTTTGTTATTTTCAGTGTTTGGCTCCAAGTAGTGAGAAGAAGAAGAAGTGCTGCTTGGATAATGCAACTGAACAGATGAGCAGAGAAAATAAGGCATTTGAATTTGACATTTTTTCTGTCTTTTTATTGACTTAAAGGAAGAATGTGCAACGTTTTACACATAAATAAGGCAGAGATCAAGTATACCCTCTGTAAATGTCTCTCTGAGTTATGACTGTCTACGAGTGAGAAGTTCTGTGTTGTTGTCAGAGCCGTGTTTGCATCATGTTTTCATGGACTGAACGGCCTTGCAGATAAAGCAATAACATAGCCTTATTTGGATTTAGATCACAGTCACTACATGTCAATTTATGTGCAATACGAAGCTATGAGCTAACCAAAGTGTGCTAACATTAGCCTGCTAACACAGCAATGCAGGACACAGCCAATCATCTCAAGCAAAGGACAACTTTGTCCACCGCTTTCGCTTAATGATGCTTAATTATGGTGCGTTCTAATTATTAAATCCTTCGTGCGAATGCAGAAGGGTTGGAGGTGTGCTGCTGGAGGAGAGCGGTGACTTCAGAATAGGGTTTGTTGTGGTTTAGTGCTGGTGCTCAAGGGCGACATCTACTGGATCAAAAAGTCGCACATTCTTCCTTTAACTGGGGTTAGATACAGTATGTGGCAGCAAAATGTCATGAAAACAAACATTGATCCTTGTTTGTTAATGTGTTTCAATATTCTGAAGGAAGAAATGCTTCAAAAAAATGTTTTATCCTTGATCTAAACATACCTTCAGAAAAGGAAAGATCTCAGAAAATGGGAAACTGTACATACAAACACTTCACTGCAAGGAAGGCAGCATTCAACGCTCACTATTCTTTCCCCCTGATTTTAAATGTGGACGCTGCTGCAAAGGCTCACAGTCACATATCTAGAGAGTCAGGGGAGACTGCTTAGAGTGCAAATGAATTCAAGCAGGCTACAGCAGTGGACTGTTTCCCAACCCCCTATGTCTTTGCTGCTTAGCTAAGGAGCTAACAGTATATTATCATGTCTTTGCTGACGAGGCATTATTACCGGATTTTGCGCAAACATGACTGCAAGTTTCTACAGCCTGTTGTTTGCACTGTATGCATGTGAGTACTGTACGTGTTGTACTGTAACTGTTGCTATGATGTCTGAAGCCTGTGGCTAAATTGCTTCATTGAAGAGGAATTTATTACAATATTTCAGACAGGTTTGTAAGGCTTATACTTAAAAACCTCTTATCTCTAATAAAGTCATACAAGTTAAAAAGCTAACTTGAAGATCAACAAGGAAAGACACAACTTTTTGGTGTAAGACAGATTTATTTATTTGTTTGCAAACCTGAGACATTACTCGGGTTAGACGACTTTCGGTAAAGCTGCTATGTTACGTAGCAATCCGTTATGAATAATATCTGCAGGGATGTTCACTTCGGATTGTTGCTTTTCATTTACCCGTAAGACAGATCATAACTACCTGGGCATCAGTGTAACGAGTATGCAACCATGCATATGTAGTATGCTATGTTCTAATGTTCTGTTTATGCATTACTGCTGTTTTGCAAAGGTATGACGATACTTCACTTTGAAACTAACAGAAAACCCCTGAATGTGTGAACACAAACAGGCACATTTTCTATCAGCCCCCTTGGAGAATTTTCCACTGGAAGTTTGGGGAGAGCTGATGTGTGAATGCAGCAGGAAATATTCAGGTCATTGGGCGGAGGTGATGACCAGTGTGATATGTGTGCATATGATGAAACTGCTTCATTGTGATTTCTGTTCGCCTGTGGAATCGCATGTAGCATTGATACAAAGGCAAAAAATGTCATAAGCATCTGACTGTGTTGCTTTGGTTGCCATGTCAGCGTACTCTTTTTGTGCCATTTCTTGCCTCCTAAGACCCCCCTCCCCCTTCCAGCCCGACAGGAAAGTGTCCCGCTGTGAGGTGCGTGTCTAAACAGGCAAGTCAGGAAGATTTCAGGTGCAGACTGCCGGATATTTTTTTTGACATTTTTAGGAATGCATATGGGAAAAAAACGTATGTCAGTGTCTTGGCTGCACATTAGAGATGAATCTCAAACCATATGTACTCATCATTAGAACATGCAACTTTTATGATGTATAAATGTCATATTTTATGAAATAAACTCTTAACAACGTTCCGTCTTTTTTGAATTGCAATCCCCTTAAGCGTTGGAAGAAGTGTAAAACACACAGGGAGTGTCATCACCCTGACTTTGTGATAGGCTCGCTGCACTATAGACATGGATGGCCAAACATGTCTGAAGGCTGCAGTAAATAGATAAATAAATGGAGCATGGACAAGCCTCCTCCGAGTGTCAGAGATGTGCTCAGAAACACAGCAGTCCGTGAAAGGCTAGACAGATGCACACTGCAACACTTCCCGAGGTATTCCTCTGGAAAAAACACGGCCAACTTTATGCCAGCAGCGAGCTTTCCATAAAGGACGTCTCAGAGGAGTAGTACACATCAATATGACTTCTTTTAGATAGTATGGAGACCCTCGGAGAGAAGAGGGCAGTGTGTGTGAGATATTACAAAGCTGCTGCAGGAAGCTAAGCTTTCTTAATCACTTGATTTTAATATATTCATCAATTATTCTCCCTTTAAAAAAGAGAAAAACAATTAGGACAGCACTCCAAAATTGTATTTTAATTTTTCAAGGGCAATTAAAATACTATTTTGGAGGGCTGTCCTAATTGTTTTTCTTTTTTGAAAATGTTTCGGGCCCGGTTGTTTTACGTCGAAAGGGAGATCAGCATGTTTTCTCTCTCATTCTCTCTCTTGTGTCCTCCCTGTGACTTTTATAAATGAGCGTTTGTAGATTGGTCTCTCGACACTTCCGTCAAGGAAATTATAAACTTCAGTATTTTGTAGGGTTTTGAATGTATCCTTCTATTTGTATCTTAGAGAATCAAATCGGCTGTAATAGCTCCTGTAAAACTTTTATAAAGGTTTACTTAATGCATCGGAAAAAATGATTTTAATGCTTTGGCAAAATTGTTCTAACTTTCTTACCAATAAAGCCCCTTTGAATTGAATTCATATTTATATTTTCATTTGAGTTTAAAACAGATAATGTTGGGGGCGGCTGGCCTGGTGGTTGGTGAGCGTGCACAATTTGTGGGGGCTGTGGTCCTCCTGGCAGGCGGCCTCCTCTCCCTCTCTCTCCCTCTCTCTCTCCCTCTCTCTGCCCTCTAGCAGTGAGAATTGCTCGGAGATCAAAGTTGCCCATCACTGCCTAATGGTGCATCTACGTAGTGGATTATTTCCATCAGTAATAACAATCTTCTAAAACTATTTATGAATCATTTTGTGAATCATTTTTACGGTCTGGTTCACATCGTCACAACAGAAAGAACATGTTGAGTTTCTTTAGAAATAAAGATTGTGGTTGGTGTCCCGTGGGCTGGAAAAACTCCATCCATGCACCTAAAACTATCTGCATATAATGACCTTATCTCTTCCATGTTGCTGAGGAGTAAATGAAGAACTGCTGCTCTCTTTCAGTACAAACAGTCCCCACGTTACAGAAAGAGAGCAGCGTGAGAGTCCCAGAGGAAAGCATCTTCTCACCTCTGACACGTGGAAGTCTGATATCCTCTAGTGTTCTTGCGTCAGTCTGCTCCAGCTGTTCATGTAAAAAAAAATACTCTCTGTTCGGCTCGTTAAATGATCTACCTTTTTCACCAGCCAATTGTTTACTCTGACTCCCTGCTTCTTTTTTTCTAAGGCGTTAAATGTGTGAGCTTATGAGTTAAGAAGTCAGTAACTGCTAGAGGAACTGAACCATACAGAACAGTGCGCAGCGACCGTTACAATTAATGATATTTAAAATAACTTGTTACTTTACGAGGAAAACCCGATAACTACGCCAGATTCAGATTTATTGACAAAGGGGCGTCGATAGTGGTTAGTTTGCACGCCCTATTACAGAGGCTATAGTCCTCAAAGGAGGTGGCCCGGGTTCAAATCCAACCTGTGTCATTCCCCACTCTCTCTCTCTCTCTCTCTCCCCACTTTCTGACTCTATCCACTGTCCTATCTTTGCAATAAAGATATAAAAAGCCCAGAAATCTAAAAAACAAAAAGATTTATTGACAGTGATTCGCCGGGTTAGGTTAAGCTAACGTCAGCACAGTAGCATCCTGGGAGAAGGAATGCTGCGTGCTGTAAACAAACACAGCTGATTTCTGCCTTGGAAATACCGACAATATTTTTCCCTGCTTGAGGTAAACAACAACAACATAGTGGTTATTCTATGTTCTTGCTTTATCCCCGTTATTATTAATCAGGCTGTCTGAATTGTCCAGGCTGACAGTACTACCATCAATTGATAGCCAGCGTCTCCACTGGATCCTTTTTCTGCCCATTAAAGAGGACATAAAAATATCTCTTTTCCACCTCTTCAAACAGTCCCCTGTGGTCTCAATGAAACATCTGTGCTGTGCTTTGGTCAAAATATAACATGAATCAAGCACCAGAGGAGGTTTGTGACCCTGTAGAAACCAGCTCTCTCAGAACGCTCCGTTTTGGTGTGTGTGTCTCTTTAAATGCAATGAGCCCCCCCTGAGTTCTCCCAGTAGACATCACTCCTTCGCTAGTGAGAATAAAAATGGCGGACCTGTGCAAAAGTTTTGCTCTAGGCTGGGGGTGGAGTCCATGGGTGGAGATACCAGGGGAGGGGAGGGTATTTTTTTTCGCCAGAATCCCACTGTGACATCACAAGGAGATCAAATTTGAAACGGAGCATTTTTCTCTGTGTTGTAAGACTTATCCAGATCCAAGGACTGGATTGGTTTATTTCACATTTTATGGGTCGGTAGACACTCAGGTTACCCAAACAGATGTTCAGAATTTGTCCCTTTTAAGGGTTAAAAAAAAAACGGAGGCAGAGACAATAGCAGAGGGATATCCAACAATTCCTCTGTGTCTATTCACAAACGTATACGATGGTGGAAACATGTCTTTGCACAGTTGATTCCTGCCACAGCTGGAGAAGAAAAACAAAAAAACATGAGCTTTAGTTTTGTATTCCTATCAGATTTCACTGTATACGATATGCATGAAGCTGGTCGATTGAGCCGGAGAACTCGCAGCCCGTCTGCGGGGGGAGGAGGCACGGTTTGGATGAATTTATAGATAGGCTATCTCCTGCATGCAGCCTTTGATATCTCTGCCAATGAATTTAAGCTCTCTAGAAAAGAGATATGAGGGAGCGAGGGAGAGTGATGGGCAATCTAAGCCCAAGTGCACAAACTCATTCATCCAGCTGACAAAGCTGCTGATATCCTTTTCTAAGCACGGCATGCTTCATGTGTGAGCGCAGCACTGTTGAGGTGTCCATCTCCTCTTCCTCCTCTGCACTGAGATTTAATATCTCTGTCTCTGAACAAGTGATGGCTGTCAGGAGATAGTTTGCTTCTTCTTTACATGTCAAAAATAAATCTGAGAAGTTGAAAAAATAGACTCCTGAGGCTGAAATCTATCCCTCGATGGACGTGACACACTATGAACACAGATAAACTCTGACTGTCATAACTTAGTCAAACACTCTCATTAGGCTTGTTAGGAGATTGCAATACTTTTTAAAGATATATTCAGTTCCTTGAATATGAAAAGTTCCCTTCAGGCAGACGTTACCAATCCCTTTAAGTGTGAGAGGAACAGTTTTAAGACCTCTGTACTTCGTTCTGCTGAACAGATGAACAGCTAAACATGACCCCTGATGAACGAGTCCATGCGCAGAGTTATTTCAGCCATTAGTCTTTAACTGCGATTAACTTCATGCTATTTTGTCCCTTCAGGCTCACCGTAGATAGTCGTCCTCAGTGTCTCCCTGTAGTCTCAGTGATGTAAAAGAAGGACACTGCTGCATCTTTGAATGTCTCATTTCACTTTAACAAACTCTCAGACAGCTCAGCTGACGAGTCCAAAGTCATATCCACCTGATGACATCACACAGTGACCTTTGTTAACGTTCCTTTTGAACTGTTTGACGTCAGTTTGCGATCTCTAACCACTTCCTGTTTCTGTGCTCAAGTTAATGTCACAACCTTCCATCAACCCCAAGGTCCTTACTTTATTTCAAAATAAAAGCAGGGTTGAATTCAAAATAAAAGCTTCAAATTTTTTATTTTTAAATGTGAAATAATGGAATCTGAAACATGCGATTAAAAATGTGATTAATCGCAATCAGAAATGTTAATCGTTTGTCATCCCTAATTTTTTAAAATTGTGCATATGGAAAAACATTTTTAATGCATTACTTGTGTTTTCATGGTTGTCTTGTTTTGTGTTGTGCTTTGTTCTGTTTATTTAAGTGTGTTTTCTCTGCACTTTTAGCCCAGGGCTAATTTTCCCCTTGGGAACAATAAAGAACATCACATCTCTCTTATCTGAAAAGCACTGCCTTTTGGATTCATTGACACTTTTTTTACAGCATTATTTTTTAAATGTACTTTTTGTGGTTAATACTTTTTTATATAGTCAAACTATATATATTTTTTTATTCCAAAAGACTGGCAGAAATGTAACAATCGACTTTAAAGCCAGTAAAGCTTTACATTGGATTTGCTTTCACTGAACTAGATCTTTTCATCTGCAGCAGCATGAAGAACAACATCATTCAAATGTGTTTGTTTGTGCTGTTGTGACACAACAGTGTGGTCGAGCTGCTCAAGGATAAATCTGTGTTATTCCCTTTATGAGAATTGAATGTGCTAAACAAACCAAAGAAAACTCAGGGTCATTTTAAAACCACATTTTTTGTCCACATTTTTTTCATCATGTGGCTCAGAGTTGAATAACTTCAGTGCATTTTAAAATTCTTACAGGAACCACACAGTTTCTTTTATTTCCCCTCTCATTTTATTTCTCTATTGAACCAAGCAGCTCTTGCTCAGTGTGATACTACCCCCTACTGGTTGAATTAAGTCATTACAGCAACCTCCCCTGCAGCTCTAAACCACAGTGAACAATCTCCTTCTCTGTTGAAGAAAGTTGCTTTAGATTCATGAGGGATTAAAATACATGAACTGTGGTACGTACTTCTACTCAAGAACGGCACTTCAGTAGAAATTCAAAGACACAGGAAGTCCGTTAAATTCCAGCTTTGTGCTTCTCGCTCAAAACACCTCCGATGTAAATATTGTGATTTTTAAATCACTTCATTTATGTGACAACCATATCAGTTAGTTCCCACAACATGATGATCTAAAATGACACAATGCATTGTGTACACTAAGGCATTGGTTCCCAACCTGGGGTCCGGGTCCTTTAGGGGGGGCGTCTGAGATCTCAGTGGGGGAGGTGCGAAGCTCTGTCTGTTCTGAGGTCGTCAAAATTAGATTTACACATATTAAAATAAAATCATGTTAGTACTGGGAAATATATCCAAAGGTCTTTTGGTAAGAAGTGTAAGTGTGTAGGCATATTCTGATCGGATTTTATCAATGAGAATTATTATTTTCGTTCAGGTCCTGAGGAGGGGGGCTCAGCTTTTCTTAAATACAAGTAGGGGGGCTCCAAGGGAAAAAGGACAGAACAGAATATGATGTAACACAAGCAACAGCACTCAAGTCACTATCCACATTTCATCTGCAGGAAGATTCACTCACACAAAATAGGATTAACTAGTAGAGCAACCAGTTGTTAAAACTGCTAATAAAAGTTGATCAGATTAGTAAGTTGGTTTTCCTGCTTTTATTTAATGAATGGATCTAAATACTTCTTTCACCACTGCCTTTGCTCACAGTAATTTATGGAAGTCTTGATGAATTTTACGCCATGTGTTTGTGTCTCAGGTTATATAAAATATTGTGCTGAAAAAGATCCTGGTGAGAAAATAGACGGAGAAAGAGAGAGAGAGGGAGGGAGGGAGGGAGGGAGGGAGGGAGGGCAGCAAGACATATTTTAATTAGATTTGTCACCAACTGGCCTGTGGTTTATAAATAACCTATAATCAGTGTGAGGTGGTGTGAGTGCAGTCGTCAGGTCGTCTGGAGACTCATTATAACAATAACCCAGTCTGTAACAGACCCTTAACCCAAGACAAACGTCAAGTGGTAGAGTCTTGAACATCGACAAAGCTCCAGAACAGCAGCAACATGCAACCTGAGGGGATTTATTTGACCCTAGCTGTACAAAACTGAGTAATCAAATCATGTGCGTTTTATATTATAGATACATATTTACATATTGATATATTTCTACTCACATTGAAATCAATTTCCTAACCTGCTTTAACCTGCAGCTCTGGTTTTATTGAATCCAATGTTAATGAAACCAAATTCAACACAGAGAGATATTTCTTAGTTTATTGATGATACCATGCATTTGTCAATTATGTATGCATTTAAGAGAACAATCTGTTCATATTTAAACGAGGTGATCTGGCACTACTACAACGCGACGTCGCTGATGCCCAGCCACCACCATCAGACTGTCATCCCACAACCACCGCCTGACGCCCAGCCACCACCATCAGACTGTCATCCCACAACCACCGCCTGACGCCCAGCCTCCACCATCAGACGGTGTCGTCTCCACAATCACCGCCTGACGCCCAGCCACCACCATAGGACTGTGTCATCTCCACAATCACCACCTGACGCCCAGCCACCACCATAGGACTGTGTCGTCTCCACAATCACCACCTGACGCCCAGCCTCCACCATCAGACGGTGTCGTCTCCACAATCACCGCCTGACGCCCAGCCTCCACCATCAGACGGTGTCGTCTCCACAACCACCACCTGACGCCCAGCCTCCACCATCAGACGGTGTCGTCTCCACAACCACCACCTGACGCCCAGCCTCCACCATCAGACGGTGTCGTCTCCACAACCACCGCCTGACGCCCAGCCTCCACCATCAGACGGTGTCGTCTCCACAACCACCACCTGACGCCCAGCCTCCACCATCAGACGGTGTCGTCTCCACAATCACCGCCTGACGCCCAGCCTCCACCATCAGACGGTGTCGTCTCCACAACCACCACCTGACGCCCAGCCTCCACCATCAGACGGTGTCGTCTCCACAACCACCGCCTGACGCCCAGCCTCCACCATCAGACGGTGTCGTCCCCTAAACCATCGCCGTCCTCATTCATGCACGGCCTGCTCCGACCTCCACCTCAGCGGCAAGGAAGTGTGGACAACAGGAACGCCAGGAATACAAAGGAGAAATCCTTCCTGCATTGTATCCCATATCCTCTTTTGTAAAGTGTCTCGATATAACACTTGCTATGAATTGGCCCTTTACAAATATTGATTGATTGATACTCCGTGTTGGACCGTTGGCTCTACAAATCACTTTCAAGTCTATGTGAATGTATTGGATTGCAGTAAGGCTTATTCACCGTGTCACAGTTAATGATTTAAGATCTGCTCGTGTGCATCGAGTGCAATACAAACATGACCGGTGACTAACAGGCAACCCGCACCATCCGTCTGTCCTCCAACAGAGCCCCCATCACACAAGCTCTGCATCTATAAAGTGGCCTTGGCGGTTTTGAGCCCCGAGGTTCAGCTTTAATGTGACACTCCACTGACCAAATGACATCATAGATCCTTCAGGTATAAAAAGGCTCCTCCATCATTAAGCCATGTGTGATTTATAAATCTGAGAAACTGCTCGGTCTAATGGTTCTCAAGTTTAAAGCAATCACACACATTCTTAAATGAAGTTCAGAGAAAACCAAAGAATGGGAGATTTACTCCTTGTTCTTATTTTACAGCTCAAAGAAAACACCAAGACAACTTTTAAATAACATGGCTAATTGAGACGCAGCAGGAAAGCCAAATGTCTTAACGTCTCCCTCGTGGCTTCTTTCACGTTAAAAAGCATACAGATGTGGAGATAAGTGTGAAGTTTTATACCGCTTAACCGAAGCTCCTCCGGGCAAGTGATGGAAGATGTGTTTAAAAGTTAAACCACCCGCAAGGTTTTGATCATTCGACTGTGTTTATGAACCCATGAAGCAGCTGTTGTTAAATGCATGACAACAAGACTGAAGGGCTCCTCTGAGGTTCAGTAAAGGAACACAAGCTAACCAGAGGAAGAAGGTGTTTTGACCTGATGGTGCTCAATACATTCATTTTCCTCTGAGCTAGATTTTTACTTGGATTTGAATTAAAAAATCTTCAGGCATATTTATGTCCAGAAGTTACTGAATACTACAAGTGTGCAGATTCATAGACCTGAAAACAAAGGCCAAAGCGCTCAATATTTCTAAAAAATCCACCGTTCACCACAAACTGCATTGTTAGTCCTTACTGTGTAGTATGGCAGATTAGGGATGTTATAACAGATTTTTGGGGGGTAATTGTTGATCCCACATGATTATTGTTTCCAAACAAAAAACAAATGTAAGTCAAAGCACCGAGTTCAGCAATCTGCAGTTCATCCAGTGTCCACTAGAGGCTGGCTCAAAAAGTTAACACTCCTCTACAGTAGAAATTAACATTTTTACAGTCTAGTTCAAAGATTCATAAATACATACATATGCATAACCAAAGGTAGCTTTGTAGCTGTTTACCAGGAGGCTTAAGGCCTCCACCTCTTCACTTGTTTCTAGATTCATCCAAAGTAAGGTGGATTCAGCATTCTGATATGGCGACCGCCAACAATGTCCATGTGTTATATAACCTAAAAGGTCTTAATGATTTCCATCCATCCATTATCTATACCAATTTTTACCGTTCGGGGTCGGGGAGAGGGGGGCTGGAGCCGATCTCAGCTGCAGTTAGGCAAGGTGGGTACACCCTGGACTGTCCGCCAGTCAATCACAGGGCTGACTTACGGGCAATTTAGAGTCACCAATTAACCCAACAAGCATGTGTTTGCAGGGAGAACATGCAAACTCCACACAGAGAGGCACTGTCTGCCAAGGATTTGAACCAGGAACCCCCTCGCTGTGAGGCAACAGCGCTAACCACTGAACCACCGTGCAGCCATGATTATGATTTAATGACCAACATTATTGACATGGTTACAAACAGAAAATCTTATTTATTTATGTTAAGCCTTAATAAGCATTAATATAACCACTGTAGCAACAACTGTCACAGCAATGTTTTTTGTTCTTAAATCATTAGTAGCTTTATGCTTAGAATAATACCAATAATAATAATAATAATAACTTATTATTATTATTACTATATAGCACTGTTAAAAACATAGGTTTGACTTACCAGCAAAGCAAACAGAATAAAACATAAGAACCCAAAGACAAAAGAAGCAATCAACATCAAAATAACCCCCCCAAAAAAAGAGGAACCCGACAGCAAGAGAAGCCCTACAACAAAATACCCGACGGACTTAATGAACCCAACATCACAAGAGCTGCCATAAACACCGAGGCAACACAAGAACCCAACCACATGAAGTGAGACCAGGAGGAGCAGAGATGTACGAAGATGCAATTAAAGAAAAGAAGACCCAAAAAAAGGGATGAAAGCAAATCAAAACAGATAAAAGATTATCTAGAAGTCTAATAAATACAGGCTGCAGTCATTTGTTGTGTATAGAAAAAAATCTGTTAATTTGCATATTCTTTCAAACCAAATGTGAACAGAAAAAACTTCAATCAGTGTCTGTGTTTAACGACACCACATTGTTTTTTCCCTTTTCAACAGACAGCAGTCATCACTTTTACGGCCCGTGGCACTTTTATCTAATTGTTAGCAGCATCTGGTGAGACAACTCTCGTACGCTCTTTTCTCGTGCCGTAAAATCTCAATTTAGCACATCTGCCGCTCTCACAAATGACAATTCTGATGAATGTTTTGAGCTCTAGCACTCGAAGAACTGGAGCCACAAGACGTTTATCTGTTTGGATAAAATAGAAAACGCTTGAATTAGTCGACAATATGTGAATGTTGAATGTTTGTTAAAGCAAAAGATTCTTCACCCTTAAGGAGGTGGTTAAGGTTTAAGGAGGTGGTTAAGGTTGTGGTTTGATAAAGCAGCAGCAGCAGCAGCAGCAGCAGATGGCATTGATGTGCATCGACTCATAAAGACCTACCTGTTCACTGAATATGATTGGATGTGACTAATCAGCTGGTAACCTAGCAGCTGATGAAAAAGCTCCTGATTGTGAAAAACATGAATCAAGCCGCCAATCAGCCGTGACAGAGATGACATGAGTGCTCTGCCTAACTAGCACTTAGCTTTATATATATTCTGCAGAAAACGTACCTTAATAGAAAGCTCTGGCCTCCATCAGTTAACCCTGTTCTCTTCTGCTGCAGTCACAGTCCAACTCTCTCCATCCATCCATCCATCAACTCATTCATTTTAAAGGACTGATCATTTCACATTGTTCAGGATGACTACACCCTGAACAGAGAGCCAGTCTATCACACTGACTCTCTTTATTCACAGCACTGTCACACATGCTCCATAGTATCTCTAGAGTGCTGAAATGCATTCTGGGAATTGTACGAAATCCATAGACTGTATTAAGGCACACGTCGGAGCACGGTTACCTCTTGTACATACCCTGTTGCGATGTAATACGACACACGCATGGCTTAACGTCATCAACAAAGGTCCTTTAGTTCAGAAGAAGCGAGGTCTCAGAGTAAGTAAAATGGAGAATAACACAGAGAGCATAACTGCGACTTTACTGACTTGGATCTAGATTGTGCAAGGCGTCATGTCCATCTGGCGTACCCGTGCTTGTGCCGAAGCACAACCTCTACCAACCCTGCAAAGGCCCAGGAAGTGGACTGCGTTTGAACACGGTACAAACTGGACTTTGAGGGTCAAACGTGCTTGGTCACAGTACGGATTGCCTAGTGTGAGAACGCCCTAAGAAGTGTGCATAGCCCCAGTGCCTTAAGCCTCTGTCTTTCTAAAGGCCAGCAGGGGGGAGACGCCATCTCTGACAATAAATATTTGATTGTAAGGAAGCAGAAAAAAAATAGCATACTTCTCACTGAATGTATCACTCTTGTGGTCTTTCTTAAGTTTGGGAAGTAAACAAATAGTTTTAAGGGAAACTGTACTTCCATGTCCCGAAGAAGACCCTTTTTGAAACTGGTCAGGTTTTTTTCCTGATTGTTCATGTATGCATCATGGATGCCCTGATTAAATAAAGTAATTTTTCCATATCCTAACAAGAGAAGCTAACCCTGTGGCTTCCCTCTCTGAACTAGCTCTAAGGCTTCTTCAATACACCCTGATGTATATATAAAAACAGACAAGTTACTATCACAACAAACTGCTTACCAGGGTAGAGGTGTTGCAATGGTTATCCACCCTCTTGTCTCATATGGTCACTTCTAGATAAAAATCAAGATTTAATGGCCTAAATTCCAAACTTGAGGCATTAAAACAGGAGTCAGCAAACCAGTGGCTATGTTAGCTTATATCCAGTCAACACACCAATGAAAAAAATAGGACAGCACAAAATAAGACAACAAGGCCCGAGTGGTGAAAGCTGCTTGGCTTCAGGCATGCTATGAAAAGGCAGCGGTAAACATAATCACCTCACTATCCCTAATTTCCCTCAACATTTTAAGTAAGTTTTGTACATGTTGCAAGACATGGTGAATATTTGAATTCACTTGTATGTTTATATTTTATTTGAATGAGAGTCTTGAGGTTAGGACGAGTCATTTTATGTTCAAATCTGTTTACTTAATTTAATAATCTGTGGTTAAGGGTTATATGGGGACGGTGTGCCTGGGATAGGACGATGTTGGCAGGTATGAAGGTTTCCTTAGGCAATATCCTCAACACTTAATCCCTGTTATTCCTGTTTTAGGCTATACCATAAGTGTGAGTTAACATCAGACTGTAGCATGCAGCGTGACGGGCTCTAAGACTATTAACCATAACAGCAGGTACGGTCACTTCCTTTCAGCTGTATTGGATTTCTTTGAACACCAGAGGTTCAAGGCTTAAAAAACACGTCTCATATCTAACAGCTACGTATCATTTCTGTAATGTGACATGAAATTCTTTCAGTGGAATTGACCATATACAGTATATATATATTCAACATATGCCGTCCACTTTTTATGTTTTATTTTTATTTTCTGATGCAACACAGCGCTGTGTTTCTGCCTTCAAAAAGAACTGCATGCACACTGTTTGTATTTGCTCTCATGCACACACATTTACACAGAAAGGGAAACATAGCCCCCTGTGGATTTATTCCTTCAGCATGTTCTGTTCTTCAAAGACGATTCAGGCTCATGCATGTCTGCATCCTATGAGGCTCTCTTTACGAGGATTAGCATAATGAGGCAGCACAGCATCACATTAAACAGCTGCTTCTGCAGCCCTTTCTTCACCTTCACCTTCGAGCTAGTCTTTCCCCCACTCTCTGGATGACCGCCACCATCAACCGCTCTGCAGGACATCCAGTGGCAGCAGAAGATAGCATGTAGGAGCTGTGGTGTTTTATTCTGACATTGAATGTGCACAGCAGGCCAGTAAAGCAAAGTGTAATCAGATAGAGAAACCGGGAAGCAGCTCGGATTAAGAGTGTCTAAATGGAGGTGCTTTGAAGGACAAAATGGTAGATAGTAAGCGGAGAACATGGATGGTTTGTGGAGCGGTGCAGAGCTGCTAGCAGAGGCTTAACGTAATCAATATTGTTTATGAGATGGTGCATGTGTTTGTGTGTGTATGTGTGATGCATGGGTGTGTGTTAGTGTAAGGAAGATAAGGAAAGTGTTCAGTGCTTAAGCACAGCATAGGACACTGCACATGAAGATTTGGATGGCCTGGATGCACATGATCTAATCTGTGTTGGATTTGAATGTCATCACCTATGTAGAGATAAATACATACATCGCACTTAAAGGAAGGATTTAGTGCTTTAATCTAAATGTAAAACAGGACTCGAGAGCACATGACCTCCATGACACAAACATGTAAACATCTAGCTACTTTAAAAAAAATCATCTTTATATGAATTAACATAAAATGTTTAGATGAAATCTTGCCATTTCATTTCGTCTCCAAATTCTAAAGTTTCTTGGACTTTGTACTGTAGCAGAAAGTTGGTATTTTCAGAAATGCCTCATATGTTACTTGGTTGCAGCTGTTTTTCAGATTTGTTGTCTCCCTATCCTCAGTTCTCCCCGCCACTTACTGAATCCTCTTCATTTTAAAAGCATTTGGAAAGTGCACTCCTAAGAGCACCACCAAAAATAAGTTCTTAAATGCCACGAGGAGAAGAAGCCGAGGCTAATCTTTATTCTCTCTACTTTCTCTTCCAGTTATGTCTCCCCTTTTTTCAATTGATTCGAGGGCTTATTCATTTCTTCAGTGCATTTCACATGCATCTGCTCAAACAGCCCCTCCCACTCCTGAGTTGCTATGGAAGCCATCCGCACCGTTCCCCCCCGACGGCTGAAAACAACAGCCGTGCTCTGGAAAACCTTCCATGTGCTGACAAATGATATTAACAAGTGGAGAGGAGGCACCTCGGTTCCACTGGCTTACCTATTTAAACGACTCCTTTCTGAACAAGCCGACTGATAAGAAAGCAGCCGTATCTTATTAGGGAGAATTATAATTGACAGGTATCCAAAACAGATTATGTGCAGGTGGGTTTATGTGAGCGCCATGCACAGATGCGTCTCTTCTGCTTTGTTGCGGCATGATCGTGCTCAGCCAGCTGGAGCAGAAGAAACTATCATCTGAAGACAGAGGAACAGTGAGAAACGTCTGTGCCTGAAAATATGAGAAGTACTGAGTCGCTTATAATTTCATTTCCATTATTGTGAAAGAAAGACTCAGTAGCTGTTTCCTAAAAAATATAGTATAGACTTATACAAAAGTAATGCTCCTCCATACATGTGTGGTGGTAACCGTGTCTGCAGAGACCCTGTCCTCTGACTGGATTTTACTGTTTTGGTTTCGGGATGTTTCTGTGTGGGGAGCTGGTGTGTTCCCTCCAGCAAATGACAGAGTGCATGAGAGTTTAGGAGTGGATACAATTCAGCAATTGGACCTGATTCAAACCGGCGAGGCACAGATGTAGTGCCAAAGAAGAGAAAATATAGTCAAAGTGAGGCGAAATGCCAGGCGGACAAAGCTCGTTTTTCACAACAAGAGTGAATCTTGGGTTGGCCTTCACCCTTGGAAGCCGAGTTGTACAGAAATATATATAATCAGTGGAGGTTCTGTGAGTATTTGTCCTGATTTTCAAAAGCATATTGAACAGTTTTGGTTCACAATTGGAAACAACATATCTTATTAAAACATCTAAATGATATCTTTGAGTATGCTGAACTCACCGAAGGTTTGAACGGCCCGAGCGATTTCTGTCGGTTGTTTTTCTTCTCCACTCTACCGTGGTACACATTGTTAGACACGTCAAAGAAACATTCTTCCTCTCTCCATAAACAAACACAGCTCAGACTGAGTTTTATGACCACTTTACACCCAACAACTAAGATCACAGGAACGTGCCCCAACTGTAGCAAAACTCGTGATTTATTCAGACTTCTGAAATTGTCTGTGACTTTTAAATCACTTTAAAAATCATTATGTGTAAGGGCCAACATGAGCAAGGACTATCGCATAATCAATGAATCATTTAACCAGTGTTCATGCTTCCAATAGCTGGCAGACATTTGTCCCTACATTTTCTAGATCCTCTTGAGAATGACGGACCAGGCCTTCATCCTTTGGGAAATCATGTCCTATGGCATTCACAATCCCTGGACTATCACCCCTCTGATCATCTTCTTGCAGGTTTGTAGCAGTGTTTGCAGAACCAACAACCTTTCTAACAGAAGAAAATGGGAGAAATGCTTTGGAAAGAATGGTCTTCATCCCTTCAGGAGACTTTGAAAGATTGATTGATTGAATGCAAATGATCACTGAAGGTATTATGGAGCCTCACGGTGACCAAACATCTTACTAAGTAAGACAAAACAAGCTGACCTCTGACAAAACAAGCTTGTTTGAACTTTCTACTAACTCTGTAAGTCAGAGTGAAGTCGTGTGTTAGTAGTTCGTTGGTCTCTCCACTTGTGTGATCAATAAAAAGGTTTGTGTTGAAGGAACTGAGCTGTTATATAAACATCTTTGGCTCCTTGCCTCACCTGGTGTGAGTCATCTGTGTGATGTTATATTGGATTCAGTTTCACGTCTAGTCCAGGTCTGCTCTGTATCAAAGTGTTCAATTTGGTAGCTGGATTGCCTCTCTCTCTGCAGCCCTTCTGATCTGATGCTAAAATTACACAGTTGAAAAGCAATTTTCATTTGCTGCCAATCCAGGGGTTTAGGCACCATCTGTGCTCCTAATAAGTTCATGATGACTCATTACCTGCTTTTGTTACGCTCCTGAATCAGTCTGAGGCTGCAGGAGTCAGAGAACACAATTAACAGTCAAATATTACAGTCCTGAAACTGTCTTAGACAGTTTAACTACGACTACATTTCACCGAAACAGACTGATTGTTCAACCGTTATACAAAGATATCTAGTCAATGGTATCTTATACAAAGGATTAGGCATGCCAAAAAACTGGCTGGGCTTCCAAAAAGGAACATCTAAGCAGCAACCTCCAGTGTTGAAAAATGAAGCCAACGTGGAAGTGCAAAAACATGCAGTTCATTTAATGTCCACTTGAGGCAGGGTTTTGCTGCCTGCCTCAAGTGGAGACTAAATGAACTGCATGTTTTTTATTGATTTTATTGTAACATGGATATATTTGTTGCATCTACGCAAACAGCAAAGAAACAAACAGTTGATTGTAGGAGTTTCAGAAAAGATATAAAAACAGATCAGTGTGGATATAAAAAGTTACTAAATCCTCGTAGTGGTAGAGCAGCGACTGTCAGGTTCTCTGAGGCTTTAAATGACTGTTTTGTCAGTGGAGTCTGATAGTGTTGAAGAGAGCGATGTAACGACTGTTTCTGTTTTTAGAGTCTGTGAGGAATCTGTAAATGATAAATGGACTTGAGCTCGTATAGCGCTTTTTACACCGCAGGTCACACCTACACATTCACACACTGATGGTAGAGGCTGCTGTGTAAAGAGACCATCAGAAGTAACTAATCCATTCATACACATTCATACGCTGCTAACGATGAAGCAGTGGGAGCAACTTGGGGTTAAGAGTCTTGCCCAAGGACACATCAGACATGTTGCTGCAGGAACTGGGGATCGAACCCCGAACTTTCCAGTTGAGAGACGACCGACTCTACCAACTGAGCCACAGCCATCTGTATTGTTGTTATTGCAGCTGGTCTTGCAGCAGCTAGATAAAGACATCTACATGAGCAATTCTTCTGTATTTTAGACAGTAAGAGCCAAAAATATTTGTTGTCCAAAGAAACAAACGCATTACACAGTCCATCTCCTTTCCTTAGAAATCACTCTTTTGCTTGTGCCACTCCTCCTGACCCAGATAAACACTCACTGTAAACTGTGTAACTAATAATCCAGCATGTCCAGCCTGAGAGGCAGCACGGAGCGAGGGAAGCCCCCATACGTCAGGCTCTATTCAGATCTATTCCTGTGGAGCTCAGAGCTCGGCTCCCCTGAGTCTGACCCCGTCCCCTGAGTGAAATCTGGAGTCAGCTCGCTCACCGCCTCAGGAGACTTCAGCTTCTCTGCTCCCTCCCTCCCTCCCTTCCTCCCTGCACCAGCTACTGCACTATATTTGGATGAAATTTACTGCTTGCAGACTCGGCTTTGTTCTATTTTGATACAGTCATGGCATGCTCTCTATTTCTACATTTGACAAGTTCCTTCTTTGATATGTCTCTAGTTTCTCTTTCTCATCACCATTTACACTCCAACAGCTCGGTTCTGATCAGAGTGAACTGTATCCTCATCCTTTGTGAGCTCATTATTACTAACTATTTATGGAACTATGACTTGATTTGTAAGAAACAAAAGAGCTGAGTCTCTATATCTGAAGAAATCCTCACAATTCAATGACGTTAAACGGAGAAAAAAGATCAACGTTACAGCTTCAAAATATGCTAAACTGAGAGGACATTAATTTACGTAAATACCAGAGAGACTTTCCTGTTTTCAAGTACATAGAAACTAATTAAAACCACAATTTAGTATTGTTATAGCCCAAATATTGCATAAAGAGCTGACTTGAAGTTATGTGCAAAAACTGCATAATTCAATTTGAATCTGCATTGCACAGAAATAATGACACCTGAGAATAGCTCATTTGTTTTTCGTGAAACTGTCGGTGTGACCCAGTTTTGCAAGTTGGCTAGTTTTTCAAGGATGTTGTCTGTGGGAACAATGCACCATCACTGAAAAATTCATTTAAAGGGCCTTTCAATTAACGCCGGTGCTTCACAGAGCGCCGCAGCTTTCAGCCTTTTAAAGGGGAAGTGAGAAAGGTCAAGGAGCTGCTCATAAATGAAGACCTTAGAGATCTCAGCCTCTTCACTCCCACCATGGGAAGGGTTATTATGGGCAACAGAGTATTATTGTACTGCTAATGCTTTTACCTTTCATGTACGAAGGTAGACAACAGAACAATTCTAAAGAGCTTCTGGAGACTTTACAGGAAATTAAAGATCATACAATAAAAACAAAGAGCAAGGTGCTAAAGCTCTCAAGTGGGGCCTCATTTCCACGAGTCAAAATTCAAGATAATGAAAAAGGCTTCAAATGCTCATTTTGTGTCAAGTATGAATACGTTTATAACTTAAAGAAGGCTAGAGGATAGTTTTTTGGTCAAAGCAGACAGTTTGAAGTTTACATCATGGGAGGAAAGGAAAAGTGTGTTCGGTACCCATCACTAACATATGAAATTTTGGGACTATGCAGTGGCGATCCTAGAGTCTATTGGGTCCCTAGGCACAACAAATTCACAGGGGGCCCCTCTCTCCAACCAGCGTTCATTACCATCATGTTGACAGGGGAAACAATACTCTCTGACTACATTACATTAATCAAGTCAACTGGCTTTCTTATTCCTCTTCCACTTTTTTTTTCTCCTTGACAGATCACTTTTCTTCATTTTCCTTTGGTGACTTTCTTTGACAAACTTAGGTTATCACAGGAACAATGCAAGCGTCAATTTTCTACGCAACTAGAGTGAGTGCTGTCAGATGGGGCCCGCCAGAGGTGCTGCTTGTCAACAGGCAAGGCAGGCAACGGCTTGGGGCCCCAGACCAGTAGGGGCCCCCCGAGTGCTTACAAACTTAAACCAAAGCATTGGCCCAAAATGTAAATATATTGCAAGACAGTAGGAAACCTCCTTAAGGGAGCCCCATCTGACGGCACTCACTCTCGTTGCCCTGTTACGCGTTGCATGCGTTATGTGAAAACCAAATGTCAATGAAAGTCAACTCAGAAAAATTAAGGAGAATTATCTGTATATAGGAGACAACAAAGAAACAGGAAAAAAGAGGAAGAGTCGGGACACTGGCAAATATGGAATGGGGATAAACGCTGGTTGAAGGGGCCCCCTAGTTGATTTTTGCCTAGGGCCCCAACAGACTCTAGAATCGCCACTGGTCGTTGCAAACTTTGCACAATTTGAGCCACTTCAGTGGTTTAAAGTGTTTCCGCCCTCAGGGGTCCCTTACTGGCCTGGGGCCCACAGCAGCGCTAGGGGAATATGCCATTAAGATAAACAATTAGTGGTGATAAATGTCGAGTCAGCTGTAAAAAAAAATAAATAAAAGAAAAGGGCCCAAATAGATATCACAAGTCAAAAATGGGTTCCATTCAAATGTTTACAGACAAACTTCAAATGTGCATGATAACCTGGTGGTAGCTTATGGAATATCCTCATATGTGCGCCGTTAGCATCTGGTTTGAAGTTTGTATTCCTCTAATTTAACTTTCTGACCTTTGAACAGATGAACGCTTTTGAGCAGTCTGAAGAAAATGAAATTTGTTCCATGAGTTGAATCCATTCTGTCTTATATAAGACTGTTGACCATTCATTAGAGAATGGGACAAATCCTTAAAAAAAAGGATTCAATCAGAAGAATAAAATTGTGGATTTCAGGAGTCCAAAAAGACTTTGGACATCCTCGCTCATGTTGATTCTAAGAACGAGAGTGATTGTTGCATAATGACTGACTGACAATGAAGCCCAGCTGTGTTACATAAGGGCATTTCCATCAATGAGCTCTCGATGGCACATCTGGAGGAAAATTAAATTGATGTTCCCAACCTGTACCTCCTCTCAGTGGAGGCTTAAAGTTTAACTCACAAACATTGGCATAACCATTGATATTTGAACTTCTGTTATTTCCAAGGGGCTGGTTTCATTTTTTTGCGTGTGTGTGTGTTTGTCCTGGATTTTCCAAAAAGAGAAATTTTAACTGGTTACGAAATCAAAACAAGTCATGGCTTTCAACCGAATATAGGCGGAGCAGAGGCCTGGAGGGCAAAGAGAGTTTAGGAAAATAAGCAGTCACCATTGAACACACTGTGGCGCTGCAGCACAGGCTTGTTCATTTTCCATCTCTTCAAGAAATACATTTCACGGGGTGCAGATTAGTTTGCCTCCCATGGACAGATGTTATCGTCCTCCAAGTAGGTAGCCCGGGTTCGAGTCTGGCTTGTGGCTTCCTTTCCCGCATGTCATTCCCCACTCTCTCTCTCTCTCTCCCTGATTTCCTACTCTATCCACTGTCCTATCAACAAAGGCAAAAAGCCCCAAAAGAAACTTAAAAAAAGAAAACATACATTCATTCATTCATGGTATCCACATCGGGGGAAAAAAGTAAGAAAAGCTTCAAACAGCAAGCCAAGGAATCAACAATCTGGACTGTATTAGATCACGAGTGGGCCTGTGATAAAATGCCTTTATATGAAAACCTTTGATTCGTTCGTAGGATTGTAAATGAACAATAGAGCAGAACTTGTCTCAAAAGTTTAAATGAACTCTATGAAGACATGTTGCAATAGTTACCCAAAGAGAACCGCTGGTTAAGCTTCACTCCACATTGTAAACAATAAGATGCCATAGGCAGCTGAGAAAGGTTAAAATAATGACATGTCGTTATGATATCCTGTGACCAGAGACTCATTGCTTTCCCCCTTTTCCCCCGTGTCCTGTCCTAACGATTTTACAGTTCCCGCTTTCCGTCCAGACTGACATGAAAGTGATGCATGTCTGTATAGCTGCACCACATTTAAACACCATTTCACAAATGGCAGCAGCAGGTCTGGGAGACAGAGTAGTCCATTATTTTAGGACTGAAATGATTGGTTGGTTGAACATGATTTTTATTCCGCTTGTGTGACTTGTGCATTACTTAAATTCTATGGACACTCATTAAAATGCTCGGATTCTCAGCTTGTCTCCCATCAACATTCTTCAGAGAACATCACCTGATTGAGTTCGAGGAGAAGCACACTCTGTGATTGACAGGAAGAGGTGCTGCCCCTTCTCGAATGCTCGCCTGATTGCTTAGTTTGGCTCGCAGGATTTCCAGAGGGGACAATTGCAAAGCGCTCAATTAGGCTTCACGCCTCACTGACTGTTTTTAAAACAGCAGAGGGAAATATTGATGGACACGGCTGTTTTATTTCATTCAATCCACTTTGAGAAAAACAGGCTGTTGTCATTCCTGTGTCATTAAATATGGATGAAAATCTGATTTTTGGGTGCAGGATAGCCATGTACGGAGGCTAAAGACCTCATCACAACGAACATGGGTTCAAGTCTGACCTTGACCCTTTGCTGCATGTCATCCCCCGCTCCCTCCTCCCAGCGTTAGCTGTCTCTCTTTGACTTTCCCTTTGTAATAAAGGCAAAAAGGCCCAAAAATAATTTCTATAAAGTATTAAAAAAAAAACGATTTTTTTATCCTGTCAAAAAAAAAATGAAATGCTGACTGGGTGAAGATGTTGATCACTTGATTTGGATAATGCCCTAAGAGCTCATATTGTAAATGGACCATGTTCCAAAGTTATGCAATTTTCTAAGAAGCTTTTACGTTTTTGCGGCGGTCTGTAAAAAAAGTTTATCTCAGTCTGTAAAAGCTCTGTTCATTCTTTTCCTGGAAAAGAGATGAAAGGACAGGTGGGATTGAAACATGACAATGAAAACTTAGAAAACTCAAAATTACGCATGAGTCTGTTTTCACTCTAGCAGCGCTCCAGAAGTGCAGTCATGGAGGTCAAGCAGCACTTCACAATAAAAGCGCAGAGGGCACTTTTATTGTGCTCTCTAAAGCTCTCTAAATTAGATGCAGCGTGGGTCGAATGTGTCCGAGTAGCTAGTTTGCACGCCCCATGCACGGAGGCTGTAGTACTAGAAGCAGGCGACCCGGGTTCAAATCTGACCTGTAGCTTTTCTACTGCATGTCATTCCCCACTCTCTCTCGCCCCAATTTCCAACTCAACCCACTGTCCTGTCTCTCCAATAAAGGCACAAATAGCCCAAAAAATAAATAAATAAAATACAGGTGTGCTCTTGCTCAGGTTGTCTGTGATCCTTTGGACTTTAATGGAAGCCAAATGTAAAGGTTTGGATCATCGTTTCTGGCGTCCGGCAAAAAAAGAAGCCTTGTGTATCTGCTGCAGAGGGCTCCGGACTGGTGGAGCTGGGACGGAGCTGGAATCAATGCAGTGGAACCAGTGAAAGCAATCACTCAGCTCTTCTGCCGTATTGATATGGATTTAAGCAGTTACAGTGTGTTCAGATCTGTAACAAGGTAACAGTACAAATAACGTACTGGTACTACAAAGACTGTCATGGATTCTTTACAACAAAATACTCCTCACCCCCACCTCCACACGTAAAGTGTCATGTCTGTCCTGTTTGAAACAGTGCTATGGATTGCACAGAATACCCCAAAAAAAATGATTTTCGGCATAGCACACTGTACCATCGTCACCCCCAACAGCATACACTGAAATCATGTGGATAACTTGTAATCAACACAACATGGGAGACAGACTTCATGCCTGCACTCTCGACAATGATGCAATCGATCAGAATTGCTTGTCTGCCTTCCTCCCGTCCTCTCAGCTGAGCGCCCCATTAGCCTCACAGAGCAGAGCAGGCAGAACTGCTGGAGAACTGCAATTATAATCATCTCCTCTCAGAACAGGACTCTCCAGCTGTTTTACGGGTTACACCTCCTTCACAGGGCACCGACACCGATACATCCATGCAATATTTAAAAGAAACAGTGCTGTACTTTGCTCTGACACCTCACTCAAAAGAATGATTAAACTGACTAAAAGATTACGATTTTTATTCCTGGTTTATACTTCTTAGGTAACTACTGTATGTTCCTCTGCGGACGGGACCAACAATGTTATCCCGTCTTTGTCCTTTGTTTCCCCAATCACAATGGCCCCATGAAATCTAAGAAGCTTACATACAACAAACCCATGATGCAGCTGGCAGACGTTAAGTAAGAGCTGAACCAGTTTCAAGGATTTCTTTCCCGACTTCATCATATGGAAGATCGCCAGCAGCGTACAAAGAGCTGACAGCTGGATTCATCAGGATGTCTGCGAGCGGTGTGGCTCGTCTGCTGTCTCTCACTTCTGACTCACATCCTGATGTAGACTCTGACATCTGCCTGATATCATACTTATATTTTTCTATTTAAAAACACAGATGCTTGTCAAGCATTGCAACATTATAGTCAGCTGGCAGTGACACTTTTTTTGTTCAGAAATGTCTTAAAGTCAGTGTAAAGGGGAAAATCAGTTCATGTTCTTATGATATCAGAGCCCCAACTCTGACCACCGTTAAGACCAAGCTACAAATGTTCCTTTTGCACACTGCTTACTCTTTGATCTATCTGCAAACTTTCATTTTAGTCATCTCAATTACAAATGGGTTAAGTGTTGAGATGAAGAGACTGAGGGTGGATTTCACCACCAGCGCTCTCCTGCAGGGGGGTTCCCGGGGGCAGCTTAGGGCTTTGCCTGAAGACTTTCTGGGATGGATTTTGATACAGAATTCATCTTAAATGAAGCAAGACCAGTAGGTGAATCTGTGTCCGCTGGTAATTCTCTGTAGCCAGGGCCTTCAAAGCACTACCACATGGTAAAGCATGCAGAGCAGATTGTTTAATTGCTCATTACTCCAAAGAAAAAACGTACTAAAGGCATGTTCACACCTACCGTAACCTGTTTGGTTCAGTTCAACAAAGTCAGTTCACCATGATATTGCAGTTGGATTTGGCTGGTGTGGTTATCTGTCAATAGATCCCTGGGGCTGACCAAACAACCGAGACCGCTTGAAAAGGCGGGTCTCAGTCTGCTTTTTTCGGACTCTAGTGTGGTTTGTTTGTAGACCTGGATCCGACCAAACTGCAAGATAGCATTGCGCTATTTTGTCTTCAACCCGCTACCGTAGCCAGTCAAGCAGGGGTCATGAAGGGATTAGCCTTTCACTACAACAACAGGAGCATGATGAATTGTGGACGGACATGGACTCGTGGGGAGGTGCAGTTGCTCATAGAGATTTGGTTGAATGACTGTATAAAAAAGTTGAAAGTTGAGCTTACAAAGTACATTTATTTTTGTCAAATCTTTGGGAGGAAAAGCAAAAATTGTCAGAGACAAGTTTTAATGTTCAGTACAGATAGCTGGAAACGTAAAGAACAAGTTCAAAGTATTTGTTGTAGTTTGTCTCATCTCTTGTTTTTGGTGATCAAGATGTTCATGGAGTTATCAAATACTACACTGTTGGTTTGTATTTTCCAGAATCCCTTAAAGAAAGATGTTTCTTGGTTTATGAATGTCATACACACACGTGTGTCTTACAGTATTGTAAAGTAAATAAGGCTGAACGCACTTCACACCTGACTGAATGTCTGAACTCCCTGGAGAATCTGTCGCAGTGTACAGAGATTTATTTCTCCATATGTTTGATTTTGGTAAAAGGTTCTTGTTCAGTCACACTGTTCTCCCGATACTCTGTCTGCAGGGATCGAGGTGACAAGAGTCAGACTATTCATCCATCTGTCCCGCAGTGGGAGCTCCCTGGGGTGTCGGGTTGTCTCCCTGATGAGCCCTGATGTTCAGAAGGGATTTCCCTTAAATTACACAGTAGGCTGCTCACATTTTTAACCAGTGCTGATTTGTGCGCTTAATGGGCCCAAGCAAGCTGTTTGCTCCCAAAAGAGAACCAAAACGCTCAAAAGAACTTGTTCATAGTTCCTCAAAATAATTGTTTTCGGCCCTGGGACACGTTCTCCTGTCACATTCTGCAGTGTTCACACAGCAAAAGATGGTCGGGGTTTTAGTTGGTCTGGACTAAATATATGCAGACTGCAATGCCCTACATTGGATGGAGGATGGCTATAGCCTTCTGTGTTGATAGAAAGAGGTTCTGTGAGGCTCTGTGATGTTATTGACCAAGAAATGACTGCGTCTACGTTGCAGATGTTAACGCTGCATGGGGAAGTCTTGGCTGGAACTTGTTTAATGCTAACCGCCGGCTTCACCGAAAGTACAGAGAAATTCAAATCTGTTCCCAGAGACAAAGCCTGTATCAGACGATGATAAACGATGACTGCCTATGGTTTCGGAGATTGCTCAGAACTTAATTTAGTCCCCTGTCTCTGTTTTTAAAGTGTACCTAATTCCCTCAGAGGTTCCTCGTCCTTATTAAAAGTCCCTGCAAAGCTGCAAAGCTATGTACACAGGAAGCTGATTGATAACCGTCAAAATACAGAAGAAGAATTACATCTGCACCTTAGCAGGAAAGTTACGACAGTTAATTTATCAGTGAGCCTAAAAAAATCTATAAACATCACAAATAAATAAATGTCCTACGTGGAATCAAAGAAATACTAAAGCAGAATTGTCCCATGGTCTCCAACTCTGCTCTCTCACCCGGTACAGTCAGTTGGAAGGTCGAGGGTTTCATCCCCAGCTTCTGCAGCCACATGTCGAGGTGTCCATTTACCATTTCTCAGAGTTTAGGCAAATGTTACAACAACTCATAGCACTTCCTTTAATTTGTAAATGTCTGTTAATATCTCTGAGCTGTTTAAACAAATAGATTTCAGTCTGCCTTAAATGCTTCCGAAGGTTTTTGTTCTCTAATTCAGCCAAAACACATGAAGTGAAACGTTTGAAAAGTCTAAGTGTTTTCTGTGTCCTTTAAAAGCATATCTAGACAGCAGCGTTTCAAGAGGTATGACTGACAAAGAAGGAAAAGCAGAAGAAAACACTCCAAGCAGGACCCCAACCAATCTCACAGCGAGTACAAAGCAAACACCCACTGTTCCAACAACACGACATGCGCCTTTTATCTGCACTGCTCCTCGCAGCAGATGCAGTCCAGCCCCAAAGCTCTTGTATATCCTGCTGACATGTTGCTTTTGATAACAACATCCCTGCTGAGGAATCCAAACAAAGATAATGGCAATCTCGCGTTCAGTTAAAGCTGTGTGATCATAGCTGTGAATATAGGCTGCAAGAGAGTCAGAGTATAAAAGGACAAATGTTGAAGAACCTCTTTCTTAGCTGTGATATAGCCTGAAGTACTCTGATAGTCCACTGGGAGAAAATCACTCTCCAAAGCAATGATCCACTCGCTTACTGTCTTCTTACACACGTCTCGTTTACGCTCATAAATGTGAAAGTCAGAGAGAAGCTCCTCGGTCTCAGTGACTTTGGTCCTTCCAGTTTGGCCCTCCCTGTAGACATGCATTAAAACAACTGAAAACAAAGGCAGTATATACAGACATACATGCTTTTGTGTTCCTATGTAAATCTGTGTCATTACGGCATGTTTCAATTTCATCTAGCAGACACTTGTATAGAGCGACTGAGAGTGAGTAGAGCACAAGCAAAGATCTAGAGAGGAGGACTCAACGTCAGTAAAAGCCAACAAAGAGCTTCAAGTCCAGAGACAGAGATGATGACAGGGCAATGCACAGGGTGTATATATGTAGGTTATTTCTTATCAGCAACAACATGCCACATCATTGACATCCTGAATATTCCAACAAATAGTAACAACATTATCTTCCTTATCAGTTGCATCCCTATCATTAAGGTGAAAGAGCGGGGTTTGTCATCCTTTTCTTAAAGGTGTAAAGGGACTCATGCAGAGCAAATGGAGGTTGGTAATTCATCCCACCATCAGGAAACTACAGAGGTGAAGAGTCTAGCTTGCGACTTAGTGACGCAAGCAAAACAAAAAAACTGAATGCGATAGAGAGACGCTGCAGACCAGTCATCTCGACTGAAGCCTCCAAGTCCCAAAAGGGGAATAGAACTGGAACTGAATTGTTCAAAATCATTTTATTGAGGTAATATTTTTCACTTTTTCCCTCTAATGTCCTCCGTTAGCCGAATGTGCGGTCCGGGAGCTCTCAGCGGGGGGAGTGTTGGCATCTATACAAGAGCTTTGGACCACCTGGACGCCAACGTTTGCAGGCTGGAGTGAGGGGAGAGTCATTGGGGAAATTTACAGCTATTACTTTATCTTCTCTATTTCTCTTTTGGAAATTGATGTGGAATAAATTGCATCTGTAAAAGGAAAAGCTCAGCAAAAAATGCATCCCTGGGGCAGCATGGTGGCCAAAATAATGTGTAACTTGTGTATTTGAAATATGGGATCTGTGAGTGTGTGCCATTCCACATCTCTTCTAAAATTAAGTCTTAAGGGAACAATATGTAACTGTGACACCTCGTGTTTAAAATGGGTACAGCAGTCGTAATTCAAAACATTGTAGAGAGCTGTCTCCCCCCGCCCCCTCCTCTCTGGAGACGATGTGCACGCATGTGGGTGCCATGTGGTGGACACTGAAGCTTCAGTGTTTAGCCAACTCTGCATTGGTCTGTAAACCTTTCTGTGTTCTAACCTCCATTTTTCAAAAGCATCTCCAATATTGATCCTAGTTTGAGCACGTTTCTGCTCGTGGAGCTTATTAGAAACATGCAGAGGCTTTTTAGGTCGGGTACAATCACTTCTATCTGAACCAGTTCTCTTGCCCGCTTCCATCGCTGCAACACCTGTTAGTTTGACATGTGCCTGTAAAACTGATGTACGTCCAAAACGGCCGTGTGGGGGTGCCTTAAAACCGCCTCCCTTCTCTGGTCCAAGCAAATCCAGACCATTCAGGACCAGAATCTAAAGTTAGAAGGAGGACATACTGGCTGCTGCATTGTTGTCAGAGAAGCCAGCACTTCAACATAGCATGTTTCCTTAATGTCTGATCATAGAGTAAGGTCACTTTATGATTTTATTCAGTAGACATCTTACAGATTGGTCCTTTATTAATATTATTGCACCCATTTTTTGACGTGTTAATAAAAACAAATGAAGAACAGCCTTGGTAGGTTAATAATGCAATCTGTAACATTTCAAGATCTAGAAATCCAAATAAAGGTAAAACATCCCATCAGAAAGCGTTCTGCACTTCTCTGTTTAAACAAAATACTTCTCACAGGGTCATTCTGAAAACAAATGACTTCCTCAGACACATGTTCCCAGGGAGAAGGTAACAAATGAGACTCATAAACAGGTCTAACGCTGTGTTTGTAATATTCATATCGTTCAAAATGTGTCATTAGGAAAATTGTTGGTCCCAAAAAATAGATAAATTGTACCGTTCACATCCGCACTTTAATGAATAGACTGGAGGAGGCAAGAAAATGAACTGGATAGCCCCCAGTAATGCATGCACATTTATTTCTCTATCAAAGCCCATGGGGGGGGGGTAATGTCACAATTGTCCTCATTTTCCATTTTCTGCAGCTGGTTTTAATGGCTTCCGAATGCTGGGTGTAATGAGACAAGCACAAGGTGTCGCAAATAGCCAAGGTGATTCAAATGATTTCCTGTTCCTCAGAGGGCTCTAGAAATAGTATGTCAGGTCAGTAAGGTCACTGTTACACACTCACAGTCTTTGTATTGCTTTTACATTTGGAATATATAGATGACGTGATGCACTGGCTTTTATGTTGTGTAAGGATATCTCTAAAACGAACCAATAGCTGTAATTTGAGTTGTAAGTCAACATAGCTCAACATGTTTAAAATAAACTGTTTGATCCTGTTCTCGCATAAAGACAATTACCTTTGATAAATGTACCTCTGGCCGTTTTCACATCTGCACTCCTGAAAATATCTAGATCATTTCAGGAGGACTGCTCCGGAGATTCTCCTGACCTGGCTGTTCACATTTGATCCTCACAGCGGGAGGCTATCCCTGTCAGACAGGAAGGAGGGGGGGGGGGGGGGGGGGGGGGGGTCACCAGAGGTAAGACATGACGTAAAAAAAACAATGCTGAGGTAGTGGACAGAGCAACAGAGTCCGCCATTCGATGCTATGATGAGAATATTTCCCCTTTATCAATGCTACGTGTAGTTTAACAGAATCACAATACGAACAAAATAGCGAAGAAGAACATACTGGAGAACACAAAACATAATGCAGTCCTTTAATGACAATGATAAGATCGTAAAGAGTTTAGAAGCATTGTAATTCTGCTTAATAAGAACTAATCAACACGTACATGAAAAGTCCTACAGAGAGGTTACAGTTTTTATTTGCTGCCAGCCAAACAAAATGTCATGAAGAAAACTTCAGGAGTGCAGCACAGAGAGGCTGCAGTCACCTGACATTCAGTCCCCTGACCTCACAGGCATGAAATATACTTCCAGATGAACATTATAAATTAATGCGGTCAGATATGACAAACAGGAGACATGTGCACATCACCCTGTTTCATTATTTTGTTACTTTCACAAACGTCTGCAGACCAGGTTAATTATCTGCACTAGCTGGTTTTAATTTGTTGGCATGCTCCTCTCTCCCTGCTCGATAGTGTCCCTAATCATTGACACACTGTAGATGGTGTTACTGCACCAGTATCATTCACCTCTTTCTGCATTAACGCTACATCACTTCTCATCAAAGGTTTCCTCCATCTCCTCTGCTCGCACAGGGCTCACTTCTTAATAAAGAAGACGACACAGCGTTCATTTCCCCATTTATGCTTTCATCTATTTATATTCTTGTAAACAGTTCTCTCTAAAAGTAGATCACATGGAAGCACATGCTGCAGTCCACACAGAGTACAAACACATGAGACATCAATCATGTTCTCAGACGTTTACACTAACTTTTCATGTGTCACTAGAATACAGGCCGTTTACAAAGTACTGAAAGATGAAGCATTTCAGTTTTTTCTCCTCCTGCTTTTGTGTGAGCCTCCTGGTGCACATCTCTCAGATCGTGTGGGACAGGAGTGCTTACAGTTCCCAACCTGGCAACCAAAGGGAGGAGCAGTGCTTAATTTCAATGCAGCAAATATCGGAAAGAAACTTCCAGAAAAGTTGAAGTCAGCACCACCTCTCAGTTCATTAGCATCCCCTTTGTTTGTTTGAATTTAATTACATCTTGCACAACCCTTTCGCACATCATTCTGTTGATTCTATCTCAGCTCTTTGTCTCTGTTGCATTTCATTCTTAACATATCCTTTTTATAGCCTGGTGTTTCTTTTCAATCTTCTTGCTGATGCCCTTCTTTTGTATTATGTAAGGTGAGTGTATACGAGCGTGTTTTAAATCTTGTCTGGATTTTATGCGGTATTAATGAAGCTGTAGTCTGAGGCAATGTTCAGACAAACTTTATCCCTGTCTGAGTTTTCATGTTATATAAAGCACTTTAACAAAACACACTTTCCCTTTTCGCTCAAACATGCGTCACAATCATCTCAACATGCCTAACATGTTTAACGTTTCTGACAGAGTAGCTCTGATGCTTCTTATGCTACAGTTTTTTCACTCATACATTCTCCTTGTCCATAGTACAACAGAATATAATGTACAATTACAACCCTTTCTCCTACATGGTATATTCTGCTGTGCACTTATACAGCTTGTGAATAGTACTATGAAGTCTCCAATGTACACCGAGGATTACAATTTCCTTCTTCTTCCTCCATTCATAGCTTCTTATATATGTGTTTATGCTATCTTTCCTATCATGTAACTGCATTGACTGGTTGGTGTGTAATCACATGAATCATCTCTTTCAGAGGAGCTGAGTGCTGAGAGAACTCATGCCGTCACGGTTTAGGCTGATGAAAGTTAATCCAGCGGTTTCAGTGCTATTGCTCAGCATTATGCACAGGCTAACCATGGCTCTGCAGCCTCATTAAAGTTTGGGGGTATTAAACAGACTTATTAAACACTTCTAGAAGGTGGAGACATCATCAGGCCTGCAGAGGAGCATGTTGGATACACTCCCTAAACTTAGTTTAGCATGTTAGCTTCAGTGAACAGGAGAATTTCTCAGGTTTCCTCCTTGAATAAATGACTCTTAATGAATGCAGGACTGTTTACAGACGTGGGCATTCTTAAGCTTCTGATATGATGGAGACGCATGGCTCGTGCATCTTTTGGATTTTGGTGATGTAAACTTTATCATCGAATAGATCAGATCAATAAATAGAAAAACTCAACATTTTAAAATGATGACAGTATTATTGACACATTAGTCTGATAATGAATCAGATGGATCCAATCTTAAGGCTGCACAATAAATCACAAAGGCATCGTTACCACAATGTGAGCAGCAGCAATTAATACATCACGAGAGTCAGAATGTATCCCAGTACATTATAATGGTTATACAAACTAAGAGAAGAAATGATTTGTCACTCAGTATGTGCACATTCTGGCCGTTTGATTGAGGCACCTGAGCCAGGTAGAAGGGTCATGTTGTCAGATGAAGCTCCAGCTGACTCTCACATTAATTGGTGCCAATGTAGTGGTTTAAAAAAGAAGAAGCTTTTTTGGCTTCAAGAGGGACAAGCTGCAAACGCATGAATGTAAAACATGAATGTAAAACATGAACAGCAGACAGACTGAAGTTTTTAGCCAGTGGCGATTTTAGAGTCTGTTGGGGCCCTCTGCAAAAATGTATTGTGAGGCCCTCCAACCAGCATTCATCACCTCTATTTCTGCCCGACGCCTACTCCTCTTATTTATGTTTTCCTGTTTCTTTTTTCTCTTATATACAGATCATTCTTCTTCATTTTTCTTTGTTGACTTTCATTGACAAACTTTGGTTTTCACAGCATTAATGCATGCGGCGTTCCTCAGGGCATTGAGAGTGAAGGCTGTCAGATTGGGCCCCTTCAGGGAGGTTTCCTACTGTCATTGCAAAATTGCACATTTTGAGACGCTGCTTTGGTTGAAAGTTTGTGAGCCCTCAGGGGCCCCAAGCAGTTGCCTGCCTTGCCTGTTGACAAATAGCACCTCCGGTTATAGCTTATATGCACTCTTTTATATTTGTAACTTAACCACACTTTATTTCCTTCTCGAAATATTGAACAAAGTAGTCACACATCGTATAGTTTAGTATCATGTAGATCTACAGTAAAAGAGAAGGAGATCCTCATTGAAATCCATTTATTTCTGACACAGGCCAATATATCTGTTTGTCTATCACTAATACGTCTTTGTGTCTTTGCTTTCTGATGTGCAGACGAATCAACACTTTCTTTTACAGGTCATAAAATGCAGCAAACAGTGTTTTGGGTGTTTTTTTTAAGTTAATTATCTCGTCACTGTCTGCAGCACATTCACAGAGCCTTCACAGAGCATCACTGCTGACCTTACAGTGACCTGTGCAAGAATTGTTGGAAAGTATATTGTCTTTCATTATTGTATATTTCACGAAAGCAGCCTTTTAGCATGATCATATCAGCAAAATAAATCACTATATTGATCGTCATTAGCAGTATCAGTGAATTTCTCACCGAAGTACCAGTATCCCCACAGGTCAGGCTTTAGAAGCACCTGATTCAGCAGGTACACAGAGTCGTGCTTCAATACATTTCAGTCAAGTCTGATAAAGAACACATCTTGAGTCCAGCAACAACACGGATTCCCCTTATACATAACTTAATACATGCAGCCAATATCTAGGTTTGATATGAAATGTTAATTTTGCCCCTCCATATTTGTCGGTAGTATCCGAAGTCCCATAAATCATTTAGTCAAGTGGATGCACTGGAGAGAGCGTCCTCAAACGGGAACACCGTTTGTCCTGCAGTCCCGTTAAATCATTTATCTGAAACACTGTTTCTGCGCTAAAGGAACGCAATAACAGATCAGATGGTCTGACTCTGTTCACACACTGTTTTCATGTAATTTAAACGACTCCATGAACTTCAGACACGTGGGTTACTTTTGTTCCTGTAAACTTATCCAAGCAGCCAACTTTACGCTCAAACTGAGACGCAAACAGAGACTCAATAAAAGGGTTTCTATCACTCACACACACACACACACACACACACACAGCTCCACGCATGCCACGTTGGATCATGAGTAAGAAGCACCGCTCTTACCAATGCATCACTGGAGTATCGCCGTGTGTGCTGCACCGCTCCCGCGCTTTGGTTCATGTTTCAGCACCGTGGACAGCTCCGGTCCGGGGAAAGAAAAAAAAAAAACAATCAGTCCGCGGATCGATAAACTGCCGCTGAGAGTGACCACAGAGAGCGAGTGCAGACACAAGGGAGCCTCTTCAACTAGTTTACTGCTTCGTTTAACGCGGTTAACTGGTCCGCCGTCTTCCCTCTGACACGCGTGGGCTCTCAGCCAATGATGCCGCGTGCGTAAAGGCTCTGCTCTGCTGGTGCGCCAGCTGTGAGAGCGAGCCGCCTGTTCATTCATCCGACGGTAACGCTGCGGCCAAGTTAGCCCTCACTGAGAGAGATAACCGAGCAGATATGGACAATCTGGCTGCAAAAACATACAGGCTTATGATCCATCAAATATGATGCTCTCATTAATCCTACATCATTGCTCGACAGTTGTTGGCACTGGAATTATCATGCTTTTAAAACCCAAAATACAAGCTTTTAAAACCGAGATACAAGCTTTCATTTTACGAGGACGGATTGCGTAACATGATAAAATGACAACAGCTCTCTGCATGTACTGGCGTCATGTGTTTTTGAGCTCGTGCATGGACACAGCTCGTGCACTTTCACTCGCTTTAGGACTCCCCTGTTTGTTTTCACTCTTTTTTCAATTTAGGGTTTATGAGGAAAATGTCCTATTGGAATAAATTGTTATCATTGGGCAGAAAGTTGAATTCAATCAAAAGATTAAACTCACTTAGGTTCTTAACTTGTTAACAGAGTGAGCGTTGATTAATATGAATATAGCAAGAAGATGAACTCTACGCTCTTGTTCCTATAGGATCCAGATGAAACATTGTTCTCTACATTAAAACTGGCGTGTAAGCGTTGATGGAGTCAAAACTGCTTTATTCTTCTATTTCTGTCTTTTCTTCAGAATGACTGCTCATCCCTGATTGAGGTTGACATTTAGTGCATCACAACATTTCAGGGGTAGTATGAAATGTGTGTGGTGAGTCTCAATGTGGAGTCCCTTCAGTAAAATAGGAGATAGATATGGATCCCTCTTTAAATGTTCACACAGGTGTTAGTGTTTAGCAGGTGGAAGATGAAGAGGTGAACCTCTCGGAGCATCTCGAAAGTCATGCGTTGTATTTACGTCCAGATTTTGCTACTGGCATATTGCCTGAAATCTCACCTGATACAATCATTGAGTGCTAACCAGAACTGCCGATTGTAGCGTTTGACCCCTTTTTACTTTTTTAAACTGGGGAAGCATTGTCCTCAACATTTGTCTGTACTTTTTTTGGCTTCAATTTACAGTTCCTTTGCTTCAACCTTCAGTTGATTGTCTTTGCCCAGTGTCACACACTATGGCGACTAAGGCACCATCTATACGCTGTTTATCCCCTACTGCTTTGTAGCCAGGATCTCTGATCTCGACATACTCAACTCTTCTCCTTCAGAAGACAGAATAGGAACTATTAGTACGTGAGAATCAGAATTGAAACAGTGATTTGAATAGGGTAGTTCAGGTAAGTGATGGGTCGGTTGTGAACAAACATGCCAGCTCTTTAACATGAACGATGGGAGCCAGCGCATGTCCCCCCCACGACAGAATAAAGAGATGATCTTTCCTCCACACTGCTCAGCCACAGGTTCACCTAGCGCTCTTTGGCCAAACATTCATGTTATACATCTTGTGAAAGTTTTTATTCTGGAAATTAGATGGTTAGGTACAATTCCATGATGCTAGCATTATATGACCCTAATGAGCATTTTTAGAGGAAGTACAAAATCTATAATCAATGGTCAGATCGGTTCCCGTAAGGTTTTGATCTGCTCGGCTTCATCTTAAGAGGTCAGAAGCAATTTCCTGGTTGTTTCATGCTCAGATGACAAAAGCCTTGCAGGTGGCATTTATTGAAAAGGTCTTTGTTTTTTTCTCACCTTATTACTTAAGCCAGTCTTGTTCTATGGACAATGAAAAAAAACTCCACCGTGGATTTTCACAACGAGGTTTGCTGTATTAGAGACAAACTACATTTACCCAGCAGGCCATCTATGACTGCAGTGACCTTTAGAGATGTTGAGCTTGAAACATGACTGGATGAGATCCTACACTCCTGCAGTTTGAAGGAGAGAGTAAATGTGTGACATGCAGGATCTATCTGCTCTGATCTGTTACTCAGCGATGATATAGTTGCTGTCAGCAGTAACAGCACGCAGTCAAGAGTTTGACCACGCTGCAACGAGAATCTCAACATTAATAAGTAAAGGCCTCTTCTTCTTTTAGCTTATCACAGCACTTTGAAGGCTACCGCTTGCAGACACTTGAAAGCATGTACCCAGTTTTAGAGAGCCGATACCGACCTTTTGATGCATGAAAGGTTGAGGTGTGATAGGAAATGTGTCACTGTCTAACAACAAAATGTCACCAGGAAGTGCATGTCTGCACAACAACATAGATCATGGCTGAGCTGCTGTGACAAGTATTTCGAAAATGTGTATTCAGCACCAGAAATACAACTGTGAAATATGAACTCTGTTACATCAGAAAATACAGAGCAAAGGAAGCCTGCAGGATAGGATTGTAACTTAAACATCTTATAAGACAAAAGTGATTCGCACATATTTAACGAGGACGCTTGTATTCAACTTTTTTGTCAAGTGAAAATGAACAATGAGAATAATAACCACCTTTTTATGGTGTACAAAAACACTCCATAGGTCAGACTTATTTTTGCATCGTTTTGTCCCCTGATGTCTGCCAATTCACTCACCTGTCAATTCTCCATCCAACCAGCAGCAGTCTTCAGTGTGTTCCCTGCAGCTCTGGACACCTGGTTCCCTCACCCACCTGCCAAACAACGAGTCTAATGTTGGCTCATTTTCAGTCAGTGGTCAGCAAGCTGAATACCAGAAGCATGAAACTAGTCCACCTTAATGGGATGAAGTTGTTAGAAAAGCTGGGTCAGGCAATTTATTTTAGTGGCTTGTTATGTCATAACTGTAAGAAACCATTTATACAGCCTGACAGCCAGCAATAAATCACATTTACTGAGAAATAAGGAAAAACAACTCAAGCACCTGTCATTATTTTGGGTCTGAAATAAGTTTGTACAGTCGCTTCTCCTGGAATGAATGAACTCAGTGAACAGCTAAAGGGTGATACTGTACAAAACTTTGATTCAGACAACTTTAGTTTCATGTTTATACCCAATATATCCCTCTAACAATGAGGGGGACAACCTGGGCCCTCTGGGACAGGTCAATGTTTGGCCCAGAGGTCAGTACATTTGAGGTTTTCTCAAGTTCAGCACAAAACTTTTTTATAAAATCAGATTTGGGCCACTTTCAATCAGATACAGGTTGGATTTTTTGACCTAAGTCTGAACAGCCAGGTCTGAACGCCTGACACTTTGACGACACTCGCTGACAGCCTGAAAGGAAGAGGGGGCTTACATGACAGACCATGTTCAACAGACCCAGGCATTCACAATCATGGACAAGTCTGCGGCCAGCAGAGCAAACTGAGATGATAAAAAAATATGACAAAGTTAAACCCTAAAAACATCATCAAAAATAAAACCACAGATGCTGCGACAAATGGAGGAAGAACTGTGAATGTGGAAATTATGGCTCTTAAGGTCACTTAGTGCACACTAGATCTGAATATAATAATCCCCATTTCTGTTATTGTCTATTTTATATCATGTGTGGTGTGTCTGAATGTTAAAGACATCTTTCTGCTGCTGCTGCTCCGACAGTAAACCGAGTGGCACAGAGGGCTAATACAGATTAATATGAAAACATATCTTACACGTTAAAATCGACTTTCTGACAAACACCAGTGGCTAGCTCGTGCTAGCTTTCCAAATTATCCGCTTTTCCATTTAAACAAATGTAAAGTTGTCATGTAGCTTGCAGTGTCGGTACAAGCAGTAATGTAGACCTCCATTGAGCGTGCGCTTCTGGTGGCAATGATCCCAGGAGGAGGGGCCGAAACTGAATGTTGTGGTTACAAGCTGCAACGAATGATGCTGCTGACTCTACCTTTCAGGCTTGCAGTGATAACGCAGCCAATGAGAAGGGAAAGGAGCCACTGACAGTGTTTCCAGGCATCAATAAACATCATATAGCCTTAGGGCTAACAGCAGCTAGCATACTATTGGAAAAAACAAAGGGGTTGAATCTCATCCCTGGGTTTCTCTAAAGAACAGAGAACCTTTGTTAACCAAGTCTCCCCTTACATTTTCTCAAACAGACTTTCACTGTTTCATTCAGCCTTCTGATTTTTTTTTCTTTGCAGAGACACCTGTAGGGCAGTAAACATATTGATATCTGATACAGACTGCTGTGTCAACATTAAGCTGAGCTCCTCTCCCTTTCACTCTCAGTGGATCCTTTACTCAGGCATCTTCATGTGTTTGAGGGAGTTACATTGACATTTCTACTGTTGCATACTTCAAAATCTTACACCCTCTGTGTACTGACACTATTCCCTTTTGAATCACAACAGGTGCAAACAGGCAAGTAGTTAACATTAGAAGAAGAAGAGGGGGACAGTAGGAGCACAGGGAGAGGGCCCAGGAAAAGTCTGTGGAGCAGGTACATGCAGCTCAAATGCTTTGATTCTTAAAAAGGAGAAAACAACACAAAGCTTACAGAGTATAATGCAGGCCAGCTTCTCATCTTGTGCTTCAGTCTCACACTTTTATCCTTTCTCAGTATGGATGGAAAGAAGAAAACACTGCAAGGGTTGAAAGAAGAAGAGTCAGAAGCAGGCAAACAAATCCAAGCAGCAGGCATAAAACCAAAGATCCAAAAAAAACAAGCAAACTCCAGGAGAAAGGATAAAAGGTCCAAAAACACGAGGGCTAAATACGAGGGACGGCTGGACTGCTCAGTATGAAGACAAACTGTCACAGAGGGGCAGAAACATGGAGCTTAAATACACCTGCAAGGTGAGGCTAATCAGGAACAGGTGAAACCAAACAGGGCGGGGCAGTAGATCACAAAGGAGGGAAACACACAAAGCCAGGAAGTGAAGTGTGTGAAGTGAGAGGAGAAGGGACTACTACAAAATAAAACAGGAAATGACATATTTTAAGCTTTCTCTGGTGAAGTCTTTTATTCGCCATCCAAAGATCTGCTTAACTCGGTTTGTAAGTATTCTTTGCACTCCTTTTTTTATATATAAAAAAAGAATCATCCAGTGTTTGAAAATCTATTTTGCACTTTTCATTGTCAAAATTAAGGTTTTCAATACTTTGGTACTTCTCGATAACATGTGTTTTAAAACGACATGATCTCCATTATTTTAATGATCGACACGAGTCAAAGAGAGAGAGCATTGTATAAACACATTGGCATCTGTTCGCAAACTACTTAACAGTATTTGTGCATTAAAGACAGTGTGCAGGAGCGTGCCTGTTTATTCTGTAATCAAATGACCCATTACTTGGTTCCTAGGAACCCCATATGTGTTGCCATGGTAACAGCACAGGTATCGATAGCGTTTTATTTTTGCTCGCATTGAATCAAAGATCTAAAATCTGGTTCAACCTTATAAAACAGTTCTTTGTGTGTGTACTTAATTGCATGATCATTTCTCTTTTTTCTTGTTAAAAAACAATTCCAAACCAAATAATATTAAATCAAATCAATGCATAAAAGTAAAAATATATGCACAATATTCCCGCCCTCTAAAAAAGGGAGCAAAGCCCAGCCTCCTTTAAAAATGAACTTGACTGAATTGGGTCCTGCATGCTCTTGAAGATAAACAACAAATATGGTAAAAGCAGTCTTGACCATAGCTGGGAAGTTGGTGTTTTTGTGCAGAGTGAGATTAAAGCCGACGTCAGATTACACGTTGTAAACACAATCATTGCCCGATCAGGCATACATAGGGTTTCAGGACCCGTCGGCTCTGAAAATCCATTGTTTGGTCCCGTGTAGTGTCTCAGTGAGCGACACATCAAGGCCACATCTGGGAAGCCTCACGATCTCATGACAGAAAGTCTGGCATGTTTGATTTTTTTTCTGCCTTCTACCACGTGTTCTGTCACATCAGTGATGTTGACTAATGAGAGCAAAGAGCGCTCTGCATGTGCAAGAGTCACGAGCGTACACAAACAAAATGGTGAAAGAAGAATGATGACGTTGGTACTGAGAGATGGAGTTTGTCGAGCTCAGGCAACAACTGTTTTTTTGTGTTACATTTTTTGTTTGTTTCTTTCAGGGTGTCATCTAGCCCCGCCCCTCTTCCTCCCAACCTCATCATGTTGGTAATGATGATCGGTTGGTAACCACCGTTTAGTCTATCATGTCTGTCTGCCAAATTATGACATGATTTTATGGCTCTGTCTGACACATGGAGCATGGTAACAAACAAAAGGATGTAGTCTGACCACGACTTAGGTTGTGAAAATAATTATGTGTAATCCACTCTGCAAGAGTCAAATGTGACAGCCCTTGGTACTTCCAGCTGTCCTTTCTCCACCCACATTTTGCAATAAATTATGGATTTTTCTTGAATGCTCCTCTTCTCAATGTGCTCTCTGCTGATCCTCTTTCATACTTTACTGTCACACCTAATCTGTTTAAAGAGATCTGCTGCTGTGGCAAAAAAAAAGTTCTTCATCCCAACAATGAGCTGACTCTGTGCATTCAGTCCTGCCACACTGCCCAGCCCACATGGGTGCAAAGTGTACTAATCCGTCCGAGTCTTTTATAATCTGGGGCCTGCGGATAATGTGCCTCTCGTTACATAACAATCATTCTTTTAATTCCAAACCTGTTCTCATTTTGGTCTCTTGTGGAAACTGTATTTTTGTTTCCTTTGATTGCAGAACCTGGATTTTTTCTCCTTTGTCATTTCATACTTAATCATTTTTCAGACACTAAAACGCGCCTGAATTTGTATTCAGAAAGCAACACAATCCTGCAGGTTTACTAAATCACTGCTCAGCTCTGACTTTGTCCACTTAGAAATTCCTTTTAATCTGTCTCATCTATTCCTGGCCGCCCTTCTGCCCTCATTCATACGCAGCATGTGCATTCTTTCTACAGTATGATGATCAATTCCTCTTTGATCTACATGACAGAATGATTCCCCGCTGATTCAGCCGAGAGCTTTACAGTTCCTGTGGAGGAAGAGGTGCACAAGGTTGCTGCGTCAGTCCAAACCTGACCTCCTGATGTCACAATCTGTCCATCAATCTGCCGGCAGATTTAAGTGCTGTCCCTACTTCCATTGAGTCAGCTTAAGGGGAAAACTGAAGTGCATCTCTCCTCCAATTCTCTTTCAATCGCCCTGCCTCTTTTCATCTACTCCTGAGAGAGTCTGCATGTTTATTTTTTGTTCTGCAACTGTCAGCTCCATTTTTTTTATTCTCTGATATTCACTCCCCAGCTGAGGAAATGATATTTACACTCCCGTCTGATGTGTTACACTTGAGCCAGCCGGCTCGACAATCATTAAATAAATCTCCGCCTCCAATCCCATCATGCCAGGCAGCGGTATTTGAGTCCAATGCTTTCATTAGCAGCGACCACGCCAACTGATGTGTTTTCTTCTCTGCGTCCATTCTCAGGAAGGATAAAAGAGAAGAGCGCGGTGGCTGACTTTCTCTTTTGATGGATTCACAGAGCCGTCACTGCTCCTGGATGTTGGCTGCTTGAAATGTATAAGACTTATATTTATAAGTGGGGCGGTTATTTCCTGCAGTAAGTGTCTTTGTTTAAGATCATCCTAATTAGTAGCAACATTCATCCATCATTTTTAGGCCTTTGCCATAAAAAACAACACAATAATGAACATCCCCAACATAAATGTGCCCTCCCTTTATAGCTTCTTATTGTATGAAGACTGTTCTAAATTAATAACCGTTAGTTAACAGAGGGATTGCAGATTCATGGAGCTGGAGGCACGATTGATTTATGGACTCTCTCTCCCAAGTGAAAAGACAGTAAAGTACACAAGCTCATCCGGCTATAGTCAACAATCAATCAATCAATTCAAGCATGGTCCCAATACACTCAACAATTAAAGAGAGCGCAAAGAAGTAGAGATAACAAACTGTATTGTTTGTGAGGAAGCCCTAATGGGTCATATACACATACATTTGAGTTGACTCCGTCTTCCTGTGATAACAAGCACATTGCTGTTGTTTTCTAGAGATCTTGACATGTTGATCTCGTTATTTCAAGACAACAACGCTGGTTTTCCTGTGATAACAAGTTCATTTTAGTGTTTTTCTCGATATCTCGAGAAACTAAAGTCCCCGTGAATCCAGCGTTCCTGTGATAAATGTTCATTGACCTGCCAAATATATTTCAATGAAGCATTATCTATTAGTATTTTAACATCAGAATAAAGGACTGTATTTTCTCTTCCTGTAAAATGTTTGAAATGTCTGATGACTCATTCTGCAATTAACTAACGATCCAATCAAATTTATCCCAACGTTATGTCCCGTCTTCATCTTGTGATTGATTCGATCCCGTGTCGGAAATACGAAAAGACAAATCAGATAGATACTCTCAAAGTTCTGTATCGTGGAGACTTTAACTTGCTATCACAGGAAAACCAACATTGTTATCTGAAGATGACTTAAACAAGACGACATCTTGAGAAAATGTTCTCGTTAACCCTGGAAACCTGAGAAAAAACTGAAATGAATAGATATGTGTCCCCTTAGGGCTTCTGTACCCAGAACATCTTCATTTTGTATTATATTTGGTGATAATGGAAATGCAAAGAAACCCAAGTTCACAACTCAGCCCTTTCAAGACATTTCTTATTGGAACAGGTCGCTGCCATTAGCTAAAGAACCTGTCTTCTATCAATATGCAGAAAGAAGTGGCCTGCTGCTTCAAAAAGTATTTACCCCTTTTGATGTAAAGTCCTTCTATCTTCATTAATTTAAAAAAAGGCTAACAGCTGTTCAGCAGTCAGTGATATGTGGTAGCAAACCTCGCTTCTAAAGAGACACACTGCTCACAGCTTGACGAGCAATAATGTCCAACTCCTCTCCCAGGCTCGTACTGACAGCAGGGAGATAACAGCAGGGACGGCAGGAAGCTCCTGGGCTCCAACCATTACAGATAAGGAAAAGTGGAGCATGATCCTGTCCTTTCAGCGCGGAGTTAACTGCAGAGCAAGTGCTTCTGCTTTACATTTACTTCATCCACACGTAATATTGTTACTGCTTGTAAAATTAACAATAGTTGTGTTTCCAGGTGTGCAAGAGGGAGAGAAGAATAATGATAGGTAATAGATCAACAGATATATCCAAAGACTTCCTGTTTTCCTTCTCTCATGTCTCCATGTACAATTCAAAGTGAATTCTAATGGCTAAGCTCATTTTAAGCAGCTAACAGTGTTTACTTTCTAGCAGAATCAATACGTTTCTGAATCCATACATTGTGCACAACTATTGGTTTCTTACCCTTGTAATAAGCTAGTACAGCAACTGGATCATTACAGGAGTGAACCCCTTATCCTGAATAAACCATGTAGGGGGTTGTCTTACAAAATAATGACCTGCTCCGTGTATATACAGTATCCATCCATTCATTAGTTTAACTCTGCAGGGTGCTGGAGCCAATCCCAGGTCATATCAGGGGAAGGGCTTGACTATTTAGGACAGGAAAGTTAACCTCTTTATTGACAAGAAAGCAAGCTTTAAAATCTTGAGAGAGTGAAAAATGATCCCATGATCCAAAGAAAACAGATTTCACAAAATGTCTCAACTATCGAGGCTTACTCATGACTTTTGCATTGTTGTGCATTCAGGGTATTATAAGAATAATCAAGTGCAGAATGACTTCCTGGAGATGGTTGCCACTTCTTGTACATGTTAACGTGTGGGAAAAAACTTGATCTTTACACCTTTTTTTTTTGTGCCTGTGTGTCCTCCTAACTACAATAAGCAGCCTCTTGTGCGTAACACTGGGCTCCTGGATTAGCACCTTCCTCTCAAAGGTGTTAAATTCAGACACTGTCACAATCACTGCAGTTTTTGCCAGGCTTGGTAAATCGCAATGTGTGTACTAACTTAACTTATTTGCATTTTCTCCTCCCAGTAGCACGCTACTAAATGGACAGTGCTTGTTGTTTTGCTCATATGAAAGACGCAATCCTCACTGCGCCTCTTTAGTAGATCAGATAGCACATTTGTTTGCGGGTGGTATCAAGTTTGCACACGTTTTAAGACACGCAAACCTTTAGTAAATCAGGCCCTTAGTGTATTGTGCTTTTGCTACCTCTAGTAAGCACATAGCAGGCTCTGCACAGGGTCTGAGTTAAACAGAAAGAAAGTATAGGCTGTGGTACAATAGGTTAAAGGGCATTATAAAGAAACGTGAAACGATCGCATCTCTCAACCTCTGAAACAAACAAAATGAACTGCTACAAATGAGACGATTCTTCCTTCCTCTCTGCACAGAACCAACACCTAAATGGCGTTATACATCATCCACTTGGGAGCATTTACTTTGGCGTAACAGGACGGGTGGGACCGATCTCTCTCTCTTCACAGTGAATTAGGAGAGTCGACCTTCCTGCCTCCGTCCTGATTACCTCTCCGCCTTTTCTGTTAGTGGAAGCTGATCTATTCCAAAGCCAGCACATGCAGCCCATTGCTTTAGTTCTTAAATACACCTTTCTCACATTACCATTCTGTTTCAACAAGCCTGCTTTTCAAGAATACTATACGTGGATCCTGTAACTCACCTATTTATGTGACTCATTAATAATGAATGTGACAGCAGCCTCTGAGGAGCGTCAGAGGAGCAGAGGGGGTAGAGGGCAGAGGACGGGACCGAGAATAGACGGACATTAAAAAGACGCTAAACGGACATTTAAACAGATTATAAACATCTGTCAGTTTGTGAAGAGTCGGTCTGTGAAGAGCTCGGATTAAAAAGATGTTTGACATGAGGACTAACAATGAAATATTAAGAATAAATTCCATAAATAAATAGTGTAGTGTAGGCCGATCACTCCCGACTTTTAGATCTGATTTGATTTCTGATTCACCATCAAACAAAAAGTCAATTTTTAAGTGCAACCAAAAGATCATAAAGGACTCCTTCATTATTAGAACAGCTCATATTTATTGTCATGATCACTCAGACTGTTTGCCCGTTTTAATTGTATCATGATGAGAATGACAGAGTGGGAGTCTTCAGTCAGTCAGAAACACGTTTTACATTCTTCGTGATCGTTAATGATCGTACGGTTTGCATCCTGTTTTGCTGAAATTTGAATCCTGAGACATCCTTAGTGTTTATAAAATACAGAGTTCACTATCAGATCATCAGTTATTCACTAATAATGAATAAATGATTTAATATGAAAGCTTTTGGCCTGTAGAAATGTTCTGTATATTTTTTGTTATCAGGTGAAGTACACAGACTGAACACTGTTACTGTGTGTACTTTATGAGAAATAATACAGTGTGTGTTTGTACGGACATAAACAGCTGTTAAAGCTGATCAGCTGATGTCATCATCACAAACGGACATCGCTTCCCGTGACGCTGCGGAGGAAAGGACGTCTCATGTCTCTTAAAACAGATTTCCTCGTTTCCTCTCTCCTCTGCTTCGTTTCCTCGCGTCTCTCCATGCATCTCTGGTGGGAGGGACTAAGACGCACGTCCAATCGGATTTAAAGCTGTTCATTTGCACTTACTGACATTGTTTCCTTTTTTCTTGATCCTTGCTTGTGTTGCTCTTATACTCTCTGATGTACGTCGCTTTGGATAAAAGCGTCTGCTAAGTGAATTGTAGTAGCAGCTGAGGGAAGCAAGTGGAGAAAACGTGTATGCAATTTAAGAAACAAGAGAAGTAGCCAATGTGCACCACCCTGATTGTCTTCAATAGTCACACCTGCCTTGATTACCCCAGTGTCTCTTTAGTCTGTTTTACTTCCCCTAAGAGTCAGTCAGTCATCAAACCATCTCCTCGGCTCCTTGAGGCTCTCTCTGTGAGCTCTTGTGTTTTCGTCTGTTCTTTTGTGAAGCACTTTGGGCTGCATGTTTTTATGTATGAAAGGTGCTATATAAATAAAGCTGAGTTGAGAGTTTAGTCTGTTATACCCTGGTGTTGGGTTTTTGGACTTGAAAAGGGAGTACGTTTTTGTTTGCCTTTTTGTCTATTTTATGTGCAAGTGGGTCTCCATGTATAAATCTATGATCTCGACATCACAAATTATTCTGACTACTTACATCCACATTTCCACAGATTTTATCCTCATAGTATGTGAAATCCAAACCTCATTAAGTATCGACGGTATGTGACAAAGTAGGTACAGATTCAACCTTGAACTATAAGCCTCACAGCGAAGCACAGACTCACATTTCCTACTCGCCGTGGATTCCCAGCTGCTTCTGAGACTCTCTCCATGACACACTTCGGCCTACAGTACGGCTGACACAAAATGATTAATGCACGGGTCTACTTAGGACTTTTTGTAATTACAGAGAGAATAGAAACTAAACCCACAAAGGGAATAGCCCTGGCAGTAAGACATCTGTGATGAATTGAGAGCTGAGCCTGCGACACATGTATCATAGAGACATCTTATAATGTTTTAATGATGTTTGACCCAGTATTTGAGGAAGTTCTGTTTTATGAGTACAGCTATGGAAACTGGATAACCATAGTGATAATATAGAAATGAAACAAAGGCATGCAGCAAGTGATGCTTAATACATTTCATTTCATATTGATAGTACTCATACCCTCAGTGCACTTCACATCTCCGTTTATTGTTTATTATTTAATAAAGCCTTTTAGAGGGGATAAAAGCCTTCTTCATTTTTAAATTTAATGGAATAAACTCCCGGAAACTGATTGCTTTGAGCCGTCCAGAAACCTTCATTAATGTTCTCTCTTTGGTGTTTTATTCGTTAAATTACAATACTCTGTCTGACTCAGTGTCGGAGGTACGTGGCTCAAAAACAGACAGTGAAGCCACATAAGAAAAAAACCAGTGACATCACGTCTGAGCTGTTTCAGTTACATTTGTGTATAATCTGAGAATTCTTCTTTCTTATTGCAAGACAACAAACCAACTCGTGAATTCTTTGAAGTCTGATAATCTTCATGAGCATTGTGTGTGTGCATTTGTGCTTCTGTTGCACACCTGCAGGTTTTCTTATATTGAATGCAAAGAGAACATAAATAATGGTCAGACATTGTGAGTGTTGTCAGGTTCTTCTTCTTCTTGCAGCTTTTAATGCAGATTGTTAAAAAGTCACAAAGATTTCTGTATCCAAACACGTAAAACCCTTTATGTAAGTCAGCTTCCTCAAGAGGAGGAGAGTGAATAAGAACCATCAAAATGAAATGTTAGACCTTTTAGTCATCACAGAAATGTATTGTTCCACAAACAATAGTAAAATCAATGTTTAATTCGACAGCAGCCTGTTTGCGAGGATGTGCTGAAATAATAAAGAGAAATAATTGTAACAAATGTCTTTTTTATTGAGCAATTGTTTGGCGATTTTGGGGCCATTTTCTTACACCTTTACAGTAACTTTCTTTCTCACATTTAAATTCAGTCCACTGCTGCACTGCGGTCACACGAGATGCATTGTGAACTGTAGGTGTTACTTTTTTACTCCGAGTCCACATCTTTATCAGAGCTATAAAACCCAGTGTACACTGATGATAACACGATTGCCTGTAGTGATTCTGCTCCTCTAATGTGATGTTTTCTCCTTCAGGGGAGCCACGTAAGCATCTGCGTCTCTGCCTGTACATCTGGTGTTACTTTATGATTCTCTCCTTGTGTTTTGCTCTGACTCCGTACATTTTTTTGCTTTAATTTTGTTTAGGGGTGCTTAAAGCCTAAACAGTTCTAGGGGAGTGTTGTCCTGTGTTGTTTTTGTTTTACCTGTTTAATTTTGCATTTATTGCACCGGGAGTTCCTCCTCTGGTCTTTTCAAAACGTTATAACTTTGTCTCGTACAGCATGATTTATTCCACACAGGTTTGGGTGGCAAACCTGCTTGTTGGTTGTTAAGTCTCAGGGATTTGCACCACCAGCCAATGAGAGGGGATTAAAAAGTTTCAGAGCAGTGTACCTGTAAAACATCTGTTTCTGAGTTTTGTGTATCCTGGAGGGAGAGATGAAGTATCTCTGTGTGTTGTGTATGTGTTTGTTTGTGTGGCCTGGGGGGCTAATCAAGAGATCCTGGGGTGCAGCACCCTCTGGATCTGAACACATCTCTTCTAATCAATGTTTTTCGTCTCCCGGTGTTCATCCCTTCACTTTCATGTTTGTTCAAAACGACGATGAATTGTAATGATTGCTCGCAGCGCAGACGGGATCTTAAAAAGACTAACATGTTGGTGCAGCGTGCCGCACAAACAGCAGGAGGTCGCTGACTGATCTCCAGACCAGGGGCCATTCTAAATCCAGATTTAATTATCAACAACAGTGATTGAATATTGGAAGATTACAACATGACAGCGTGTTCCCCCTTCTAATCTATTAGGAGGTTTTTAACAGTCTGAACTTTAAGACTGACGCCTCTTTATGACCTACAAACCAAATTCAAGCATCAGTGAGAGCAGTCACAGCACACAGGAAGTTATAGCTTTTGTTTGCCTCTTCCTCTGCAAAGGTGACACCACCAGCGAACCATGATCAGTCACTAAACCGACAGAGAGCACTGCAGGATTTAAAGGATTTTAATATAATCCTGAGATAGCCCCAATCCTCCTTCTAGACAAGTATGTAAGTGTGCTTTATTTACAAAAGCATTGCAAGTCATGGCTGTGCACTATAGACCTGTATAAAACATGGACGTAGTCACAGTGACGTCACCCTTTGGTTTCTGAAGCACACTTTTGAAGCCTAGCGAAGGCAGTCAACATATTAGTAACAGACAAAGAGGTGAAGCTCAGAGCGGCCTTGAGCCTCCAGGTCAGCAGCTACAAAACACCCATCTGCCCCTGAATGTGCTAAACTTTGCATAACTCTTATAGCCTTAATAAAGTCAAAATGGAAAAACGTAATCCCTGTACAGTGTGGACCGATAAAGAAATGAGAGAGCAATCAGAGCAATTTAGTTTTTTGAACCAGGCAGTAAACATGTTTAGTCCTGATGCCAAAAAGCCTCAAGTGGACAATGGAGGAACTGCAGTTTCTTGTACCTCTGTTTTGGCTTCATTTTTAGACACCGGAGGTTGCCGCTAGCTGTGCATAACCCTTTGAGGTAATCACATCATGTCGGACATTACTACAAAACAACTGGCATTTAATGTAACATCGCTAGGCTAAAAAAGGTGGATGAATGGAAACTAGACAAGTTAAACAAAGTTTTACTGAAATAACATTTATCAATATATTTAGAAATCAAATGTGCTCACCCTCAGTAGTGTGTGGGTGCTGGTTCCTCAACAGAAATACTGCAGGACAGCACTCCAGTAACCAAAATGTCTTCTTTCATTGCAGCACAGACGTTCGGGCAAAGCTCGTCCTCAGCGGCTTGAGGCAAACAAACTCTAGAGGAAGGGCCTGAAACGTCTGTGCGGCAAATAAAGAAAACATTTAAGTTACTGGAGAGCTGTCATGGGGTATTTTTGGTATTTAGAAATAGATACATATCTAGCCGTATCTGAAATGAAGAAAAAGAGAGAGCATCTTGTTCTCACTTGTTTGTTCCACAACACCGGCAGGCTGCGATAAATTGGACCCAGAAGCAAAGTTCCTCATATCTGATTTATATAAATCCTGAAGGGGGAAGAGCACTTGTGACAATATATTTAGAATGACAGAAACAATACATTTTAGCACAACATAGAATTATGGAAGTGCACTTTTATTTTACCTCCAATGCCATTACAAAACATCACTCAGTTCAGCGTGCTGAAGAGAGCATATATCATCAGGCCAACAGTTCAATTTTCTTCTCTGCACATAGACTGACTTCTGCTAATTGATTAGCACTCTGTCTGCAAATGGATCATGTAGAAAGATCTCAGCTGCTCTCCATTACTCCGTCGTTGGTCTGCAGTCATATGTTGAGCAGGAGCAGTTTGTCTGTGCTCTTCATGAATGTAAAAACATCACTTCGATTACAAATGGCTGAAACAGGTTATGTGAAGTATGGTTCAGCTTGGAAGAAGAAGAATAAGTAATGCTGAAACGTGTGCATGGGGCTTCCTGTTGTTCCTGCAGTCAAATCCGTGCAGAAGCCTTGTGTAGTTCCACCCTGTCAGGATTAATTAACGTGCCCTTTGGGTGTGAAGCAATGTGTTGTGTTGTGCCACATAACAGGTGTCTTCATGCATATTGTTGACTCCACTGTTGCAATGCACAGAGGACATGTTGCACATTTGATTTTTGTAGAATTCATGTGAAGAAAAAGGACCTGTTTCTCAAAACCTACAGCAACATGTCTCTTTAAACTCCCGTGTGACGTGAATATTGAAACGCTTGAAATTTTTCACACACCTGCCTGGTTCAAGTTAAAGAACGAGGCATCTTCCCTTTTCTCACTTTTTTTTCCTGCTGTCAACACTTTTGAAATGAATCACACCCAGCTTTCAGAGAGAATCTGCACCTTTCTGACACATCAAATGATTTCTAAAGCTTCAAATCCCCAACTTTCACACTCTCCCCTGCAGCAACTGTTGTTCTTAATTTTCTTGCAGCTATTTCTGTAGTTCCACATGTTTTGTTTGCTTCCACATCCCACAGACATTGAGTGCAAATAAATGAGCAATGTTCACATGCAGTGAGTCTATTTATGCAGTGCTAATATTCAACTGTGCTGCTATTTCCAGACGATTCATCTTCAGTGTTCACACGCTCCTTCCTTTGAGGTCAAACTCATCGGTGTAAAAATAGGACACGTTTCTCAGATGTGACACATCTCAGGTTGTAAAGAGTTTATTTTTTTGGTCATATTTCATTTTATGAGAATGGTGACCAGACATTTTGTTCATCAAGTAATCCAGAAGAAAGATTTGGTACTCAAGTTGAAAAAGTAAATCTGTTGCTAAGCCAGAATCCTGGCTCTCAGCAGCTCACAGAATAATAACAGGAAACATTGTAAAACTTTTCTTAGCATTTTATTAGAGGGGGAAATATAAGACTGGCCTCAGACTACGAGTTGAATTTATCTAGTGTTTAATAAGGCAAGGCAAGGCAAGTTTATTTATGTAGCACATTTCAACAACAAGGCAATTCAAAGTGCTTTAATAAGTATGAAATCTGTAAACTGATGCCATGCACGTCAGCATTTAGAGCATGAGTTGTTTTTCATATCCCTTCTCCAAAGACAGAAGTTTTAAAATCCTAACAGATTTCCACATATTTAAAAAATAGTCTTTTATTTTGCACATGAGAAGACATTTCACAGATTTTCTTCCCTCTAACATCAAACATGCACACACCAGGGAACATGAAATTGTTGTCTTATCTCTCACAACAAGAAATTCATATGGTAATGGTTGTGTGCGAAAGGGAGCAACTTAACACTTCACGTGATTTTCGTTTAAACCCACGGGATCTCACTGGAAGGAGATGTGGGAAAAAGGGAGAGGGGCTGACTTCAAACTGCTGCAGTGATGCTTTTCAGTTTGCACAAAACAGCAGATTGCCTAATAAGTCTGGATGAAAATCTTTGGGAAGATGTCAGCAAAGGTTGCCCATTCTTCAGCAACTCCTGGAGGACAGATTGTACCTCTTCCTTTTCCGTCAACAGTAAAGCATGCACTCAAATGTTCGCTTCAGGGCCACAACGTTTACTTTTACCTACAAACAGCATCAGCAACTGTTGCCCTATTCAGGCTGCCTATTCAAAACATGACATTTAGGTCCCTGTGACGTTTTGCCTTCAATATGAATATCGCGGAGGCATAATAAGGGAAGAAATAACACCCCCCCGTACCGTCTTTGGAGGTGGTAACAGAGGCGTTACAGGGACAAGACAGGATCAGCTGAGCCAGCAGGGGAGCGCACTGATGTGTGTGTGTGTGTGTGTGTGTGTGTGTGTGTGTGTTTGTGTGTGTGTGTGTGTGTGTGTGCATCTCTGACTGTGTGTGCGTGGAGCTTCTGCTACGCCGAAATGCAATGTGAATTCACAGACAGGGACAACAATATTACACCGTCATGGAATCAAAATGAATGTGTAAAAATGCAAAGACAGGCTCAGCTTAGTTACATAACTTTTAATGCAAATAGTTAAAAAGTCAAAAAATCCAATCCTGTTTTTGTTGTCCCCCTTGGAAAGCTATGAAATAATTATCCTGATTTTAAATCCTCAACATCAAACATCTTTAATATAAGAGGGGCGGCCGTGATCAGTCTGCGAGCCGTTCACAGGTTTAAGACCTGATCTTAGCATGTGTACATTTGACCAGTTGTATAATGGCCATGCTTTCAAACCATTTTGTTGCAGTCAGATCAAGCTAAAGCTAACTATCAGCTACTCTCAGATTAATTATTGCCAAATAAGTGGAGAGAAATAAACGTTTTTTGGGATCTATTTTGGATTTAGAAGGGACATGACCAACAGCAGATAGAAATAGAAACTGAGTTAAAGCTAATATGCAATCTGTACTTTTGTTTATTTAACGCAGTTCTTAACCTTATCGCAATATTGCACGATGAGCAGGATTACTATTGCAACAAAACACCATCAGTAGGGTCAAACTAATCTGTCTCACGACGGTCTAAACCCAGCTCACAATGCCGCAGATTTTTCTCGTATCATGCAGGGTCTCAATGAGAAAATGTAATGTTGGTCAGAGCAAGCCCAGGAAAAACATACTGTCCTACTGTGAGTGAGTGTGAGGACGAGGAGGAAGGGGAGAGTCTGCTGTTCCTCTTTGTCATGCTGGGTTAATAATCACCAGTGTCCCAGAAATTAAAAAAACACAAGCTGTTAAAAGTGCAGCCCTCAAAGTGAACCTTGCTTAAACTGCTGCATGACAGTGAGTATCTTTAATATGAGGAGGTTCATCTTCACTGTTTGAACGCCTCCTCTGTGAAGACACACAGAAGTGTTAAAATAGGACGACTTTGTACGATGTGACACTCTTCAGATTCAAAGGAGGCTCTTTGAGAGATCGACAGGTAAAACAGAATATAATAATAGAAGTGTCAGTGTGAATACTTCACGGTAGGGACTCTCATGGTCAGTGGATGTGTGTGTTACAGTGTTTGACTTCTACATTTCTTTGAGTGTGCTGCGTGCTTGCTCAGTAAAGTATTCAAATCGTTTCATTCCTCCTGGTACATGTGAATGGTTAAAGACAGAGACTACAGTGTTTGCCTCGGGCTCTCACACTCGGCATTTGTTTCGCATGAAACTCATTTAGTTTTACTCGCATGTGTTGTTCTAAAGACTGCAAAGGACTTTGTTAAAGGCTGATAACTTGGAAGAGCCCTTTATGAATCCAGAACGATAAAAGAAATCCTCCCGCTCTTAAGCTCTCTGTTTAAAAACTGTTTTTAATGTCCGTTTTGTCATTTTGGTTTCTCTTATAAGAAGAAGAACACTGATAGGCGATTTCCTGCTTAAATTACATTTAATTAAGTTTACATTTTAAAGTCTCGATATATTTAGAAATAATGATTTACTGTCTGACAGAATCATCATAAATGCAGCTCGATAACGACATCTGTGTGATGTGCTGTGTCAATATTTACAGCGAGGGATCGCAGTCCAATCAATCTGTGGTTTTAGAAGAAGGGAAAATAACACGACTGCATCAAGGTCAATCCTTGGGAACATCCAACATACACGTAGTAAAAGTAGATCATTTAATAGCATCCTAACCCTTTCAGACTCCCTCTGCTGGTCGTTTTATGAACAGTTAACTTGATCTTCTGCTCCTTTTTCCTCCACTGTGATAAAATAACTTGTTTTTATGGTTAAAAAATGGCAGCTGTGGTCGTCATAGCCTCACCATAAGAAATATGGTACAACTTGTTCTACTATTACAGTAAAAGGATATTAGTACTGTTTATTGTGCGGCTTAGGAAGGAGTTTAACTAGTATAACTAATGTTACTTTGACCATCCCTCTGCCTGCTTGAAATAATATTGATAGCTGAAAATGGACCATCCTTTTGAATCTGTAATAGCATTAGCATCTGAGCTATCCTCAAGTTCAAGCTGTTGCTGACTGCTACAATGATTGCACTGTGGGCCCTCAATGCCACCGATGCTGAAGATTTTTTCAAAATAGATTTGTGCATGCGGTAGATTTTCTTTTTTTTGGTTATGCATTCATGCTTTAAGTTGGCCAAATCTGTAAGCCATGCTTTTGTAATAGGCAGCTGAAATCAGCCTTACATACAGTCAAACTGATGACCTGACCTGGGATCTGCCTTCAATACCTCAGGATACACCTGAAATAAAACTTTCAAATCCAGCAGTTTTGAAGGTTTGTGAGCTCTGTTTGTGCTTCCAGCGATTGAAAGTCTGTTTGTGGAGATATCTTCAGATAGACTTTACATTTGACACTTTTCAAAAGTGCCCTCACATATCTCAGTTATTTTCTAGACAGTTCAAGAGGAGTTTAGACAAGTTTTTGCTTTGTTGATGCACTCTGCTCGATTGTCATCAACTGCACTGAAGCCAGAATTGCTGCGGACAGCAAGCACACTCTTTGGTACGAATTGAAGAGTTTGACTTGAATGGACACATGCTGAGCTGCAGCACCCAGAGTCTGTCTCTCTCTCTTAGAGCACAGATAGAAGTAAATCCCTGAAACCTACAAAGACATTTACATTTTCCAGTGATGCCTTCACAGAATCTGCACAAATATGGTGCAGTAGTTTGTAGTTTCCGACTCAAGGGACTTCATTTTTTGTAATCTATACATCTTCCTTTTTATGTGTTTGTTCAATGTTTTTCCTTTGCTGAAGTTTGAGGTAACTCCTAAAGACTAAAAAAAGTAGTATCTCATACGCACACAGAGTCCTGCAGGTTTCATGGATTATCAGTATGCCCTCATTTATTGCTGAAACTGAGCAGAGAAAAACTAAAAAGCTTTAACAGTGACCATGCAAACTAGTACAAAGCTGCAATTCACACTTTCAGACTGAATTTGGGTCAGTTACAAATCCGTTCTTAGCTAAGGATGATTGGGTGGCTTTTTCAGGGATGTGTTGTCCTAAAATGCAGAGAGGACAACCAGCTGCAAGATAGTCCCTTACATAATAACATGTGAACACATCACTGAGCAGTGATGCCTCATGCAACATTTACTTCCATTGTCTGCTTCATGTTTTTAACCGGACGTACGCTGTGCTGTATTTCAGGCCGATCTAGACCCCATTTTTCAATCATATGACAAATATTGAAGTGGAGCCGAATTTAAGCCCGACCGCCTGTCATTAGTCGTGCAATGTACAAAGTACCTGATTGTGCCTGCACCAACTGATGGACAGCGAAATCATCAAAATCACCATGACAACAGCAGGCATGCCGGTTTAATGCATCTTCCCCCTCCTACAATGAAAAACATGAAAGAAATTGTTAGCAGGGAATATCTGCGGACCTCCAGCTGACTGGGAAGATGTGGCTGCTTGTAAGCTTGTGTTTGTTTGTGATGGAGAGTTTGTGTGTGTGTGTGTGTGTGTGTGTGTCTGAGCACATCAATTGTGAGTTTTGGTCAGCATTGTAAATGATTCAGTCTTACAGTGTGAGCTGACATTCCACCACGACTATTATATAATGGTGAAGTGTACGTCGGGCTTTAGAATAACTTCATACGTGCAAGAAAGTTTATTGTAAACTAAGAATGATTTTATTCACTGAACTATAGCGACAGGGGATGAACCCTCTCTTTAGACCAAATGTTTGCAAGCATTTTAAGCATGTGTATACGAGTCAACAGGATTTAAGACCCAAATACAGACTTGCCGTATGGCTCCACCTAAGTGTGACACAAAGACACTCAACAGGATTCAAACACAGCCTCCACAGAGGCAGAGCAAAAACACAGGTTAACTAATTCAGAGGAAAAGGCAAAGGCAAGGTCAAAGAACAGGCAGAAGTCAAACACTAAAAACTCACAGGGAAAACCGCGAGGACAAGGTAACACGAAGGAATACACATATATATGTATTTATATTTGTTTGTATTTGGTCCTAAACCTGCTTGTGACACGACTAAATAAAGGAGTTATTTCATTGTTTGATTATTATTGACTCCTACATGCCCTGATTGGTGGAAGCTTGCCGATTTTAAAACTTTTATCATGTTTGAATAGTTGTATTTTTCCTTAATGTATTGTTTCATATACATCAACTTTGTGATGTCATAATGGATTTCTTCATTTTGCTGGCTGGAAAAACAAATCAATGTTTGTGTACAAATAAAGTAAGCTGAAATCATTAACCATAAACCAAGCAACAAAGAAATGTTTCATTTGTGTTTCTGTTGATTGGTTTCAGAAAACGGTTCAATCTGCCGCTCTGCAACACAATGAAATATCAATTGTTTTGTCTCTTTTCATTCGGTTGCTTTATTCAGATGATGGTGTTTATTTTGAGCATTGTATTCTGTTTGGGCTTTAACTGTTACTAATCATAGTAACATAGAAGCTACTGATGCTGAACAGCTTGAAGACAGCAGACTTTCAAAGCCCTCAGTGTTCAAATGAACTGAGACACAGTCAGCCAAGAGGAGGTGACGCAGGGAGCAGAAAGCAGAGTGAAAGGAAGGAATCGTTAAACAGCACAACATGGCAAACAGACAAAAAGAAAAAGGCTGCTGAGCGACTCAAACTGAGCCAGGCTGAGGAAAATAAAAACAATTAGAGCTCATTTGAAATGTTCCTAATTGGCATGAATGTAACAACAGCAATATTGCCAACGCAAAACAAAGACGACTGACGCCAACACTGAAAAAGTAATGAAAGAAGACTGGCTGAACCCCAAGTGCTGCACACGTCCCACCAGAGAAACAGAATTTAAAGCAGCTTATCCATCAAACATCAACTTAAACAGTATTGAAAGTGAAAGGAATATTGTGTTGACTTGATTAGTAAAACTTTCATTGGTAGAATTGTATTTCTGTTTGGAGGCAGGATCAATCCTACCTGGAGACAGGAAGTGTTATTTTTGAGTCTCCCTCGTTACGGAGCATCTTAAGTATGAAACAACCAGGAAAACTGTTTTTTAAATGTCTAGTGTTAAAGCTGGAGCTTTCCAATTTTTTAACAATAATCCTGATGAAAATCTGTGCAGTAATAGAGCTCAACAGTGACCGCCCACTTTTTCGGCGGCTCTGGTGCTGGAAGTAAATTTCCCAGTTCAAATCCTCCAATGACATTTCACAAAATCGTTATATCGAGTGATTGACACCTGGAACCATGACAACCAGCTACCCCAATACTCATGACTCTGAAACATTTGATTCGGCAGGAACACGGTGTTAAAAAACGGAGGAAAAGGCAAAGATACAAGACCGTACAAGATTTTCGTCAAGGAAACTACCCATCCCACAATCCATTGCGAATGATATCGCTTCTTCTTAAATGTAACTTTTTTAGTTGTTAGTTTTTCTACTGTTAATCCAAGTGTTTTGCTATGTTGTACTTTGTGTTGTTATTTAAATTGAGTGTGAGCTCCAGTCAGAGATTTTGCTGTGACACTCTGTGGTTGTGGGTAGTGTAGTTCGTCTCTCCGATATCGTTGAAAACCATGTTTTTCTTTAAACGAGGTTGATATCATACAAACTCCTTTACAGGAGCTTATCGTTTCATGTGCAGGTAGCTCGTGGTCACCTTGGATGGTTATGACATTATGGCTAATAATGAAAGAGATTTTTACTTCTGGAAACACCTAAAAGGTTAGATTAAGTTGCATTATGGGTAATGTAGTAATTTGTCTTTGATGAGCACAATTCATTCTGGGACATCAGTCCTCTGAAGTCTTTTTTTATTTATTTATTGATCTTGGAGTACAATACTAAATCACTGCAATTCTCCTTTAATGTTCAGCTCTGTGTTTATACACAATATTAGCCGATAAGGTCACAAGTTTGATCCCACAATGATGAATATTTCCAGTCCTGTGAGTCGCCCTGCGTGATGCATTTAAGAACGTATAAGAGGAGACATTATTCCAAACAGTATTGAATGTTAAATAGCTGAGAACTGAAGTAGGCCACATTCAATATACATTAACTAGACGCTGTGTTATTTATATTACAATGAATAATAAAGCATCATATGAGATTAACCTGTTGTTGTTTATATACAAACACATCAAAGCACTTTGTCGTAGCTCTCTTAAAGCCACTCAAAGTGGAGGTGGAGCTCTACAGCTAAATCAATATACGACACACAATTCATGTGCTCACACGCAGAAACGTGATTGTCGGGCACAACCTTAAGGCTCAAATATATTTGCTTTTGAACCACGCATACACGTAGACAGCGTCGTGAACATAAACGTTCACATACTTGCCTTTGTACAACGCGTGTTACTGGAGGATTCCTCTAGAGGGAGATGATCTGTAGCCGGCTATTTTGGCACGCATTCAAGTTTTCTTCAAAACTTTCCGCCATTGTTGTAGCGGCTCTCTGGTGTCTCCGATGTTGTCATTTCCGGTCTCATCACCATACAGCTCTACACTGCTCCTAGTGGTTATATGCATACTGCATCTCGCCGACACGTAGTGTTGATTTCTCAGGATGTGCACAACCAACCACAAATGTATGTGTAGTTAAAAGGAAGTACACTCCAGGCTGCGAGAAAAATAAATCACAAGTGTAGCATACTGTGCCAGTGAAATTAATTTAACTAGAGGCTGGTTTCAAATAATACCACATTCGAAGATTTTATTGAGCACAATTTTCTTTATCAAGAGATGGCGTATAGAAACTGCAATCACCTTCAAAGAACTCATATCACACTGACAGATGAATGCATGTATTACGTTACTAATGTTTGCATGTATAAAAAGCTTTGTTAGCTCAGACCCAGGGGGCAGAAGGAGTGTCAGAACACTTTAGGAAATATTTAGATTCCTCTGCGTGTTTTTGTGCATCTCCTCTCCGTGCAGATTCTCATGTTTCTACCACATTTAATCAGGAAACACATGACCAGCCAACTGTGACATCTAAACATTCTGCAAACAGCGTGTGTGTCTGGTGCTTGTGTCCGTGCACTGGGAGGAAGTGAGACAATATGAACAGACACAGCAGTAATAATGCATCTTTAAGAATTCAAATAAAGCTTTACACAAATGTGGTCTCTCTGTTGTATTCCACAGAATCCTCAGCTGTCAGTTTTCTGCATATTGATAAGAGAGAGTATGTTTACATGAATCCAAGTATCTGTCATGAGTCTTTCTGTCAATTCACTCAACCTGGGAGATATTTTCGGCACCACAGTAGTCTATTTTTTAAATAAATGAATGAATGCAGAGTTAAACATTCATCTGGATCCGTGCTAGAAGCAACAGGACGGCCATAAATTATGTTGTTGTCTTTTCACATGTTCATCCGAAAGCAAGGCTGCATCTATTTGGGTAATCTTTTGATAAATGATTAGAAATAAATAAGACTTCTGGACCCTAAAGAAGAAGAGAGGAGGAAGAGTCTGTGGAGGTGTGTTTGCTCAGAGTAATCGTTGCTGGCTGATGATGGGCTGAGCAGGTGTAACAGGAAGCTCAACAGGAGGCTAAAGATGTGGGATGAAAGTGCTTTACAGATACATCAGCTCCCCACTGAGCGGGCAGGAGGCGTTTTACAGAATGGAGGTCAGATTCACCAACCTGACCACCAATACTTGGCCACGTTCAGCTTTATAACAAATCGTGACGTATAAATGTCCTATTGTTGTTACTGTCAGCAAATATCAAAAAGACTGATATATCTAATAGAGCTCCACTGACTAAATATTTTTAATGTATTTTAATATTGTGTGTGAAACAAAATCGTATTATTTAAAGGTAGGTAATTTCCTCCAGATACACTCTAAGATTGTGGTTGAAATTGTCTTTAGGTCCTGACAGAAATGAATAATTCATGTGCTCTGAAAAAGAAACGAAGAAAATCCGTCATCTGTAGCAGTTGTAAACTCGTAAAAACTTCGACCAATGTCTGCACTCGGTTCAAGTTTTATGAACCAATCACGCCTCCCTGTCTCCCTGCTCATTCTCTAAACCATGCATGCACGAGCCCACACTCAAAGCATGAGCTGAGTTCCGCTTCTGGACCAATGGCGCTAGTGCATGTAAGTGAGGGGCGCGGCTTTTGAGGGAGCACAGAGGGGAGGGGGTGGGTGAAGACAGAGCACGGAGAGAATGCTACTTTCAAAATCATGCTAGTTTTCGAAAATTACCAACCCTAGCTTTAAGGTATATGTAGAATTTTATGACAATATTTACATTAAAATATCGAAAAAATGGACTAAACCCATGTTATATATTTATTTTACATTACCTCAAATATTTCCAAAAGCTATCAAAGCCAGAGAAAACGAGATGTTACGTCAAAAACCGCTGCATAGGCTAGCGTGAGCTGCTACTGAAAGCTTCCGTTCTGTCGCTGTATGTGCTGCTGTGATTAAAACGTCATGTAAATTATACTCGGATACATCGTCGGTAAACATATTCTCTTCTTTGGGTCGGTTTCACCCGTTCGTCTTCAAGGGGGGTGAGATACTTAATTTTTAATAAGGCGAGTCTCTCTGAGATACGTCCTCAACTGCAGGAAACACTCTGCATTGTTTTAGGCCAATCTTGGAAACCATCAGCTATCATCTGACGACAATAAAGCCTCGCGGAGCCTTTGGGTGTCGCCAGCTGTTATCAGGAGAGCATCAAAGGACATCGGAGCCATGATTTCTTTTCCTTTTCCTTCTTTGAGGTCATACAGATTGAAGGTGTGAAGGACAGAACTGTAAATTGTTCAGATTCGTAGCATGTGTCTTTAGGTGTGTTGATCTAAACACACAAAACCGCTGGAACATTTTCAAGGAGCAGCTCAAGAGGCAATTACATGCACAACAAACATTTTCCATTTTGTAGGCCGGAGCAAATCATTCACTCCACACACACGCACGCACACGCACGCGGGCGCACTTACGCACGCACGCACACACACACACACACACACACACACACACACACACACACACGCACAAGCAGTGAAAACATAAATATTGCATTTCCCTTATGGGAGATATATCTGAAAGATGTTGATGTGCACCAACCTACCATCTGTGAATTTCACCCCTTAGTAGAATCTCGAATGACGATGAACTGTAACGTTGTTGGCGAGAGAACACAACAAACTGGAAGATCAAAGAGTTTTTAGGATTGTGCAAAGATGAAATAAGATAACTGGTGTTCATAACGTGATGGCTGCAGCAGCCGGGACTAAAGGAGAACGAAGAAACAATTCTTTCATCTTAAAGCTGACCTAAACAGTAGCCTCACACCAGGCTGAGAGGCAGTGTTCGACTGCCCTTTGTGGTTGAACATACGATTCAAGAAGTCGAGCATCTTCACTTTTCTGTAAGGGTAATAGAAATTTGGAATATGTACACGAGGGTCTGGACTTATAGCTGTGAAGTGTTCTGGTTTGCGTTTGTGGTACATCTGTAGTCCGAGTTATATGGACCGATTACGTGTCAGCAGGCTTTGGTGTATGAAGGGGAAAAAGGCAGCTTGGATATTAAAACACACACAGGATGTTATCCGTGCTGCTCACATACCGACTCCCATCTGGGGAAGTCTAACAATAATTTATTAATCTCTTTAAACATATCTGCATAGAATGAAGCTAACAATTCATTATGGATCAAACATTTTTACTTGAGCCACAAATCTGCCTGACACTGTGTCACGAAAGCCCATCAGCGTTTATTAATTCATTCCCTGACTACCTGAAATGCATCAGAAGTGATTGATCTGACCTCCATTCAACAAACATTTTAAAAGTTGTTATCTGCTCCTCTTGAGGACAGACCTCTTAAAGCTTGACTTTTTCCTGTGTACACATTGGCATCATGAACATCATAAACATGATGTTTATTTCAGTAATTGTAGTTCCCGTTAATTGCATGTAGGCCTACATCACAAGGAGATCAGTTTCTTTCTCGCGCTCTGGGGAAAGTGAGCCAAGGTGAAGCCGCTGTGTAACTTCTAGCCTACAGTTGAAATGAGTCTCAACAACATCGGGCGCTCCTCCGGGATGTTATGAACCAAGACATTTGGTTGTTTACATTGCAAACGTAAATGCGTTACGGAGAAGGAAGTCTTGCCTGGAAGCTGTTTAGCGCTAACCACTGGCTTCAATGGAATTATAGAACAATGTGCATCCAGAGGCATTTAACGTCTATCACATCATAGGTGATGATTGCAGATTTCTGTAACAGC